>JARCFY010000001.1:92940878-94140878 GCA_029233225.1 Lepidodactylus listeri
TTCAGATGGGTACTTGTGCTGGTCTGAGGCAGCAAAATAAAGTTTGAGTCCAGTGGCACCCTTTAAGACAAACAAAGTTTTATTTAGGGTATAAGCTTTTGTGAGCATGTATCTGAAGAAATATGCATGCATACAAAAGCTTATACCTTGAATAAAACTGTGTTGGACTTAAAGGTGCCATTGGACTCAAACTTTACCCTTATTCCTGCAAGAGGTTTTATGAGCCAGAGCTCACTTCTCTAGATGCATATAGCACTACACAAGGCTGCAGTGGCTCAAGTGGTTAAGATGCTGAACTGCAGATCGGAAGGTTGGTAGGTCAGCAGTTCGAGACCTAAGTGCTGCATGACGGAGTGAGCTCCTGTCTCTGGTCCCAGCTCCTGCCAACCTAGCAGTTCGAAAGCAAGACATTGCAAGTAGATAAACAGGTACTGCTTTGGTGGGATGGTAACAGCATTCCATGCGCTTTGGCATCTAGTCATGCCAGCCACATGACCATGGAAATGTCTTTGGACATCTTCGGCTTGGAAACCGAGATGAGCACCGCATCCCTAGAGTTGGATTCAACTGGCTTTCAAGTAAGGGAAACCTAGCACTACACACCAGAATCAGGGCATATGGATATATCCTGTAATACAGTTAGGGTTGTCAACAAGCCTGGAGAAAAATGTCCTGTCCCTTTAATAGAGGCTTAATGGACAGTGGGAGCTTTTCATGGCATGGAGGTAAATAACATTATCTGGAAAATAATATCCCATTATTAAAGGGATAGGACTTCTTTTTCTCCAGGCCTATTGGTAATCTACTTGCACACCACGCTCCAAGTCGAAATCAGGCCCATGCATGCCTGGGAATTATTCCAAGCACAGAACGTTTGGCATACCTCTGATTGACCTGATCAGGACGTGCATGCAGGGGTCATGGGTACTATGTAACTTATAATTAGGCCCTCTGTTCCCATTAATGAACTTCACAGACCACAGATTCACTTGAAAACAAATGCTACTATTTTTATGGAACTTACAAATCCATATTTGGGGGGGGGGGAGATCAGGACACTAGAGTTTGTTCCATTTTAGGGGTTCTGCTAAGAAAGATTTCTGGTTTTCAAACAGCAGCTATGGAATGTGTAGAAAATAAGGTTGCTAACTGCCTTAAGAAAAGGTATCCTGTCCCTTTAATAGAGGCTTAGTGGGAGATTATTTATGGATGTTTCTGCACCCAAGTCAGGAATAGCCTCAAGTATGCTGTTATTAACCTTTTAAAGGAGCAGACAGACATAGCTGTACCTGCTACAGAAGCAGTTCCAGAAGAAGGCACTGTCTCTGGGACATGATTTCTTTTCCATATCCTACGCCAGGGGTCCCCAACCTTTTTGAGCCTGTGGGCACTTTGGGGGATTCTGACACAGCATGGTGGGAACAGCCACAAAAATGGCTTCCCCGGGAGGTGGTTGTTGTTGTTCAGTTGCACAGTCAAGTCTGACTCTTTGTGACCCCGTGGACCACATCACGCCAGGCCCTCCTGTCTTCCGTCATGCCCCAGAGTTTGCCAGGCACAACATAGCTGCCACAGCTGACCTTCAGTCACAGAGTGAAGAAGATCCTTGTGCTGTGGTGGCAGCTACTGCCAAAGCAACATTTTTAAACGTTGGCACAGCCAATCAAATCTCCCATGGCCCATCAGAAACATTGCTAGGCAAAAGCCCCACAGTCTAAAATCACTTGGTGGGCACCAGGAAAGGTTTGATGGGTACCATTGCACCCAAGGGCATAACGCTGAAGTCCCCTGCACTACATGCTATTCTTCAAGACAGACTGCAGCTCTCTGCATGTGCAGATGGGTTTTTTTGGGGGGGGGGTGCTTCCTATTGCCTGTTTTTCAAAAGGGGCAGTATTATATGCCGTTACTGAAAAGGTACATGTACCCTGAACAACATGGATGTGATACCTCGTAGACACTTGATTTAAGCAAATAGTCTGTGAAGAGCTGCAGAACTGGGACTTTTCTTTTTCAGCCAAGGAAGGAAGTGGCACTGACTTCAGTGCAAACGGAGCAAGGTCACTGTGCCTGCCATAAATCTCATATACTTAGGATTCCTTTCATGCCCTTCTGTTAACTTTTTAAATGGGAGGTTTGGCAGCAGACATATAAATATAAGAGAGTCTTTATTTGCATAGCCTTTTAACTGCACATAGTTAACACATTAAATCAAGAATGGATCTCTGTCAGCAAGGCTGTGCTCATCTGACCATGCAGCAGTGAGAGAGAGAGGGGTGAGGTGGGGCTAGGGGGAGATCTGTCCATTTTCTGTCTGTTGCACAGCTGTTGAAGACACAGAAGTCCTTCCAGGCAAAGGTGGCAACTTTAGCGAGAAGACTGCAGTGTCCAGTTTGCAAAGCACTGAAGTGGAGGAATTTGTGTTTTAACTGATTTAGTCAATGTTCTTGCGCACTGTTACAAGGAAGGAAAGGCCACTGATCTAACAGGAGCTTAGAGCTATTCAAAGGAGCAGTGAGAATGGGGTAGAATGTCGGTGAACAGGTCACATGAGGGTCTCCCGTGGGTAAAAACTGCAATCTGAAGATCCATGCTGGATCTTTAAGTCCCCCAGAGCAGTGAGAGACAGACAGCTGTGGTTTCTCCCTTAATGAGTAGCAATGGGCATCTGAAGCTTTTCATGGCAGAGGTAAATAAGGTCACCTGATAATTGCTTGCAGATCAACAAAAATTACAGAAACAGCTGGAGGGACCAGATGAAAAGTTGGCAACCTCCAAAGGAATACACTATTACTCAAGCCACTTCTAGAGTTGCCAACAAGCCTGGAGAAAAATGTCCTGTTCCTTTAATAGAGACTAAATGGGTGGAAATGATCAACGAAAGCTATTCATGCCATGGAGATAAATAACATCACCTGCTAAACAACATGCCATTAAGCTTCTATTAAAAGGACAATTTTTCTCCAGGCAGATGGCAATCCTAGAGAAGGAGCAATCTGTAACCCTTATTTATGTAGCTGTTTGTTTACTGAAACATTGCTGTCCTGCCTTTCCTCTCAGTTCAAGGCTGCTTACAATAGCAGTTAAAAATATTTTCAGTTAAAAGCAAAATAAAAACAGCAAATCCCTAATCACTCCCCCTCTTCAATTCAGAATTGAATTCAGAAACACATACATTCAGAAACACACACACACACCAGCCCCAGCAAACAAGCAGGCCTTGCAGTGCCTCCTGAAGAAGTCCAAGGAGGCTCCCCTCATTCCTTCAGGGAGCCCATTCCACAGAGCCAGAGTCATGATGAAAAAGATCTGGGCTCTGATTCACGCCAGATGGGCAATCCTAAGTGGTGGGATGGCCAACAGGCTGCCTGATGACCATAGTTGGTACACTGGGAAATATGGAAAGAAATGGTCCAAAACAGAATGATGGCCAATGTAGCTGTTTCAAAATGGGTAACATATACCCCCAAGCAACTAGCCCCTGACAATAGTTGGGCTATGGCATTTTGGACCAGTTGCCATTTCCACGTTGTTGTGTTCAAGGGCAACCCCAGATAAAGCAGGTTGCAGTAGTCCAACTGTGAGGTTACAGAAGCATGGATCAGTGTGGGCAGATTGGCTGAGTCTAGGTAACAAGAGAGTTGGTGAATCAGCAAGGGAGGGTTCATGAACACTCCCAAGCTCTTAACCTGCTCTGAAAAAGCTAACCCCATTGCATTTAGGACAAGTGGAGTCAATCCCTCTAGAACGTCAGCCTCCCCAGCCAGCATTTTATCCATCTTTTCTGGGTTCAGCTTCAGCTTGTTCTGCACATACTCTGCCCCCACCATGAGCTTGGAAAACTGGGCAGCAAAATCTACATGCAGGCTGTAAACTGGTGGCCTGGTCTTAATTGACAGT
The DNA here is from genome assembly GCA_029233225.1 of Lepidodactylus listeri. Lineage (NCBI taxonomy): Eukaryota > Metazoa > Chordata > Lepidosauria > Squamata > Gekkonidae > Lepidodactylus > Lepidodactylus listeri. Next base: position 92,944,779 of record JARCFY010000001.1, read on the forward strand.
GATCCAGTAGTGTGTTACCGGAGTATTTACAATATAGCAGCCCTCCTTCCAGATACCCCACCTACCATAATGATAGTAATTTGGCTACTATAAAATACAAAATGCAATAATAAGTGTATTCCTGCTGCCATTAGCCTACTCATGTAAGTGAAACAAAGGTTGCTTCCACATGGGGATGGTTCCCCATTCTGCTCTGATTGCCAGTGCAAATGCAAAGACAGCAGATCTGCACAAAGACTTACACCAGGATTTTCCCTGGCCCACCTTCCTCACCATCCCAACAGGTGAACTTTCTGCCATGCAGTGTTTCTGCTAACAATACAACAATATATAACAAAGTTTGGGTCCAGTGGCACCTTTAAGACCAACAAAGTTTCATTCAAGATATAAGCTTTTGTGTTAAAGCACACTCCTTCAGAGACAGGAGAAAGCTCATACTTTGAATAAAACTTTGTTGGTCTTAGATGTGCCACTGGACCCAAACTTTGTTCTGCTGCTTCACATCAACATGGCTTACCCACATGAATCTAACTACAACAATATGTTTACTATAAATAATTTTTTTTAAACCAGCAAAAAGCCTGCTGGGAGTGGGGGGGGTTTTGGGGGGGGGGGGAGAAATGACAGGCAGGAGGGGAATGGTGTTAGATGTGGTACCAGATGGGTGGGGAAGTGCAGGACTCCACACCTTCCTTTCCCACACTTTCCCAAACCAGCTTTGGGCATGATCTTCCTGAGATTGTACTAAAGCAGGCTTGGATAAAATCACAGCAGAGCCAAGGAAAACCCAGAAACTTGGTGGAAGCACAGTGATGCCATGCAGACTAGAAGCCAAAGGTAAATCTACTTTTTGGTGGGGACAGGGAGGATTCAGAGCAAAATTTCCATGCAGAAGCACCCAAAGTAAATAAAAACAACAGCATCAGGCCTTAGAGCTGGCATATTTTCTGGCACATGACATTCAGAAGTGTATTGACATAAATGGAGGAGGAGGAAGAAAACTCTCCCAAATTGATTGCAATTAATGTAATTAGTGATTTACAGTTTTTCCTAGCCTTGTCTCTTTGCCTTAGAGACTTTCATCCACTTAAATGTTTACATGCATTCTTAATTACTTTTAGGGAGCCAGCAGCAAAGAATAGATGCTTCTTGCTCTTCATATTCTTCTACAGAAAAACAGCAACTGCACATTAATGGCCTGAGCAGAACAGCAGGAACCAGCAGTGGTGATTCTTGTGGTGTAGTGGTTAGGAGCACGGACTCTAATCTGGGAGAACCGGGTTTGATTCCCCACTCCTCTACATGCAGCTGCTGGTGTGACCTTGGGTCAGTTATAAGTTGTTTCAGAACTGTTCTCTCTAGAGCAATTCTTGAAAGAGCTCTCTCAGCCCCACCTACCTCACAGGGTGTCTGTTGTAGGGTGGGGAAGGGAAAGGAGATTGTAAGCCACTCTGAGACTCCTTCTGGTAATGAAGGGCGGGGTGTAAATCCAATCTCCTCTTCCTCATTCGTCTGCACTACTTGTACATCAGTCCATTCAACTCAACCTATACAGAGTTTTTGTCACCCGCAACTGAATGGACAGTTGTTTGAACCGGTTGTCTGAGCTCTGTGCTATACCTGCAAATAGCAGAGGTTATGCCATTGGGAAACAATTACCTGAAGACTGCAGCTTTTGTGATCTCGTCCGGGCATTGCCATTGATTCACTTTGTAACCTTGAGTGCAAAATGCCTTTGTTAATCTCTCCAAGAAACAAGGAGGGAAGCACTTTTCCAAGGATTCCTCTGCAGACAGTCTAATCTGCAGCTGGTGTAGTGGTTAAGTGTGCGGACTCTAATCTGGGAGAACCAGGTGTGATTCCCCACTCCTCCACTTGCACCTGCTGGATGACCTTGGGCAAGCCTTAGTTGTGGCACAGCTATTCTTGAAAAAGAGCAGTTTCTGTCAGAGCTCTCTCAGCCCCACCTACCTCACAGGGTTTCTGTTGTGGGTAGGGGAAGGGAAAGGAGATTGTAGGCCGCTCTGAGACTCCTTGGGTAGTGAAGGGCAGGGTGTAAATCCAGTCTCTTCTTCTTCTATTAATGTCTGAAATTCCTTTGGTAATTTAAACACCATTGTTATGAGAAGACTGATTGAAGCTCTCAGTAGTTCAAAACAAAGCAGATAAAAATAACTCAGATTATTGGATGCATAAGACCACTTTTTAAAAAGGAACTGTTTTGTTGAATTGCAAACAAGCTTTCGAACCTGATCAAGTCACAGTCATGCGATGATGTATTCTAAAGTCCCATTGATTCCAAGTCTAATTTCATAAGTTTCCAGACAATATGAGCTTTGACTCACAAAGCTTTATACCCTGGAAAGTTTTTTGGTCTTGGCTCAAGTTAAGTCCCATTTCAGCTAATGTGGCTTGTATAACTTGGGAAGGAACTCTTTCTGCAGAGACAACACTTTCTAATACTGAAACTGCTTACTTCCAGTTCACACACATTCAATTTCCTGGCATTTCGGCACTTCACAGTAAGAAGGATGAAGACTATTTTCACTTTGGGATTTCTGTCCACCTTTAGCGGGTGTCCTGATTGCCTCCCTCCTCCAACTCCAGGAGACTAGAGACATCTAATGGAAAAGCTGCATATTGCAAGTGGGTTATGATTCCAAATATAGCCATCTTCCCCATGGAACATGTTTAGCTGTTCGGGTCCTTCGCTAAAATGTTCTAAGAGCACATTTGCATTTCCTTCATATGTAAAATGGATGTCAACTTATACTTTGAATAAACATTAGATATCTCTTCTGTTTTCTTCTCTTCAATAATATTGTGCAATAATATGGCATAGTTAGTGACTGAACTACAAATCAGGACTCCTCATTTGGACTTTCCCCATGAACTAAGTTAATTTGCCTTTGCCATGAATTAAGCAGGTGTTCTTAGATAAGCCATTCCCTTGCAGTCTCAGCTCATCCTTTGCAATATGGAAACAATAATACTGACATGTTGTATATTGGAACAAAGATCCTAATTTTAAATATATGCTGTTGGGGTCTGAGCTGACAGAGGCTGAAAGAGACTTTGGTGTTGTAGTGGAAAGCTCAACAAAAATATTGACCCAGTGTGTAGCAGTGGTGAAAAAGGCAAACTCACTGCTAGAAATCATTAGGAAGGAAACTATAAAATAAAAAGGCCAAAATGCAATGCCCTTGTGTAGAGCTATGGTGCAGCCTCATTTGGAATACTGTGCACATTTTTGGTCACCGCATCCTCACAAGATTCTCAAAAAGGGTATTGCAGGTCTGGAAAAAGTAGAGAAGATGGCAACTAGGATGATTAGGAGGTTTCCTATGAGGAAAGCCTGGAGAGTTCGGGACTTCAAAGTCTAGTCTAGAGATGGCTAAGGGGAGACATATAAAATTATGCTTTGGGTGGAGAAAGTAGATAGAGGGAGCTTTTTCTCCCTCTCCCATAACACTAGGACTGTGGAGCACATGATGGAATTGTTGGGAAATAGGTTCAAGACAGACAAAATACTTCTTTACTCAATGAGTAATTAAACTGTGGAATCCACTGCCAGTGGAAATAATGATGGCCATGAGCACGATAGCTTTAAAAAACAAATTCATGGAGGACAAGTCCATCAATAGCTGTTATCCACAGTGACTGAAGGGAGCTTCCATATACAGATGCAGTAACCTTCTCAATACCAGTGCTAGAAGGCTGCAGCAGGGGAGGGCCTTGGCCTCTATGCCTTTTTGCACTCCAGGGCACCTGGCTGACCACCTTTCGAAACACTATGCTGGATTTGGTGGACCACCCATCTGATCCAGCAGGGTCTACTTATGTTCTTATGACCTACTTCACAGGACTGTGCTTGAGCATTCTAAAGCACCATACCAGGTTTAGGAACTGGTATGTTATACAAGTCTTCAATTAATGTCTCCAAGAAACCCCCCTGATATGTGACTAGGGTTGCCAGCCTCCAGGTGGGGCCTGGGGATCTCCCACTTTTACAACTGATCCCCATCTGGCAGAGATCAGCTCCCCTGGAGGAAACGGCTGCTTTGGAGAATGGACTCCTATTGCATTGTACCATGCTGAGACCCCTCCCCGCCCCTCCCCAAACCCCGCCCTCTCCTGGCTCCACCCCCAAAGTCCCCAGGTGTTTTCCAACCTGGTCTTGGCAACCCTATATGTGACAAAAACTCTTGTGGGCATGGATGTGCCTACCTCTGCGATCATAATTCTCTGTATAAAACAATCCATGCTCTGTGATTTTACAGGCCACACAGTGAATTTATTGTCCACTTTGCAGACTGTGTGCATATGTGTTTTAAAATTTCACTGTTCTATTCCTCACTTTCATTGCATGTAGATGTGGGAATTATAAGAGGTTGTGCAAGAGGATGTACTCTGTTGGGCCTGCACTAGAGTCAAAGGGCTACCCTGAAGTGAATGAGATTTGTGTGTGTGTGTGCGTCTTGTGTGCTTGCCGGGAAGTCACTGTTGGACATTTTTTCAGAGAGGTGGCTTGATTAGCCTGCCTCTGCATCCCGCCTCTGGTATTCCCTGGAGGTTGCCCTTCCAAGTACTTGCCAGAGTTGGCTTAGCTTCTGAGATCTGACCAGACTGGGCTTGCCTGGGCTATCCAGGTTAGGGCTGAGTGAATGATATTCTTGACTGTTCAAGAAGCAGCTAAAATTAACCTCACTGATGCATGTTGTCTGTGCAGACTGTCCTAACAAACAGTTAGAACAAACTGTTCTCTCAGCCCCACCTACCTCACAGGGTGTCTGTTGTGGGAAGAGGAAGGCAAGGCAATTGTAAGCCACTCTGAGACTCCTTCAGGTAGTGAAGGGTGGGGTATAAATACAATCTCTTCTTTTCCCTCTCCTCCATTTTACCCTCAACAACAGCCCTGTGAGGTAAGTTAGGCTTAGAGTGTGCGACTGGCCCAAGATCACCCAGAGAGTTTCCACAGCAGAGTGAGCATCCGAACCTGGGTCTCCTAGATCCTCATCTGACACTCTAATAACCACTGCACTTCACTGGAGGAGATATGAACTCTGGTCCTGGAGAGCAGGAGTAAACTGCCTTCAAAGAACAAGAGAGAGAGAGAGAGAAATGAAAAACAACAACAACCAAACACAGATGCAACAGGAAGTGGTCAGTTTGTTGGTATTCACCACTCTTAAAAGATCACCTGCACAGCTGTGTATTATTGTAGAGCTGTTCTTTGTTTCCGAAAACATGAAAACTTGCAACAATAAGCTAAAACTTTCTCAAAGTTCATTCAGCCATCCTGCAAAGGAGGCAGAAGATTGTTGCTGCTCCTCCCACTGTGGCTCCACCCACATCCTGTGCAACTTTGGGAATCAAGAGGGCTGCTCTGGCTAGAGAAGAACTATCTTCCCACTGGCCAAACTTTATGAGTGCTGAGGGGAGGAGACATTTTGGCAACAGAAGCACAAGCCTGAGGAGAGATGTCTGAGACTGCAACCCTAAGTGCAAGTCTTATGAAGTAAATTCAGTGGGACTTACTTTTGAGTAAACCTGCACAAGCTTGTGGTGTGCATCTTTCAAAACATCTACTGCATGGCAACATCTGTTGTCAGAGGAGATTCTGGAACAGACTCAGAAGTTCGTACCCCAGCAAATAAGGAGTTAGGTGTCAGAGCCTTTCAGAAAACAGAAGTTTCAAACTGAGTTCAGGAGTCTTCCTGAGGAATGAACAAAACTGAGTAAAATAGTAAACAGGAATCTACAACAGTGTGACTCAGTTTGACTCCCCCCCCCACACACACACACACAGCATCAAATGCTGACTCACACTTTATTCTTGCCTGGCTTACTCACGGTCTCCACTGAAGAAGAAGTTAGAGTGTAAGAAGGAAAAAGAGACTTGAAATAATACATGTATCTGTAACTTGAGTGTTAGAGGCAGCGGCTTGTACGGGCCCTGCCTTAGATATCGAAAAGTACAATACATGTAAAAACACGACATAAAATATATGTAAAGTTGTTAATTTTTTTCTTCTTTGTTGTAAGTAAAATATGGATGTCTTTTAAGTTGATAACTGTAACACATGAAAAATGAAAATAAATTTATTTTTTTAATTCGGGGGGAAATAATGCACTTGGCATGAAATAGGCATACCTACATCTTGGCATCATCATTGTGAACTTGATGTCTGAGGTTTTGTAGGGTTTTTTTTAGTGAGGGAAGATCTGATGGTAGACAGAACAGCCTGGAAAGGGTGAAGGGCAATAGCGTGGTATCAGGCCTGTGGGCAATGGGAGAGGCATCCCGTCACATTCCCTCTGGTCCTCAGAAGAACAGTACTCCGACAAATGTCCCCAGTGTGCAGCACACAGCAGACCCATTTGTACTGGCTTCAGTAGCAGGACTCTTATTCCAGCTTTCCTTTAAGTAGCAAACTGCTCTCCTTGTATCATCTCCCAGCTTTGCTTCCATTTGTCACAGGGAAATCACCTGTACACTAGGTACATTGGTGAGCATTAGAAAAACGCTGGGCCTTGCCACCTTCATGATATCAAGACACCTGAACCAGTAACCTGTTTATTATTATGCAGCTATATTGGTCTGAAGTAGCAGAACAAAGTTTGAGTCCAGTGGCACCTTTAAGACCAATAAAGCTTTTTTCATAAGCTTTTGTGTGCATGCACACTTCTTCAGATCTTAAAGGTGCCACTGGACTCAAACTTTGTTTTGTTTATCATTAATCAGTAACTGCAATTACAGACATACAGGCATGACAGCCTTTCTATGTGGAAAGGACTAAGAAAACATACGCAACCTGCATGTTCAGCTAACCTCGCTGACTAATTTACCATGTTATTGTTGTTGTTGTTTTAATTTATATCCCACCCTCCCCTCCAGGGCAGGCTCAGGGCGGCTTACAAAATGTGTGTGTGTGTGTGTGTGTATATATAAACAGTGAAATATGTTAAAACCAGGGGTCATTTTGAGCAGGAGCTCGGGGGAGCTGAGCTCCGGGAGTTGATGCCAGCCACCCCCCCTCCACAGGGGAATGCCTGCTTGTGTCATGGCTGCAGCAAAATGACCCCGTCCCCTGGAAAGGTCCTTGTTCCTCCGACCAGCCTTCTGAAGGCTTCAGCCACCACTGAAGCTATCTATATATCTAATAGCCAAGTGCCCCCCCGCGTGCGGATACTTAAATCCGCGCCGGGGGGGGCACTTGGAGGGCAGAGGGGGGGTTCTGCAGGTGGGGGGTAACCCCCTCGCCTGCAGAAAAATCCAAAAAGTTTTTTAAAAGATTCGGGGGATAGTTAAATCCCCACAAAAGTGAGAAGTGTATTCTACGCATGCGCAGAGAATGCTTAGTGGGGGGAGGTGGCGCGGCCGCCGTGCTGCCATTTGGAACATGGGGGAGGGGGTCAGGGTGGGTGGGAGGCGGTGCAGTGAGGGCTGAGGCCCGCCGCGCCGCCATCCAGAGCACAGGGGAGAAGGTAGAAGGAGGTGGGAGGCGGTGCGGCAGACCTCAGGCCGCGCCGTGTAGCCGTCCGGAGCACAGGGAGGGGGTTGGGGCGGGTGGGAGGCGGCGCAGCGAGAGCCGAGGCCTGCTGCACAGCCATCCAGAACATGGGGCAGGGGGTTGGGGGGGAGGCGCCGCAGAGAGGCTTTGCCGCCACCACCGCTTTTGGAAAGGGAGGGAGAGAGGGGGGAGAGCCTCGGCAGACGGCAGGTCTCCCTGCTGCCACCGGTTTCCAGGCATGGAGGGAGGGGGAGAGTCTCGGCGGGCCGGGGGGGAGGGGGGAGAGGCTTGACGTGTGTCAGGGGAAAGCAAGGGGGAAGAGGCTCACCTCCCCCCCCCACGAGTATTGCGGGTCCTCCGGCTGAAAGCCACTCCGGCGGTGGGCGGTGGGGGGTCAGAGGAACATCGGCCTGGAGCTGCTTTCAGCCACTCCAGCTGGCGGGGAGAAAGGGAGGGGGCGGAGGAGCGGCTGTCAGCTTCTGCCCCCCCCGCAAGTATCGTGGGTCCCCCCCCCTTGTCCTCCCAGAATAGTGGTATTTCTGAGGCTTGGATTAGTAGCTGTCCCGTCTCGGCCAGCTCTTCCTTCCTTCCTCCCTCCCTCCCTCCATCTCTTTTTTCTCTTTCTCTTTCTCTCTTGCCTTCTGACACACTTCTGGCGATGTCAGGTGGTTTGGCATATGCAAATAAGTTATGCTAATGAGCTATGCTAATGAGCTCCTGCACCTCTTTTTCTACGAAATGACCCCTGGTTAAAACATAAGTTTAGATAAAATCACAACATAATAAGATCATAGGTGCTAGTAACATAGGTGTTAATAAGTACAATAATGCTAAGTAGTGCTAAAAATCCAGCTTCTGGAGGAGCAAATTAATTCATCAGCAAAAAAGAGGGGGAGGGGAAAAAAGCTTTCTTCCTGTTTCACGTAGCCCAGTTAATAGCTCCCTACACTGACGCTTCCAGTCTGGATGTGTGGGCGCATGCCCTGGCAACCTTGAGGCTAGACTATTGTAATGCCCTCTACATGGGGCTTCCCCCTAGTTCTACTTGGAAAGTGTGGCTGATGCAGAATGCCACAGCTTAATTGCTATCAGGGGAGCTAGGCAGAGTATGCATCCTGCTGCTCTGCAGTCTCTCCATGGATCCCCAGAGTTACTCAGATCACTATATACACACAGGTCCTGTGACTAGCCGAAGCTTCCCCTTGCTAGTATGGAGAAAGCACATGCATTTGGGCGTAAAAATGTAACTGAGATCTTTAACCCTTTGTAGACTGGGATCGAGGTTCAGATCAGCACTCAAAAGAATAAGGAGGGGCATAAGCTTTTTAAAATAAGAGGTCTTTATTGGGTTAACAGAAGAGTTTAAAAGTCTGAACATTTGCAAGGGGAAAATGGTGATTTTCAGAATGGGGAAAAAAAACCACTAGAAAACAGTTAAAGCCTTTCCCTAGCAAGCTGCCTGCCTGTGTGTGTGTGTGTTGGGGGGGGGGGGGGATGAATGAGGAGAACCAAAAACATGCAAGCCTGGTGTTCAATGGGAAGGGGGAAGGTTTCCTTGGGAGCAACCAAAGCAGCTCCTGGAGAGTGAAATTGACCAGAAGGGAGGAAAGAGCACAGGGAAGCTGGTCTGTATAGCGGAGAGGCAGAGAGGCCAACTGTGAAGTGGTAGCAACCGGGTAGATTTCCAACCAGCTCCAAAAATTGGGGCTGAGGGGTAACTTTGTATATACTTTAGCCAAGAATGGTGTTGATGTGGGGGTGAGAGATTGATGAAAATTCAGTCTCTCTGAAGAGGAGTTTTCCTTGTTCGCAATACAGTATTGGAAGTATTCTTTGGGGGAGACAGAGAGGTTAGATATCATGATGGCTGGTTATCTTACATGTTTGAGTCAGGGCAGAAACCTTCCTGTCCAGGCATTAAAATAAGGAGGAAGGAGCTGGGATCAGCCCATTGCTTATTGTTTTGGATATTTGGGTTGCTGGTTTAGATCAAATTATCAGGGACAAGAATCTGAGGTCCTTGGAGAAAATGGCCCTCCAGTTGACTCCCACCAGAGATGGGCTTTGGCATGATTGATGGTGGAGCTGCCCTACATTCTTTCATACCCTTTGCATGCATCACTGCCATTTGATATAGTTTAATACAGACTGCATCTTTTATTTCTAGGCCTGTCTTGAGATGTACATGTGCACAAGTGGAGATCAAAATGGAGGTCTCTGTAAGGAGGGGATCCTGGAGGAATCAGTGATCAGTCACCAGATTCTGTTCAAAATACTGGTCATCACTGACAAAGCCCTTCATGGACTTGGACCCACATATCTACAAAACCACCTGTTCTGCTGTGCTCCACCACAACAGTTTCACTCAGCAAAGACTTTTGAAGGCGCCACCTGCAAAAGGTTGCTTGTACCTGAACATTCTCTGATGCAAACCAGAGACCAGCCTGGACATGAAGTTTAGAAGTGTGGATAAGAGCAGCTGGCTAGCTAACAACCTCCTCCCCACCCTAGAGAGATGCATAGTTTAGGACAATGGGTCTCCCAAGAACCCATTGCATTACCTTGGCTTAATCTTGTCGACACCCAGCCTCACTTCCCCTCACCCATTTACCCTAATAAAGCAACACAACACTATTCACCAAACCTGGTAGCTTTTCCCATCTGGTACTTACAGGGTCATCATCAAGCACCATTTACACCTATAGTCCACCTCAGGTAAACCCATCAAGCTTCTCCCCAAAACCCTCTGAAAAACCCACCAAGTTATTTTTTGGGGGGTGAATATGTCAGCTTGCCCCAGAAAGCATTTTGCCTTATAAATTATGGCATCCTGCTCCATAGCAGTGTATGTGTGTATTCTTGGATATGTACATGTACCCCCAAATCTGTTTGGGCCTTCTCTCCTCCTTTCTGTGAAGTTGAGTGGACATTTTTCTGCCTCCACAGACCTCTTTCTTCGAGTGGTAATCATAGCCTTCTCCAAAATTGCTTTCCCTCTCTCCTCCCTGATTTCCTCTTAGCTAGCCTTGAATGCGTTTTCAGTCTGTTTGTATGTGGGCTTTATCCTTTATATCTCTTTTAATAAAAACCTTTCCAGTTGAACATCTGGTTTATTTTGAGAGTTCTCTTAAAGGGAAAAAATCCCAAAAACATTGGTGGAGAATCCCAGTTATCCCCTCTCATTTTAAAGCTAATTTCACCCAGTTAAATAGGAGACTGCCTCTTTGGGTAACAGATTGGCATGTAAGTGGTGAATCATATCCTACATGGAAATACTTTCAGAGCATATGCAGCCAGATAGTGTCTATAGTGGTTAGAGTGTTGGGCTAAGATTAGGGGGGATCTGGTTTCAAGTCTGCTCTCAACTATGAAGCTCCCTGGGTAACATCTGACCAGTCACTCTTTCTCCACCTATGAGCCTAACAGGGTCATAGTGAGGATAAAGTGGAGCAGGAAAGCACCATGTAAGCTTCCCTGAGTTACTCGGGAGAAGTTGTGATAAAAGTTATGGGTACATATGAATTTTGTCACTGAACCATAGATTCCAATGACACATAGCCCATTTGCAGAGCTTGTCTACTCACAGTGGGGGATGAATACCCCAGCACAAACCATATCCCAAATGCCAGCTACTGTGTAGGTTGCTGTTGTAAGGTACTATCTATTTGATTTATGGGATATTTGGCGGAACCTCTTTCCTTGATCTTCCCCCTTTTTTAAAAAACAAACCATGCAAATATCAGTCCATAATATAGTCATAAATAAACACATTACTGAATTGGCACTGAGTCCCAAATTATTTCTTTATTCTTCCTCAAGATCCCTGGAAAGGCCCAGTGGCCCTGCTATTACCCCCTTCTCTACAAGCACCACTGGTATCACCCTTCTGCACCAGCAAAGAAAGGAGTCTGTTGTTTCCTTGACTTGGTCATTTAATTAGATATACCAGAGGCAGCTACCACTCAGAGCTAGTTGGCTCAGGGGAAAATGAATCAATTTTTAGCCAGATGGGCCTACGTAAGTCAGAGTAGGAAACACCATGAGTAATGATCTCCGTGGATACACAAATGCTGGGGAATCCTCTGCCCAATAAACAGTGCACCAAAGAATGGGTGCCAAGCAGAGGTTTTTGCAAAATTTGTCACCTTCCAACTAGCCTCAGGCACCTAAACTTTTAAGACAAAGAGATTTCAGGGAGGGATTCTTTCCTAGGAGATTGCCTTGGGCTGTGTGCAGATGACAGCTTTTCAAAGACTTGGAAGTGATGTTGTAGGGCAAACATTGCCTGAGGTACACACATTCCTTTTGCACATTCTGCCATGGTCACTGGTCAAAACAATTGTGGAGGTTTTCATAGGACTTCAGGCTGCATCCTGCTAAAGCAGAAACTAGCCTCCTGATATTTATACTTATTTATTTATTTTTGAGATTTATATCCCGCCCTCCCCGCGAACGGGCTCAGGGCGGCTTACATGGGCCCAAGGCCTAGTCAAACATTAAAACCTATAAAATCAATAAAACATTCAATAAATACAATTAATACATATAAAACTTCCATAAATATCCCTTCTGATGGCAACTTGATGGCAGGTCCAACCCTCCCCCCATGCCTGGACCATACAGGACCAGGGTTACATCACTGATGTCAAGTGGTAGATGGTATCATCGGTGGCGGCTCCTATTTGAAGGCCTGGCGGAAGAGCTCCGTCTTACAGGCCCTGCGGAACTGCTTCAGATCCCGCAGGGCCCTGATCTCCTCCGGGAGCTCATTCCACCAGATCACCAGATAGGAGCCGCCACCGAAAACACCCTGGTCCTTGTTCTGGCTAGCTTGCCGTCCTTGGGGCCAGGGACACATAGTCGATGTTTTGATCCCGACCGTAGTGCTCTCTGGGGTACGTACGGAGAAAGGCGGTCCCTAAGGTATGTTGGACCCTGGCCATATAGGGCTTTATAGGTAAGAACCAGCAGTGGCCACTGTTGCAGTGGCACTGACTTGCGTACCTTTTGGTGTGATTGGAAGGAATGTTTTCCAGTAGATGCATGGTTGTGCATGGTGCTTTCACTTGTTTCAGAACGCGCAGCTTGCTGTGTTGAGAGAACCTGGGCTCCATGCTGCTGTTTGCCAAGGGGGCAGAGAATGTTCCAACCAGGGTAGAGTAAGACCAGCTATTCAGCCTGGCCCTCTCCTATGCCTGAAATATTATAAAAATTCCTGCTATTGATGCTTTCAGGGGAAAGACTGATACAGGTTGTGTGTGAGAGATTTTTATTTTAACTTTCACTGTAGGGTCATGCCAGCTGGGTGTGACTTTGTATAAGCCACACTGGGTCTTGCTTGATGGGAGAAAGAAAGGACAGTAGCATTTTAAAATAAAAGCAATAAAAGTTAATATTCTCAGAAACTCAAATGCTGTATTAGATGGCACATTTGATGCAGGTTTCTATGAATGCAGAATCACAGAATCGCAGCACAGATCATAGACCTTTGAGCCTTCTTAAGTGTGCAACCGCTCTGGGAAAGTCTCCCTCCTTCTTTCCAGTTCAATTGATTTTACATGCTATACTTTACATACACTTCTACTTTGCAAAACAACAATAAATGCTTAAGCATTTGTGGGGACAACCTCTCTGGTGCACAGAGAAAACATTTAGGCCAAATGTATTGCCATCAATACAGAAATGAGCACAGCAGGATTAACTGAAAACAGAATTAATTGTAAAGGCCCAGCCCTGCCTGCCGCTCCATGCCTTTAAGTCCAGCAGCCATCAGTAGGTATTGCTGTGTGCAAATAAACAAAATAATCAGATCCCTAATCATGACAATTATCTTTCTGGTGGCTAAACTGGAGACAAATAATTCCATTCAGTGTTTTCCTATAAAAGGGTTATCCTTGGTTTTTGGCCTATTAATCTGTGACAAATTTCTATCAAACCCAAACATGAAACAGATTTATTTGGCAGACCATTGAGCTATATCAAGTAAATATAATGGTCATAATTTAAAATAAGATCTTCCTTTTCATTAAGCGTTCTCTTTTGATTAAAAAACAAACTCAGATGAGTAAGCTATCATATTTTCAGTTCCGCACCTGAGCATGGGACGAAGACATCAGGGGCTCTACAGAAACCACATTTTTGTCAGTATCTAAATTCCAGGGAAACAAAGAGCTGGATTCATTAACAATGAAATTTTCCTCCCATGTTCCTCCCTAGAGCCCTGATTCACTTTGGCCCAACAAAAAGTGAATTGTAATTGGATTATGCAACCCACTGAGGACTTTTACTAAAAAAACCCACTTTGTTACTTGCAAGAGTAGCTCTTTGAATGAACGTTGTCTCAAGATTCAGAGAAGAGCATGTGCCTGGCGCACCGGACAAGTAGTTTGTTAAAAATAATGTCTTAGAAGAAAGTTAAAATAGTAGCTGCCTTACTGTGTACCCAGTTAATCTGTAGAGACTAAAAAGGATGGGGGTATGGACTGTCCAGATTGTTTTGATCACTTCTTCTTTTGTGACCATGGCAACTGTTTCCTACTTGTGATGAATGGTCCACTATGCATCCACCCCAACTTTCCCAAACTTAATTGAGCAGAAGATTTTAAACTAGCAGATCATGGTTATCAGGTTCACCAGGACAAGGGATCAACTGCTACAGATACAGATTTTTTTAAAGAAGAAGAAGAAGAAGACATGTTTTGGTCATGAGCACCAAAACTAATACCAGTTTTCACAGTGCTATGTTGTTGTTTTTAGTTGGCCTACACTGTGACCATTTTTAAATACTCCTCCTCCTCCTCTGGCCTAGTTCTTTGGATCATATTCAGCATGTTGGACAATATGGGCTAAATTGATCTGTACACAGTTTAGCAGATGGCAAAGCAGCTTTGACGTTCTTCACCATGCAGATAGAGCCACAAGCTGGACACATAAGTGTTTTCCATGCCGGAACAGGCTTGTGTGTCATTTCCCCATTCCTGTTGTGGTTGCAGTGGCAATGTGGCCTCCACAGTGAAAGGTTCCCAGTAGTTTCCCCGCTCCTGTCCCCCAGCAGTGACCACTCTCCCCATGCCACCAGAACATCTCCATTTTTATTAGTATTTTAAAATTGCCATATTGTTATTACAGTATAATAATCTGTGTATCAAGTTCTATAAATTCATAGCTTTCATAGCTCCTTTTGTTATGGAGATACGCTTTTCCTTCTACATCTCTGAAATGAAATCTGGGAATTCAGAGAACCAGATACATAAACTGTTATATTGTTATAATAATATAACAAAATTTAGTTGCCAGTTTAAAAAGCTGAAATAGCTCTAGGGGCCTGGGCACTGCTGGGGTACTGGGACAGGGACATAATAATGTTAATTATGATGAGATAATGGTGATTAAAACAACAACAACAACAAAAGCCCTCAGTGGCAGGGAAGGAAATGGCTGCTGTGAGGACAGGAGCAGAGGAAATGGCTGCCATGTAGGCAGGACTGGGAAAATCTTAAATCAGTCACATGACAGCTACCAAGGTTTTGCTGCGATTTCCCTCAAAACTTTGGAGCAAAGTAGGGCTGTAGATGTACATCTTTAAGGGCCAGTACCAGGCCCATAGCTACCATGGGGCCCACTGGGCCTGGCCCACCATAGTTTTTACAGGCCCCTCCCCAATCTTCAGCTCCCCTCCCTCCCTCCCCCCTCGCTGTCACTGCCCTCAGCCCAGCAGCTGGTGCCCTGGCTGTCCTTGCTGCTGACGGGAGGTCAGAGGGGAGGGCTGCTGAGCGGGGACACCTGCCGCCCACCACACCTCCCTCCTGGGTACCTCCTGCCTGCCTCCCTCCCTGCCACAACCAGCTGGGCTCCTGCGAGGAGAAGGAGGAGGCAGCCTGTTCTCTCCCATTGCTCAGCCTCTGCTACTGGAGACCAGCAGAGGGGGCCTCCTCTCCTTGCTGTCTCAGGGACAGGTCCTGCGGGGTGGGCTTGGTGCTGGCCTTTCTCTCTCTTCCCCCCCACCCTTACAAGACCGGTGGCACTGGTGGGGTCAGTGGTGGGTAACGGGGGGGTGGAGACAGCAGCTTCTACAGAGGCCGCCAAGTATACCGGCACGGTCTCTCGCCATGCTGCGGAGGGGGCTATCTGGGCCTTCTGGGCTACAGCCGAGTGGAATCCTCACACATACACACCGGATTTCTTTGCAGCACTGTGGCCCAATGTTCCCTCTAAGCTGAGTTAGTGTGAGCTAGCTCACAGTTTTTTAGCCTCCAGCTCACACATTTTTGTCCAGGGCTCATTTCGTAGCAGGAGCTCCTTTGTGTATTAGGCCACACACCCCTGATGTAGTCAATCCTCCAAGAGCTTACAGTAGCCCCTATAAGAAGAGCTCTATAAGCTCTTGGAGGATTGGCTACATTGGGGTGTGTGGCTTAATATGCAAAGGAGCTCCTGCAACGAAATGAGCCCTGTTTTTGTCTTAGCTCAGGAAGGATGGCTCCAGAGCAAACTAATTTATGCAGTAGCCAAATCGCTCACTCACAACTTTGATGCCAGTAGCTCACAAAGTATTGCTCACAAGACTCCACAGCTTAGAGGGAACATTGTGCCCCCCCCCCCGAAAAACATTGCCCCCCTGAGAAAAAAGGTGTTCGCTACGGGGCTAGTTGTACCAGTCTGAGGTCTTGGAGAAGGTGACAGCATGTTTTAATTTCGTAGCTGCCTTGGTGGTCGAAAAGTATTGGAGTCGGGAGGCCAGTAATGGTGAGATCAGCATTGTGGTCTATTGCGGGTCAAGATGGAGCATGGGGACAAAGGGATGGGGAAGCCACTTATATTTACAGGTAAACCACACCTTGACCATGTCCCCCCTTAAGGGGATTGTTCCAACAGGGATTAGTCTCCCGCCAGAGGCTGTCATAGGTCCATTCAAATATCCTCAGCCTCTGATAGGGGGACCAGCAGGATCCCTAGGTCCATTGTTCTCTGGGGAAGGAAGCTCTGTTGTTATCACATCCCATTACAGGTAAACATGCCCAGACATGTTCCCTGGCTGCAGACAAAGAGTCAAGCACCAGACATAACACCCCTCCCCCCATAGTCTAGTTCCCCCCTGCAAACTAAGTCCTTCAAATACTCTGGCCGGCGACACTCACATCCTGAGCGCTGGGGAGTTGCTGGCCGAGGAGTGCTGCTCGGCTCTGGGAGTGGGGTCGCTGATGGCTGCCCGGGGCAGCTTGCAGGAATGTCTGGCAGCAGCTCAGGTGGCGTGGACTCACTTGGATGGTTAAGAGGTTGGGGTTCCGCAGACTCCACGTCTGGGTCAGATTCCTGGAGCAGGGTTAGGACTGGGTCGTCAGGAGCCGTCATCATGGGGATGTGGGGTGCGTTGCTCAGGAGCTGCCACCAGAGCTGGTCAATATGGTGCTGCCACACTGCTCCATCATCTGTGAAGACCTCGTAGGAGAGCAGCCCGGTTGCATGGACAATCCTCACGGGGACCCACGCTGGACCTCTGGTGTAGTTCCATGCATAGACGGGGTCCTCAGGGGAAAAACCTCATGCCACTGGCCAGGACTCGTACTTGGCATTGCCGCTGATGGTGCGGTCTGGGTGGAGGCGATCCAGGAGGGAGCCATCGACTCATCAGTAGCTCCGCCGATTGACATCCTGTCCTGGTGTGTGGGGTGTTCCATTGGCTGAACAGGAACTTAATCAGCTAGAGCTCCCAATCCCCTTGTTCCATCTGCTTGAGGGTGTCTTTGGTTGTTCTTACCATCCATTCTGCCTGGCTGTTGGTTGCAGAATGGAAGGGCACCGAGCGGATGTGCTGGATACAGAAAGAGTCCACGAAGCGCTGGAACTCCTTGGATGTGAAGGCTGTCCCGTTGTCCATAACAAGGGTGTTGGGCAGGCCATGGGTGGCAAAGATACGTCACAGAGCTCGGATGGCCTCTTCGGTTGAGGTAGCCCGCACTGGGACTACCTCCAGCCACTTACTGTAGCTGTCTACAACAATAAAAAACAACTGACCCTGGACCGGCCCTGCGAAGTCCAGGTGGAGTCGAGACCAGGGCTTGTCGGCTGACTCCCAGGGCTGGACGGGGGTGTGAGGAGGATCAGGGCACGACTCTTGGGATTTGCTGCACCGGTGCACCTGGTCCTCAATTTCTTTGTCCATGCCTGGCCACCACACACAGCTGCAGGCCAGGGCTTTCATCCAGAAAATTCCGGGATGGGACTTGTGGAGGGCGGTCAGGACCTTGGAGCGGAGTGGCCCCAGAATGACTACCCTTGTCCCCCATAGTAAGCACCCCTTGTGGGTGGACAGTTCGATCTGGGCGTAGTTTTGCTCTGCCAACGACAACGTTCTGGAGTAGTACGCCACTGGAACCTCCTGCCCGTTGGGAAGCCGATGGCCCAGGACCGCCCCCACCCCATAGGGCAGTGGTTCTCAACCTTTCTAATGCCGCGACCTTTTAATACAGTTCCTCATGTTGTGGTGACCCCCAACCATAAAATTCTGCCAACACACACAACAATGAAGCTACTTTTTCAGATGTTTTCTCTTGCATGGCAGTTAGCACCAAACAACTTTAATACAGACTTTAGACACACATATATTTGCAAGCTATTCCCAACAAGACACAACGAACACTAAGGCTTCAGACTTACTTTTCTTCAACAGAAGATGCCATGAGAAAATGAAGGTAGGTGGGGAGGAGAGGCTGTTGCAGGTAGTGGGGAGAGAGAGAGAGAAAGAGAAAGGGGGAAGAGAGAGAAAGGGAGAAGAGAGAGAGACAGAGAGAGAGAAGGGGGGAGAGGGGGGGAAGGAAGGTAGGTGGGGCGGGGGCGACTTTTGCCGCTTTTCCTGGGCTCTCCTGCTACCCCCAGTGGCTGTCATTCCACTCTCGTGGTCTCTCATTCTAGTCACAGAACACTCCTGCTACCCCCAGTGGCTGTCATTCCACTCTGGGGCCTGTCATTCCATTCCCAGAATACTCCTGCTGCCCCCAGGTGCTGTCATTCCACTCTCGTGGTCTCTTGTTCTAGTCACAGAACAGTCCTGCTACCCTCAGTGGCTGTCATTCCACCCTCATGGTCTCTCATTCTAGTGACAGAACACTCCTGCTACCCCCAGGGGCTGTCATTCCACTCTGGGGCCTGTCATTCCATTCCCAGAATACTCCTGCTGCCCCCAGGGGCTGTCATTCCACTCTCATGGTCTCTTGTTCTAGTCACAGAACAGTCCTGCTACCCCCAGTGGCTGTCATTCCACTCTCGTGGTCTCTCATTCTAGTCACAGAACTCTCCTGCTACCCCCAGTGGCTGTCATTCCACTCTGGGGCCTGTCATTCCATTCCCAGAATACTCCTGCTACCCCCAGTGGTTGTCATTCCACTCCATGGTCTCTCATTCCAGTCCCAGAACTCTCCTGCTACCCCCAGGCCCTGTCATTCCACTCTGGGGCCTGTCATTCCAGTCCCAGAAGGCTTCTGCTACCCCCTGGGGCTATCATTCCAAGCTGGGGCCTGTCATTCCAGCCCCAGAGTAGTCTATATGGGCCCAGAGACCCTAATGGAAAATCCATTCCACATTTTCTTTGCAACTCTACTTGTACTGTAATATATTTCAGTGGAGCCCATGCAAATCAATTGGCATTCCTGGCTCCCATTATTTCCAATGGGCCTTCAAGTGTTTCCCATTGTTTCCAATGGGCAATCCTGTCCTTTTAGTACATCTCTTTCTGGCATAAGCAGTCAGAAACAGAAAAAAAATGATTTCTTTCTTTTTAAAAATAAAAGCTAAGAAGTAACAAAGAACGGAAAAGCTGGAGAAATTCAGAAAGGACTGGGGGTGGGGGAGAGGAGAGCTGGGTTGGAATCAAACTTTGCTCTTGGAGCAGGAGGGCGAAACGGAAGCCACATTTTTGCTTCAACTTTTTGGGCACTGAAAATAGTAAGAAGCCTGATTAAAGATATATATTGTTTTTAATCCACAGTTTTTTCTACTCCTCTCTCTTTCTCTCTCTGTCCATACACACACACACACACACACACTCCTCCTTTCTTTCTACTTTGGTGTTCAAAATAAAAAGGAGGGGGGGGTGGCCACCAGAGGAGGGATCTCACCCTGTTCCCCAAGGATTTCTACATTTACAACACAAAAGCTTACCAGAAGACGCAGAAGTTGTGCAACCTGGAGAAGTAAAACTTTAGACAGAGGACTCTGAACCCCCCCCCCCCCTCTGTTGGAAAGCTATGGCGTGCTCTGCTCGGACTTTTGGGTGAGCGGAGCAGGGCTTTTGGTGAGGGAGGGGTGGGAAGGGGAGGGGCTCGGATGCCAGCCGGCGACCCCTGTGAAATGCTTGTTCGACCCCAAAAGGGGTCCCAACCCCCAAGTTGAGAACCGCTGCCGTAAGGAGATGCATCACACGCCAGAATAACCGGCAAGGACTCATCAAAGTGAGCCAGCGTTCGAAACTAACAAGTCTTTCACTGCTTGGAACACTGATGCTTGTTGCTTCCCCCAAGCCCATTTGGCCCCTTTGTCCAGCAACCTATGTAAGGGTTCAGCGACTGCCACCTTGTGGGGAAGGAAGGCGTGGACCCAGAGTCCACCTCCATGGAATAGGGGGTGCCCTCAATCTGTAGGTCCACTGTATAGGCTCCGGGAAGGAGCTGGGGAAGGTTCAGTACCTGTACTGTCATGAGGCTATCCACCGTCTCGTAGTTAGTGGTGGCAGTCGAGCGACGGCGGGTCCAGGTGTGACAGGCCTTGGCAATATGCCCTGTTTTACCACAGGATCAGCAGACGGCGTCCCGGAAACGTCAGGAACAACGCTCATGGGGATCCCCACAGCTAGCGCACTTTGGGGGCGGCCTGTTTTTGGGCGAAGAAGGAAGAGTGGTGGCGGATGCTGGGTGCTGGGAGCAGAGCTGGGAGGAGCTGGACTCACCCTTCTGCGAGTGCTGCTGGAGCCGGTGGACGTCCTTGTCTTCGGACCTGGAGGTAGCGGTGCGATGGACCTTGGTAGCTGGCTTGTCTCGGGAAGCGCTATCAGCCGGCACCATAGCTTGGCTTCTCGTACGCCCCCCAAGAACTCTGTCTCTACGTGGTCGTCCGTGTGGCGAAATTCACAGCCCACCACCATGCGGCGGAGGTCAGCCAGGAATGTTGCGGCCAATTCTCCGGGCTGCTGTTGATGCCGGATGAAATTTTGGAAGGTTTTGGAATGAAGCAATCCTCGAAAGCCTTGGTTAGAACATCATACAATGCCTCGAGGGGATCTTGTGGGGCGAGCAGGCTCTGGGCGATCCGCATCGCATCTACCCCACAAGTGCTCAAGAGCCAGGCTTGCTTCATGTCCACATTGGTAATGCCCCGGATGATGAAAGCACAGCCCAGCTGCTTGAACCAGGCCTACCAGGTCTCTGGGCGAGACGTGTCAAAAGGGGGTATTGGTCCCGAAGCATCAGCCATGATTGCCAGACCAGCAGCAGCGTGGTGAGCAGTGTCCTCAGGGGCTTGCGGTGGTGCTTCGGAGTGTGGGGGCTCAGCGGTGCCTGGAGCCGGCGGATGGGTGCTCAGTGCGGGGCTGCTTGGTTCGGCTGGGGAGTCGCTCATCGGGATCTCATCCTTATCGCCAGTGAAAAGTATTGGAGTCGGGAGGCCAGTAATGGTGAAATCAGCATTGTGGTTTATTGCGGGTCAAGATGGAGCGTGGGGACAAAGGGATGGGGAAGCCACTTATATTTACAGGTAAACCACACCTTGACCATGTCCCCCCTTAAGGGGATTGGTCCAACAGGGATTAGTCTCCTGCCAGAGGCTGTCATAGGTCCATTCAAATATCCTCAGCCTCTGATAGGGGGACCAGCAGGATCCCTAGGTCCATTGTTCTCTGGGGAAGGAAGCTCTGTTGTTATCACATCCCATTACAGGTAAACATGCCCAGACATGTTCCCTGACTGCAGACAAAGAGTCAAGCACCGGACATAACAGTGGTAAAATTGCCAGACCCCCCAGTGGAAGTGGGGTTCTCTGCCATCAGTCCCTGCCCCCCAGTGGCTGATCAACATTGCCAGGATCACACCGGAAGTTATATCAACATGCCAGCTAATTATGGGTAGTGCTCTGGTATTTGGTCAAAAACTCTATGGTAGAAGGTAGAAGCCAGTTTGATGTAGTGGTTAAGAATGATGGACTCTAAGCTGGAGAACCGGGTTTGATTCCCCATTCCCCCACATGCAGCCAGTTGGGTGACCTTGGGTCAAAGTTCTCTGAGAGCTGTTCTCTCAAGGACAGTTGTCTCAGAACTGCCTCAGCCCCACCTACCTCACAGGGTGTCTGTTGTGGGGAGAGGAAGGGAAGGAGATTGTAAGCTGCTCTGAGACTCCAAGGGAAGGGAAGGGTATAAATCCAATCTCTTCTTCTTCTCTTCTTCTTCTACCATAGAGTTTTTGTCCAAATACTAGAGCATCACCCATAAATCACTGGTTTAACATCTATATGCACCCCCTCAACCAGCTGGCCCAGAGTTTCAGGCTACATCTGCGAATGGACAACTGACCAGACTCTGCCCCAGACATTTTGGTGGGGGCTCTGGAGGCTGTGGCTGAATGACTAAGGGTCATTTTACACCTCCCCTCTAAAGTAGTTTGACTGCTGTCTTTTCCTGTGCTGATTTCACAGTGGTGTGAAATTTCACTCCAGGGGGTCTAAGTGCACTAATCAACAGCAATTGTTTAAAGCAGAATGAAGCTGGTTGCATACTAGCTTGACCACAGGAGGGCAATTAGTAGATGTGGACATTTCAGTGGCAGCACGGTTTCACACCGCACAGAAGTATGGGCAGGGTTTTTTGGAACTAGAATGATTCCAGCAGGAAAGTCAGATGTAAAAACAGCCTAAGACAGAGCCGGTTGAAATTAGATCAATCAAATATGGAAGTCCTGTGCCTGGAACGGGGGGGGGGGGGGTTATGAGAGCAGGAATACAACTCCCACCTTTTGACTGGGTGCTGTTAACACCAGCCCTGCTGGTGAAGAGTCTTGGGGTGACATTGGATGCCTCATTGTCCATGGAAACCCAAGTCACAAATGTTGCCAGATCAGCATTTTTCCATTTTCACCAGATCAGGCAATGGCGTGTGTTCTGACAGGAACACTGCTAAGAGCACACATACATCCAGCTTCCACTGACTGGTTTCCAGTTGCACTGGCTTCCAGTTGAATACCAGGTAAAGTTCAAAGTTCTGGTTCTGACCTTTAAAGCCTTATGTGGTCTGGAACCATCATACCTCCAGGACTGTCTCTCCCAGTATGTCCACAGAAGAGCATTACGCTCCGCAGGTCAAGATCTACTGGTGATCCCTGGCCCCAAAGACACCTGCCTAGCTTCAACTAGAGCCGGAGCCTTCTCGGTTCTGGCACCGGCCTGGTGGAACACTCTCCCAAGAGAGATCTGTGCCCTATGAGACTTAATGCAGTTCCACAGGGCCTGGAAAAAAAGAGATGTCTCACCAGGCCTATGGTTGAGGCAGCAGAGATTTATCAACTGGCCTCCCCTTCTTGTACTGCTCGTATATCCAGCTATGAGCAAATCATACTGCCGTCCATCTACCCATCACTACCAACTGTTTTTTTCTGCCTACACATTTGGGAGTAGTTGGAGAAATTGCGGGACACCATTGCTTATTAATGCTGTTTTCCATAGATGTTATGATTATTACAACTGATTTCATTGTCGTAACGATTTTAACTGTTAATGTATTTGTACGGATGGAAATTAGAGGTCTACATTGTATTGTAACCCGCCCTGAGCCAACTTGCAGGAGAGGCCAGGATAGAAGCCCAATATATAAATAAATATAAATAAATAAACAAACATGGCCTGGGCCTTTATCTTTCTCCTGGTAAGTCTTCCCCACACCCCCCACTGGTTGCCAGGAGAGACCTGGCAACCCTGCTTGGAGGCCCTTGGGAAAACAGAAAAAAGGGATACAAACAAACAAACTTTGGAAAAGGAAAAGCCATGGAAACCCCAGGAGGTGCACAAATGTACCACAACTGTGTGGGGGAAACAGGAAAAAAATCAACTTCTCATCAACATTGAACCCAGGGATATCAACCCATCCAGAAACAGAAAACTGCCTCCCCTCATGCCGGACTCTCCACGAATCCACTCATGGCGCTTTGTCAATATGCCAACTGGCGTGTGGGGGAAGACCTTTATGACAAAGCCTACATGACAGATTTTCAGAAACTGGAAGACAGACAATCTGCACTAATGCAATACAATTCTTAGCATGTATATGGAACGCTTTATGGTCCGAAGCATACATAACGACAATAGTTTACAACAATCCTATACTGCAGGTCAGTATTCTTATCCAAGAACTGCAAATAGCAGAGGCTGAGAAATCGCAGTGCCACCCTAAGGAGAATTACATCCAGTGGTGTGCTGGAGCCAGCTCATACAGCCCACAAGAGTAGATGGTTAAATTTTCAGGAATTTTGTGAGCTGGTTGAAAACTTGTCAAGAAATCTAGGATGGCTTTAACCAAATATCAGTGAGGAAGACTAAAATCAGGTCATAAAGGCTACAACTCTACAAAACTCTTTGCTAGGAGTAAGCCCCATTAAACAAAATAGGACTTCTGAGTAGGATCTTCTTAGCCTTGCTCTCAAAATCCAGATTTTAAAATCCTCAGCAAACCCATTTGATCCACCTCCTTTTATTCCTTACAGAACATGCTCACTTGGGAATATGCTCTACTGAACCTGAGAAAATATGCACTACATTTCGGCTGCGGTACTGAGCAATATGTATTGGAAAGCAAATCTCCTCGAATTAAGTAGGATTCACTTCAAACTCTATGGGAAACACATTGCTCAGAATAGGAGCTGGACCTCCCTTTAAGAGGAGGGCCGCTGCTGCCTTGCGGTGTTGCACACCCTGACATGCAAGCACAATTCACTTAATGCCACTCCCCCCACCCACCCGCCCTCTGTCCTCTACGGTCATGGTAGGCAGTAGCTGTACAGTGTGATCAGTGCTGGAATAATGGGCGATGGGTTGAATCCTTCTTGGGGATAAGAGTGTGCAGAGGGAAAAAGAGGGGGAACACACATTATTTTTGCAAGGCCAAGGTTTTTACCCTTTCTTTTGACCACTGTGTGAATGAGCTACTTCTTGCCTTTGCACAGGCCTGCGTGGGATGGATATTTTCTAGCAGCAGCCATGCCCCAAGGGTAGCCGGCTTCACCTTTCCAGGATGTGGAATCATTGCATTGGATGAGAAAACTAATACTGTAATCTGTAATCCATATATTTGTAAAATTTATAATGAAGTTGTGTGTGTGTGTGTGTGTACATATATACACAGATCTCTCCCCCCCCCCCCCGAGAGCCAATTGTTAAACATTTACCAGCACACCCCTGGTAGAGAGCTTCCCATCCAGAGAGATGTGGCTGATGTGGACCTATCCTGACTAAGGTCCCAACACCCAGCAATCAGATCTGCACAAATCCTGCAATCACAGAATTTCGATCAAAGGAATTAACAGTCGTGAACATGGATGCAATCAATTCCACCCGATATCCATAATCTGATAAACACCAATGAGAGGCTCACAGGATTTGACTTATGTAAAGCATGGAAGAAGGCTAATAGAATATGAACAGGCTTTGGCAGATGTGCAGACCTGTTGTTTAAATGGGGCAAAATATCAGGACCCGAGTGCGATTGCGGTGCAGTCCGCCAAACTACTTTTCATCTGTCCCAGGAATGTGAGCATCATGCTTTCCAGGGAGATGTGACACAGCTCTTTGAACTTTCCCAAGCTGTGATTGAATGAACTGAAAATTTAGATAGTAGTATTTAGTGGGATTGTTCAGTCTGTCAGTATACCTGTTGTATCAACTTGGTCACATATTTTATACTATTATATGCTTCCTGTGTATAATTCTGCCATACAATAAATAAATAACACCACTGGTTACGTCCTTCTAAGCCCATTGTGTAACTCTGCACAGGGTGGTGCTGTAACAATGCAGTGCTACAGAGGTCTATTTAGTGGGGCTTGCTCCCAGGAAAATGTTCTTAGAATGCCACTGTTAGTCTACCTAATGAGTTCATGGCTGAGGTAAGACCTGAACTGTGGACTTCCTGATTGACAAATCATGCTTGTAGCCATCATACCACAATACATCAGCTAAAATGGCAAAGTCCTTCATCATCATATTTAAATCAAGTGTTTGCATATATAAAAACTTATAAAAATTCCATTGGTGTAAGGGAAACTTATATATGCATATATAACATCTAGCTTTCGGAATAGAGAAAAAACAGAAATGTTTGACAAAAGTCAGTATGATTTAAAACACCACCGTTTGTACAAGCATTAGACAAGTGGATTAAGTATTTAAAGCCATAACATACTACCTAAAGACATGCTTTGATGACATGAAAGTATTATGCTCCATGCTTGAAGGAGCCAATTACACCTAGACTTTTCCATGTAGTTACTCCATAACAAGGTGGCATTGTTTCAATGCATGCTGATCATGTTTAGTTTTTAAAAGCTGTTTTTTTGCTCTGTTAATTTATGCTTTTCAAACTAAGGTGGTTTGCCACTGTAATTTTGTTAATGCTGTGCAAGTGTAGAAGGAACTGTTAATTTCGCAAGGTAAATTGTCCTCAATCAAGAACTATGTCTGAAATATTTCATACTGAGAAAATGTTTTTTTTAAAAGGAGGATGCTATCAATAAGTGAAAATGGGAGGTACAGTACCCTTTTGTTTGCAACATGATTGATATGAAAGAAATTATTTTTATTAATTTTATATTGTTGCAATATTATTATAGTGTTGCAATTAATTCCGAAGTTCTGTTCTATATCATGTTGGACTGAAATCTGAGAAGCAAAGAGGACAGAGAAGGAGAGCTCTCATTCAAATTACACAGGCTGTCTAGTTATTACTATCAGTCATTTTTATCACATGTGACTTTGTTGCAAGAGCTTTAAAGCCCTGGCTTTTTTTCTTCTATCACCATGAGGATGACAGGTGACTTGAGACTAGTCCAAGGCCACCTGCTTAACTCCCTGTTGGACTGAAGTCTTGAAGCCTGGATTTCTTACATTCAGTCCCCAAATTCTACACAATGTAACACTGTCAGCATAAGCCTTGCTCAGGAAATACTGCTGTTAGATCTTGCGATGATATTTATTTCTTATGCTTTGACATAGCAGGATGACTTAACATTCTGAAGCATGGGCTGGTTCCCATATTTGAGCTAAGCTTGTCTGTTGGGCAGATGGGAAATTTTTCCTGGGCGTCATTTACACAACTGTTGTTCAACTGCCCATTCGATCCGTCAGCCATTTTGTGAGGTGCAGCTTGATCTGATTAGGTCTTCTGAGTGAATGGGACAGGACAGCTAAGGTCGTTAACCCAGGTCAGCAACCAACTTGAAAGGTGTAAGAAGCAAGAGCAATTGTGGGATATGACCCAAGCCAAGCATTAGACCTGGGTACCACCTAAATTACTTGGGATGCTTATAATTAGTGTTATAGGGAGGGGACAGAAATCCCACTTCTCTGTCATTCCACCATATGATTGGATGAGGCATATTTTGCTTTAAGATACAATACATTTTTAAAATGCTGATTTGAAGATCTCACTGTCCTGTGGGTTCAGCACCGTGAACTCATTTACCCCTGCCATGAAAGAGAGAGAGAGAGAGAGACTAATCCTACACATTGGGTGCGTTCAGATGTGCACATTTGAGCCATTTTGAAACACTCTGAGACGGCTCAAATGTGTGCGTCCAGACAGCCACAGCTGCCTCCCGTCCCCAGCCGTCACCTACCGGACCAAATACTGTCTCAAAGCGTCGCATTTTTGAGACTAAGTCCCGAGGTGGTTTCTCCCATCCTCTTCTGGCTCAAGCCACCTTTTCCCCGCATGATCGCGGAGCCATCGCCGAGCCACTTCTGAGTCTTTAACACACACACACACCGCGGAAGCCTCTGGCTTCTGCTTTTTGCCTGCCATTTTTTTTGGGCCATCGGCGATATGCGCATGAGTGCTTCTACGCCTTTCCCCCCAATTTTTTTTTTTAATGGACATTAATTCTCTGTTTGGGATGCCAAGGAGACCAGTTTTGGGGTAAAAGTTTAAAGGGACATGTTCTTTCAGGGCAAGGAAGTCACAGAGCTTGTGTAACTGAGAGGCTTTGCTCTCCTGCTTTTGCACATGCGCTAGACTGCATTTTCAGATGTTTGCTTATGTGCATGCGCAAGGAGTGGTGGTGGGGAGAAGCCCGGCACACGCTCCCATGTAGACGCCGGGGAGCTGCTTGAGTGCGCTTTGAACTGGGGGTGAGTGTGATCGCGCCAGTCCGGAGCGGGGCGTTTTGAGCCAGCTCCAGCCAGCTCCAGCATGTTGTCTGAACGCACCCATTCACTGTAGATATTATTGATGCAAAATGTTTGGAGGGGACAAATAGAGAGTTATCAACAAATAAGAATTCAACATTATATGACACACCCACAAATCAAAATTTAAATGCCAGAGAACCATGGTCCCTTAACAGGACACACTTGTGAGCAAGGGCATCATGGGCAGCTGGCTTGATTAGTCAAGGTCCCTCCCCTCCCCCTAATCTACTCTTCTGCCCTAAAGGCAGCTGCTTCTTATAATGGCTGCTAGGAAGAAGCTGCATCTCAAACAGCAGCAGCTTATAGATTCAGGTGGGTAGCTGGATTGGTCTGAAGCAGCAGAAGAAAGTTTGAGTCCAGTGGCATCTTTAGGACCAACAAAGTTTTTATTCAAGGTATGAGTTTTTGTGTGCACGCACACTTCCTCAGATACAGTGAAACAGAACGACCTCAACCGTTATGTATTGGAGGAGAAAGGGTGGTGGGTTTAGTTGCCAGGAAGGACTAGTTAGAATCCAGATATAAAAGTAAGTTGATAATTATAGCTGAGATTGGATTAAGGCAGTTGGTAAAATATGTGAATTACAGTAAATTAGCATACAAATTGCCAGAAAATACAAGAGTTAACAAACAGCTGTGAAAATGAAGTTTGAATCCAGTGGCACCTTCAAGACGAATAAAGTTAAGTTCTGGGTATAAGCAAGAACTGGGGGGGGGGGTGAATTGTCTGACCCATTCAGTCTTGAACATGGTGTTAGTTAATATTGCCTGTTGGCTCCATTTCTATTTAACCAACAATGAGCAGCGAGAGTGGCTCATTCTGAGAACTGTTCCATCTTAGGTCAAATCTAAATCTGACTTTCCTGCTGAAATCATTCTAGTTTCAAAAAAAACCTGTCTATACCTGTTTCTAGTTTCAAACCATACTTGTTCTAGTTTAGAAATTATTGTTTACATTCGTTAATTGCCCTCCTGTGGCCAAGCTAGCATTATACTGTTTTAAACAGATCCTGTTGCTTAGTACTCTTCAGACCCAGGGAGTGAAATTTGAAACCAGCGTGAAATGAGCGTAGGAAAAGACAGCAGTCAAACTACTTCAGAGGGGAGATGTAAATTGGGCCTTAGACAAAAGTATTTTGGATGAAAGCTTTTAGATAACTTAGTATGAAACAGGTGAGCAAAGAGGCACTGAAACAGTCTTACAAATTCACAAGAGAGAAAAGACGGCAAAGGATCCTGGTAAAACAAATATTATATGAACAACGTAGACATATTTTAGGAACAAAAAGGGACCAAGATCTCAACAATTGCAGACTTTAAGCAAAGGATCAAGTATGTAAATACCATAATCTATATTCCATAAATTAGGTGGGCTCATGTTACTTTGTTTTTACTGTTCAAGGCCACTTCCAAGATACATTCAAAACTTGTTCTGTGGAAAGGTTCATCTTAGGAAGACTTGAGATAATACTGAAAAGATAATACCTTTGTGCACTTCCAAAGTACATTTCCCTCCCTACTGAGTGACCATAGCCCTCTCCTAGAGATCAGCTGCTGGGGTCCTGGCTTCCAAGTCAGAAAACATGGCTTCCTAGCAGCATCCCTTAACTTAGAATTTAGCCAATGGTTATACGTCCAAGGCAGTGTTCCCTCTAAGCTGAGTTAGTGTGAGCTAGCTCACAGTTTTTCAGCCTCCGGCTCACACATTTTTGTCTTAGCTCAGGAAGGATGGCTCAAGAGCTAACTAATTTAATGCAGCAGCCAAATCGCTCGCTCACAACTTTAATGCCAGTAGCTCACAAAGTAGAAGTTTTGCTCACAAGACTCCACAGCTTACAGGGAACATTGGTCCAAGGCATCAGAAATCTGGGAAACCTGCTGTGATACCAGATGTAAAACAGGCAAGAGCACACATTTAATTCTTTGGGAAATGCTACTCTCTGCGTGTTTCTTATTAAATTATAAAAAACTAAGATTTCATCTTTATTCTTCCAAATGGCACATTTAAGCTAGCAGAGAGCAGGATGATGTTGTATTCTGCAGTTTTCAAGGTGACAGCATTCCAGTACTTCACTTGGGAGCCTGTCTGTAGAGCCACTAAGAAAGGGGACTGGGGGTCAACACCAGTTCCCCTGGGGCACATGGCAGCTTTGGAGGGTGGACTCTATAGTGTCATATCCTTACTGAACTCCACCCTCTCCTAGCACTGCCCCAAATCTCCAGGAATTTCTGAAGCCAGAGTTGGCAACCATAGGGACTCAGAGCCAGATGAGTCATGCAGTTTGTTTTCATATGATACTTGGATTGTATCTGGATGGTGTGAAGGGGCCCCAGATGGAACCTTCGCAGGCCCATAGCTACTTTGGATCATTTCGGGGCCCACCCACACCAACTTATTTCAAAGGCCCCATGACTTTCCATCTGTTGCCTCGTCTTGCCTTCCTTCATAGCTAAATGGCCAGGGGAGAGGTATCTGCATCTCCCATCAGGGCCCCTCACGGTTTGGTCCTCCCTAGTAAAGCAGTGGGGCTTCCTGCCCTAAGCTAGAACTCCGCTTAACTGCTGGGCTTAGGGAAGCACCAGCCACCTGGCTCCTGGTGCACGCCATTGGGAATGTGGATTGACACTGGAGGAGTAGGGCAGTGTGGTCTCCTTTGGTCTCCACCCAAAGCTGGGATCTGGAGGTGGGCGCTGTGGCTAAGGATCCAGGTGTGGCAGACGAGGTGCTGGCGGGCTGCTCACGCAACTCTCCAGCAGATGGCCATGGCCCAATCCCAGTGGTGCACAGCGCACTGCTGCCCCTTCTGCCCACTCTGCAACTTCAACTGGGAGCCACTCCTGGCACAGAGCATCCATAGGCACTCATGCTGCAACCTCTGGACAACGGGCAGCAGGCCAAGGGGCTTCAGCCTCGACCTGCACCTCCTCGAGGACCTCTTCAGCAGCCAGGGGAAGCCTGTGCGGCCACCCCAGCAAGCAGGTGAGAGCCAGCAGGAACAGGAGGGGGTGCAGAGGATCAGTGCCTGAGGATGCTGTGGGAAGGGTGGAGGAGTAAAGACTCTGGGCGGCTCAAGATCTTCAACTAAGTAAATTAACTTTAATTAATTAGCCAGTGCCCCCCATGAATTTTAAATGCCCCCCCCAATTAGAAATTCCTAGCTATGGGACGGATTTCATCTTGGGGCCCAAAGTGACTCTCGGCAGCCTTGCCGGTTGACCTCCCAGGTCTCATTCTGTTCACTGGCATTCTGATGACGACATCTGGTTTGGAATCAGCAGCTTCTTAGCCCACAATTGCTTTCCCAAACTGCAGAGGAAAATTAAACCTGTGTTTGGAATGCAAGAAGAGATCTTTATAATGTGGAAAAGCCCTTAACCGGAACAAATGCAGTGTCACTTCAATAACAGAGTATGGAGGAGGAGGGGAGAACTTACAGTGGAAATAAACAAAGCAAGCATTACATATTTCCCTAGGCTTCTAGAAAGGGGGAAAACACCAACAGGCTTCCCCACCCACACACATGCACTTCCATAAAACGTTCTTGTGGGATGGCTAGGAGGACTGGCTCCTGCCTAATTGTGCGTCATCATTACACTACAAGAACTCATTGAGATGGGAAGTTCGACTATTGGTTTTTAATTCTGATGTTGTTTTTCATCCTGATGGCTCTTTTGCCTGACACTAAATTACCTTCCTGCAAATTAAATACAATAAAATTGCTAATAAGCCTATTAGAAGATGCTGACAGCGTGGAATCTGCTAGATGGAGAATGCTAGCCCCCTCCAGTGCCTTTTGCACTAAACCTGTATGATAAAATCAATCTATTTGTAAACACATACACGCACGTGAATGTGAACAACCAGATCATCTACTACATAATACTACCACCCCAAAACAGACATGGTAAAAAGATAATCTGTACTACACATTTCTATACCACTCTCAAACTGGTTCAAATGCTCCTCCAAAGAACCTTGAGAATGGTAATTTTAGAAAGTTGCAGACGTTATTTCTGCATGAAGTACTTTGATCTGTAGAACTGTGGCTCCCAGAAATTTTGGGAACCATGACAGTTGAACCAGTTTGAAAGTGGTTGAAATGTGTACTGGAGATCTAGTACCCATAAGTAATGAGGATACGCTTAGAATGCAAATTACCATAATTCCAGATGTGTTGTTGGTTTTGCACCTGAAAAAAACCTGGTATTTTTAAAATTCAGATTTGGGGCAAGGGTTCTATATTGGTACTCCAGACGATTCAGGTTTCCCCATACTGTTGCAGAATTCAGATCTGGATTTGGTTCTTTATTTATTTTGTTTGTTTTAAATTCTGGGAATTTTTTTAGGTTCATTATTCCAGGGGGGACTCTTTCTGGGAGACTGGGGTAGCTGTTTTTCAAGCAAATGACACCATAAAGACCTCCCGAGTTTCAAGAAAATTATATCAAGGGATCCAGTACTAAAGGCACCTGAACAAGGTGCCCCCTAGCCACCCCACTTGTCTCCATTGTTTCCTATAGGGGAAAAATCCCAAGCTTTCTCCAGGGCAAAGAAACCAATAGCCAAACACACAAGAGCAACCACTAGCCAAAAGTCTACAAATACAAACAGAACCAATAAGCCCAAAGAACCAGCATCAAACCAGAGAATACCAGCGGAACCACATGCCAGTGTGGCGAGCCCAACAGAACCAGTGCCAAACCAGGGAATCCAATCATCATGCCTGGGCAGGCAGTTCTAGCACTCCTCCTAACACCTGATCCCATTAGCTGGGAGTGCTGCCTCCCTCCATTGCTCCCTCTCATTTTCTGGGAAACCTGTTAAATTGGGGGGGGGGGGGGGGGGGACAGGCCTGGGAGGCTTAAACTGCCAGTCCCAAATACTGCCAAATATTTCTGGAGATATTCAAGACCCAGATACTGATAGTCTGAGAATCCCAAATACCACTCCAGATACATGAATATACCTGAAAAATATACCTAGAAGTTTCTTTTTTGGATATATATTTGGACTGGAAATATCTGAATGCACATCCCTAGTTGGTTGCACTCAGTGATTTGGGCTCATGCAAAATGAGGCATTATTTTTATCATTCATGTGTTCCAAGGACAAGCTCTAGCATCAAAATAAGTTCTTTACTCTTCTATAATTTTGACTCTCAAGGCATAAATAAGAGCAGTTCAGTAAAATGACCTTCAGATGCTTTCACTATAATTATTGCCTCCCCCGCTCTTTAGTCACACATTTTAAATGTGGAAAACAACATTTAGCAATTTCTTAGCTACTGAAAAAGATAATGAACTTTGAATGTAAAACTGGACCTCCAGTTTAACTCTGGAAGCAAAGAGTCTCTTTGGTAATGGGAGGACTGTAGCCCTCGTCTTCTTTTCCCCTTCTGTAAAGACAAGCAAATTGGCAAACAATCATTTCTATAGTCACAAGTAGTCAGTCTCTAACTGTACTAACCAGAGATACAATCCTCTTCTACAACAGGTCAAATAATAACATAATATCAAGGTGCTTTTAAAATCATTTGAAAAATTCCCCTTGATAAATGACATCTTAAGTATATTATATGGGGAAAAATATAATGCAGCCTAGGGAACTTATGTCCAACCCATATGTCCTTAATATTCCTAAAATAGTCAAGGATAAGGAGCAGAAGTCTTAAAGATATTTTATTGGGCATTTTTGCTAAGTATGTACCAATGTATTAGTATTATTCTAAAATCTCAGGAAAACCAACTTAGTGGAACCATGGCTGTTTTCGGATGTTTGTTATTGACCAAAAATCAACTTAAGATTGGATCCTTTGGATCTAATTCACTGCGAGAGGATGTGGTGATGGCCACAGGCATAAACAGCTTTAAAAGGGAATTGGATGGATTCATGAGGAAAGTCTATCAACAGCTACTAGCCATGGTGACTAAACAGAACCTCCAGATTCAGAGGCAGTGAACCTCTGAATACAAGTGCCACGGCAAGGCCTCAGCCTCAATGCCCTGTTGTTGGACCTCCAGAGGAACTGGCTAATAAAAGTTTAGCAGGCTATTATTTATCAGATTATTTTATTTACCTTCATGCCATTCAAAACTTCAGCTCCACATTTCCACCAATTAAGCCTCAATTAAAGGGACAGGACATTTTGCGGCTGGCCTGTTAGCAACCCTACAAAGAGGTCTAAGCAGAGCAGTATAATATGCTGAAATGGTGAGCATGTTCACACATGCTAAATAATGCAGTTTCAGTCTACTTCAGCGACTGTGGATAACTAATCAGAGCTTTTCCTCCATGTACACTGATTGGGCCATGGTCTTTTTTCTATCTCTCTTTCTAATCTGCTCCATTTAGCAAGCACACATCTTTCCCTTTCTTTGTTAAATCGCACAAGAGCTTTGTTCACTGCTTTGGTATAGCCAGGAATATCTATTAGGTAGCAGGGTGCACTAGGCTTATACTACTGTATAAACTGAAACTAGGTTCCTACAATGAAATTTTGCATCATGGGTAACTGTATCATGTTAATACTTATGCTTTGTTTCAGTTCTGTTTCTAGACTTCTGGGTGGTTCTACAGCCCTAATGCTATTGCATTGTTTATTGAATGTCCCACCCATCCATCGTATTGATTCACGCTGTGTAATCTGCCATCCAAGTGACAAAGGCAGACTATAAATAATATAATAATATAAACAAACAAACAAACAAATAAATAAATATGGAAGGTGGATTTTTCTGTCACAGCCCCAGAACTCTTGAATGCCTTTCCATGGGAGATTTGCCTTACCCCTTTCAAGCTGTCCTTTCAGAGCCAAGATAAAGAATGAGAGTTGTTACATTATACGACTGGTGATTGATTTCACTGTGCTGGTCAAGCTTGTTATTTTTAGCTGTTTAAATACATGCCTTTGACAAGCTTCTTGTATTTCTGTACACTGGTTTGAGAATGTTACACAGATATGGCTACCATATCTCTGGCTCCTGCCCTCACTCCATGGAACAGTGGGAGGGGAAAGTGGGGGGGGGGCATCTGTACAAAGGCTGTGACACCACTTCCACCACTTCCAGTTGAGTGGTCAGAAGTAATGTGGCAGGGTATGAGTATCTGAAGAAGTGAGCAGTGACTCACAAAAGCTCATACCCACCACATATTTTGTTAGTCTTTAAGCTGCTACTGGACTCTTGCTCCTTTTTATGAAGACAATTTTTGGCTTTACTTAGAACAAACTACTTCTTTCCGGCAGGCTTTCCAATAGCCCCTGGGCTGACCTAGAGTTAGAAGCTCTTTAGAGCAGTAGTACAGCTGACTGCTTGGGAATGCACTTTATCCAGAGAACTGGCGTTGATATTAATGGTTTTAATTGTTATTATGTAGTGTTTTAGATGTATTTTTGTACTGAATATATACATTGTTTGTATTGGTTTGTGAGCCACCCTGAGCCTGCTTCAGCGGGGAGGGTGGGGCAAAAGTTGAAATAATAAATAAATATAAATGAATAAATATAAATAAATAATATATATATATTGCTTAATCTGCACATGCTAGACTGCATCAGTGCTACCAAGTTGGTAATGTTATTTTGCTATTGCTCTAGTACTGTGCTGGAGGACTGCCTTCTCAGGCTGTGGTCACACGGTCCCTTAAATCCGGGAGTCCTCCCTGATTTAAAGGGACCGCTTTTCTAAGATTCAGGTTGGGATGTCTTCACATCCCAACCCAGACAGCTGGCGGTGGTGTGCAGCGGAGGAAAGAAGCGGCAGCGGAGCAGCCGGTGGCGGCAGGCAGCGGAGGAGGAGGAGGCTGGTGGCAGCAGCGGCAGCCAGGGAGCCTTCGACAGCGGAAGAGGCGGAAGAAGAGGCGGTGACGGAGGAGCCGGCGGCGGGCAGCGGAGGAGGCGGCGGCCGGTGGTGGAGGCCGGGGGAGGCACCCTTCCCCGAGCCCCACCGGCTGCCTGGTAAGTTTGGGGGGTTTTTTCCCCCTTTTACACTTGGGCGCTTGAGTGGCCAAGCGCCCAAGTGTAAAAGGGGGGGGCCTTCTGGACAGCCCTGCTCTCGCAATGATTGTGAGAGAGGGCTGGCCAGATGGCTCAAATGCGGGTTCCTCCTGCAACACCTGGGAAAGCTGTTGATTTTCCCGGGGTCGGAAAATGCGGGAGGAACCCGCATTTGAGCCCACTTCGGCACAGGACTTGCTGCGGCCCGTGTAGTCAGCCCCTTCAGATGCGGGAGGAAGCAGCCCTTCCTCCCGCATTAAAGGGCTGTGTGCTCGCAGCCTCAGTGGGTCAGTCTTGGATGTGCTCAGCAGGTCCTGAGTGGTGGCAGCTAGTTACCAGGCTACTTTCCAGACAGCTCTTGGTATAAGGGAATTTCCCTGTGAGGAAAGGCACCATTTCCCCTTTCCTGTCTTAACAG
The DNA here is from genome assembly GCA_029233225.1 of Lepidodactylus listeri. Classification (NCBI taxonomy): domain Eukaryota; kingdom Metazoa; phylum Chordata; class Lepidosauria; order Squamata; family Gekkonidae; genus Lepidodactylus; species Lepidodactylus listeri. The sequence continues at coordinate 92,981,135 of JARCFY010000001.1, forward strand.
TCACAATAAGAGGTAAATCGACTACTTCTTTATAGAAAAGAGAGGGGAAAATGGTATTCATTTATTTATTTGTTTAGAATATTTTTATCCCACCACTCCAGGAGTCCACCTGAGGCAGCTTACAAAATAAAAATAATAAAAATAAAACATTAAAAAGATATTAATTACAATCCAGCATTGAAAAAGCTCCAGCTCGGGTGGGGGGTGAATAATAAAAACAGACAGCTTAAAATAACAGTTTCCAGATGAAAATAATGCTGTTGTTTTAAATCAACCCATTAGTTAGAACCCTGGGTGAATAGAAATGTGTTGACCTGGCACCTAAAAGAAAGCAATGTAGGCACTAGGTAAGCCTCAAGGGGAAGAACATGCCACAAAGAGGGACCATTGCTGAAAAATTCCTGTCTTTGGTTGTCACCCACCTCGTCCCTTTGGGAGGAGGCAGTCCTTCAAGTACCCTGGCCCAAGCCCTTCGGGATTTCAAAGGTAAGAAGCGGTACTTTGAATTGTGCTCAGAAACAAATGGGCAGCCAGAGCAGGGGTGATATGATCCCTTTATCCCACCTAGGGCTGCCAACTCCGGTTTTAGGACATTTCTGGAGATTTAGGGGCAGAGCCTGGGGAGTCACACAGCATTGATGTGATTCCATACTGTCTTCCCTCTACAATTGCCAACTCCCCCCCCTCCCCCCAGTGAACTGACCTCTGTAGTCAGGAGATCTGTTGTAATTCCAGGAGAACTCCAGGCCCCACTGGGAGGATGGCAACCCTAATACCACCCCTGACAATAGCCTGGCTGCTGCATTTTGGATGAACTGAGGTTTCTAGACCGTTTTCAAAGGCAACCCCATGTGAAACACATTATACTAATCTAACCTGGATGTAATCAGGGCATGGGTCACTGTGGCCAGATCATGCCTTTCAAGGAATGGCTGTAGCCGATATTATCAGCTGAAACAGGACCCAGCAGTACCCACAAGCGATGAACCTATTCCTTTGGGAGGGGGTACAACCCCCTCAAAGGCAGGCTGACTCCTCAGTACTTGAGCAGCTTTGTCATTATTGACAAACAGCACCAGGATTGAACTTCAGTTTATTGACATTCATCACACCCCATTACCACCTCCACGCACCTTTTCAGGAGTTGTTCTTAGCAGCAGTATCTGATTTTTGATCACACTGAAACTTGGAAAATGGTAAGGCTTGCCCCCCAAATCTCTTACTGAAAAAGGGGGATGGCAGCTTAATTCACAGTGAACCAAAGACTTTTAGAAAGTTGTAGTCCTCATTCAGGCCCAAGGAAAGCCATATACTTCTCTACTAACTAGGAAATATTAGCTTTTCTCTCTCTCATTAGAGTCAGCAGGGGAAATATAAGAGCACTATCAATCAATATGTCTATCAGTACAAAAGAATCTTGCTGTAATTTCTTACGGGATCCTACAAAACTCACCTAGTATGACAAGACATTCTTATTATATTTGAAAAGCTGCCAATGAACACACTTCTGGACTTGGACCTTGAGAGCCTTGGACCCCAAAGCCTTCTTGGGCACAAACTGAACATAGGTTTAACAGCCATGTTTATCAGCTGCAGTTGCCCCCCATTTGGAAATAATGAAGTGCCTCCAACCTACCTCCCAGGCTTGCTCTGTGAACAAACAACATGCATTTTACCATACATTTTAAACAGGACTGGTGCTTCAAATGAAAGTGACTCAGGTTTTGATTTGCATCCAGAGTGAAAATTTGTTTGCCAAGAATCAACCCAATGAGATCTCAAGCAGCCGAGATATTAAATGCACCAAAACAGACACATAATAAGAATGCTGGCAGGATTTTAATTATTGCTCTGTGTGGGGGTACTACTATAATTTCAAAGGGAAAATTTTTGCCTTGCCTTGCCTTTAAAAAAAAATTAAGTGATGAAGCCTTCACTAACCAAACACCCTTTTTTGTCCCCCTTCTCTCTTCACTTTTTAAACATTTTTATTTCAGTGAGAACTAAATCACAGAGCTCCCATTCTCCATGTCCCCATATTTAATGCTATGCTCTAAACAAGGATTTTCACTGCAAGTCATGGGCTTGTTCCAATTCTTGTTTATGAATGCTTCCTCTTAACTACAATGTGAGCTGGGGTAGGTGCTTTTTTAAAAAAAAACTATTGGGGGCATAACTGATTCTGCAGTCACCCCATCTCCCTCATATAACTGGTAGGAGGAATCCTCATTAGGAAGCACAAGGCTGAAGCAGTGCTTCAGGCTTTCCTACAGCAGTGCCTTTGATAAGAGTCAGCTGGTGTCCCAGCAGAGGATCCGTCTGAATGGGGCACAGATGCTCCCGCTTTCCATGCCCAGATGCTCTATAGACAGATACCACACACAGTATTTCTCCCCCTGCAAAGGGAAATTATAGAAAGTTCCAGAAACACTGTGGATTGCTGCAGATTTTGACTAACGTAGCAGCCCTCTGTGTTTAGTGAGCATGATGATGAGGAAGATAATCATTCAAGATAATTTCTGCCATTTAGGATAAGCTCTGCCGTGGAAGTTAAACAGGACCTGCAGACTGTCTGACCTCATCATCTCTGGGGCACAGAAAACAAGAAGCTTGTCAAAGGCATGTATTTAATTGGACTCCCATCTTGCAGATTGACACGTCAACACTTGCTCCAGGCAGTTATTCTCTTGCAGGAAATGCCTTGCCTGCCTGCCATTATATTATGTCTTTATGTCCCAAGTCACTGACTTATTGCTGCCTTTTGAAGGTTGATGAAATTCTTCTACTACACTCCATGCACCCATTCTGCTAATCAATACAATATGGTTTTCAGAAATGTGGCACCGATGAATTCAACTTGCCTCTTCAGGCCTATCAATTAATGCTGCCCTGATGGAGTGTCTGTGTTCAAGCTCAATGTGCACAGCTCATGGCATTATGGTGGTAACAAGAGCAGACTCTGGACAGGAAGTTGGCACAAGCATTCCAGTCAGCACCCAAGTCCCAAGCAAAGCCCCTTCCCTTAAGACAAAGCAGTGTTTCAGTAGTACAGAAAGAATCTTTCATTGATACAGAATGGCTGGGACATGAATAAGAGGCAGAAAGGTCATTTGCACAGCATCCAACTGGAAAAAAAGGAATTTATACCCAAAGGGTGTGTAGCCAATCAGTTATGTACCACTCACTTCTTGTATATCATGTTGCTGTAGTGACAGTTACTGCTACTGCCGCACTATATACACCTGTGCTAGTGGAAAGGAACATGTCATTTCATTCATACTTTTATAAATGCAGGGACCCAAACCAGCTTCTTCTCTGGCTATAAAACCAATTCCTCCTTGGTCACACTAGAGGTGTAAAGCTTGGACCTGCCCATGTCCAAACCCACCCAGCTTTGATGGCTAATGTTGTAGGATAACCAATCACCTCCTGCTGGAATGTATGCTGTAGTCATGGCTGGATTCTTTTGAGCCTAAATGTACATTGAAACAAACAGAATTCATGTTCTTTAGATGTGACTGATGTCTTTCCTGGGAAGCTTGAGAACATCTGTAAGAGCTCATTACAACATAAATCATGTCAGAACTATACATAAGGTTTATGTCAGCTTTTCAGCCTCATCTTATTCCACGGGAAAATATACATATAAATATTTCTCAGCACACTGCAAGTACAATGCTATGAAGCACTTTTTAAAATGCCAATATCCTAGAAGTATGACCAGACTTGGTAAGGACTATGTCAATACACATTAGTTAGGTAAAACCTGGAAGAGGCCAGAATTAACAATGAGTAGCAAGAATATAGTAAAAGAGAAAAAGAAGTGGGAGTAAGACAAAGGTGATTTGAAAAAGACATGAAGGAAACAAACCTTGATCAGGAACAAGCACTGGTCTGTATGTGCTTCATCCTTTTGATAAGTTAATCTTTGCAGCAGGATCAAGAGAGGACTGCTAGATAGATCCTCCAGGTTGTGCGGAGGATTTCTGTGCCAACAACAGCAACCTCTAGAACACCCAGAACCAATGATGGCATGGAAATATGCCATGTGGTCAGGAAAATCCTTATGGCACGCCACACAAATGTAACAGGAATGGAAGCAGAGATAACATGTAGACCATTCCTTTTAAAGCAGAGAAGGAAGTGAATTGAAAAGTATAAAGAAATTCTAGGCTGCAAGAGCAGCATGGAGATGGGAAGATAGAGGACAAAAGCGAGAGCGGAATAGATGATGGATTACTATTGATTATGTATATAGTCATTTCTATCATAGTCCAAGAGTGCTTTAAAATTTAATATTTGTCTATGTCTGCAATAATCTGCAAGGAAGGTCAGCATTAGCAGTTGACATTTTGCAGATGGGGAACAGAAACCAAGTTACACATGCCAAAGGGCAACTAAGGAGTTTAAACAGATTTAGACTGAGGCCTTGAATATTTAACATGGTACCCACCTGACAAGACTGACTCTCAGATGCTATGTCACGGTGTAGTAAAACAGCTTTTTAATACTGGCTTCATTTCACAGAATGAAATGATGAGCATAAGAAAATCCAGCCATAATGTTGTTATTATACACAGACTGATACTAACTCTACATCCCTATTATAAGTACATCAGTGGACAATAATAAAAAATATTAATGCTATTCATCTGGGACAAGTAGGAAGCAACAAACACATAATTTACAATATTGATTTCTTTAGGCCACTTCTAATGTTACAATTTCTCACTCCAAAAATTCATGATTATTTTGATAGCTGGCAAGATTATGGTAGCCTAGTAGGCACTGGGAACCATTTAACCCATCAAAAGAGAAAGAGCTTCATAAGTTGTGGGGTATAGAAGTAATAAACTAACAGGCTTAGCTGGATAACTTTGCACAGGTAGTAGCCTAAGAGTATGCTTGAGAAGATAAGCATGACATGGAAACTTTTATATGGAACCAATGGTGTATTTTTAAGTATGTTTGAAAAGATATACCAGTTAATATCAGATATTTTTTGGAGGGAAGGTTATAAATTTATGGTATATCTAATATTTGATGGAAGATATATGTATTTTAATCATTATGTTTGCTTTTGTAGCATTAGAGTCACTTTCCACATTCATGTTCACAGTGATTTAGTACTCATGGTTTTGTGGCTGAGAACTTATGAACTTTCTCCATTTGAACTTTCCCCATGGAAAAGCACTGTTTCTAAATGGCTAAGACGTAATGTAAAACCAGCATGATATAGTGGTTTAGAGTGCTGAACTAGAATCTGGACTGGAAATTCCCCACGTTGCCGCAGAAGCTTGGTGGGTCTCTTTGGGCCAGTCCTCGCCTAACCCGATGGACGAATGCTTTGATCTTGAGGGACCAGTTGTCTGATTCAGCATGGGGCAGCTTCACATATAATTCAAACCCCATTGCTAGTTTTAATGGAGCTTATCCACAATTAACTTTTGTTGGGTTGGACCTTGGTTTTTTGTAATGTGCTGTAAGAAATATATTTGAACAACTTTTTTAAAATCCACATTAAAAATGAAGGGAAATGGCATGACAGATGTTCATTTTATGCTGAAATGATGGTATACAAGCCCAAACACAGAAACTGTGGATAAAGTTTCTGACAAAGGAGGAATACAGGAGGAGAATGGCTTCTCTCCTATCATACCTCACTCCTGTAGCTGCCAGAGTGAGCAAAGACAATCGCTAGGGTAGCCAAAGAAGGTGAAAGGTGAAAAGTATTATCGACAGTGGGTGGGAAGATAAGGGAATTGCTAATGGCCAAAGTGGCTGGTTGATATCCAGCCTGGAGAGGCAATGACAGCCAGCACTGCAGTAAACGCCATGTCGCTGAGACTGAAACAAGGACACGAGTGGCATATCCTGCCACATCAAGCCAAGATACATTGGCCCGGAATCGTTACACCTTTAAGTAGGCAAGTAGAACAAAAAGGACGGGGCTCCAATTTGCCATGGATTCATGGATAAAATCAAAAAGATTTTAAAACTTGGTAATAAAACAAGCTGAATTCACTGCGTTGCAGGGCAAATGTGAGAAAATAATTAAAAAAAACACTGGGCATTACTTCAAGTTCTAAATTGGATATTTCTGCAATGAAGATTTAAAATACAACAATTAAAACATCAAACCCAACTATAACATTAAATCAAATTGAAAATCCCAGAGCCAACACACACACACACACACACACACACACACAGATAGAGAACGTTCAACATTTAAACTTACCCCATACAGATCTCATTATCCTGTATCTAATGCTGACCCAGAGAATCTGGTCAGGTTCAAATAGGGGGTATTTTTCTGCAGGCCTGGGTGGCCATAGCTTTGCAGAAAAATGTAAGCCCCCCAGTGGAGGAGGGTTTGAACAAAAGAGAACATTGTCTGCACAATGCTGAAATGTAATGGAGCACCCCATCCTGGGTGGCTGTGGGGCAGGCAGAGAAGTAGGAGCTGCTGTGTGAGCCAGGCAGGCAAGAGAGAGAGAGAGGTTTTTGCATGTGCCAGGGAGGCAGGAGGAGGGGAGAGCTTGAGCCACTATCACATATGCCAGGCAGGCAGAGGTGGTAGCACTGAGCACAGGTGGAAGGAGGAGGAGAAAGGCAGGCTGGAGCTGCTCCACTACCACACGAGCCATTGGCAGTGGCTTTTGGAGGCAGGTGGACTGGCCAGCAAGCAGGCAGCCTAGAAAGGGAAGGGACAAAAAGAATGAAGGTTCCCACGCATAGTAGTCTAATCTGGAAATTATTGAGTAGGTAACGTTCTCCCAGAATAGGTAATGACCCCTGTGGTGGAACGGGCCTGCTCTGGCCTGCAGGTCCTATTCTGCCCTGCCCTCTTAGGTTTTTCCCAACACCTGGAGAGGCTTTTCTTCCACTCTTGGGTAACCTGCCACCACTACCTGACTTTTGTATGGAATTGCCCTCTGAAGTTCTGAAGCCTTGCCTCTGTGTCTGCCACTGCCCAGCACCTAGTCACCACAGGGGCAGTTTACGGCCTTGTGCATCCCTGGAGGAATAGACACTTGCCAACTGTCTGCCTTCCTCCTGGTGCTCCTTTTAAAATAGCATGTCTGAGACAGTGGAGGTCTATGTGGTACAGAGAACCATTGCCAGCATCAAAATTATAAAGTATTTATTAAAAAGAAAAGCCTTCTTTTAGCACAGCACCAGATTGAGCAAGGGGTTCAAAAGAGCTAAGTAAAATGCAAATCCTCTCTCTATACATGCCCTATCAGATGTTAAAATGGGACAGGCTCCTTAAGCTTAGGAAGTTACAAATCTGTACAGAGTTTTTATTACCTTGAAGCTCGTTCCAGTTTTTTAAGTGAGCACATGGTCAATGGCTATCTTCCCAGCAGGAAGGTTTGCGTGCTCTCATGAACACAGGACTCAAGGAAAGAGACCTCCTTCCTGCTGTAAGGAGTTTTTATCATATCTGTTTCTCCTCCCACTGACCCAGTCAGGCGAGGTCAAGAAAGCCTTTGCTGGTTTCCGGTCGGAGGAATGGAGGTCTGACATGCTTTGCAAGTGCGCAAGGTGGACGGCGGCTCTTCTTGACAGCTTGGGTGGACAAATCCACCTGACGCAACCTCACACAGATAGTGTGAGGACTAGCAAGCAATATAATCCAGGTTTGAGCAAGCTCGGTGAAGGAAAAGTCTCGGAGGAGACTTTTACAACACCTTGAGCACTGCAGCCGAAGAAGATTCCTGCAAGTATCTCTAAGGAGCCGAGCCGAGCTGATTAAATCAGCATAAAATCTCCAATTCCCCTGATTCCTTAACAAAGAAGACAAAGTTTAAACGTTGGGACCACATCTGAAGCGAAGTAACAACATAAGGTAACGGAAAAAATTTTTTGCCTTACCATTACCGCGTTTTGAAAGACGAAAAGCAGATCTGGTGAAGCAATAGACTGTTGCAGATTGGATGAGTGCAGTTTTGAAACGTTAAAAAGCTGAATTTGAACTTAAAAAGCCAAAAAAACAAGTTGTTTAACATTCCTGCGGTTAAGAAGAGTCGGGAGGGGGAGCCAAGCATCGTGAGACAAAGAGGGGAGGAGGGAACCAAGCATCGCGAGACCAAGCTGTGAGGATTGAGACAGGAAGTGACGGCTTGAGGAGCAGACAAGAAGGGAAACGGAGAAGAACCGGAAGAGAGCAAAGGGGACTGTAAAAACTGCCGGACCAAAAGGACTACAACAGGAAGTGACGTGCAGAGAGCAGACAAGTAAGCAAGAGGAAGGGACAAAAGGAAACTACGGCAAGCCAGAAGCAAGGTAAAAAGACTATAACCTTTGACACAAACCATAGAGAAGTAGCGCCCGCCATTTTGGATTTATAAAATTTTTAAACAGTAATATCTCATAAACTATATAACTTAGAAGGCTGAAACCAACGAAATTTGACTTGGCAAGACTAGCTTGTGTGATCACATTAATCGGTGTTTGATTTGGAAAATAAAATAAAATCGATCTTTTTTAAAGAGACAAGACGGACCGCAGACTAAGATCGAGAGCAGCTACATGGTCCTCTCCTACAATGGCAGCAAAAAAAGAAAAAGAACTACTAGCTGTTATGGAAGCAATGGGAAAAAAATGTTAGATGCTATAGGAGAGGTAAATGTTAAAATGAATGGCATAGCTGCACAAGCAGATAAAAACTTCATAGACTTAAAAGCAGAATTTCAAAAATTAACCACAAGAACACAAGACATTGAAACTAAAGTAAAAGAACTGGAAGAAAGTACTCAAAAGACAATGAGAGACAATGACAGGATGGAAAAGATGATGCATTATAAGGACATGCAAAACCATTTGAGATTTAGAGGGATTGAGGAAAAATTGAGTGAAGACATTTTTACAAGAATGCAAGAAGCATTAGCAGATTTTTTACAAGAACAGGAAGAGGTTGTTAGAGAACACATGGATCTTGTTTATAGAGTCAATTCTACATACGCAAGAGATAAAAATATACCAAGAGATGTGGTAGTCCAATTTACAATGAAAAGAACAAAAGAACAAATCTACAAGAAGTGTTTTACTGATCCTTTTGAAACAGATGGAAAGAAAATTATAGTAATGAAAGAACTGCAAGAAAGGAAAAAATTCAAGCGTCTGACGGATAAATTGAAGGAGAAAAAAATTAGATTCCGTTGGGAAATACCTCAAGGATTAAGCTTTTACTATGGCAGCACCAGAGAAGTGATTAAAAGCACAGGAGAAATGTACGCATTTCTTGGAGAGAATAAAGATGACCTCGGTGATATTTAAGAATATATCAAGATGGATTACAAACTACTTACATGGAATGTAAATGGACTTAATTCACCCCCAAAACGTAGAATGGTAGGGCATTGGCTGGAGAAACAAAAATGTAGTGTAATTTGTATACAAGAAGCTCATCTTAAAAAACAAGACCACAAATATTTAATAAGGAAAAAATTGGGAGAAGAATTTTATTCTTTAGCAAGCAATAAAAAGAATGGTGTTGTAACATATGTCAAAAAAGATTTGGAACCTAAAGTAATATTTAAAGACAAAGAAGGAAGATATTTAGCTATTGAAATCTCACTACAAGGACAGAAAACTTTGATTGTGAATATTTACGCCCCAAATGGAGCCAAAGAAATTTTTTTTAAAGAATTACAAGTGGAATTGGATAACGTAAATTATGATCAAATCATGATGTTGGGGGACTTTAATGGAACTGTGAATAACAAATTAGACAGGCGCTCTAAGAGAAAGGATGAGGCATTAGGGAAGCTTCCAAAAAACTTTTTTGAACTGATAAAACAAGAGAAGCTGGAAGATATTTGGAGGAAAGCTAACCCACAAGGAAAAGATTTTACCTTTTATTCTAATAGACATGACTCGCATTCAAGAATTGACATGATTTGGATAACTACTAATTTAACGTTTAAGACAAGAAAAGTGGAAATTCTACCCAGAATAATTTCAGATCATAATCCGTGTTTATGGACTGCTGGGCAGGTAAAAAAACAAAAGAGATGGAGAATAAATGAGGACTTACTAGACAACCAAGAAATAGTTAAAAAATTACAGGAAGAAACAGACCTATACTTCCAAGCAAATATACAGAAAGAAGTAAAAATTCAAACCGTATGGGATGCATATAAAGCAGTGATGAGAGGACTACTGATATCATTAAATGCTAAAGATAATAAAAAGAAAAGAGAACAATATGAAAATATCGTACAAGCCATTAAAACAAAAGAAGAAGAACTGAAGAGTAGACCAGGGAAAAAGAAACTGCAAAAGGAAATCTGGATGCTACAAGACCAAGCAAAAGCTATTTTGAACCAAGAGACGTACTGGAACTTAAAAAAACTCCAACAAAAGGCATTTGAAGGTGCAAATAAACCCAGAAAATATCTAGCATGGCAATTAAAGAAAAAACGTGAAAACAAATTTATCACTAAAGTGATAAGAGATAACATTGAGATAATAGACAACAAAGGAATAAAGAGAGAATTTTTTAAATATTATGCAAAACTTTTTAAGAAGGAAAACAAAGACAGAAGAAAGATTAAAGAATACCTGCAAACATTAAAGTTACCAAAACCAACAGAGAAAATTAAAGAACTATTTAACAATCCAGTATCATTACAAGAGATTAAAAATGCAATAAATGACTCAAAATTAGGAAAAGCACCTGGACCAGATGGATTTACAGCGAAGTTTTATAAAACGCTACAGGAGTCGATCTCACCAGTGTTACTGCTATTAATGAACGATATAGGAGTCACTGGTGAGGTCCCAGAAACTTGGAAAGATGCAACCATCTCACTTATCCCGAAAGAAAATCAAGACTTAACTAATGTTAAGAACTATAGACCGATTTCTTTACTAAATAATGATTATAAGATCTTTGCTAAGATTATAGCTGACAGACTAAAAGAACACCTTAAAGAAACTATACAAACAGAACAAGCAGGGTTCTTACCTAATCGCCAAATAAGGGACAATCTAAGAGTAGTAGTGGATGCTATAGAATACTACGATAAACATCTTGAAAAGGAAGTGGGTTTTTTCTTTTTAGATGCGGAAAAAGCGTTTGATAATTTAAATTGGGATTTTATGTTTGAGGTTCTAGAACATCTTGAAATTGGTGAATATATGTTTAACCTCATTAAGTCAATATATAAAGAACAGAAATCCTCTTTAATAATTAACACTGAAAAGACGGACGATTTTAAAGTCGAAAAAGGAACACAACAAGGATGCCCACTTTCGCCGTTGCTATTTATTTGGATTCTAGAAGTTCTACTAAGAAATGTGAAGGAAGATAAAGATATTAAATGCTTAACAACCAAAGGTTTTTCTTTCAAATATAGGGCCTTTGCAGATGATGTGATGTTTATAGTGGAAGACCCTATGACTACACTACCATATCTGTTACAGAGAGTAAAAGAGTTTGGTGACTTGGCTGGATTTTATGTAAATAAGAACAAATCGAAAGTGATGTGTAAAAATATGTCAAATAACAAACAAACTGAGTTACAAAATCTTATAGAATGTGAGGTGGTGAAAAAGACAAAATATCTAGGTGTGAACCTAACAATGAAAAATATTGATCTTTATAAAAATAACTATGAGAAATTATGGCTGCAAATTATGCAAGATATTAAAAAGTGGAATGTATTAAATTTGTCATTGTTGGGTAGAATTGCAGTGGTTAAGATGAATGTGCTACCACGATTAATGTTTCTGTTTCAAACTATTCCAATTGTGAAAGATGTAAAAACATTCAAATGCTGGCAGAAGGAATTGTCTAAGTTTGTATGGGGAGGGAAAAAACCAAGAATCAAGATGAAAATAATGTGTGATGCTAAAGATAGAGGTGGGTTCCAGTTACCAAACTTAAGGCTATATCATGATGCAATATGTTTGACTTGGGTAGGGACATGGACTATGTTACAAGATAGAAAGTTATTGTCCCTGGAAGGCCATGACTGTAGGTTTGGGTGGCACGCGTATTTGTATTACGGTAAAACAAAAATGGACAATATGTTTAAACATCATTATTTGAAAAGAACGCTAATGGATACGTGGACAAGATATAAAAACTTTTTTCCAGAAGAGATACCTATGTGGATTGTACCCGCAGAAGTTTTAAATCCAGTATCACGTCACAAAGGACAAGACTGGTTGAAGTATAGAGACTTATTAACAAGACATGGTAAAGACTTTATATTGAAGGAGCAGCATCAGATGGACTTTGATTATGGTTGGTTAAGATATAGACAAATATATGACATGTATAGAAGTGATAAAAAATCCGGTCTTAGAGAAAAAAATAATGAAATAGAACAAGTTTGGGAGGAAGGTGGGGAAAAAATGATCTCTAAAATGTATAAAATTTTGTTAAAATGGTTTAACGCTGATGAAATGGTAAAAGAACAAATGGTAAAAAGGGCGATAAACTTTAACAAAGACATTGAAATGGAATCTTGGGAATTTTTATGGAAAAATGCTATGGGTATATCTACATGTTATAACCTAAGAGAAAATTGTTTTAAAATGATGTACAGATGGTATATGACACCAAAAAAAATTGCAAATATTAATCAGAATATGTCTAACAAATGTTGGAAATGTAAAAAGAAAGAAGGTTCTTTTTATCATATGTGGTGGACGTGATAAAGCAAAAACTTATTGGTCTATAATACATGCAGAAATGGAAAAAATTTTGAAATGTACATTTAAGAAGTTGCCTGAAATGTTATTGCTTGGACTTAAACTAGAAGAGATAAATGTAAAGAAAAGGACAATAATATGGTATATGATAACAACAGCAAGAATGGTGTATGCACAAAATTGGAAAAATGAAAAAATACCAGATGTGTGGGAATGGTTGAAAAAATTGTTATATATGGCTGAAATGGATAAATGGACTAAAAAGTTGAATGACCTATACTCAGAGACCTTTTTAGAAGATTGGAAAGATTTGAAAGAATATGTTGAAAAATACTGGGACATGAAAAATTACATTTATACATGGTTATAATAACATAAAGCAATAGAATTAGAGTATATGAATGTATTAAGGATAATTAGATAATGAAGTTGTTTTTTATTTTAGAATTATATAAGAATATAGAAAGTAAGAATTAGTATATAAGTATTTTTAAGATATATGACCGTTACCAGAAATGTAAACATAGATATAAGTATTACTATTTTGGATAAAGTGGAAAATGTGTTATGCTTCAGATATGGTGGGAAACCGCCAATACAAGATAAAAATAAGATTATACAAATAGAACAAAATGTTATATAATATGGAAAAAAGGATTTGTATAAGATAAATGTATTAATTTTAATGTTTTGAAAAATAGAAAATTTTTACAAAAAAAAAGAAAAAGAAAGAAAGCCTTTGCTGAAGCCTCCAGAAATCGCCTTCCTGAAGCCTCTGTAGCATTTAACTCCTCCAAATCTCTGTTCCCTGCTTGGGGAAAGTGTAAGATCTTGACCCACCCATTATCTCTCCTGCCAGATGTATTAACATTTGTATGAAGGTGAGCTGAGATACGTCTGGAAAGCAATTGCACTGACTTCCCTCTCTCCTGCTTGTTCTCTGCCCAGAGGGGGAAACAACTTTAAAATGCACAGTGGAGGTTTTGCTCATTTGAAATCTCCAAAGAGAAAACGCATTCCTCTCCACATTCATCACCTGTTTATTGAGGAGCCCTGGAGCACTTCCAGACTACTTGGTCTTTCGGGAATGCAACTCTGTCCAGAAAAGGCTGAATTACTGTACTGGCTTTGTTGCTGAATCATGGCATTTACATCCTGTCTGGATGTGTCATTTTTGGCCGAGGACAGACTGGCAATCTGAAGCAGAGGCAAAGCGGAGGGAACTGGAGCGGGGGAGAAAACCCACGGAGCTGGCCGTTCACACTGGCCAGAGCAATGCGGATCAGCGGCGATACGGAGCGTTCAGACTGCCCACGGAGGGTTCACACTGGCGCGTAGCCAGCCCGCGCGGCTTAGTCGCGCTTCTGGTATGCGCATGTGCGCATTTGCACATGGGCATACCGGCACAAATAGGCAATGGGCTGTGAGGGAACAGCGAGCACGGCAGACAATGACAAGGCAGTGTCCTGTTCCCACGGTGCAAGACTGAGGCTTGGCCATGGATGCAGAGGAGTCGGAGCTGCTGGTGGGCCTGATGTTTGGTCTCCGTCTCTACATGCGTGTCATGCACTTGCGGAAGCGGAGACGCAGGCATTTCGTGCTGCAGAGACGGCAACTCCGCCGTCGATACAGGGCCAGGTGGCGACTCCTGCTAAGGCGCTATGTGGCCTTGCAGCATCTGCAGACGAGAAGATTTCTCTGCCTGGCCGATGAGGGTGGGGGTCGTCGTTGGTGGGTGTATCCGCGACCCACCACTTGGTGGGAGACCTTTGTGTGCCGGGTCTGGGAAGATGAGCAGTGGTTGCAGAACTTTCGGGTCACTAGGGGGACGTTCCGCTGGCTGGTGGACTGTGTCCGTGGACGTGTGACGCATGCAGACACCCACTTACGCCGGGCCATCCCAGCAGAAGAGCGTGTGGCCATTACCCTCTGGTGGCTGTCTGGAGCCAACTTCTACCGTGAGGTCAGCCATCAGTTTGGAGTGGGGAAGTCCACCGTCGCGGGCATCGTGGCAGAGGTGTGTGGGGCCTTGGATGCGGAGCTGCTGTCCCGGACCATATGCCTCGGTCCCCCTGGACGGGTGAGTGGCCAAGCCGGTGCCTGCAGGGTGCACGGTCCCAGTGCTGTGGCCAGGGTGGGTCACATGTGGCCTTCAGGGCTATGGGCCCGCCTGCATGGGCCGGGCAGTAGGGACGGGATAGCGACTCACCTGCCGCACACCAGAGGGTCTAGAGCAATGTGTCCTTCTTCAACAGGTCATGGATGGGTTTGCAGAGTTGGGGCTCCCACACTGTGTGGGCGCAGTGGATGGGTGCCACATCCCAGTGCGGCCGCCACCACACCAGGCGGCAGACTTCATCAACCGGAAAAACTTCTGCTCCATCATCCTCCAGGGCACCGTGGACCACCTGGGCCGGTTCACGGACATCTCCGTGGGCAACAGTGGCCAGGACCATGACGCTCATGTGTTCCGCCAGTCGCACCTCTGCCGGGCCATGGATGCCGGAGTCTTTGTCCCAGGCCACCCAACCGTCACCATTGAGGGCATACAGGTGCCTCCGCTCGTGCTCGCTGACGCCGCCTACCCCAGCAGAAGCTGGCTGCTAACACCGTACAAGGGCGCCCTGAGCCGGCGGCAGGCCGTCTTTAATCGAGCACATAGTCGCGCCAGGAGCGTCGTGGAGTGCGCCTGAAGGCACGGTGGCGGCGCCTAGGGTTACGGTTAGATGTCCAGGAGGCCAACTTTGGACCAGTGGTCGCTTCCTGTGTCATACTGCACAATATATGTGAAGAGCGCGGCCATGCCATCATCCAGCCTCCGGGGGACGAGCCGCCAGTTCACGTGCCCGCAGCACCACCACCATCACGCCAGGCCGAGGAGAGGAGCCGGCAGGAGGGCAACGCGCTGCGGGAGGCCATCACTGCCTGGCTCCTCAGGCAGCCTCCCTGCTGACGTGGCCCAAGAAGAGTGTTGGCCCATGGAGGGGATGGCACAGTTGCCATCCCATGCAGGCACAGTCGTGCTGCATCCCATGTGGTTAAATGCCAGCTGTAGTGTTGTCAGACACCTAATAAAGTCTATGCTTCCGCATGCCATGTATGTGTTGCCATCCCTACCAGCATGAGTTGGGAAGGGGAAGGTGGGGTGGCCCAGTGGAGGCCGAGGGCTGGGTTCCCAGGTACGTGGGAGCCACTTGGGGGTGCATTTGCCCACCAAGGGGCTGGGGCCCTTTGGAGGGGCAGTCGGCCTCTCCTGTTCCCGAGCCAACGCCCCCTGTGCTGCGTGGACAGGGACCGGGGTCTGGTGGGCTACAGGTCCCCAGTGAGATGCGGGCGGACATGGCTGCCGGATGGCAGCCAGTACCATCCTCCAAGGGGTGGCCCCTGCGGCCCCCCTGGCGAATGGCGTGGGTCGACTGCCGAGATGGGGGATCCAGATGGGCCCATGGGCCCTCAGCGAGGGCAGCTCCACGAGGCAGCCTCTGGCGGTCTGGACACATGAACACAGCGGGGGCTAGGACTGGCAGCACCTGGAAGCCAGGACGGTGGCTGAGGCATGTGGGGGGGGGCCAAGGATGCATGGCCAGTTGCAGGGTGTCCCCCAAGAGCCCATGGGCACCATGGAGGCCCCTGGCCAGCCGGCTGCTCAGTGGGTCAGAACACAGGAGCCACCGCCAGGGGGGGACACGGAGATGGGACTCCCAATCTGGTGGAGCAGTGTTGCCATGGACAGGGGGGGCCAGGATGGAGGCCATGCACAGTAGGCCTGGCCACATGCATCTGCCGTCAGTGCTCCAGCATCTGGGAGGTGCCATCTGCAGTGTGCTTCCTTTGGCAAGGGCCGCCCACTGCAGCTGGGGTGGGGGTGGGCCATGTTGGGGCCATGTGTGCACAAGAGCACACCTGTGCACAAACACACAGTGATCTGTGTCCTGTTGCAAGAGTGGCGGCTGCATGGTTGGTGGCGAGCCACGTGGGGACTGCCAGGAGACAGTGGTGTGAGGTAGCAGATGTGGCCGATGGGCAAAGGGCGCCGTCCATGTGAGAGGCGAGACACTCGTCTCCCGGGCGGTAGCTGGGATCTGTCGGGGAAGATGGAGTGCCGCTGCCCCCACCCTTGGAATGTGGTTCCCTCCCCTGCTCTGGCCGCAGGCTGGCCGTGTCCTTGGAGGAGACGTTTCACACACTCCCCTGCGAGGGAAAGTGAAAGAGATACAGGTGCTGTTTATGAGCAGCCGGCCTTGAGAATCTCTCCTCCCCGATTGCCCAGCACAGAGCAGGCAGCAAGTCTCCCTCTAAGCTGTGGAGTCCTCTAAGTAGGAAAACCAATTTGGCAGGAGGCTGGCTGTACAGTGGTGAGGAAGCACCTCGGCTCTTGGAGTAATCCATGTGGCCTGTAGGCATCCTTCCAGAGCTGAGACAAGGAGACATGAGCTGGAGGCTGCAACACAGGGCAGGCCATGGTAGCATCCCAGGGAGAAGGGTTCCCAGGCTCCCCTGTCCCTACATTGGGCGGACCCCCATAGTCTGCATTCCTCATGTCAGTCCCCCTGGCCCCTTCTGACGTTCCCCAGCTGACAGATCCCCCCTGGCTCCCCTCCCCTGTCCCGTTGTGCCTGACAGCAGGGTCGTTTTCGCATGCGCAAACCAGGCAGTGCGCATCGCTCCCGCTTGGCGACGGCAGCATGCCATGAAGGCATTGCTGTGGACTGCACAGCTCTGCCCAGCTCCTGGCAGCACAGGTGTCAGGGCAGGGCTCGAGGGCTGAGGGGACTGCAGGCATCCTTCACAGGCTTCTGTGGAGGACGCCTGCAGGGGTCCTGGGAGCCCGACGTGGCCCCCGGACCCTTTCGCACATGCGCAAACCCACTCTTGCGCTAGTCTTCGACCAGACGGCATGGCCTCCGAAAGCCTCGGGGTCTACTGGCTGGACGAAGAGGTGGAACTGCTGCACAGACGGCTGCACGTCAGGGAGGCAGGGCCACGGGTGATGAGGAGCACCCCCCTTGAGACCCTGTCCCTCTTCAGAGCGGTGGCTAGAGACCTCTCCCAGGCTGGCTACCCCAGGACAGCAGCCCAGTGTCGCTCAAAGTTCAAGAGGGACAAGGCTGCCTTCTTTGAGGCCATGGAGGACTGGGAGGGGATCCCACCGGTCTCTCACAGGCCACCCCGGTTCGACCTCCTTCGTGCCCTGTGGGAGCAGGCTGGTCGCCCTTCCTGGCAGCATCAGCATATGCCTGGTGAGTACAGGGCGGCTGCGGTGGGGTGGGTGGTGAGGGGGGGTGGGGGGGTTCTGGGGGTGGAATTACAGGTTTCACCCAGGAGCCGGAAGCGCACAGCAGCACACCTGGGGGCTGGGGAGCGGGTAGGGTTGCCAGCCTCCAGGTGGGGCCTGGAGATCCCCTGCTTTCACATCCGATACACAGCTGACAGAGATCAGTTCCCCTGGGGACACTGGCTGCTTCAACGGGGGGACTCCATGGCATTGTACCATGCTGACACCCCTCCCCTCCTCAAGCCCCACGCTCTCCCACATCCAGCCCCGAACTCCCTAGGTATTTCCCACCCTGGACCTGGCAACCCTAGGCCCAGGACACACGGTGTGGCCTGTTCTCTGGAAGCAGTGGTGGTCTGCTGTGGCCCTTGATGGTAGTGCCGGTCTGCGTCTGGACCCCAGCAGTCCCCAGTGACAGGGTGGGACGGAATGAGGGCGTGGCCAGGATGCAGGGGCGTACAGAGCCACGTGGACTCCATGGGTCAGCGCTGCAAGTCATGTCTGCCGCCTGCCCAGAGCACCTGCAGGTGTCTGTCCCGGCCGCAGTCCCCGTGGCAACCAGGCACACAGGCCTGTGGCAGTGCTCCCTCAAAGCTGTGAAGCCTCGTGAGCAACGCTTCTGCTGTGAGGGTGGCTGGTACTGCAGTTGTGAGGGAGCAATGTGGCTCCAGCATACACTACTGTGTTCTGGGGCCATCCGTCCTGAACGGAGACAAGCACATGAGAGCTGGCGGCGAGGAACCAATGGCCTACCGCACACCAGCACAGCTGAGACGGAACGGTGGCCACAGGGCGGCCGTTGAGGGGACAGGGACTACCGGTCACCACAGGCAGGCCTGATCGGTGGGTGGCTGTGCCAGGGGCCAACAATGGCTACACACTGTATGATCCCCACTGCCCGTCCACTCTGGTTTCCCACAGGGACCCGCCCGAGGCAGAGAGGCCGTGCGCCACCCACGCCGGTGCATGGGTCTTCGGAGGAGGAAGCTGAGGCAGGACCCTCTGCAGGTGAGTGTTCTGAAAGGGTCGGACACAGCTGCCAGTGGCGGGCTTGGTGCAGACTGGGAGTGTATGGCCCCTCACGTGTATGGCCCCTCGCATGGTGGCTGTGGGTCTGGCTGCCGTGGCCCTCTGGCCCACTCGCCATCTGGGAGCCCTACATAGGTAGCACAGCAATGCAGACACCAGCGGTCGGCATGCCGGCGACAGGGCCAGCCGCTGACTCCCAGAACTGGCTTCCCTCCCCCAGAGCCACCGACACCAGCAGACCCAGAAGAACCCTGCGTCCTCCTGGTGACAACTCCGGAGGGCTCCGATGCTGGGGAGGGGACCTCTGCCGACATGCCTGCCGCAGTCCACACTGTGGGGGACAGCTCCGAGCCGGAGGGCCGAGCAAGTGTGGCATCCCAAACGAGCGCCGCTGAAGGTGAGCGCTCCTCATGCGGGTCGGGGGCCGGGCCTGTCATGGCGGGCCACAGTGCCAACAGCCCACGTCTCTCTGGTACAGGGGATGCGGCAGGACCTTCCTCCCAGGCCCAGCCGCACATGCCGGGAGCAGAGGGCCTAACACTGCTGGGGCTTGCGCAACGGGTTGCGGCCCTGGAGTGCCACATGGACCGCCAATGTAAGTGTGGGGGTCCTGCTCTGGGGTGAGCCTGCTGCACCCTGTTAGTGGGGTGCAGGTAGACGTGGCAGGACGCTGGCCAGATGGCACTGGCTGCGCGGGCGGAGGGGGCCCCCTGGGCACTCATCATGTCTCTGTCTTGCTCGGCACCGCAGTCAACCACATGGTGACCCTCTACACCATGCACCAGGAAGCCCTGGTGTCACTGCGTCGGGAGGTGTACCGACGGCGTGAGGGTGGCATTCCCCCCCCCATCATCAGAGGCCCAGGAGAGTGACAGCCAGTCCCCAGGAGGAGCGCTCCCTCCCCAGCAGCCGCCCGCAGACCCCGGAACGGCCTCCAGCGACCCGTAGGAGGCCCAGGAGGCCATGCCACAGCACGGACTGATGGCAGCTCATTTTGAAAGTGCCTTTATTGTCCCAGTTACCCCCTCCCGTTCTGTGTTTCAATAAAGTAGAGTTTTGATGGTTCCCCGTGGCCCCGGTGTCTGTTATTTGGGGACGACAACACCTGGGGAACAGTGGCCCGAGGAGCCTGGAGGGGTTCTAACTAGCTCACAGGGGCCGTCCTCCACGGTGGCGTGATGCTCTTCCCCGGCCACGAGCTTGCCGGCCACGCTGGGCCCAACGTTCCTGCGAGGAGTCTCGCCGGGCTATCAGCTCCTCGGCGATGACCGTCAGCCTGTCGAGGGCGGTCTGAAACATCTGGTCTGAGACACGGTCTCTCTCTCTCTCCTCCTCCTCGGACCTCCGCAGCTCTGCCATGTACTCTTCCTGCTCACGGCGGGCCAACTCCATCATGTCCTGGTGCTGTCTGGCAGACTGGTCCAGGAGGCGCTCGCCGACCCTCTGCAGGGCAGACGCACGTTGTCTCCAGGCGACGATGGCAGCATGCTGGCCAGCACCATATGGGTCTCCCATTCCGGGTCCTGGGGGCAGATCTGCAGCAGAAGCACAGAGGGCAGAGCAGTCGGGATACACAGCGTGTGGATCCACACCCACATCGTGGCCCACACATCTCCCTCACATCTCCCCGCCTGTGTTGTCAACATCCCACCTTCAGAAGAGAGATGGATGTTGTCCAGGTGCATCCGGCCCCACCAGCCCTCGTGCTGCCAGCCGGCAGCTGTGTCCCAGGGATGCCGCGGCAGACGTGCTGCCGGTACTCCGCACCTACCTTCACCATGGTCTCCCCCCTCATGGGGATGTGGTCCCGGCTCCTGCTGGGCTGCCCCCGGTGGCCCTGTGGACACACGGAAGCGAAAGTCGCTTGCCTTCCCCCTGCTGGTGTGGAGCCAGACAACCGACCAGCAGGCCCACCTACCTTCCAAGCAGCCTGGGGACCCCTCAGCCACCTCTCTGCGTCACCATGCTCTGGCCCCGCAAAGAGACGGCCGATAGGCCACATCCCCGAGACAGGGCTCCCCAGCCAGCATGACTGGCGGCAGCCACCACTGCTCCCGCAGCCATCTCCCCCCCAGACACACACCCACAGGCCACCTGCCCTAGTGCTGTCCGCCCACCGAGCCATGCCCCCATTGCACGTGGCCGCCCTGCCACAACCCAGTCTCGGGGCCCTGCAGGAGATCATGTCCGCCTGCAGGCCCTGGCTCCTGCCGAGCTTCACTGTGGTCACCCACCTGCAGCATCTGTCGTCCGGCGGCGCCCAATGCCAGCACCCTGAGGCCTCGACACCCCCGACGGTCCTGCATTACAGTGGGGAACAAGGGTGTGGGGTTGCGGCTACAGAACTGGAGACACACTGGGCAGGCCCTGCCCTCCACTCTGTATTGGGGCTGCTGATGGGGTTCCCCTTCCCCCCCCCGCCTGCATGATGCAGTCCATAGGCGACACCTGCCTCGACATGGCAGGACTGTGGCCACCTATAGGTATGGGGCCCTGCAGACGGCCCTCCTCCGGTGCGTGCCACTCCACTGGCATAGGTGTCCACCTGGCTCCGTGGCGGGGCCAGGACCACATTCCAAACCCCCGGAAGGGAGTGCCATTACCTGGGATAGCATCCTCAGGAACCTGGGTGCTGTCATCTGAGTCCGTGTCCACGTGCTCTTGGGCCAGCACAGATTCAGCGGTCTCTACGAGAGGGAGGGACATTGGACTCTGTGCAGCCCACCAAAGTGGGTGACTTGCACACTGTGGCTGCCAACACTGTCACTTGGCAACCACAGCACACGGGGGGCAGGGTCCCACCCCTCCCCAGGGTGCTGCAGCCACCGACAGAAGCAGACCCATGACAACCTGTGGTGCGGGAGTGGCAAGTGGGATGCATGGCTCTGCGCACGCATGCACCTGGCCTTTCCCATTGGGCCCATCTCACCTTCTTGTCCACCTTGGGATACACATGGATTGCAGCGTGGGGTGTTGTGGCCTGGATGTGCAGTCATGTGGTGCGGGTGGCAGCCCTTGCCATGGGTGCCCTACATCATTTATCCTGCTCGCCTGCTTCCTTGGCCCGGCCACCCACCAGGGCCCCCCCCGCCCCCACGTCGTGGCTGGCAAGCCTCCTCCCCACCAACCTGGCACGAGGACCTCCGGCTCCCTGCCCTCCTCCTCGTCCTCTTCCTCCAACTCGAGGGCCAGACGGAAAGGCTGAACAGCAGCAGATGGGACCTGCTCAGCAGACCTCTGGGAGCTGGTGCTCGTTGAGGGGGTGGTCTCCAGTGGAAGGCTGTGCCGCACCCGACGAGGCTGGACGCTGGCATTCCCCTGTAGGATGGCGTGCAGCTCTTCATAGTACGGGCACCATGCAGGGTCGTTGCCCGACGTGCTGTTGTGCTGCAGCGTCTTCTTGTATTCCAGCCTCATGGTCTTGGCTTTGGCGCGGCACTCCTCGGCAGAGCGGCTGTGGCCTCTTTCGGTCATGCCCCTCGCCACCTGCTCATAGATATCCAGGTTGCGATGGGTCCTGCGCAAGGCACTCTGGACTGCTGGCTCCCCCCATATGGCCAGGAGGTCTAGTATCTCAGGCCGCCTCCAGTTTCGTGCCGCAGCCATTTTGGACTCCCCCCTGCATAGCACTCTGTCCTTTTATACCCTGAGTCCATGAGGCCACTCAACAGCTCCACCCGTGGCCGTAGCGCAACCCTTCCATCCTGCTGGGTTCCACACAGGCAGAGTCCATTACCCTCTTCCCGGCCACTTTCAAGGCTCTGCCTAACTTTCCGTAGTCTGCTGGAGCACTGCACTACAGGTTCCGTCTCTCTCCCTCTCTCTCCCCCTCCCCCCCTCCCCCCTCCCTTTCCTTTTTGTTTTTCATGGGTTTTCCGTATGTGCGCAAGTGCGCATGTGCGCACGCACGTAGATGCGCAAATGCGCAAAACTTTTTGCCGGTGCGTTCACACTTCCTCCGGATGCCTCCCGCTTCTTCCAGTTCACACTGTTTGGAAGCGGGAGGCATGCGGAGGAAGGCCCCTGAACACCGGAAAAAACCGGTGTCCAGGTAAAGCGGAAGGAAAGCGACTGGGAGACGGGTAAGTACGCAACGGAGCCGACGGACAGATGCGCATGTCTGAACGTGCTCCTTTCCTCCGTTTGCGAAGCGTGCCTGCCCCGCTTTAGATTGCCAGTCTGTCCTCAGCCTTTGTTCCACCTCATCCACTCCTGGACTGACTTCTTTCCATCATCTCCTTAGAATGATATGGAAGGGGGCGGGGAGATGGTTATTACCTACATATTAAATCAGAGAATACAGAAAGCCGAAGATGTGTATCACTAAAAGGAGGAATCTATTGCTAAAAAGGGTAAGGATTTATACCAGTATAGGAGATTGAAGGGATTTTCCTATCTTTTAAGAACTGGAATTTTGGCTGCAGTCCAGCAGATGAATACCAAAAGCACAACACAGAATTTAGCTATGGAGCACCTTGTGCATGCAGAACTTTGCCTTCCGTGGCCCCAAACATGAGACTATCCATACAGTTTATTGGGCATAAGCTTGATATATAGCATGGGGTTTCTTCAAAAATCTTTTGTGCCTCAGAAACAGAAATTATTATCCAGAGGCGCTACCATAGATTACATAATCCATATGTACTTTCCCCTTTTCTCCAGCATAGTAATATTGAGCTTTCCCGACAGGACAATTTCATACAAATGTCTCCATACACAAAAATAAGATAAAATCATTGACTATGGATTTCACCAATTAAGAAAACATGTGGACTGGGTTGTATGTTAGTATTTATTCACAGTATAATTTGCCGAGAGAGAGAGAGAGAACAACCTTGCAGTAAAATATAGACAATAGATTTGACTGACTATTGCGTGCTGGATTTTAAAGCAAAATGCAACAGCCTGCTGTTCAGAAAACTGCTCTCTCTTACTTCACTGAAAAGATTTCAGATGTCAGTGCAGAAAAGCATTGGCTAGTTATACAGCTAGGAAGGCACAATGTAAAAAGACCAGTATTCCAGACTATTTATGTATTCATTTTATAGTCCACCTTTCTTGCTAAAATGCAAGGCAGATTACGAAATTTAAAAACAATGCAATAGAGCCACTATAAGATACAATAAACAATGTGATAAGATTGGATTTAGAATTTAGAAAGCAATGCAGTAAGAACAAGATAATGCATATAATAAACAGTGCCATAAGCTACAGCTCTTGTCCTTTGTAAAAGCATCCTCCTGAATGATTGCATTTTATTACACCCCTATTCCTTTTTTAAAAATGCCCCCCTGAACCATTCCACATGCTGCAGAATGATGCAAGTGTGAGAGGCTTCCTGACCTCCTGGGGCAGGCCATTCCACAAAGTGGGAGCCACAACAGAGAATGCTGGGGTACAGGCAGCTGCTGATTTTACCATTTGCAGGTGGCACCTTCACCAGTATTTGCTCAGATGAACACAGCTTTCTCAGTAGGGTGTATTGTGAGAAATGGTCCTTTAGATATGTGGGTCCCAGGCCATGAAGGGCTTTGATGGCAACAGTCAATACCTTGAATTGCTCCATTCATAAGTCAGTGTTGTTTCCCTATTTCCGGGTATAAGATGGGGGTGTCATTTCATCTCTTCCTGTGAGCGGAATTTCTCCCCTACCTGTAGTGTGAAGCCCCTGAGCCCCTGGCTAACTACAAGCCATAGGTGACCACCAAAGGATGATGCCCCTTGTGAAAATTGGTTTAAGAGCATGCCCAGATATCTACAATGATGATCTGTGTTCATGCATTGTAAGCAATGACAGCCAGGCTGCTTCCAGTTCATTCCATAAACACCTAGAAAAAGTACAGTTTCCCTCTTATCATTTGACTTTCCTTAACCTTTAATAGGTATGTAAAGGGAGGGATTTTGGCAGGTGCAGCTCATCACAGCATGGCACTGCAGTCTGCAAGGGTTACAAAAGCTGGACTTGCAGAAATTTGATTCATTAAGATATGAGATCCAGTGTGGTATAATGTGTGAAATGTTGAACTTGGACCAAGGACACTTGAGAGTATAATTCTCCACTCAGTCATGAGGCTTATTATGTGATATGGCATAGTCAGTCATCAGTCCAATCTACCTCATAAGGTGGTTGTGAAGATAAAATGGGCGAGAACTCCACGTCTGCTCTACTGTGCTGCAAGACGGAATACAAATTAGATATATTGAGAGACAGATAGAGACATATGCCAGCCTTTATTTGATTCAGCCACCTGACTAGTGTGTTTTCTTTTTTACATGATTCTGTTGGCCTGACTGCTCTGGTTTACGTGTAGCAATCAGCACTATAACGGGCTCTTGCCAACTATACCAAGGTCCCACCTCCCCGGTAGTTCTCAGTAAATAGGCGTAGAGCAAAGTGGTTTCTATAAATGATGTTTACTATAAAATATTAGACAGGCATACAAGGAATAATAATAAAAACCACATACATACAAGGTCTAGGGGAAATCAGATAGAAAATAGCATGTTTGCATGAGCAGGAGTATCGTTGAGAGGGAGTCACGTTACCTGGGTTGATAGAGGTTGAGTCTCTTCCACGAGAAGAATGGAGGGATGAGTAGAAAAATATATGGGAGCGAGATCTGAACCAGCAAATACACGCTCCAGTCCTGGCTGTGCAAACCAGGGATTAAAGATGGAGGCTAGGGACTGGGTAGAGAAAGCTGGACATAAGAGGTTGGTCAAGGAGATAGAGGTCAATGAGGGTAAGAAAAGGCTATCTATTTCTTCTGTGCAAGGTCTTTTAACAGGTGGCATTTGGGAGGGCTGCGCTGACCACATCCCATTGTCACACCCACTAGGTTGTCCGTCCTTTCTAGTCTTTCTATTGGTCAGTGTCATAGTTAGGAGGGGACAGGAAGGAGTGGGCAATATTGCAACACTAAAATGCTAATCAGGAACTAACACCTGGGCCAACTGGTCAGTCTTCTGGTCTCGTGATGGCTTCGGCCAGGTCACTTGATGTACGACGATTAGTTGCCAAGCAACCTAATCTCTTTACTGGAATTGTTGGGGGCAGGTGTGAAAGAGGGCCAGTGTAGGGAGAAAAGGACTCTTTGAAATGGAGTCTTGGTCTCCAGAATGGTGGTTCTCATGTGAAGTAAATGTAAGAGCTCTTTGAAATGCATTTCGTGTCCTTCATGAGGGCATTCTTTGAGATGTATTTTCATGATCTTCATGACAGAGATTTCTTTGAAATGTATGTCGGTTTCTCATGCAAGTGTGAGCTCTGAAGGAAGTCTCCCGCTGTGGGCTGGAGCCTCTCATGGCTGTAGAGAGTGCTTTCGCCTTGGGCAGAGAACCAACCCCAAAGGTCAAACTTATGTTATCAAAGTTCATAAGAGTGTATAAAATGCTTTGCTGGCTTACAATATGACGTCATCCTCTGTTTGTGCAAAGACTGTTAAAAGCCCACTTCTTCCACCCCTGTTTTCTGGGCAGGATGCTATCAGTACAAGCAGTTTGTTGGCTCTTAAGGGGAAACAGGGTAACTGAAGGACTTTAGTGAAATGCCAGTGAGTTACTCTATTCATTTGTTGACGGCTGCAAGGAGCCAGTCCCCAGCAGAAATTAACATAACAGAAGATAATTGCCTACCTTTTTTTAACAGAGGGGAGGGGGAGGCTCTGAAAATATAAAAAGGTTTTTTAAAGGTTGTTAAAGATATTGTGTTATTCCTGTCCAGCTTTTTTGTGTTATTCTATGTCCATGGCTTAAAAAAAGAGAATCACCTGTTCAGAATGGAGGGGGGGGGAGGGTCCTCAGTATCTGCAAATGAAAGATTTGCAAAAGGTTATTTTAAGTTATCATATTATTTCTACGCCCATGCTCCTTACAAAAATCTAAACAAGCGAGAAAAGAATCCCAAGAGTCATGTGTATGCACATCAGGTGTGAAAGGGAAACCACAGCTAAACATGAAGAGAACTAGGGTTGCCAGGTCCACCCTGGCCATCAGTAGGAGATGAGGGAACTGTAGTGTTGCCCAGAGGCACTGCCTTTATTCTCGGGTAGCCCCAAAGCAGGGGCACCTCACTTTCTAACCTGAACCAAAGTCCCCAAAAGTCAAGCATTCTCAGCTTCAGCCACAGAGGCAGCCTGCAAGCACTCTGCAAAAAGGGATTTCATACTTAGGTTTCACACAAGGCAGATCTCCAAGGCCATATCCAACTTCCCCTACCACCCAGAGGGTGGTATCTGCATTGCTAAAGGCTATTCAGTTGCCACCTGGCAAATAGCCTTCCTGTCTCCAGAACCTCACCCAGCCCTTTTGTATGATCCCATGACTATGTGTGAATTCTTTGTCTCAATACTTGTCCTTCCTTGCCATCCCTCAGGATACTGAGATAAACCAATCAAACATTCAAATTATTAAGGATCCTTCCTGATGCTAATCAGGGACCCATCTCCCATCTTTTGTCTATATCTGGGAACCTATTCAACTGCCTTGGCAGAACCATCAATGGACATAAAATCCATTCAGCTAGCCCCAGTACAGTCATCCAACATCTGGTTTCTATTGTTAATGCAGACTCTGCCCCTCTGAGATCTCATTGGTCACATCTAGGCCTTGCCCATCCTGCTGCCACGCACCCCTGGGACTCATCATTGGCCCAGGTAATCTATTGTCTTCACCTGAGACAAGCCCCTCAAGACGTCCTATTGGTCTACATTGTTTTCCAATGTCTATATCCATCCAGGCACATGGCCTCCAACTGTGTGCCTCTGCCCTGATGCCAACTGGCAGTCCACCCCCGAACCTTTGGGTTTGGGCCATATATGCTTTCTTCATGGACCACTGCACATCTGGACAGATAGTATCACCCCATAACTGACCCCTCTATTAGCTATCAATCACCTCTGCTTTCTTAGTTCTGTATTGTGTGTGTGAATGCTTGATTATTGTTTGTATGCTTGAGAATATTTAGTAAAGAAATCATTATTTTAACTACCCAGTTTCTGTGTCTGTTCCTGGGTTCTTGGGAATTCTAACTCCAGTATACACAGGTCACAATCCATGCTATATTCTTATTGCCATTTTATATTTGTAATTTCCCAAGCTATTATTAAGAAATAAGGCAATTTGGCTAACAGTAGGGTAACCAGATTCAGGTTGGGCAACTCCTGAAGATTTGGTGATGGGGAGGACAGGGATATCAGTGGTGTATAATGCCACAGAGTCCATCCTCTAAAGTATCCATTTTCTCCAAGGGAACTGATCTCTGGAGATGAGCTGTAATTCCAGGAGAACCCCAGATCCCACCTGGATGCTGGCATCCCTAGGAAAACGGATTGCCCTAGGCTGTCTGGAATCTCTGTTGCAAGGGAGATTTTACAGAAATCACTTCAGCAACCAGACTGCCATCAAAAATCACCCTAGTGTGGAATCAGCTGCATCACATACAAACACTCGGCTTCAGGTCTGGTAGCTGTATGAAACTCAAAACAGTTCAACTTATCTTTAAGAAAGGGGTCAGAAAGGCATAAAAATACAACCAGGGTTCTTTTAAGAGAGCAGATATTGTTCTTTAATACTGAAGTTCAGTTCCAAATAAAGGGCAGGTGGGAAAGGATTTCCTTAAAATTTCTAGTGACATTTATTTTTGGTAAAATATCAATATTTAATGTCATGCTGATTAGCTTCCCTCTAGTTGCTAAGCAACACAATATATTTAGAGGAGATTACAGAGGAATAAATCCATATAGCCTCTGTGTAAACATTGCCATACTTTTCTTCACCTATGAAAACCAATGTCTGTCACATTGACTCCTGCTATATAATGTATTTACTTTGAGGGATCACTTGCTGAAAAAAGTCAGGAAAAAAATCGAGTCTTCTTTTTCTTTCCTCCTTTTTCTAAAAATGGTAGGATGCAACTTCAAACCAGTTACACTAAACACTTCCAAATCTAATTTATAGTACAAGCCTATGCAGAGTTACTTCAGGGTAAGCCCTGTTTCATTGCACTCCTAAGGACACTTTCCTAGGAGTAAGTCCCACTCAGTAGGCCTGTGCAGGATTCTGAGCTGACCGGCTTAGGAGGATTGCACTGTAAGTCTGAAGCATATCCTGAACAAGCTGCAGACCAGAGGTCTTTCCATCTTGGCCTAAAAACACCTCTCCCCCTCCACCATTTTTTTTTTTACACAGATCTATCCTAGTAAAGCGTTGTGGACAGTGTTCCCTCTAAACCGTGTCATTTTGTGGGCAGAAATTCTACCTCATGAGCTGAAAGATCTACTAGCCTTAATGTTGTGAGTAGGGATGCTGAAAATATATATATTTAACTTGCATTAAAAATTGAAAATTTTAACCAGGCTTTGCCCAGTTTAATTACAAGCTGAAAGTTACTCCAGAATCTACTGTATTTTTCACACTCTGTGGCATCCCTGTGGCATCCCTGCATTTGGACACATTGGTATATGTACACAGACCTTCCTGTAGAACCCTTGAAATACAATCTCCAAAACCTCTAACAAAAATGCATTTCTTTATTAATTTTACCCTGTAGATCTGGGTTTTGCACTTTCAAATTCTTATTCAGGAATTTTAATCTTCTATTCCCCCTTTCTGTTTTGAGGAAGGGAGGGAGGGAGGGAGTGTTATGTCCTAATGGCAACCGTGCACGCAGTCAGAGAAATGCATGTGGCTGGGCTGGCTACTGGAGCTCTGCTTTGGGAGACAATAGCCCGGCTGGATTGGAAATTAGACCAAGTGGCCACCCAAACTCCACCAGGGGACCTATGGTTTAAGGTAACTCATGACTAATCCTATCAGGGAGTAATCCTATCAGGGAGTGGGCGTAATCCTATCAGAAGAAGAAGAAGAAGAAGAGATTGGATTTATACCCCGCCCTCCACTCCCCAAGGGAGTCTCAGAGTGGCTTACAAACTCCTTTTCCCTTCCCCTCCCCACAACAGACACCCTGTGAGGTAGGTGGGGCTGAGAGAGCTCTTTCCCAAGCTGTCCTTGAGGGAACAGCTGGTACGGAGCTATGGCTTGCCCAAGGTCATCCAGCCAGGTGCAAGTGGAGGAGTGGGGAATCAAACCCGGTTCTCCCAGATTAGAGTCCGCACACTTAACCACTACACCAAACTGGCTCACCAGTTTGAGTAATCAGGGAGTAATCCTATCAGGGAGTTTGGGCAAGGCCGGGGGTGCAGTTTAGACATGCATTTAAGCAGACCCCCAAGCCACATTCAGCAGCCTGGAGTTGTACCATCAATAAACTTATGAGCTGATTTCACTGCAACACGTCTCTGGACTCAGTACTTTATAGGGAGGGAGGGGAGAGGTGGAAAGAAAGCAAATAGATGGGGAGAGGGGAGTGGAAGAAAGAAAGGAAAAAGAGAGACAGAGAGATAGAAAGAGGGAGGGAAGGAGGGAGGAAGAAGCAAATAGATGGGGAGAGAGGAGTGAAAGGAAGAAAGAAAGAAACAAAGGAAAGCTCCCATGGTGCTGGCAGCAGGAGTCAAAAGGAGGAGCCCAGCCAACCACAACTGCCCCAGGAGTCTGCCTGCCATCTTTCACGCCTGGGTCCACCCCCACCTCCACCTCCACCAGCAAGGGGAGAAGGGCCACCCATAACCACCAACTCAGGAACCGCCCACCAGCTCTGCAACTCCCTTCCCCTCTGAGAAGCCCCAGGAGAGACTCACCTTTAAATAATTTCTCCAAGCACCCCCTGCCTCCGTTGCCACGTGGGCTGACTTAACTTGAAGAAAGTATTTTAAAGAGACAAATGCCTTCTCCAAACCAAGCTGGCTCCTGTGGCTTGGATAAGGCATTTGTCTCTTTAAATCCCTTCTTCGAGGCAAGCTAGCCCACATGGTGGCAATGCAGGGGGTGCTTGGAGAACATATTTAACATTCTCCAAGCTCCCCACCCCGCCCCCATCACCACACAGATCGGCTTGGCAAAGGGATTTAAAGAGAAAACTGCTGCTGGGAAGGGGGGAGGAAAGAGAATGCGCACCTGGGCCCCCACACCTCCGTCCACCCCGGATGCATGTTAAAGTTCCCTGGAGCCCTGATTGCCCTCCAACAACACTGGCCCTGGAGGGGAGAAAATCGAGGAGGCAACTCATCCCCAATGGTGTGGGCCACACAGCAGGCAGCAGCTCCTTGAAGGCCTCTTGGGTGGTGGGGGTGATGACTGCCCTTTATAGGGCTCACAGGCTCCTGGCTGAGGGAGGCAGGCCCGCGTCCAACTCAGGTTAGGCAGCTCCCACCTCTGCACTGGGGGTGAAAAGCTCTGTGTTGGGAGGGGGGAATTAGTGCGCCTACGCAGGCTAGTGCACTCTAGAGGGAACCCTGGTTGTGAAATTAGGGCTTGGATTGAGCCTCAGTCCTTTGTTAAACCTATGTTACTTTAATTTCTACAGTAAAGTATAGTTGAATCTTTGGTTCGGTTTCCCAGAAGGCTTCAGGAGCCTTCTGGTACTGATAACCCTGTACACGACTTTTGCCTTACATAGCTTTTGCCTTTGAGAATGTTTATACACTATCAAATTCTAAATAGGTAGGGTATCTGTAACTAGCTTCCTTGACTCCCCGAGTCACCCTAAGTTTCCCTGACTTTCCAGACCCCAGAGATAGAAAGGGCTGAGCTTTGTCGTGTACATCAGGTATACATCAGATGCTTAGCAACAGACTTGACTGACAGTTACATTAGCTCCTATGGATGGAAAAGGGTATTTAATGTCTGAATTTGGTCTTGTTCATGGTTGTTCTGGCCAACCACCCTCCGTTATGGATCTTAACAGAACAATCAAGGATATCCTTTATAGAACTAGAAGTGCACTAGTTATGTATTGGGGTTGTGCTGAAATATTCTATGTTGAATTTTGAAATGCTACAAAAGTGTTTTCTGACTTAAGAGTGTGTAATGTAAATTGAGTTTTGGTTTAGAACGCTCCCTCTGAAATTGGAATCCCTGCCAGCTTCGCTCCCTCCCCAATGACCACAGTAGGGATGGGAGGCCATGAAAAGGTTCCTGCACTCATAATTTCCCCATCATAAAGAGTTTTGGAGAATTCAAAAGCTTGCATACTGTTTTGTGATATTTTGGATGGTCCTAATAAAAGGTATTTCATGACTTTGCTTTGGGTTTTTTCTTCAGATGAACATACTCCCTACCTACAACATTTATCTATTTGGGAAATACCAAATTCAATCAGTGGACTGGGATTCTTCAACTGCAAGACGATGTGGAATGTGACTTTATGTCTTGAGGATCTATTGCCTTCCTACGGTCCAGTGTGGCTTCCTCTGACTCTATACCTAGAGTATCATTAAAATTTCTTTCCAGGTTTCTTTATACAAGGACTTCCATATTTTGCCTATGCTCTTGACCTTTTACAGGATCTCTGTGTTGTGTTTGGTGCTGGAAAAACATTTAATTAGCTGCTGGCTTTTTTTCTTCTTTTTTCCTGAGGTTTTGGTACACCTTAAATCAATTAAGCCAAGGGCTTTTAATTGAATTAACTTTGCAAGATATCCTCAATGAACTGCAAACCAGAGGCTTTTCCATCATGGCATTTGTTTCTTTTCCCCCTCCTTTTTTGTTTTTTAACATCCAGCCTGATTAATAGTCCCAGAGAACTTAAAAGCTGGCACCCTGTTTTGTGATATTTTGGTTGTCCCTAATAAAAAAATTATACTACTTCTGCTTACAAAATAAAAATCTGTCTCAGATATAAGGATGTAATCAGAGCAATTCATTAATGTTCTTTTTTGGGAGAATTTTTAAATTTTATTTTCTACAAAACTACAAAACTACAAAAAAACACTAAACTAAAAACACTAAAAACACTAAACTACCCCTAAGGTATACAGAGACCAAGTTGTTACCAAATGTAAAATAATATTGCTTCAATTATTTTCAAGAAAATAGTTACTATATCAAGGCATCATTAGCTTACTTAAGTAAATAACTGTGTTTAAGACAAGTGAATACATAGCCAAAAATCAAACTTTCAAAATAACAAAGTCTTGTTTGACTTCCTGGGATTTTGGAGCTGCTGCTCCTTTTTCTGCGTCAGAGTCTTCTCCCTCAGATTTGTTACTCGCTGAAGAGTCAGTACTTTCCAGTCCATATATGCTCTCTTGTTGTTCCAGTTCTTCTTCTGTGGATGTTTTCTCTCTTCTTTCCAGAAGTTGTTCCAAAAATTTCTTTGCCTTTACAACAGAGTCAATCTTTTGCTTCTTATCTTTGTATTTGAAAGTCAAGCCTTCAGGTGTAATGCATCTGTACATGGTAGATCTTGCTTGCAGAAACATGTTAAATTTTTGTATGGTTTCCTCTTCTTTCTAATTTCATATGGAATGTCTTTTAAAACTTTGATTTCTTCATCTTTGATCTTCAAGGATTTCTCTTGGTGGCCTTGAGCACCATATCTCTGGTAGATTTCTTGGAGAATCTCACCAAAATCTCTCCTGGCAGATTCTTTTTCTTCAGAAATTCAGGATAGGTTTTATAAACCATATCCATATTGCTTTGTAGCAAATCAGCCTGTAAACCTGTCATTGGAGCCAATGCTTCACTTAGCAGTTGCTTGAGATTCTCACCTTTCTGTTCAGGGACACCTTGGAATCTTAGAAAAAATGTTGACCTTTCCATTTGCAGCCTCAAAAGATGATCTTTGTCTGAGGACTTCTCTTTTCCTACCATGTCCAGTCTTAATTTAATAGTTTCTGTCTTGGCATTGAATTTTCCATCTCTTTAGCTGTCTGTTCAGACCTACTTTTGGCATCAGTAATCTGCTTTGTAGAGTATCCAGCTTATAATTAACAGTAGTCAGCTGTTCTATCAGAGGGCACAATGCCGTAGCTAGCACAGAAGACAAGTCAGTGCTCGCTTCAGACTTAGGTGCTGGTAGTGCTGCTGAAGTCTTAGGGGAAGGCTTTGGTCTCGTCGCCATTTTCTCTCCCCATCCAGTCATTGTTATTTGTTTATAGTTTCCAGAAAGTTGTTAAAAAGTTCAAGAAAGTCTGCTTAGGGAAAAAGCTTATAGGCAATTGGCAGTCACTTGCACAAAGTCCAGTCATTTAAAGAGATAGAGTCCCACAGATCAGATCAGAGAATCACCCAGTTTAAAGAGGGGGGGCATTTAAACCCCTGCTCTTCCACTTCACATTAAGACTGGAGAATCAAGTTGGGAACTTACAGATCTTGCCATGAGTCTTCAGGTAAGTGCTTTTTTCTTGTTTGCTTCAGCCTCAGTCCCTGCAGCTGTCTGGTGTGTGCCTCTAAATGCCATCAGGCACGGTGGTGGCGAGACCTATGGAGGCAAAGGGGAGCCTCGATCCCTCAGTCGCCACCTTGGGAGAGGCTCTCCTCGCACCTCAGGCTGGGAGACCCCTACAAGAGGTCCGGGGGGGCCCAAAATCCATTTGGCAACCCTCCCGATCACCAAGCTAGGGTTGCGTCTCCCGGAGCTCACCGGGGACACACCCACCACTGAGGTCGCTGAAACCAGAAGTTCAGAGCAATAAAATAAACAAATAAATGCAGCAGTAACATTCAAAGACTCAGTAGTATTTCTGACTCACAATTCGAGTAAAAATATGGACGGAATCCATAAACAGAGGGAAAATACATATATAAAATCAAAATGTTCAAACTCTTGTATATAAGAAAAAAACTAAAATAATTTTATACAAGGAAATGAAGTGTAATCTTGAGGACTGCTGCCACAGTGGTGGCCATCCACTGACG
Source organism: Lepidodactylus listeri (assembly GCA_029233225.1). Lineage (NCBI taxonomy): Eukaryota > Metazoa > Chordata > Lepidosauria > Squamata > Gekkonidae > Lepidodactylus > Lepidodactylus listeri. Next base: position 93,015,867 of record JARCFY010000001.1, read on the forward strand.
CAAAGGCAACACCATTTGTCCATTCCCTATAGACATTCTGCAGGGAGAAGTAGGGCTCAGATGGCATAGCAAGCCACAGTCCATAGCAATCCCAGTAATCAACAACAGCAGGTTATGATGCCGGTGAGTGGTATACACAGCTGCAGCCAATTACCATCCACCAATCCAGCCACTGCCCCTCAACACCACTCCCCCAGCCCCACTGAGAACCAGCACACAGGGAGGAACAACTCAGCAACAGCAGAACCCCAAAAGAGGCATGTGGACCTCCCATCCCATGGGGGGGGGGTGTGTGGACAGGATGCCCACTCCTTCACTGGCATATACCTGACCAGCAGCATCAGTGCTGCCTACACACCACCATCCCTGCTCCAAGCCACCTACCCCCTCCCATAAACAAGTAACAAAAAGATTTAAAGAAAGACAGAGGCCAGGCCCAAACTCACCGCCCCCACATCCAAGACCAGCATTCTAACCATTGGGTCTAGAGAGCAGGTTCAAAGGATGCATGCCATCAAGCATTAGGCACTCCACCGCAGCCCAGACATCACTATCAGCCACATGGGCCCACCCTCTTGTCCATGTGAAGGGGGCAGGGCAGCCCTAAGGGGATGGTTCAGAAAAACATATCTTCCAGGAATAGGATTCTGTCAGAAGATTCACCACGTTCATGGAAAATTCTCTGACGGGGATGTTAGATGCCACAAACACATATGGAAAGAGACTACGCAGAAGCAGATTCTCACATTTATGCTGTCCCTTACTAGATGAACTTTTGCTGCTGAGACCAGGAGGGAGCAAAAGTGAAACAAAAGGCCATGCACTAGCAGTCTTTCAGCCAGTTTCTCAGGCACACTTCTGGGTTGTGCTAAGGAACAAAAAAAAATGTTTTGGCTGCTAATGCAGTAACCAGAATGGGAGGAAGGATTTAGGGATGTCCTGTGAGGGCTCCACATGTTTCAGAAGGTTTGGAAAACTGGACAAAAAGGTCAGTATGTGTGCACAAGTACTATTTTTATGTTTTGCCTGCGGTGCCAAATTGCCAGGGGATCAGTCACATCTCGTACTTCTTAGAGATTCTGAAACAGTCCAACTTTGCTAACTGAAAATACTGTTATGATGGAGTCTGTGGTGAGCATAACAAAATTCAAAAAGGAAAACAGTACTAACAAAATTCACATTAATATGACTGCAGAAAAATAAATTGTATCACTATAAAATGGCATGATACATTTAAAATAACCAATTTTCTGTGATCTATTTTTGCACAAAACAATCTATATTTAGCATTTCTTTTCTCATACAGAAAATCAATAATGACAAGGTTGAAACAAAATTCAAAGTAGGTATAGCAACACATCATAAACTTCCCTTAGGGCTGCCAGGCCCCCCCTGGCCACCGGCGAGAGATCTGAGGGTAGTGTTGTCAGATCCAGGTTGGGAAAATCCTAGAGATTCAGGGATGGAGCCTGGGAAGGACAGGAGCCTCAGTGGGGTATAATGGCATAGAGTCTACCCTTCAAAGCATCCTTTTTTCCCACACAAACTACTCTCTGTAGTCTGAAAATGTGCTGTAATTCCAGGGGATCCCCAGGTCTTACCTGGAGGCTGGCATCCATAATTGTACTTTCTGAGATAATGGGAGTCTTTGAAATCAGACAGAGCAAAATTTGACCCCAATATATGCAGTGCTGGGGCCTAAATACTCAGTTTTAAAGTAAGAATATTCTAAAATGTAAATCTAGATCTAAATGTAAAAAAATCAAGAAAATGCAGGACTAATTCCTAGTCACAACTATCAGAACAGTAGCCTACACTCTACACAGAGGATTGTGAAAGTTGAAGAAATCAGAGCTATAACTTGGCCTAATTACTTATTAACTGGATGCCATATTTACCAGTCAGAAAGTGTTAAATAAAATATTGGCTTAAAAGCTTAGCATTTTCCCCTGAACTTTCCCCACAAAATATTAATTGCATGGATTTTAGCTCAATTAAATATTCCTATCTTATTTTCACATTTCCATACAACACATGGTTATTAAGAACAGGCTTTCTCATAATTTTGCAGGTGATTTAATTGCTATAGACATGATGGGAAGCCATCCTTTGCTACACGTTTATAATATGTTGAGTAAATTCCCATGTTCATGTTTCTGCATAAGGGGACTGAACTACACCATGATTCTCACTGATAGACACCATGACACAAAATATTCGCATATATATATATATTTTGGGACACTCTGCTGGCATACCTGTTAGCACACCCCAGCTTCAGCACCTTCATGACTACACATCTAGATTTGAATCCAGTAGCACCTTAGAGAACAACAAGATTTTGGGGGTATAAGCTTTTGAGAGTCAAAGAAGGAAGCTTTGCCTCGTGAAAGCTCACACCCCGAAAAATCTTGTTGGTCTCTTAAGATGCTACTGGAATCAATTCTAGCTGTTCTACTACAGACCAACATGACCTCACAGTCACCCTTTGAACCGAACAATTAAAAGAGATAGTTATGTTTTAGACTCTAAGGAAACCAGGTGTTATTTGTTAAAACCTTACCAGTATAATTAAGAATGTGTTCAATCACACGTTTCCTTGGCCTGATTTGGCTCCGTAATTGGGGTCTGGTTTGGGGCTTAGGTAAAATGAGAATAAAAGGGGCATGACAGACATATATTATTTGTTCTGTAATCAAGAAAATACATGATTCAGGGGGAGGCAGGGACAAAATCCCAGGGGACCTGAAGGAACTGAATCAGACATATGAGTTGCTTTCATTTGATGCTTGGGTTGAGTGTGGGTGACATGAGGGATACGCAAGGGAATTTTTACCTGGGAACCTGTGGTGGCTCTTGACCTGGTCTTACAGTGTGGAGCTTGCTTTAAAACTAGAATTTGATTGGAATAAGGAAAACAAATGGGCAATCTGTGTACCTCACCATTTGGAGGAACCATTTCCTGAAATGTACTATGTCATAGTATGGGATACAAGACGGGACTCATGGGAAGAGGCTGAAAATATTTTGAGAAATTGTATCGATATTGCTGTGAATTAGATATTCTCCTGTGTTTGCTTCCATTAAAGCTGTAAATATGCAAATAAGTAAATTACTACAAGGACATGAAAAAAGTTCCAGCACTCACTCCACCAAACCTTGAAAAGGCTGCACTATGGAAGAAGGAAAATAAAACAATAAACATTTTCTTCAGTATGTAAACCAATTTATTTCTTTTAAAAGCTAGAAGCAGAACATCTCGTATTTTCATAAAGTGATTTTGCACAATGGAATTATGTCTCATTACAATACAAAAGAAGTATGTAATTTTACAGAACCTTTTAATTGGTGCCCGTCCCTTAACTCAAAACTGATGTTTATTCCAACTAGCAGGTGGATTTCCAACAGAGTTATCTTTCCAAATTTTGTGTATGAAAACTGGCATTATTTCAGTTTATTTGTACTGTGTTTTCCTCTGGCTGTTTCCACTTGAATATTTTGCTCTGGCTTGGCTTTCTTAATACAAAACTGTTTTCAGTTCAGTAATGTCATAGCTCAGACATTATAAATCTGGGAATCAGTTTGTATTCTTCCAAAGTTACAGTCTGGCTTGCTTTTAAGAAGGAAAAGGAGAAGAAGAGATTGGATTTATACCCTGCCTTTCACGCATCTCAAAGCAGCTTACAAACTCCTTTCCCTTCCTCTCGCCACAACAGACACCCTGTGAGGTAGGTGGGGCTGAGAGAGCTCTTTGAGAACTGCTTGTGAGAGAACAGCTCTGAGAGAACTGTGGCTTGCCCAAGGTCACCCAGCAGCTGCATATGAAGGCGTGGGAAATCAAACCTGGTTCTCCCAGATTAGAGTCCATGCTCTTAACCACTACACCAAACTGGCTCTCAACTAGACGTATCATAGTGAGTCCAACAACAGGACACAGTATAGCTGTAGCAAAAAAAGTTGTGTTTCTTTTCATGTAGAATGCTGCTTTTTAACAAAACGGTGCATGTAAAGCTTTAGCATATATCCATAGCTATGCCTTATCAGGCCCTGGGCCAACTATAAGCAGCAATGGCTTCATTAGAGACAGGAAAGAAAAATCAGAATGACTTGCACAGATTATCACTAAGGAACACATCTTTTTCCCAAATCAGGGCAAATTGCCAAAAGAAGTAGATTATCTGACTATACAGCTAGGGTTGCCAAGTCCAGGTTGGAAAATACCTGGGAACTTTGGGGGTGGAGCCAGGAGAGAGCGGGGTTTGGGGAGGGGAGGGGCCTCAGCATGGTACAATGCCATAGAGTCTACCCTTCAAAGCAGCCATTTTCTCCAGGGGAGCTGATCTATGTCAGCTGGAGATCACTTGTAAAAGCAGGGGATCCCCAGGCCCCACCTGGAGGCTGGCAACCCTATACACAGCTACTGTTGGACATCCCCCAAGCCTATGTCATTAACTTTGTGCTTACAAGCATAGCTTAATAAGACAGAAAGAACAGCTTCTACCTAAAATTCCAAACTATATTTGAAGTATATCTCCAATTTTTTATGCCTTGAAAGCAGTGTGGTGTGCTGGCTGGCGTGTCAGCCTAAGAACAGGAAGACCAAGGCTCAAATCCCTGCTCTCCCACGGAACTTTTGTCAGCCACACACTCTCAAGCCTAATATACCTGACAGAGTTTTGGTACGGATACAGTGGAAAAGGAGAGCATATTATAAGCCACTTTCAGTCCCCATTGTGGAGAAAAGTGGGCTATAAAGTAAGTAAATAAGTAAATAAATAAATGTCACAGTTGCCCTCATACACATAGAAGTCCAGACTCAAGCTGAAGCTTATTTGGGAGTACAAATATAATCGGATTTCATTCAGACAGTCCCCAACCTCTTTCTTAGTCACTTCAGTTTTCTTGTTCAACGAACATTACAATTAACATTAAGTTAATCATGAATCACTTACTATGAGAGAGATGTGACTGGCCCAAGGTCACCCAGCTGGCTTCATGTGGAAGAGTGGGGACTCAGACACAGTTCTCCAGATTAAAGTCCTGCCACTCTTAACCACCACACCAAACTGGTTCCAGAGTTCCATTTGCTTCATTAACTGTAAAATGTTTTTGCTTTCCTGGTGCCTCCCAGGATATGTGGCTCTTTTTCAAATGGCCTCTAACTTTTTAGAAAATCTGCTGCCTAATTTAATCCAAAAGAATTTTCAGACTATTCACAGTGCCTGAATGCTTACTGCATAAAAAGTTCCAGTACATGATTCAAATATATTTAAGCATGAAATTGTTATCTTCAACTTTTGACAGAAATGCCAGCATGATTCCCTACTATTACAGATGCTTTATAGCAGGGGTGTTGAACTTATTTGTTACGAGGGCCAGATTTGACATAAATTGGACTTTGTCGGGCTGGGCCATGCGTGTTTTAAAATATAATGCCAGGTAAAAGAAATATAAACTTTATAAAGGACATAGACAAACACAAAGATATTAGAGCAGTTATTCCATTGGAGTCCCACATTAGGAGGGTGTGTTTATTAAAGACTAATATTTCTCTGCAAAACTAAAGTTCCTTGAGTTTATTTTATTTTAGCTGTGATTAGTTCCAACCCACCCCCCAAAAATATAAACTACAAATACAAACAGTCTTAAGCCTAGGACCCAGGGGAAGAACACAAAATAGCTGAGCACTGCAAGCTTCTCCCCCCCCCCATGCCCCCCAGGTTTACTCAGAGTGGGAGTGGCTCTCCAGGGTCTCAGGGTGTTTTTTTTTAACAGGGTGGTTTGAGGTAATAATTTTGGGTGCCCTTTTCACCACTGGTTCTGCTATTATTCCTTTGGAGCTCCAAATTAGGAGGGTGTATGTGTTAAAACCAATATTTATCTGCAAAACTGGAGTCCCTTGAGTTTGCAGAACTCTATATTTTAACCCTGACTGGGTCCCATCCCCCGTAAACTTCAAATATAAATGGTTCTTTACTCTGGGGATGAAGCAAGAGGGCACCCACAACAGTCTGAGCTTAGGACCCAGGGGAAGAACATAAAATGGCTGAGCATTGCAAGCCTCCCCCCCCCCCCCCGGGCTATTTAGAGTGGTAGTGGACCCTGGAGATCCACAGCAAATCACTATACAGCTAGTTCACACGAACTCAGCTTAGAGGGAACACTGGTGGGAACCACAACGGAGAAAGCAGTTGCTGATTTTGACCATTTGCAGGTTCGGACCTGCAGGAGCCCCTGCTGACATAGGCATGCAGGGTTTGGGAAAAGAAAGACCCAAATACCGCATTTTACAAATTAACGAACCCGGTCAGCCCGAGTCACTCCCACACATGCAAGGAAATCCCTGAAACAGACTCCCCCCGTCCTTTAGTAAGCTCCCAACCTCTGCCCCTCCTCGCAGTCAGTCCAGCACTTTTAAGCTCTATAAACGCGCACGAACACACGGCCTCCCTTCAGACTTTCATTGGGCTATTCACTCGTCAATCTAATCGCAGAACACGCCCATCTCATTAATGTTCAGCCTCTGCAAAAAATTAGGCACGCACGAGCCAGAGAGATCCCTTGCATTCTGATTGGTAAATTTTCCGGTCGCTGTATCAGCTCCTGCCCTCGACCACTTCTCACAAGCTCATCCACGCATGCCTGACATTCCTCCACCAAACAGAGCGTTCCCAAGACGAGTCAAGAGATCGTGTAATTCCTGAATGGCCTCTGTGGCTATCACTCAACTTTGGAGCCCTGCCTCCTACGAGGGCAAGCTTCTCTTCAAGCGAGTCCCATGACTCTCTAGAGACTCTCTCAGTATGAACCCGTGGGATTATTTTTTGTTTTTTGCAAAGTGCGATCATTGGCCAGAGTGCCTTGTCTCTCATGGTCTAGCCACGCCTCTTTCCTCCAGTTCCTCATTGTTTGAATTATGAATGGCTAGTCTTTTTGTCAATCAGAGCTGGAGGCGGGCTAAGGTGGGGCTGTGCGGCCGTCTGGTTTATACTTCCTCTTTCACCTGATTTTTCATCGGCGGTGGGGTAGCAGCAATGATGGGGTGGCGGTGGACCGGGCTGGCGCTGTGGGCGGCAGCGTCGCTCGTGGCAGGTAAAGCTCCTCTTCTGTCAGTCAGGGTGCTCCGCCGTAGGGAGGGATGGCCACAGGCTCAGTCGGTAGAGATTCCTCTCCGTTAGACCTTATTTCGGGAGAGGGTGAAGGAGGGAAAAGAGAGAGAACCTACTACATTTGGATGCGGAGGGGGTGGTCGAGGCGGTGGAGCGCGGTGTGGAAGCTGGGATGTGGCTCTGTCTTCATGGGGAAGTGGGGCGCATGTCCTACTCGTATGGAATATATCTAGAGGCCGGTGGGCAGAAGCTTCAGTGCTAGGGACGGAGAGGAATGGGGGTGGGGTGGGGGAAGAATACAGAGAAGTGCTGGTGTATGATGAAACCATTTTGTAGTTCAGGTCCGTTGTCGTTCAAATTAGTATCTTTCAGTTGTAATTGGAATTCAGTTTGTGTTGCTCATGGAGCTATTTAAATGGTAACCTGAGCCATTTTGGGTTCTTCCCATTTTCTTTGGCAACTAGTATGGTATCTATAAAAGTGAAAACAAAGGCAGCTTTTAAGTTAGGGCCGTGTAGGGCTGTTAATAAAGGAAAGCATTAACTTACAGTAAAGTGCCAGTAAAATTCTGTTTGGTGCCTGCACTAATACAGAATGTTAAGAAGCATAGCTGAATTCCTGCTAGGTTAGCTAGCGGCCAAGGTAGCTGTTATGTGGCAGATACATGTAAATAATCTCCTCATTTTAATTTCTAAAAATGGAAGGTACCTATGGTTGGCTGTGAATTTTATTGAAAGGGATGGAGGAGCTGCTTACACTTGGAGTATTTTTCTGGTAACATCATCTCCTTACTGCTGCTACAACTAGTCATAGCTTGTTCTTTCTGACTTCTAATTCTGCTAGTTTCACGTATTTCCATATGTGCGTATAGGCAAGAGCAGAACTGAGAAATTGGAGGAAGTCTTCCTTGTATGTGATGGGGATTGTTGTCTTAAGCGAGAAGATGTTATTCCTTTTAAGTCCTTGGGTTAATTCATTCCTATGCTCTAAATACCAGCCTGGTTTAGCTGAATTCAGGCTACCACAAATCTCAGGGGAACACACAAGAAATTTTCTGTTTTTTTAAATTGTTATACTGTAAAAATTAATACATAAATAGTTTCAACAGGGTGGCTCCTACTTCTGTCCATGACTCCTCTAAACAAAGTGTATTTATTTGTTAAATTTTTTATACCCCACCTTTCCTTTTGGCTCAGGTTTGAAGTCTTCCTTCAACTTAAGTGGCTTTTCTGCTGGAGGAAGGCTACCTGAAGGAGGGTTGGATCTACCCCACTGTCATTCTCTTTTAATGGCAAGACTATAAAAAGGGAGTGAAGGATGTTCTCATCATTGGTAATCAGCTGATAATTGGTCAAGAAGGCAGCTGCAGGAACAGATTGCTCTTAAGGATAAAGCCGGAAGTGCTGTCTTTCATGCAGTAAATCAGTTCGGTGTTTATTGATGAAGAAACATGTTCTGCTCAGGTTTCTGCATACTGAGTTGATATTACATTGAATATTTGAGTAGAATTACATTGGATATTGAGGATACTGCCGAACGTATTCAAACCCATTACTGTCCTGAAGTCTGTTAGCGACGGGATTCTAGTAGAGCATCTGGATTCTTTAACTTGTCTTTGAAAGTAGCTAGCCCTGACATTTGTGAAAATGAATCTGAAAATGTGCAGATGCTGTAGGGTAATCTTGAAATACCACTTTGGCTCCTCTCTTGGTCTTACAACCTCTAATCATACTTCTCTGTTGGTTGCTCCTGTCCATAATTATTCTCACACTGCTACATTAGTACTGCTCAAACAGTGGTTAAGAGTAATACAAAGGAATAAGTCTAAAACAAAATGCATGCATAAATGTTGCCCGTTACCATATTTGAATTTAGAATACAGAATGTGGAACTTCTGTTGCACAATGTATTTGTAGCACAACTGACGAGTGTGGTCAGATATCCAAAGTGGTATGGGTTTGTATGTTTCTAAGCAGTTGGTACACATAAACTTGTAATATGTCCTGTTCTTTATAAAGCATTCCAGAATTCAAATGTGCATGTGAACTGTAACCATGAGTTGACAGTTATTATGCTACCACCTGCATTAGAAAATAGGGGCCAAGTTTATGTGGGAATAAGTTTTATTGATTTCAGTGGGTCTGTCTTGTAAGTAAAGTGCTTACAATCAAGTATCTGGCCTGTAGATGAGCACATGGAATAGCCCATCCAAGAGGAAAAAAAGATTTTTTTTCTATTACCTCATAAAGGAAAACTTTTTTCCTTTGTGAGTGAAAATATATTTCTGAATGTCAAAGTATGTTAAATATTTATTTGTTTCTGTTGAAAATAATCTATTTTAAGAAGTGTAAATATTTTTTAAGTCTTTATAGACCAAATAAACATATCTTTGAAGGTAAGTACAGCTGCCACAATCTACTCCATCAACAGGCTACTCGCAGGTTCATCTTAAATGCTGTACTTGAGCTATGCTATCCTGGGTCAGCTGCAATTTTTTTATGTTCATAAATAAGCCATAGCTCCCAAACTGTTAATCTGGTTGATTGGTGAATGTGCCCTTGCTCCCCTTTATAGTGGTACAGAGAAATGAAGCTGCACCAAGACAAGGGTACAGCTTTAGAAAAATAATAATCTTGAACCACTTCCTTCATCTACATTCTAATGACCTAATGGGTAGAGAATATTTACAGATGCCATACTGGTGGTATAAACATAGAATGGAACATGTTTACTGTCAATATCTGCTTTGTTTTTATATAACCTTGAACAAGGTTTAATCCTGCCTTCAAGGTTAATTTGCGTAGAACAAATGAAGAAGACTATTGTAGCTGGAAAACTGAGCCTACTGGAAGCACTTGTCTGTCTGCCTTCAGAATTCTGAGTCGAATACAAACCTTCCAGAGTTGCTAGCTCCTAGTTGCCAATGTTGGGGCTAATGATTATAAGAGTACCTAATCCTAATATTAGATCCATGGGCATAAGAAGTATTGTACATCTTGATGAGTTGTCCATGTTGTATCTCAAGAATATTTATCACCACTTACTCCATGGGTGAACATCTCAGTGTGAGTAAGGTGGTTGTCCCAGATCCATATATTTCAGAATATTTAAATTTAATGTTTTTTGTTGCTTAACAGACATATGGATAATTATTTTTCTCCTCCTTCCCCTTTCATTCTAGGTCCATTCTGTGTATAATGAGTTTGAGTTTTGTGTATATTTTTGTTAAAGTTATGAGATAGTCAGTTTGAATTTTACTACTAAGGAAGACTTTTAACCAAAACACGTTTGGTATTGGTTCTTGTATATGGATATAATTTGTACCTTTTAACCTGTATTTATATGGTTGGACATTTGTCTTCATTTTAGGATTAAGTACTCATATGCAGAACCATGGGATTGTGGTTTTTAAATGATATTTTAGCACTTTTGAATGTATAATTAAATTATATATATGTTGTACATTAGCACTATGTGCATAGCTATATTTTAATTTCTTTTTCTCAACCTTTTTGGCTACCTTTCTCATGTAGGGTTGTGTTTCTCCCCTTTTTCTCGCAGCAGAGCTGATGAGTTGCATAGGATATAGCAATAGAACTTCAGATGTTATGTTACAAAATCAAGTGATGGCTTATTAATCCTCATTCCTTTCTCAAAGTGGTTGCCCAAGAACAGTGAGATCTAGCATTAAATTCTCTAGGATTGGAGATCCATCCGTAACACCCAATCCATGTAGTGAGTGCAAGATACATTCAGTGTCCTTGTGCCAATGCATCCTTTTTGGCTCCGTGTGGGACAGCTTTGCTAGAAAAGAGCCTGAAAATTTTTGAGACTGGATTCACCCACTTCCACATTTTGTAATCTGTTCTGGTTGCTTTCCATCCCATTAGTGCTTGCTTTAGTAGTAGTGTGCTATAGTTTTGTGCTATGATTTTGTAGGTAAAATAACTAAAGTTCAAACTGTGTTTTCTGTAAATAAACCTTGTCTTACTATGCATCATAATGACACAGTAAAATGTCAGGTACTAGAACAGACTGCATCAGTTCAGAATGGAGGTAGGAAATAATTGTTTTTAAATTTGTCCTTGTATTTTAACCTTACTGTAAATAAAAATAGGCATAATAGGCAGCAACCATTTCTCTCTGATTTTTTTTTTCTCGGGGAACATCTCAGGGATGGTTTTTTTACACTGGGAAATGTTGAAAATTAGTGTTCCCTCACCTGTAATCTGAAGTGGTGGTCTATTCAATTGTCTTATTCTGTGGCTTGTTCAAGACCAGCAAAAGGATTGCGTGTGTGTGTTGTGGCTTAAAACTTTACAAGTTTTGTCTTTCTGTTTCAGGTATTTTTGCTAATGAATTCAATGTATTACGATCTCCTGAGTCAGTCATTTTCCATCAGGGAAGCTGGCCAATACCTGGAGAACGAATTCCAGATCTGGCTGCATTATCCATGGGCTTCTCTGTTGAGGAAGTATGTAATTCATTGTGTCTATCTCCAATCACATTAATTGTCACTACTTTTGATGATTTAAAGTAGGCCTTAGCTAGGCAGTTGTGTGTTTTATGACATGCTGCTATTTGGGGATTTTGAAGAAAAACACAAGGTAGAAAACCAGATTTTGTTTATGTGAGGCATGTTTAGTCAAATCGTATTTATTTTATTTTTATTTAGTCTAGTTCTTTCTTTTCTTGCTGCTGCAACTGAAATTTGTCTCCACAGGATATGCATAGTTGCTATACGTAGGAGTACGTTTTATCTTCACTGCTACCCTCTGAGATTGGTTAGACTGAGTCTGTGACTGGCCCAAAGTCACCCAGCAAGTTTCATGGTTGAGCAGGGATTTGAACCTGAGTCTCCCCAGTCCTAGCCTAACATTCCAACCATTGTACCACAATAGCTTTCTGAGTGTTGCTGAGATGTGTTACTTTTTATCTGTAAATGGTTCCAGTAGCATGATCTCTATAACTCTTTAATGGATCTCCCATCATAGCTTTTTTGTTTGAGCCTAACTTGCGTGGTTTCTTTTTCTTCTGACATTTCTTTTAAAAAGCTTAACTAGAAACTCGACCTCTGTTTGATTACAGGACCTCTCCTGGCCTGGACTTGCAGTGGGTGATCTCTTCCGGCGTCCTCGCGCTTCAGTTCTGGTCACAGTAACAGGAATAGACAAATTAACACTACCTGAGCATGGTATCTCTTACCCAATTGAGAATGTAAGTACTAAAATGCTGTAGATTAAATAGCTTTCCTGATAGCCAAAATACGTGTCTGTCTTTTTTTTATAAAGTTTTTATAACGCAATACTTGTTCACTGCTTTTGCACTATATGGTTCAATTCTGTGTGCCAGTTCATAGCTAAATGTTAGACTTTGGTGGAAACCACTATGCACTGAGGTCTGTCTGTTTTTGGAATGTTTGGGTTTCCAGTAAATCTGTACTGAAGCCTTTTCCCATCTTCTGTGTGAAAGAGAATGGTGAGGCTTCATTGTTGATACTTAACAGTAAGAATGATATGTATGTAAAAACTACTTAGGATGGAAAGTACATAACACTTCCCTTTTGTGTCCAGTCAGCACTACAAGATCCCCAGAAGGAATATTTTGTTCATACTTCCTTATATACCCTCTACTTCTCTGTTTGGTGCAGTGGGAAGAAAATTTTATTCCAGTATGTTTCCAACCCCTATATGTGTCACACTGAGCTTCTTTGGTGATCTGTGGAATATAAAAACAGTAGTGCTCCCACTAAACCAGCTTTTTTTCCCGAGGCTGGAATAAGATTTTCTTCCCACTGCTCCATTGTTTTTTCTTTGTCTCTTTGCTCCAGTTGGTACAGCCCTCTGTTTTCTTCTTGCAGTCCTATTTGGGAAGGCAAAGAGAATCTGCAGTGCCCACAGTTCTTTATAAAGTGTCAGAATTCTTAAAAACAACGACAGGAACAATCGGTCCCTTCCCTGTGCATTGCTGTGCATAGTGGGTTCCCTTAGCCTCAACAGAATCTGTTTCTCTGTATGCCCCCATGTGTGCAAATAGATACATGCAGAGCTACAGCGATTTTATGCACACCGTCCAAATCCCAGTCCAGCACAGAAGTTCCTTGTAATCCAAAGGTAGAAGGGTAAGGGCTAGATGGGGATATGGGAAGCATGCATAGCTTTACCCTAGTTACTTCTGTCTCTGTGTGTGCTCTGTACCACTGTCTTCAGTAGAAGTGGTAAACAGGGCTCTGTTTAAGTTAATAGCAAGCCTTGGCATGTGTGCGCTGCTCCAGCGGCTGTCTCTGTTGCGCTCTACATTTATTGTGCATTTCATTTTCTTTTTTTATATTTTTTGTTTACAAGTACAAATAGAGATGCAGAATTCTGTAATGGTGGTTGAGAGTCATACACTGGGCATATGAAAGCAAAAGGTGCAGGAGTAAAACTTAGCTCGTATCAATTATCTCTGCACACCATCAAAAAGTGTTTATTACCCTACATTTATTTCAATGAATCTTTTATTTGTTAGGATAGTAGATCAGCTGAAATTGACAGACAGACAGAGAATCACTAGCTAAGTTTATTTAAAGCTTCTCAATGTAGTCATGACAGTTGGGAATACCTTTGAGTGAAAGTATCAAAATAATGTGGCATTTAAGTAGCAGTCGCTCAGCCCACAAAAACAAACGTGGAGCATTTCAAATTTGAAAGCCTTATGAAAACACAGCTGTGTGAACTGAGGATACTTAAGAAATAAATTGAAATGAAATAATTAAAATTCACTTATTAATTGAAACAAGTCTAAAGAGTAACAGCATAGTCCGGGTCACCAATTTTATCCAGTAATAATATACTAAAGTGTGTATCAGTGTTAGGTACAGCTTTGTTTTTGTTAAGCTGCCCAAAGATCCAACGTTTTTATTGAAGAGAAGTGTTGAGATGATTCTAAGAATCACAGTTTGTTGTATCTTCATTTTTAATGTAGTTCTTTTAACAGTAACTGTAGAATTGCATGCTTCTGTAACTCTGGGGGAACTAGCTAGTATAGTCACTGCATACAGATAATCTTACTACAATTAATGCAGAATCAGTTTTCCATAAGTGGCTGATGCCTGAATATGGTTGCATACAATGTGTAGGCAATTAGAAAGATGTACAATGTTTGCATTTCTATAAACTAGCATTTTTATATTGTTCTAGGCAGTTCCTTTCAACCTGGATGGTGTTGCAAATGCTATTCATACTTTGTTTTCTGAGGAAACCCCCGTAGTAGTACAGCTTGCTCCTAGTGAAGAGGTAAGTACCGATTTGTTACTGAAAGCACTTGACATGAGTTAAATCACTGTTTGTGCAGCTTCCAAATACAAATCTGTATAAAAGTTATGTTGTTAGAAAAAAGTTGCTTGATCTGAATGTCTGTTCTCAAAACAATTTGGTATTAATTAACTCTTGTATTGAACAATGGTGTTTTTTCAGAGAGTGTACATGGTGGGAAAGGCAAACTCTGTGTTTGAGGACCTTTCAGTCACACTACGGCAGCTTCGGAATAGATTATTCCAGGATAATTCCATTCTGGCTTCTCTTCCCCTTAATTCTCTGAGCAGAAACAATGAGGTGAGACATGACTAGATATTGGATGTGGATTTTTAAAAAATCTACCCTCCCATTTTTTATTTAAAATTATTCTCTTTGCAGAATGAAATGTTCAGATTGTGGGGGTTTGTTCTGCACATTCTGTCAACATTTGATTTATCCATCATCAAGTATTTACACACACACACACCTCTGGCTAATGTTCTGACTTCTCTGTGGGGGACCATTTGGCATTACTAGCATGGATAGCTGCTTAACCTCTGGCTAGTGCAAAGCATTCACACACAGATTGAATTTAGTCAAATCTGTCAGACATGATCATCTCAAGGCATGATTTAATCTTAACTGAAATCTATTTGTCACTGAGTTACTGATTAAATGATTAGTTGGTAAACAGCAGTGTGATGATATTGGCTCAAATGACAGATGTGAGAATTAGTGTACTAATATATAAACTGACTTGGACTCTTCGCCATGAATTAAATGTTATCATTTGATTCCTGTTAAAAATAATTACGTATATTCTTTCCTTAGGTTGATCTGCTGTTTCTGTCAGAATTACAAGTCTTGCATGATATCACAAGCTTGGTAAGCAAAGACGCCGTTTTGTTTTTTTAAAAAGCAAACATTTAATTTGACTGTGGGTTGGCAACTGGCACTCATTGGCAAAATCTGGACAAAAGAAGGCTGCCAATTGGCCCCAGGCTCAGAAGCATCAGGCACTATATAATTTTCCAGCCATGTTAACTTTTCAGCTGGCTTGATGCCAGCTGGCTGGGAAAACTTTAAACTGGAAAGAAGAAACAACTTGTATGGTTTTTGAATAATTGGCATTTGCAAACAAACAGCTGTAGAATACAGGCAGAGGGACAGAGCAGAGATCCTGTCAAGTGGCAAAATTATTTTATTTATGTTATTAATAATTTGCCTTTTTCACTGGGATTCAAGGTAGATTACACAATGTCAATCAATGCAATCAATAAGATGATAGATCTAGTAAGCAATGTAAATAGGACTATAAATACAGGAATCTCAAATGGAGCTGTAGTCTGAACAAAGCATAAACATGAAGTGTTGAACAATGCAGAATGTGGTATTACATCTGTAGAAATAGTGCATTTTCCTGGATTGATCTGTTATTTCGTAACTCTATTGTCTTTTTCTCTGACCTGGATATTCCAGGCTAGCCTGATCTCATCAGGTCTTGGAAGCTAAGCAGGGTTGACTCTGGCAAGTATTTGGATAGGAGACCTCCAAGCAATATGAGAGTCATGGCACAGAGGCAAGCAGTGGCAAACCACCTCTGAATGTCTTGCAAATGCCTTGAAAATCCCACAGGGTCACCATAAGTCAGCTGAGACTTGATTGTACTTTCTACCACCATTATCTTTATTGAAATGCCCTCCTGAACCAGTCTGTTTTGCAAGACTGAAGGGGCCTTCCTGACCTTCTCAGGCAGCCTCTTCCATAGGGTGGGGCCACTGCAGAGATGGAAATTTGTTGATCTTGCCCATTTGCAGATTTCAGATTTTTCTCTGAATTTTCTAGAAAGATCTGTCTTGTCTGTTCATGGCCCCAGTCTCCAGATTTAAGTATACACAGATGTGGCTGTATTGAGATTTAGAGGTATTGATGATTATAAGTTCTTGCATTCTCTGCGACATCTCCAAAATCCACAAAAGTTCTAACATGCACATCTATCAATTAAGAGCAGAACTAACAATTTAACCAGGTGGCAGACCTAATTAAAAGTGGTAATTTTCACCACCAATGCCCCAAACAGGTCATATTTTCCCTTTCATATGAGTATGCAAAGCACTGCAAACCATTTCACATTATGAGACATTATTCATATTCATAATATTTAGAACAAAATAATTTGTCTGTGAATTAGACCTATGATACACTTTTCTATAATGTAGAAAATAATTTTTAAATTGAAAATGCACCTTTTCACTCACAGCCTTTTTCCTGCTGTTTCCCAAGCTTTCCAGGCACAAGCATTTAGCAAAGGATCATTCACCTGACCTATACTCTTTAGAACTTTCTGGGTTGGAAGAAATTGGTAAACGGTATGGAGAAGACTCACAGCAGTTCAAGGATGCCTCTCAAATTCTTGTGGACTCACTGCAAAAGGTAAGAGAAACATGTTTAAATGAATTTATTGAGGTGCTAGCCTAAAGCAGGGGGATGTTTTCCTTTACCCACAACCTGACTGAGTGCTCCCTCCCTCATTAATGGATTGCATAACAGTGGGTTGGATCTAACTGTTTTTTGCTTGTGAAAAAGGAAGAGTTTAACTACCCACAGGATCCGAGAAAACCACATGGGATGGGGTGGTAAATAAGGATGAGCATTGGTGGATAACTGTAGAGTTGATGGTCAAATCAGAACCCGTCGTCCTAGTGGGCCTTAATTGGGAGGATGGAAATAATAAGCTAGCTAGCTAGATCAGCTAGTTAATATCTGTGCTTCATTTGAAACCGAACAATTGTAAAATGCTCTTAAGAAAGCCTCATACGTTTTTTTTCTTAACAGAAGCTCATTGTGCTTCACTGGAAATTGCTTTCGTAACAGCATTTCAGCAGTTTTCCATGTTGCACAAGACTGCTGTCAGAGGGAGACAAAACCTGGAAACTTCTCTACGCTTTTTTGCTTAATGTCTAGCATCACAAAATCTGACCTAAGAACAGTGGGCCTAGATACAGAATGTCACATGGCACACTCTTATTTCTTAAAATGGCAGCCTTGAAACAATTTTCTTGAGTGTTCCCACTGAAAACAAAATGAACAAATGTTCTTCAGATAATTTCATGTCTGCAGTTGTGGCCTGACTCCCTGCAGTGGAGCCAAGGGCTTCAGGCCTGTTGTGCAGACTACTCCACCTACAGGTTGCTGGGGCATATTAACAAGTCTACAAGTGAATGGAGCTTAAGAGGGTCGCACACTTTTGTTATCAGTTGTTAAATGGTATGCCTTCTGTCACATGATCTGCCTTCCCTTAATCCTTTACTTCTGTATGAAGTGTTAAAACCAGGGGTCCTTTCGTAGAAAAAGAGCTGCAGGAGCTCATTAGCATAACTCATTAGCATAACTCATTAGCATATGCCACATCCCTTGACATCACTGGAAGTGTGTCAGAAAGGGAATGTCAGTTTCAGCCCCATTATACCCTATGGGCCATTGAAATCAATGGCAAAAACTCATAGGGTATATGAGGGGCTGGAGGAAAGGGGATTTGAGGGAGAGGCTCCAAGCTTGCAGGGTAGCTGCTGGGGCCTCTCCTCGAAATACCCACCAAGTTTCAAGAAGATTGGACCACGGGGTCCAATTCTATGGGCCCCCAAACAGGTTGTCCCATCCCCTCCATTGTTCTCTATGGTGGGAAAAAATGTTACCTTTTTTCCTACCATAGAGAACAATAGAGGGAATGGGAGCAACCTGTTGTGGACCTGTAGAATTGGACCCCCTGGTCCAATCTTCTTGAAACTTGGTGGGTATTTGGGGGAGAGGTCCCAGCAGCTATCCTGCAAGTTTGGAGCCTCTTTGTCAAACCCCCTCCCCTCCAGTCACTTTTAAAGTTGCTGCCGAATTTCGGCAGCAATTCAGCAGCAGGCTGAATCAGATCAGAGAATCTGATTCAGCCCATGGCTGCCCTAGTAGCCACTCCTGAGCTGGCGGAGCTTTGCTCCACCTCGCTCCGGCCCCAATGGACCCCTGGTTAAAACATTTTTCTTTTCAGTTTGCAGATGAGATGTACAACCTTTATGGTGGCTATGCAGTGGTAGAAGTGGTGACTGTGAAGACATATGACACGCCCTTTGTGAGGAAGTCACGATCTATCCTAGAAAGCTCACAGGTTGGTATAAGCATTTAATCTCAATGGGCTACGAATGCAGCTTTGCACCTCAGTTATTTGGGAGCCTTGTGGATTTTAGAGGCATATCCAAGTGTGTTATTTGGCATGCATTCTGATAATAATAAATCACCTATATCATTCCTTGAGTTTTATGTTTGGTCTCCCCCCCCCTTACTTTTAAGATCTAAATGGAAGTTGTTTTGAAGATATCTGAATGCAGTTGTTTCAGTTTTAATGTGAAGTCAGGATCAGCAACTTATTCAGAGCAACGGCTTTGCCAGAAATTTAATGAGCTTAACAGGCTATCCCATCTAATCTACTAATCAGTTTTATATAATTTTATGGACATACAGGTACACAATTGCAGTACATGAGCTCAATGCGCTTGCCATGCAACTTTTTCTGAAGTAATTTTCAAATGATGATTATGAGCCAGCTGTCATTCTCTGACATTTGAAATCAAAACTTTTAGAACAATATATCTGGGCTAACTTAACTTTGAACCTCTTCTTCCTATTTTATTTCCAAACTTTTTCTATGCAGACTAGAAACTTCTTTCACAAGTAGCCATAAATTTCAGAATAGTAATTTCTGAAGTATGCACAAACATACTTCAGGCCCGTTGATGAGGTGGAAGAGTTGTTTCATTAAAAATCTGCACTGGTTGTAATAATATACTTGGACAAAGCACAATTTGCAGTCTTTGTCTTTCAAGTATTTATCCAGAATATCCCTTGTGTTTCCTTGGGGCAATCGGTATTTTTCATCTGAATACTAAAGAGCATTTTATTTTTTTATGGTATTTTTTCTCTTGCTATAGACCATCCCTGGAAATCCGTATAACCTAGGATATTCATACAACTTTAACTATGCTGTGGTCTTCAACATAATTCTGTGGATCATGATAGGCCTCATCATAGCCGTGATTGTTATTTCCTACAACCTCTGGAATATGGATCCAGGCTATGACAGCATCATTTACAGGATGACCAACCAGAAGATCAGGATGGATTAAACACCAGCTAACTGAAACCTAAGGAGGAGTCAGTCTTCTTCCAGTGCAACTATCTCTATGCTGTTTTGCTTATTAATGTGAAAATATATTAAAGACTAGTAGTGGACAGTCAGTTTGCTGAGCTGGAAAGTGCAATGGTGATGAAATTACGATCTAACTTCTATAAACACATTCATGTAAATGATTCCCATTTTGTGCCCATGCAGTATGTGTTCAATCTCAGAGCTGTTCCTCTTGCTGGTTAGTAAACAATGCACTGAAAGTAAGCTAGCAACTTGTTTTGTGTTAAATTCTTTTTACACTGGAAGTTTAGGATGCTGAGGTAGTCTTGGGTACTGAATCAATTGTAAATGTTTAATGTAAATAATTCAAGCTGTTTGTCTGTAGGGGTTTAGTCATGTTTATGCTGAATCTTTAGTATGAAAAACCTGGTTGAAAAATCTGAGTGTGGTGTTTGCTTGTGAGCCACTGTACAGACTTTGAATAAAGCGGATATTTGTGTGAAAATTTCATGCAGAAATGACCCAAAATAAAGAGAAACAGTGATATATGTTGCAGCAGTGTAGGGCTTGTAGTTGAAATGCTATGAATTATTTCAGAGAAGATTCCATTAATAAGCATAGCTTTATTAATACCATGTTCTATGCAAAGGACAATGTTAGTGATTATAAAGTGAACTCTCAGAAAATGCCATTTTGTGCAGTTTTTCCAGTCTAAACCTGTTGTAGTAGACTTAGGCCCAATGAACTCTGTCCACAATTGCATTGAGATGCAGATGTGAACTTGAACACACAGTCATTCAGGTGCATGGTGCCTATAGCAGGCATGCATCAGACATCCACAAATATTGTGGTGTGGAAAGCAAAATGTTTCCCAATCTATAGTGAAAGTTGTGTGTGTCTGTAGGAGAGTGTATATGCAAATCATTTTTCTTATATTGATATGTGCCCAGACCTGGATAGCCTGGGCTCGCCTGACTGTGGAAGCTAAGCAGGGGCAGGCCTGGTTTGTGTGTGGATGAAAGACCACCGAGGCAACGGCAACCCACCTCTGACCATCTCTTGCCTTGGAAATCCTGTGGGGTCACCACAAGTCACCTGTGATTTGATGCACTTTCCACATGCGGTAAGAAGAGCAGTAGACCCTGAATGAAATAAATTTTAAAATAGGTCTGTCTCAGAGCTGGGAAGCAGCATAATTCCTTCCAATATTGTACATTGCATAGCTACTCTGTGCACTGATAGTCACCTGACAGTTGGTGTGATCTTTCTCTCCTCTGTTCCGTGGCATGTTGCAACACAGTCTATGTTAACTTGAACTATACAAAATAGGTGGTTAAGCGCAGCTTCAGTATGAAAAACCCAGTGGGTAGCCTAGAATTATAATTGTTAATTTAATATTTATATATATATATATATATATATAATCTTGTGGAGAAATTGATATGCGTAAACCTTTGTTAATGATAATATGAAAGCTTTCAGTTATTTTATGCTTTGGCTTGGTTCAAACTATATTAGCAGTATTAAAAGATGAGGGACTGTTTGAGAACAAAAATGCCACCTTCAATCATTGCCCATAAAAATCTGTCTTACTGTTAGCCATTGAGCCGTTCCCCACTCGTGGCGATTCTATGGGCCAGCGCTCTCCACATTTTTTGATCTTGTACTGTTTCTTTGAGTTGTTTCATGCTCAGGCTGGTGTCGATTTTTATGGTGTCTAGCCACTGTGTTCTTTGGTGACCCGGTTTCCTTTTGCCACTAACCAACCCAAGCATAATTGCTTTTTCTAGTGTATTCTTCCACATGACATGGCCAAAATAAGTCAGTTGCGGTTTTATGATTTTTCATTCCAATGACATGTCTGGTTTTATGCGCGGCGCCTTCTCCAGCATCACAGCTCAAATGAGTCGATTTTCCTCCTTTGTTGATCAAGTGACATACTAGAAATACCTGAATGTCTCCCAGTTACAGTGGGGCTGATATAGTATTCCTGTTTCAGTACTGAAAGCATTTATTTTGCAAGTCCATTTCTAGTATTGCTAGTATGTGTAAACTCTTATTTGTGTAGTGATAATGAATAAGAACTTCATTTTCTGATTTGCTAGGTATAAAAACAAAACCTGGAATTTCTAACAAAGATTATTCTCCACTTTTATGCTGGTGCAGCCCTCCTCTGAGATCAGAGGGAAGAACATGATAGAGGACAAAGCATCATAGGATGCAGGGAAGTACAAAAATGCATAAATAACCACCACCCACATTGAACAGCTCTTCAAAAAATTGTGGGAGTCAGTAACCATGGAGTAAGTAAATGTGTAAAATGACCATTAAACATTAATCCAACTGAAATTAATGGACTAATTTATCTCTGAATTGTGCCCCTGGTGTACAAGGAAGGTAGCTCTTGGAAGATCAAAGTAGGATAAGTGAAGTTGGCTGGCTTGCTAAACTTGAGTCTTAAGCACCACCAATGACAAAATAAGGTGAGATCTTACAAAATTAGGCTGTGGAGTAGTTGTATCATAGACCACCTGCCACATATCTTCTATACTGCTGGAAAATTTCAGATTTAGGCATATTAAGAGCATGCTTATCCTGTGTCTTTTAGGGTTAATATTCTGGTGTGCCTGTCCCCAATCACAATGCATTACAGAATGTCTAATTTGTATTAAATAAAATGTGCTGAAACGTTTCACACTTTGTGTTACCTGTACCTGGTGATTATTCTAAGTTACTGGTTTCAGTCCTTGATTTATTAGTATGGTTTGATTCCAAGACAATTGAAGATAGATTCTTACATGGTGATAGTAAAAGAACATAAGCTCTAAATAGAGCAAGACCCCATCCCAGCTTTCTTATGGCCTCTGGTTACAATGGAGAGCAGCTGCGGCTGAACACTTTCCTGAAACAAGTGTTTCAATCCTGATATGTTCTTCAGAGAGAGAGAATAACAGAAATGAGGAGAAGCAAAAAGAGAAGTAGATCAGGTAGTAAGATTGGGTTAGGCAGAGCCTACACTTAGCTGCTCTCCCTACTGAGGCAGGAAAAGGACTGAGCCCACCACAAGAAACAGGAAGCTATTGAATTGTTCCTGCCTCCCTAAGTGATGGATGGGAATCACCCACAAGATGGCCTCCAACTCAGAGCGAGAAGAGCATTCTATATCTGCATGTTAGCCACTATTCTGTAGGGAGATGGATTCATATCATGAAATTTGCTGGATAACTGGGCTAGTCTCTCTTTAACATACTCAAGGCATTTACAAGGACTAAAGTTAAGAATGTTCACTGTGAGCTCAATCTTTGCATACTTTCAATATGCACAACTGTAACAGTCTACTGATTCCTCACCATATCAGATGTGTTCCATTTTTCAAACACCAAGGCCAAGCAGGAACAGAAGAATCATCCTGCTCCTGCCTGCTTCTTACCTATAGTTGCAGCAAGCAAGACTGAAAGTGTTCCTGATTATCAAATGAACAACCTAGAGATATGTAACTACTACGACAATAAACTAGACTGCCAACTCCCCCTCAGTGTACTTCATACTTGAAGGAAATTGGAAACATTCTTAGACAAGGTTTTCACCTTTGCATTGAGGTTCCCCTGAGCCCTTCCTCAGTGGGACAGAAAAGGGCTCAGTGCTGTAGGGGGTTATGAGGTAACTACTACATTAGAACTCCATTGATGGAGGAGGAGGCAGTATTTTGAATCAACAAAATCAGTGCTTCAAAAGTAGCTTGGTTCCCAAGACGTTTATATACAAGGCAAACAGGTAAAATGGAGAAGGGGCAGTGTGGTAAGTCAATGGGTCCCCACTGGGAAGAAAAGGATATAAATGAAGTGTCCATTACAGTCACATTATGAGAAGACAAATCATTGGAAAAGACAGTAATGGTAGGAAAAGTTGAAGGCAGCAGGGAAAGAAAAAGACTCAACACGAGATGGATTGACTCAATCAAGGAAACCATGGAGCTCAGTTTACAAGACCTGAGCAAGGCTGTTTAATGATAGGAATTTTGGAGGTCATTAATTCATAGGGTCACCATAAGTTGGAAGCAACTTGATCGCACTTAACGCACACACAAAACATGATCACAATTTTACTGAGCCTGTTGCTGATCAACTGCCATTTTGTTCCACACACACACTACAGCATTCAATGTAGAAAAGCAAAACAATTACACAAAAAGATTTCTAGACAGCTATAGCTTTTTTTGGGGGGGGGGTACTGTTTTCTTTAGTATATTGGGTTGTATCCTACCATTCTGCTAACAGAACAGCCACTTGGCACAGGCAGAATATGTTGCCATTAGCTGAGCCGTAGGTTTACAACCCTTTGTCTAATGCAGAATAAGGAAAGAACAATTACAAATGGATTGCTCCATTCTGCTAGGATTTCCACAGATGGTCCTGATGAGTATTACTGATAGAAACACAGTGTGTCAAAACAGTTTGCACAGAAATGAAGTGTGGGCAATTGCCTCAGTGTGCAAAGAGCACAGTGCTGAACTCCTGAAAGCATCCACTGTACAGCAGCAGGGTGTTCTGAATGTTTTCAAAGTTAATTTAATATGCCTTTTGAAGTCTCAATATACACAATCCCTCAGGAATACTTAAAGTGATCACTGTTGCAAGATTTTCCTGTGTTAAAACTGTTCATGGTATAGTCAAGTTCTTCATAGTGTGCGCTTCCTTTTTTGTAAAGGACAACCTAAAACTTAAACAAAAACATTGATAAGGTTAATCTCATGGTATACTGATTTTTAGGTCATTTCAGTATTAATACCTAGCAGGGGAAACTCAGTGAAAACAAAACACTTCACTAAAGCACACTATTATGCACCTGAAGCTTTAGGGCCATTGGATGTGCTGACGACTGTATTGGAGCAAAGCCCTCCCCCACCCCCAATGGATCACCCACTCCAGTCAAGATTCTGGCCACAGCATACTGTGCCACCTATAGCTTCTGGACAGTCTTCAAGGGCAACCCTATGTACATTGCATTGCAGTAATCTAATCTAGATGATACCGTGGCACACAAAACAGTGGTAAGCCCTTTCATGTCCAGGGAGGGTCGCAGTTGGCTCACCAGTCTAAGCTGCTGAAAGGCACCCCTGGCCACCAGTACCACCTGTTTATCCAACAGGAGGCCTGAGTCCAGAAGCACCCCTAGCTATGAATTTGCCCCTTTAAGGAGAGTGCAACCCCATCCAGAACAGGGGATAACCCATTTCCCAGATCAGACTTTCCCCCTACCAATAGCACCTTCATTCTGTTGGACTATGTTTTAGCTTGTTAGCCCTCAGCTATTCCAAAATTGCTTCCAGGTACCTGTTCACGGTTTCTACAGACTCTATTGGATCTGCTGGTAGTGAAAGATAGAGCTGAGTGTCATCTGCATACTGGTGGCAACTCAGCCCAAATCTTCAGATGATCTTTCTCAGTGGCTTTACATAGAGGTTGAAAAGCATGGGGAACAAGATCAAACCTTGGGGAACCCCATAGGCCAAAGGCTGTGAGACAGAGCAGCAGTTCCCCAGCACCACACTCTGAAAACTACCCTCCAGGTAGGACTGGAAACACCATAGAACAGTGCCCCCATCCTAGAAGGCGATCCAGAAGGATACCATGATCGATGGTATCAGAGTTGAAGGACTGGGGAATGTGAGCCAGTGAATCCATAGATTAAAGCATCACAAAGGCTGCATTCTGCTTTTAAAAATTACAAAGAAAAGAAATGTCACACACTGATTCAAACTAAATAACCAGTAGTTTCAAAATAATATTTGACCAGTACTAAATTTGTCCACTAGTGCTGAGATTTAAAAACCCTCAAAATTGTATCTTCTAACGTAATTGTATCTTCTGACGTTTCACATGACAGTACTATTTCCAAGCATTTAATAAATGTCAGAAATGTAAAGCAGCATGTAATATAGTTAGAAAGATATACCTGATTTAACTTTAAACCTATACACTTGCCTTCATCTTTTGCTTGTTCATAATTTACTTCTTGAGTCTCTTTTGTGGGTTGCTTTTGGCTGTACAATTGTACCAGCACTTCTAGATTCTGTATTTCTGCTTCCAAGGTTCTTTGAAGATCATGGTTGTCCTTTAAGAAGTTCCTTACAATCTGTATTTTATTTACATCCTAAAACAGAAAATACCATGTTTACAATCTGGAATATGCATTCATTTGTACCCCACCCTTTCTCTAAGAAGCGTGTCTCATGAGCTTATGGCAAGTTAAACTGAAAGATTCATCTGTGGCCCCTGAGAACTTCACAGGGGAGCAGGGATTTCAACTTGCACTTCTTATCTGCACCACCAACTCTATAGGCACTGTACCATACCTTCATCTATCTCTAATTCTTCTTGCAAGGTCTGAATTGCTGATTTTAAAAGATTTCCACAAACCAATGAGAAAGTGCTTGCATTTTCTGCCAAGTAAAAGTGGGGAAAATCCATCCTGTTTTTGAACTGCTTCACCTTACACACATCTTCAGAAGTTGTCACTTGGTGTGGACTAAAAAGTATACAGTGTGCACAGCTTGCCTTTCATTTGCACAGCTGAAACTAGGATGCTAATATAAGAAAAAGCCATGACTATTTGACAGTAAATCAAAGGGTGAAATGAATAATGCCAGGCGTCTCCCAGAAGTACAGGAAAAATAAATCACGCCACAATTTCTGAAAGCACAACCATTTGCTGACTCTACTGTAAATCGTATGGCAGATGAAAGGCAGACCAAGGAGGCTCTAAAATTGCATTCCAAGGAAGCAGGCTAAGTACCCAAAAAAAGAAAGAAAGAAAAGCTCAAGATTCGAAGAAACTGTACCCCAGAATAAAACTGCCTAGCTGTAAAATTCAGTAAATTCAGTAAGGTGGTTTGGAGTTCAGCTGTATAGGCTTTTTTTTTAAAGGCAACAGTAATGTCCTTGTCCTTCCTCTGAACAAGCTCATTCTAGTACACACTGATTTAAAATCAAAATAAACTGTATTTATGATTTAGGGCTAAATTAAAAATCTAGCATGAGTGCACAGCTGCTTTGATGTTTTACATTTTAGTTACCTCATCTGACATCATTCCTTGTATTTCCATTGCTAGGCTGATCTCATGAAGTCTCTCTTTTATCAACTCTGCTTCTATTTCACGGATCTGGCTCTGACTCATTTCACCTTCCAGTCCATCAAGCTGATCTTCCCCTGGTACGTGAACAGCCCAGTCAGACGACAGAAGCTATTTGATTGGTGAGAAAAATAATGACTTGTAGAAGCTGTTTGGTGAGAAAATTATTTAAAGCATTTGATTTAAAGAGGCTATGTGAGTCAGGGCTATTTTTGGGCAGGAACGCACAAGAACGGAGTTCCAGCTGGTTTCCGAGTTGGCCACGCCTACAGCCTTCCCCCCTCCCGGGTTCCCCAGGCACCTTGCAAACCACGAGGTACCTGGGGAAGCCAAGCCGATTCAGGGAGGGAAGGCAGTTTAAACTGCTTCCCCTCCTCGGGTTCCCCAGGCACCCCACAGCTGTGGGGTGCCTGGGGAAGCCGATCCAGAAACTGCCTTCCTTCTCTCGGGTTCCCCATGCAGGCCGCAAGCCGCGGGGCACCTGGGGAAGCCAATCCTGGGAGGGAGCTGTGTTGACAGGGTGTGGCCTACTATGCTAATGAGTTTTTGATGTTGGGTGTGGCCTATTATGCTAATGAGTTCCCGCTGGGCTTTTCCTACAAAAAAAGCCCTGATGTGAGTTATTATTGCCTTAATACTCACAGTGCAGTATTTGATACACAAGGAAAATGCGACTTCTTCATATTGTAACTATTGTGTTGAATGTGGTTATGTGACTATTGTGAGGCACCTAATAAACAAGCAAGTTCCAAATACATTCAGGGACCTAGGTACATCCAATGGGATTTTTTACTCCCTACCCCTGAACAGTAGAACCTCCTCCCTCTGGCCACATCAAATTCCAATCTGTACCAATTTAAAAATGGTTTACCATCTAGAAGTGTTCCTGTTAAGCCTACAAACGGAACTGATTACACAACTCTCAGAAGAGACAATTCTTCCATACATTGCACCCTGCTGAATGCCAGCCAGTTTTTGGGGGGAGGTGTTAAATTTTTTAAAATTATTTTTTAAGATAACATTCCATGAAGGTAAGTCCACACATAAATATAGAAAAATACAGTAGAACGCATTTTTAACTTGAACAGTGTTTGAGGATTACACAAGTTGTAGTTTGACTGTAACTATCTTAGTTGATGTTAAGTTGGTATTCGGTGAGCCTATCTGTATAAGTCAGTAATGTTTGAAAACGGTGGTATGATGTCTTTTATAGACATCAGACTATTTTCTATAGAGAGTTTTGATGTTATGCCGTGTTCTTTTGGATTGTTTCAATTGTGATCATTTCTAAAGGGTTAGCCATTTGTGATATAGCAGGTTTGAGGGGAGGATTTCCTGTGTTTTAAAACCATTTCATTAGAAACTACAGTGGTAGTGTGAGAATACACATGTAGCCAGTTTGTTAATGGTTCATAACAAGATGGCTGGTGTCTCCACAGTAATAACCATGCTATTTTGTGAATATTTTTTAAACACCTTGTGATGTTCTTGCTATTGGGGAAAACGGTTTTACCTTTAAACCCGCTCTGAGTATATAAACTTGGTAGTTTCTTGCTGCCGCCAGGAATTTAAAATTCCAAATCTCTCTCTTTTGGTAGTATGACCTAGGGTCTGGGCACTTCAGAGGTCTGTGGCCCTGAAGAAGTACTGTACTGATTCCTGGGATATGTTTAAACAAAAATTGATTTATTTAATAAAGAACAAAATAGGTTTCTGGTTATTTTGAACAGTTGCTGAAGAAAGGAACTTGTAAATACAACTGGTAATGGTTGGTGCTACAAACAGTTGAGGCAGTAATCCAAAAAACCCGATCCGATCAGGAAGAAGGCACACAGTCACCAGGAATAGAAAAAGCCAAAATATATGGTACCATAAGTCTCTATCTGAATAAGAGTTTCAGATACAAGCGAGCCCCATTTACAGTTGGGCTTAATCTTTTATACTAAGGAGGCGGAGAATTCCAGTGGGATGAAACTAGTGTCATTTCTACACATTTGACATCATTCTCATAAGCAAAGGTATTCTATTTCATTCTTGCACATGTCAGTTACAGGAAAGAAATCAAGAATGTTAAGTTATACATTGTTGCAAATCGGTATACTTTCTCATGCATCTTCTCTAAGCTAGAATGTGCTAGGAATAATAGACCATTGTAAGCAGTTGCAACTTAAAACAATAAGCTCCTGTATGAGCATTTTTGCTGAAGCACAAACATACAATGTAGAATTCTTTATGCATGTTTGTATCTGTGCTGGTCTTGCGGTTTCAAAGAATTAGCTTACTAAGGCAATAAAATTAGTTGTGCAATTTCTTTCTTCACAGTCTCTCAAACGCCAAACTCCACTGATAGACTTGATAGACTTATTTCTCTCTCTCTCTTATATAAGTAGCCACACAGGCTAGTCTCTTTGTTTTAGGCCACAAGATAAAACATTTGTCTAACCACACAGTTTAGACACTATTTGTTTCTTTGTCATATAGACTCTCTCACAAAACTAATTTTAGAGTCACACAGACTAAACTTCACACACTTGTCTCTCTTCCAAGACACATACAGAATTCTTCCTAGACACACACACTCTGATTCTTCTCAGAACATCTCCCACACTCTCAGTCATCAGCCAAACAAAATCACACTTGTCTCTCTCTATCACCGTCCCTACAGTACTGCAGTCACACTCAACATTTAAAGGAACACACACACCAAAACATGAAATCACTACACACCTAATTTTACTTTTCTTATTTTTCAACATTTAAAATCCACTACCATGCCTTTGGAAACACCTGAAGTAGGTCTTTGGACAGTGGATTTTGTATTCTCTCATAAGTGTGCCTCTCCAACCAGTTTTTTTAATGTGTCAAACAGCATTAATGTGTGCCACTCAACAGCAAGGCTATCTGCCCTGCATTAACTTTATCCTGCCATTTATTACACGTAGACAGAATGTAACACTATTGACAATGAAAAGTAATTATTTTGGAAGTAGAACTACAATAGTTAAATTGTATTGCTCTACACAAATCCTCTGAAAAAATACATTCTGATATAGCCTCAGGTACCTTGACCAGACAATTACAGAATTAGGCCATCCAGCTTCATATTCTGCCATTTTTTAAATTTTCTACCATGAAGAATAATAAATCACCCATAAATAACAGCCAAAACTACAAGCAATGGTCTTAAAACTGCATTTTGTGGTATCAGTTCACATAGGTAACCTCTGAATTGGAGATACTCAAATACTGAAATACTAGGTCCTAGACAATACTTAATACTTGATGGTCAATTATCAAGTTTCTATAATCGTTAAATCCTGAGAACTCCCACCTTCTCAAGGGGAGAAATTCAGGCTGGTCTCATCAGTCCTGTCACTAATAGATGCTAAGGGAGAGAATCTTGTTGACAATTTATTTTTAACTTGATCCCATACATTAAGTATTACATCTATATATATAAAAGAAAGTCCCCTCACTGTAAAATCAACGCCCAGGTCAAACTGCTGAACCTAGAAACACCAAATTCGGGGAGAGCGCTCCTACCATGGCGTAGGTGCTCACTAAGAAGGGATTTTTAGAAATTCGACCCCTAAGTGGGTCAAAAGGGGAAAAACATGTTCCCCCCATTGATTCCTATGTGGCTGCCTCCTTGCCCCCTTCCCTCTGATTGGTCAGCTGCAGAGCTCAGTGTTCTGAGGTAAAAAAGCAGTTACAGGAGACTGCAGAGAGCTAACGGCAGTTGAGGAAATCAGGAATGGCCAACAACCACCTGTGAGCTGCAGTAATGCTGCTGGACCAGCCTCTCCGATGGCTTCCAACACACTCCCCCTCACCTCCTACACCTAACAGGCGGTTGTCTGTCAGGTGCAGCAGCAGTTGCAGGGTGTTTAAAGCCACGAGGGAGCCTGCCCCAGCAGTAACACCTTAGTGATCCTGCTGGCCCCACCTCCACAGTGGCTTCCAATACTCCTCCCCCTCCCCTTCCTACACTGTCAGGTGTAGGAGAGGAGGTGGGATGCTTACAGCCACTGGGGAGGTTTGCTCAGCAGGATTGCCTTAGCCCTGCTGCTGGCCCAGCCTCCTGGATGCCTTTAAACATAACCCCCACACACACATCAGACAGGCGGGTGTCCGTCAGGTGTCAGAGCAGGGCCAGAGTACTTTAATGCTACAAGGAGGAGGCAAATTAGGAATGCAGCAGAACTTTGCACATAGTACTCCTGCGGTGCACTGAGCAAGATCACCCTGAGGCGCTCAGAACAACACAGTCTCCATATGAGCAAAACAATCCAGGAACACCAGTAGAAAGGCCATCACTTTTGTGAAAGGTGGCAGGAATTGACTTAACAGATGACGGCTTCTTAAATGGACAGTTCTATGTGGCCTGCTTCAGAGTGAGCTCACCAAGCAGCCTGTTGATCCTAGCACCTGAGGGCAGAACCATCAATGTGGTCTACAGAGAGGTGCTTTGGGGGGTGGGGGGGACCAGTACCTATGTCTCACTTCATTTTTTACACTACAGTCTTCTCTATTAGAATTCCTACAGCAAATGTTACATTTCAAACTTCACATCATCAGTATTACAACTGGATTTAGGGAACTTAAATACAGTAGCAAAGCACGGGTATCAGGCTAGTTCATGATAGTGTTATCATTATTATAGTATTTCTTCCTAATTATTTTCCTCATCCAAGGCCAACTGTTCAGAGGTACCTTTACAAAGGATTGTTCTATAAAGGGTGGTGTGTTTTCAGAACTATTTGATAGCCAGTCTTTCAACTATTTTACTCTGGCAGCTTGGAAGTATATTTTTAGTTTGGGTATCTCCAAGCCACCATTTAATTTTTTTGTCATACATGTCGCTGGACCATATCCTAGGTTTCTTTTTATTCCAAATGAATATATTTAATAACTGCCACTCTTTAACATCTTTTCTAGAATTTCAGCCAAGAGATTACCAAATAAAAAGTTTAATTTGGGAAGAACCATCATTTTTATCATGTTCACATGACTATGGAAAGATAAGTTTAAGGTTTCCCAAAGTTGGAACTGTTTATTAAAGTCTCAGCTCACAACTGATCTTTAATAATCCATCATTGTTCTTATTTAACCTCATACTGAGATACTTAATTTGGTCAGTAATCTTCATATCCCAAAGTTAAATTTATATTAAGACAGATAATCTCAGATTTATCTGCATGCAGTTAATACCCAGAAACAGGGGTCCTTTCGTAAAAAAAGAGGTGCAGGAGCTCATTAGCATAACTCATTTGCATATACCACACCCCCTGACGTCACCGGAAGTGTCAAAAGGCCACACATCCCTGACGTCATGGGCAGTGTGTCAGAAGGCAAGACGGGAGGGAGGGAGGGAGGGAGACGGGAGGGAGGGAGGGAGGGGGAAGGAAGGAAGGAAGGAAGGGGGGAGAGAAGGAGGAAGGGGGGAAGGAAGGAACAGGAAGGTAGGTAGGTAGTTGGAGGGGGGAGAGAGAAGAAAGGAAGGTAGGAAGGAAGGAAGGGGGGAGAGAGGGAGGAAGGGGGGGAAGGAAGGAACAGGAAGGTAGGTAGGTAGTTGGGGGGAGAGAGAGAAGGAAGGAAGGAAGGGGAGAGGGAGGGAGGAAGGGAGAGGGGAAGGAAGGAACAGGTAGGTAGGTGGGGGGAGAGAGGGAAGGAAGGGAGGGGCGCTTCTCCCCCCCACTGGGGCTGGCATTTCCCCCCCCCCTTGCTTGGGCCTGAGTGGCGTTAAGCCACTCAGGCCCAGCTTCTCCCTCCCTTGGGCTCGGGGAACTGTTGAGTGGGGGAGGGAGGGGGGTTCTGGGGGTGACTGGGGGAGGGAGAGTTTTTTTCCCGGGGCCGGCGGCCAGCCGCGGCCCCTGGGAAGGCGACTGGGGGAGGGAGGGTTTTTTCCCCGGGGCCGGCGGCCAGCCGCGGCCCCGCGGAAGGCGACTGGGGGCGGGACGGGGCTTCCTCGGCGGGGTCGGCGGCGGCCAGCCGCGGCCCCGCGGAAGGCTTCTGGGGCGGGACGGGGCTTCCTCGGCGGGGCCGGCGGCGGCCAGCCGCGGCCCCGCAGAAGGCGTCTGGGGCGGGGCGGGGCTTCCTCGGCGGGGCCGGCGGCGGCCAGCCGCGGCCCCGCGGAAGGCGACTGGGGGCGGGACGGGGCCCGCCCGGCCCCGCCCCCTTCTCTCCCGGAGCGGCGCTCCGGCTCGCTCCGGCCCCAACGGAGCCCTGCCCAGAAACATTCCCTTATTGTATAATAAGATTTTCTTGTATTTTACTGGACTGCTCAATGTCTGTTTAAAAAAATAACAATATTGTCTGCATAAAGACCAATTTTATATTGGATTGCTCATATTTTATTGCCATGGGTTTTTGGTTCTTCCCTCACTGAAACTGCCAGTGATTCTAAGGAGAGAGTAAACAGGAAAGCAGAGAAATGGCATCCTTAACATAAACCTCTAGTAATATCTATTCACGAAGACAGACACCCATTTATGCTTACCTTAGTAAAGCATTGTGAACAAATCAGACTTGCCCACTTTTTAAAATTATTTCCAAAACCAAATGCTCAAGAGATTCTATCAGAAAGCTATACTCCACTCTATCAAATGCTTTTTCAGCATCTAAGAACAAGCTGACTTAATTTTTTCCTTTCTAAACAATATCAGATTAACAATTTTTTGAATATTGGTGGTAATACCACCGTATGAAGCCAGTCTGGTCAAGTGATGTTGTAGCAGGAACATTAGTGACTTATTCAGCTTTAGGCCTAGTTCAGCTTTGGGCCTTATAGTCTTATTGATTATTTATTTTAATTAAAAGCTATGTATCTTGCTAAGGCTGGAAAAAGAGGATGCTTGCTTGGCATGAAATCTTCTAGGCCCAAAAACATTTCTCTGAGGGGGCCTCTCTGCATAGCTATTTATCACAGCTCATAGCGGTTTCATTTTCAAGGTGAGAGAGCATTGGAGGTCTATTGTTAAAAGTAATGGTGGTGAGAGAACATTCTGTAGGGAGGGATGAGACTGAGGTTTGTAATTTGCAGCTGGGAGACTTGGAAGATTCTTTGTCTGTTGTGCTCTGCAAAAGGCAGGTGTCGTCATCACGTAACGTAGGTATGACCTGTATACCATGGGATCTGTGATAGCCAGTTAATATTTTGCCTTTGTATAATGACAATGACCAATCGCTGTAACTTTGCTTTGTATAAAAACATCTGCCTTCTGGAAGAAAGGCAGAGAGCACTCTGAAATGTTGATGGTGTTCTTATCTGTGCAGATAGTAAAAAAGTACTTAAAATCTCCTCACTGCTTTTGACTCCATTATCTTTCTGAAGAAAATTGACCAGCTTTAGAAGGGAAGCACCTGTTTTAAGTGCAACAATATCTACCCACCAATTATACCTTTCAATCGGTTTGCTAGAATAGACGTCAAGATTTTGTAGTTTAGATTTAAAAGGCCAATATGTCGATAAGAGCTAATGAGGGCAGGATCTTTTAAGGGTTTAGGGATCACTATAATTTTACTTTCAGCCCATGTTTTAGGTAAGTAAGGTAAAGGTTTCCCTTGCTTGAGAGCTAGTCGAATCCAACTCTAGGGGGCGATGCTCATTTCCGTTTCCAAGCCAAAGAGCCAGCACTATCCAAAGACTTCTCTGTAGTCGTGTGGCCAGCAAGACTAAATGCCAAGGTGCACGGAATGCTGTTACCTTCCCACCGAAGCAGTACCTATTTATCTAATGTAATTTCTTGCTTTTGAACTGCTAGGTTGGCAGGAGCTGGAGACAGAGACAGAAGTTCACTCTGTCATGAGGCACTCAGGTCTCAAACTGCTGAGCTACCTATCTTCCGGTCTGCAAATCAGCGTCTTAACCTCTGAGCCACCGCAACCACTTTTAGGTAAGTAACCAGACTCAAATATGTTGATGGCTTGTAACAGAGGTAACTTTATTGTTTGAATTAAAATTTTATAAAACTCTGGAGTAAGATTATCAGGCCCAGGAGCTTTGTTTAATTTGAGATTTTGAATTGCTGTAACTACTCCTTGCAAATTTCTTTTTTCACTATTAACTTTCTATCTTCCTCTGTTAATTTAGGTATCTTAAGTTTACTTAGGAAATATTTAACTCTGTCTATGTTTGTTTAGTTCAGTTTATTTACTTATGGTCAATGACCATATTCAGAAATACAACAGAATAAAAACCTATTTAGATATAATAGCTAAAAAGTACAACATTGTTAAAATATACAAGGCACCACATTACAAAGATAAAATGTACTAATCGTCATATATCAAGAATAGAAAGAAAAAATATCGTATATTAAATCTTTAAAAGCGTAAATGCAAAACAATAGGAAAAGTCCTAAAAAACAGATCTATTTTTTATTTGATTTGATTTATATCTTGCCCTCCCCTCATAGCAGGCTCAGGGGGGGTTCCATCATACCAGGTAACAATTACATAAATATGCAAATAACAGTTAAAACCAATTAAAACATATCAAAATTAAAATACAAGTTATAGATTCTGATACTCCAGAGCCTCAACAGATGGGGTCTACTACAAGTTAGGGTTATTCAGATCCGGTTTACTGTTTGCTTTGCACTTTAATCACCTGAGCCCAGAACTTAGCTGTTACCTTAGTGATAGCTGGAATGTCATCTATCAATAGTTTCTCCAAACACGCCCTTTCTGTCACCACTACTATTTCATCCAAAAATGCAAAAATTGTCTTATCTTGAATTTCTTTATAAAAAGGGCAGTGGATGAAAATGTGTCCCAACGTTTCCACCTCACCTAGGGAGAAGGAACAAATCCTTTCAGGATATGGGATCTTCTTATATCTCCGTTCTAATACCACTGACAGCATTACATCTAGCCAGAGTAAAAGCCCTTTTGTGGGGAGAAAAATCTAAAATTTTAAGATATTGGGCCATTGTCATGGAGTATCTAGATTTTGCAGGAGCCCTAAAGTTTGGAGTTTTCATTAAATCTTGCTGACGCTCCATGTCACAAACTCTGTGTTTGGGTTACTTGTCTTGTATAGTTCTTGATAATACTCAATAAAGGCCTTAACAATGAAGCTATTACTTGATAGAATCGCTCCATCCCTCATTTTTATTCCAACAATTATTTCTTTAGCTTGTTTTCTAACTTTGCTGCTAATAATTTAACAGGTTTATCACCGTTTTCAAAGAATCTTTGCTTTGTATAGAGCATTTTCTTAAGGAAGAAGAGCACATCTAACTGATCAAGTTTGTTTTTTCCCCAACCTAATCGCCTTCAAGAGGTTTTCCCGTTGATCTTCCTTATACTGACTTTGTAAATTGACAGCTGCTGGTAAAGGGTTTTCTGTGCCCATGGAGGCAGGACGTAAGGGAGGCTAGA
The DNA here is from genome assembly GCA_029233225.1 of Lepidodactylus listeri. Taxonomy (NCBI): domain Eukaryota; kingdom Metazoa; phylum Chordata; class Lepidosauria; order Squamata; family Gekkonidae; genus Lepidodactylus; species Lepidodactylus listeri. Next base: position 93,051,942 of record JARCFY010000001.1, read on the forward strand.
CTGACAATTTATCTTATGTAATTTCGTATTTATGTATATATCTGTTATTTGTTTTTAAATAACGTTTTACCAAAAAAATCCCACACAACTACAAGCAATGAAGAATGGTAAGTGTTACCTTCTTTATTCTTGTACAAGCCCCCTCAGCCTCTGGAACATGTTGGAATTCTTTTAACAAACTCTGGACATGATTTTCAAATGTTTTCAGCCAGGAAGAAGAGACTTTCATATCTGAAGAATGCATCAGTTCATTGCGGCACTTAATCACCTACAGATGTTAATATGAAGAAGAAGAGTTGGTTTTTATACCCTGCCCTTCACTACCCAAAGGAGTCTCGGAGCAGCTTACAATCACCTTCCCTCCCTCTCCCCACAACATATACCCTGTGAAGTAGGTGGGGCTGAGTGAGAGAGCTGTGATTGACCCAAGGTCACCTAGCTGGCTTCATGTGGAGGAGTGGGGAATCAAACCCTGTTCAATGAAAATATGAAGCAAAACAGGTAGACCTATTAGGGCAAAGTAAGCACAAACCATTTCTCAAGTTAGAGCTCTAGCTTAGAGGCTAGCAACTGAGTTTTCATGGAAGAACTACACATAGTTGTCACTACAGTGAAAACACTTCATGTGATAAACATCTTGTAAATATTATAGTTCCTGAGTATCGGTACCAGTGTTTCCACTGGCATCTCTTATGGAGGCTATTACCTGATAATCTACTGCAATCCATCATGATGTATTTTGCACTTGTGTGCATGCGCAGTACTAAAGTGAACAGAATGGTACTTTGAAATTAATTCTGCCTTTTCTGGAAGTATGTTCAAATCATTAATTTAGAAAGGTCTTACTGTTAAGCATGACAAAACTGGCCTAATAACTTCAGGTATGTCTTTTTCATTTGGAATTACATGATGAAGAAAGGAATGAGCAATTTACAAATCACTTTTAGTATGCACTCAAAATATCAGAAGTCATATAAATACAAAAGCTTTTAGACTACAGTTGCTAACATTACAACGCAAACAATTGCACAACTGATATTCACAACACAAAAAACTAAACAAGGGAATTTATGGGGCTCGAACCAGCAATTCATTTGTTAAAGGGTCACATATCTCCCCCTCTTTCCCCTCCCCCCAACAGGCCCCTCTGACTCCAGCAAAGTTGATTAGCAGGGTCATGGGACCTGCATGGAACACCAGCCATGTGAAGGGGGGGGCAGTGAGGGAAGGGGAGGAGGTAGAAATCACTCCCAGTTCCATCAGCAGAGCTCTGCTGACCAAAGAGGCAGGAAGGGCAATCCCCCCATCCCCTTCCTCACTGTAGTCCATCACCCTGTTACAGAGTATTATTCCACTTGTGGGGGAACACTACAATTACAATAGGCATGGAGAAACCAAGAGTCTCTTTGTCTATTTCAAAGCAATGCATTAACCACTAAACCACAATGCTGTGTTAGATTACTATTCTCTCTAACAAGCAACCTCTTGACAGGTAATATGCCCTCTGTCTGAAGAGATGCCAGAAGTTTATTTATTCCAGTTCTCAGGTGAAAACCTTATATCCCAGCCAAGAATCACACCAGATCATCTTTTTAAGATTTTTATTTAAAATCAGTCTAATCAGAAATAATTAAATAAAAAAGAATCACAATGATACAAGAAACATTAGCATCAGTCAATGATATCAGAAATAAAAAGCATACATGTCAACCCTTATCCTATCTTAGATTTAGAAAATAAAACACTATTTCTAAGATTCTTACCAAAATATTTTCAGAAAAAGACAGTCTCACTGCAACCCACCTCTGAGAGATTCAGGAACCTTAGAGTGCAGCTACCTTATATATGTCCAATTACATGAACCTCACTTGACTTTATTAAACCATCTAATTTGTTTCCTCTGGAGATATGATGTAAGACACCTTTGAGCACTGAATGAGGCTTTGTCAAAGAATATTTGTTTCAAACTGTGTTCTGCTTATTCTGCTCTGGGCCACTTATTCATACGTCATCTTTCTCAAGTGAAAGCAAAACTGAGATTGTAAAAAGCTGTTTATTTATTCATTCATTCATTCACATTTATAGCCCACCTTTCCTGGAAGTGGGCTCAGGGCGGGTAACAACAGTTCATTTATACAAATAAATGTTTCACTTATACAAACAATAAGTGTTTGCATGTTTGAAAACTAAAAAGCAAATTCTTAGCCCTACTTCATACATGATTCTATACCATTACGGTCAGAGTCCATGACAAACCCATATGGCTATTACTATATGTGGGTCCTGTAACCCAGGGAATCAATTTTCCTGAGTCAGAAAGAAGAAGGTGGGAGGGGAAAACTGATAAGATCTGCAGCTGTCAGTGCCTCTCACTGATGGCTGACTGGATTTAACCCATGATATACAAGGGTCTTGTGGCACCTTCAAGACTAACACATTTTCATTCCAGCATAAGCTTTCTGGGAATTAGAATCCCTTTCTTCAGATGCAATTAGTGGATCCTCATTATTCCATCATGTTATGTAGGTGTACGAAAAACAAACAGCAGGGTCAAGAGACCAAGGAATGCAGGAGGTACAGGGTGAAATGCAGTTACACGAAACTCAAATCTAAGAAAGAAAAATATAGCTGGTATTTACTAGTTATGATAAGCTAGTTAACACCTGTAATGAGTGGGAGTCCCAGGTTTGCTAAGATATTTAACAACTGTAATAAGTGAGAAATCCCAAGTCTTTGTTCAAGTCAGAGATGAGAGGTAGTGTGAAATCGCTTAATGAATCACAATTCAGCAGTTTCGCACTGGGGTCTCTCTTCAAAATTCTTTTATCACCTTTCAGGTCAGAACGTGTCAACTTGTTGCATGTGAAGAAGTCAGCTCTAGTCTGCGAAGGCTTATGCCGAAATAACATTTTTGTTTCTTTAAGATATCACAAGCAGTGTTCCCTCTAAGCTGAGTTAGTGTGAGCTGGCTCACACAATTTTGTCTTAGTTTTTTAGCCTCTGGCTCACACAATTTTGTCTTAGCTCATGAAGGATAGCTCCAGGGCAAACTAATTTAGGCAGTCGTCAAATTGCTTGCTCACAACGTTAATGCCAATAGCTCAGCAAGTAGAATTTTTGCTCACAAGACTCCACAGCTTAGAGGGAGCACTGGTCACAAGACATGGTTCCCTCAGGGAAGTTAAGAAAACATCACCTAGACAAAAACAATTTACCATGTGACAATTTCTATGGGCTTAGTGGAAGTAACTATGTATATGATTCCACTGTATTGGACATTAAGCAAATCATTTAAATAAGGTCATCTGAAAGAGTGTGAAAAGATCTGAGTTTTTTTTAAAATTAGGATCCTTTCTATCATAACATTTTATCCTGCACCCTACCTCTCAAAGAATCATAATTATTTATGAAAATATCTTTTTCTTTCCTGGCAATTTCTCACAATGGGGAGAAACGTAACATTTGCTGTCTTCCAAGAAAAATCACTGAGCACATGAGGCAGTAGGTAGTCCTGTTATCACTGGTTTTCCCATGTCATGGTTCTTCTCACTTCAGTCTCAATTACAATTTGTTAAGCTATATGGGGTACATGGATTTCCCAGAAAGAAAAGCTAAGATATCCATATAGGTAATGCTAAGAATTGGAGGCCCACAAATTTTGTGGTTATTCTTTGATACCTCCAACCTTCTCCTCCAAGACCCAAAATAGCCCAGGTTAAAGGGAGAAGTGAAGCCCCTTCTGAATTCTCCTCGAACAACTTAAGACCTGGGGAAGAGCAGCGTGTTTTCATGTGGGACTTCGGCAGGAGGTAGACACAGTTTTCTTAGCAGAAGCCCTGCTAAGAGTTAACAAAAGAAATGTCTATCTGTTGTTGGATTACCTCTCTTACTTTCGTCTGATCAATGCTGCTGAAGTGATCACAGAAATTGAAAAGGTTTAACAGTGCTGATGCATCACACTTGTCTGGTCCAGAAATGTCTGCTTTCCCACGAGGCATATACGCCTGTACAATAAGGCAAAAAACATGCCGTCAATGTCTTCATTTCTGTTTCAGAAACCAGCAAAATGCTACTTCTAAGTTAACTGATAAGTTATGCCAGAGCTCAAGTTCAGTGGAGAGAATACAGGTCTTGCTGCTATGATTTCTGCTTCTGATCCTAGCTTTATCGTGGAATTAGAAAGCAGCTTTGAGCAAAAAGTTTAAAAGTGATTTGATTAGGTTCTTTTTTCTTTATATTTCCATTTGATACCCTCTATGTGCTTCTGCTTACCCACACAATAACATTTCACACTAAATACAAAGAAACATTCAGGACTTTTTTTATCTTCTCTGTTACCAAATACTGTATAACTGAGAGTGGCACACGAAACATTGCTGTCTCTTGAATCCAAATCATGTTTCATTTTCCAGAAACCAAGACTGCAAAAGGAAGTTTCATACTACATGCTTTTCAAGGATGCTTCAACATACTTTTTTATCTTGTGTTAACTATAATGTACATATGCTGGAAGCCACAACTAAGCACAGTTCTTAGTGCATAAACACTGGGTGGATCCAACCAGCTTTTCTGCTGATGAAAAAGGATGAAGTGTTCCCTCTGACCACCCAGAAAGATGAGCCATGCATGGACAAAAGGCATGTGAATCAAGGGTTGTAGTAACTACTTGGATCTATCCTACTATGTACACCTAAAGTGAAATATACATACTATAATACAGTTCATATCATACACTTCTTGCACTTCCTTGGGCATAATGGACATTGCCATCTTATTTTCTATCAAGATTTCTGGACATTTAATAGCTAGTAGTTTGAACAATCAGTTTGAACTACATTTAATGAAACAGGCAGAAATGTAACAGGATATGTTGTCACCACCATTACAGCTTCATATGTTGACTATCTGCTGGATAGGTAGCTGTTCAAAGTACAGACCCTCTATCAGAAAAAAAACTGCAGCCCTATTGGTGATGAAATACTGCTATAAATTGCACAGTTTTTAATGCCAAATAATTTAACCTTAGATATGTTGTTTCCGTGAATTTTCAAATCCAGAAGGAGAAATGGGAATCTAATTGAAAAGCAAATTAAAGGGGATGTAGAAAGACGTGGGGTTGTGACTGGCCTTTGAACAACATAGGATTCACTCCTTCTAACAATCAGTTTGAACTACGGGGCAAAGTTTAGGTCCATTCATATTATCGATATATCTAATTCTCAGTATGGCCAGACAAAACAGGTCTTTCTACAAACCTGGGAAAAAACAACACCCAGGTTTGTGGAAAAATCTGGAATCTTAAAAGACACACACAACCCAAATAACAGAAGCAGCATCTGTAGGTGGGGGGAGGGAGCAAACCCCTTTCCCAAGCGGTTCCAGCCTTTGAGGGAGGACTCGCCAGGACCTGGCCCACTGCCAGTCACTAGAAGACTTGCTACCCCTCAACTTGTATGACTCAACCAGGCTCAGCTGCCACACCATAACAGTCAGTGTAGTACAGCTGTCAGTTTCAGACTGGGATCTGGGAGACCCGGGATGAAATCACCACTCTGCTGTGGAAGCTCATGGGTGGCCTTGGATCAGCTATACATTCTCAGCCTAACTTACCTCATGGTTGTCCTGAGAGTAAAATGGAAGCAAAGATAATGATGTAACCTGCTTTGGGACCCCATTATGGAGAAAGCCAGGGTATAAATGAAGTAAATAAATAATAAATACAGCTAAAGATTTTTGGGGGGGAGGGGGGGAGATTAAATGTCAATTAGTGGATGGGAAAAAGAAAAGGAAACGGGGAAACTTGAGGATATGGAGATTGCTAGGAGGAAGGAAGAAGAAATTATGTGGGGAAGGGAGATGAAGTGCCCCCCGCAAACCCTTACAGGTTCCCCATTGCACAACAGCATCATAGTTTTTGGGTAAACACTTCCAGAGGGAGGAAAGGATGTAAGCCGAAGACAGGAGGACAGATAAAGGCAGGTTGGCTGGTGGATGGGAAAGGAAGCAAGAGAAAGGGAGCGAACATGGAAACTTTCAGTGATGAACAACAGAAAATACTGACTGAGAGGAAAATGAGATTCCCCCCCACAAGTCCTGGTGGATTCCCCAATTGTACTACCCTAATGCACACTTTGTGCCAACAGATTATTGAATAAGGAAAAGTGAAAACTGCAGTAGAATCTGACTAATAAAGACCATCTGGTATTACCTTTGCGAACTCCCATGAGTTAGAAGGCCAAAGCCATGGTCTGCAGTTTCCCCAGTTAACTTCTCCATTCCTGTGCGTGTGATGATTCAAAATCTCCTTCTTCCATTCTTTGCATAAGGAGCAGGCAGGCTGAAACTACAAACGTTAGTAGTTCAAGCGACCTTATGACATGTCAGCTGAAATTTAAACCCGTGGTTTAAACTTTTGAGAAAACAGAGACAGGGGAGAAAGTTTAATTGGGAGTGCCCTCAATCTCAAGGAATCAGGATAACAGAATTTTACAATATGAAAGTTCTAACAGTCCATAACCAGGCAGGCAAAGAACATAACATTAAGGAGTGGAAAGTCTTAATTGCAGGACGGGTTAGGTAACATGTAATGCAACACTGAAACAGTTCTACATGGACTCAGACACTAGTCCTCCCACCTCTCAGGATTCAGCCTTGTGACAGTACACTAACGGTATAGTTGGTGACTTGAATGGCATCTCTGGTCAGTTTTTACTTTGTCTTCTTTCTGTGACAAAGTAATGCTTTCAGTTCCTGTATGATATTTTTCACAACCTTCAGAATAGGTCATCTTTTAAATCTAGTATTAGAATGAAGCGTTCTTAAATCTTCTTGAAAAAAACTAGAAGCCCTGGTCTGAAGGAAATCGGTAATCTCTGTACTTGTGTTCTATGAAGAACAGACTTCATTTATGACACACAAGCGGTTAACATCTATTGAAGCTAATAGACCCACTTCAGTTTCACCCAGGACATTGTCAACTTCCTGATCTGCATCTATAAGTCAACACTGCTCTTCCTGCCCTGCAGCCTAGAATGCTACGCTAGCATTAGGTAAAGGTAAAGGTTTCCCTTGCTCGAAAGCCAGTCGAATACAACTCTAGGGATGCGGTGCTCATCTCCATTTCCAAGCTGAAGAGCCAGCGCTGTCCAAAGACATTTTCGTGGTCATGTGGCTGGCATGACTAGACGCTGAGGCGCACAGAATGCTGTTACCATCCCACCAAAGTGGTACCTGTTTATCTACTTGTAATTTCTTGCTTTCAAACTGCTAGGTTGGCAGGAGCTGGGACCAGAAACTGAGAGACAGGAGCTCACTTCATCATACAGCACTGGGGTCTGAAACTGCTGAACTACCGGTCTGCAGTTCAGCGTCTTAACCACTTACTTCACATTAAATAACCGAATCACTGCAAGAAGACCGTGTAAAGTCATAAACACACAAGATCAAAACCGCAAAGAGTTAATCTAAGGCCCTTAAAGTATTGCATAAAGCTGTTCACTCCTAACAAAAGTAAAGCTAGGAGATGGAACTACACACTCACTCCATCGCTGAGCTCTGAGGCTGAGAGAGATTTCCAACAGAACACAGCCAACATTACTGAAGTTCAATCGCTGCGAAAGTGCAGGGAAGCTCATACCTCTCTCCCAACCCGGGGGGGGGGGGGGGGGGGGGGGACGGGACGGCAAAACTAGTTGCCTCTGGCTGGGCTCTTTCTAGTGCGCGAGTCTCAAACCTAGGCGTGATAAACAGACAGCCACAGAATTCTTTGGAAACTGAGAGTTTAAACGGCTGGAAGAAGGCGGAGAAACGCTTGACTCTCTCCTGTCTCGTCTGCTCTCCGATCCTTTCGTCCCCTCCCGCCCCCCCGGAGCAAAACAGTTACGGAGCGAACAAAGGACAGATATCAGTATCCTCCCCCCCCCCCCCGGTGTTCTTTTTTGAGAGGGCCTCGAGGAAAAGAGAAGGGAAACGGTGCGTGGCGTTTGTGTTCGACTGGCAAAACGCGCCCGTCTCGCCTGATCGCCTTCATGTTCTTAGGAGACCAGTAGAAGCCGGGCGGGACTAGAGCCACGCAGACTGCAGAGGCCGGAGCTATGCGCGCGGGGGCGAGGGCATTGAAATCCTCTCCGCCGCTCCCAGGGCTGCAGAAAGAGAAGGGAGGGCGGCGACGTGCCTCACCTGCCTGCCTCGAGGGGTGCAGCTCCCTCTGCAGCCACGGCCTGACGGGGCGAGGCGAGCTGCGCCGCGGGCGACGAGCTGGCGGTGGAAAGCTTGGACTTGCTCGCCGGCATAACGCTGTAGGGCAGCCCGCAGCAGCAGCAGGCTATGGCCGGCCTTCACCCAATTCTTGTACTCAGTGCAGTTAAGGCGAGCAGCCAGTTCCGCCAGCGCCATGGCAAGGTACGCTCCGCCTTCTGCCTCGGGCTGGGCTGGGCTGGGCTCGACGCCGTCCGGCGGGGAAAAAACCCGGAGCAGGAGCCTCTTGTCAACATGACCAAGCCGCTCGACCCCAAAAGCCCCTTTTGGCTTCCTTCCAATTATACGCATCTCATCCTTGTTGGCATAGCCGTTTTGCCCAGTTTCTCAGGCTTTCGTAAACGTTGCTTGCTTTAATTTGCTACGACAAACCTTCATTTGCGGAAATAAAACCCGAAACTCTGACCAAGTCATCTGCAACAGGAGAGGAAATATGGAAAATGCGAGATGAGCCGCTGGATATTCTTCCTTCTTTTTCTCGGTTGTATTTTGAAAGGCCGGTTGCCTGATAACAGCTTTGATGTGCGGACGTGGGCAAAGTTTTCGTTTCAGCAGGGTGGCTACATTGGTATGTTCTAGCAAAAACTCGTGCTGCAGTTTAAAAAGTGTTAGTCCTTATTAAGGTCCCACAGGACTCCTGTTGATGAAAGTTCTAGGTTTAAAGCAAGAAGTCAAAAAGATAAGCGTATAAGACGTTAAATGGTTCAGAATGGAGTACCTAATAATAACAGGCATTCCCACTTCGGTGGGAATTTTCCTGTTCACAAAAGAAAGTTCAAATTGCTTTCCATGAAACGTTCTTGCCATTAAACAGACCAACTTTGTAAAATATAGATGCCCTTTTCACCACATGCTTTAAAGAGGCATGACCAATCTGGCAGTTATTACCATGAAACGCTGACAACCCCGCCGCCCCCGGTTAGGTAAATTAGTGGTGAGTATTATTTAATGCTAGAATTATTATCCAAAGACAAAAATCGGCGTTGGCAATGCTGCTGCTGCTGCTGCTGCAAAAAAAGTGCTGCTTTCATTGGTCTTTTATAAATTACAGATTAGTAACTGGTTGAAGAACAGAAAACAGAGCGTAGGAGTAAACATGGAGGAAAGTAAGCAGAGACATCCATCAGAATCTGTTTTGGGACTGGTACTATTTAGCATTCCAAAGTTATGAGGTGTCAGACTAGAGCAGCAGGGTTTTCTGTTTGCAAATGATACCAAATTATTCAAGATGGTGAATCTTCACACAAACTCCAAACAGCTCCAAAAAGATCTCTGCAATGAGTAACTCTCAGAAAAATTAGGTTCAATGTAAGTGTAACACAATACACATTAGGGCAAAACATACCAACTTAACCTCTATACTAACAAAACTGTAAACCTGCAGTAATTGAATAGCTCTGTCAACTCAAGACATTGCTCTATTATTAAGAAGTGGACTGAAAATAAACTGCCAGCTTCATCATGGCACTAGCATAAATCTTGGGTACAACTACATTTTGAACACTGGAGTACTGGCTGCCCCATCTCATATACAGGACTGAAAATTGTGCAGAAAAGAGCAAAGTGATCTGGTTGGGCACCTTTTCTTCAAGGAAAGATTAAATATGGAGAGCATTTTAAATCATGGAGTTCATAAAATTATGCATTGTTTAGAGAAAATTGATTTTTTTTCCTCCTCATAAGTTGCTAGAGAATAACCCAAGCAACTTTTTGCCAGATAGTTTCAGGAGAAACAATAAAAAGTACTTCACATAACACATCATTTGTGGTTCTGAATTCCACAAGGCAAGCTGATGAGCACTAGAGCTTAGATAGCTTTAAAAGGGAACTAATGAAGAATGGGGAATGGAATGGAAACTGCAGGTTCAAAAGCTCAGTGAAAAACAGTGAGTGGGGCTTCCTGAAAACACATCACTGCCTACTGTTGGAAACAGGATGCTGAACTATATAGGTTTGTAGTACAATCCAACAAAGCTGCTCTTGTGTACCTGCATGTATCTCACACAATACCTCTGCTGACAGAAGGAATTTGCATTAGTGGAATAGGGTTTCTCTGCCTCTCTCTTTCCTGCTACAGCTCAAATCTATCCCCAAAGGCTACTCCTGGGGGTCAAGGAATAGCATGGGAGGGGACGTGGTCTGCTGAGGGAGGAATCAGTGGAAGTGTGTGTCCCCCCCCTTTCATCAGCATAAATTTTCCTCTTGATCCAACCTTGTGTCTTTACATAGTGTCAAGTACAAGGCTGTACAGCATTGTATTAATCTATGATGTTATGTACATACCAAAGATAAAGCAACAAAATGTTAAATGTTTGGTTCCTGGTTGCTGATAGTTTGCTCTCCATTCTCACAAGCTACCTTTGAAGCCATTCTTATTTATGAAGCTATCTTTAGTTATCCTTGTGACATTTACATCCTCTACTTTGACTATCACTGATGGATGCCCATTGGTGTAACTGATATGAATTTTACATTATGGACTCCACACAGAAGCTGTCTAGAACAGTTTTAGATAGCAGCTATCCCATGCAGGCACCTTTAAGTTTACTACAGGGTTCCCCAGTATGGCACCAGGGCGCCAACCAGTTCTTCCCAGCGCCCATTGAGCTTCTTACAAAAGTGAACAGGGCCAGTTGTGGGTACCCTTATATTCAAATAAAAGGGTTTTCCATGGCTGCAATAGCAGCTACAGCCACTGAAGGATAAGTACTGAAAAGCAGCCAGGCTTGTGGTTCTATTTCCCATTTAAATTTCCTTCTATTTATTCCCCTTCTCTTTCTTTCCTCCCCAACTTTCCTTGGTTACTTTTTTATTCCCCCTCTGCTATTCTTTTACAATAGGTATTGTTTGGGTCTGCCTCCTGCGGCAGCCGTTTTGGGGCAGCACTCACCACCCCCTTTCGAAGTTCTAGGCGTCCACAACCGCAAAAAGGTTGGGGACCCTAATTTACTACATGTACTATCGTCATGGGGAAAGCTCCACATTACCACCAGATGTCCCTGCAGCTTATGTTGGTGACTGAGTGACTATGTAATACCAGCACTGTACATTGTATACCATGCACTGCACAGACAAGACACTCTAAAAACCCATGCAGTCAGGATCCATCTCACAACTGTGATTGGTGGAACCCAGAGTGCCTTGGTGGAACCCATGATTGGTGGAACCCATGAGCCCCTCTTTCCCCAGACCCCATGAAAAGCAGTGCATAGTATGTAACTTGTGCATAGTATGTAACATGAGATCCAGGGAGATCTGGTGGTACTATGGAGATTCAAAACTTTCAACAACTCCCCTGGATTTCAGATTTCTTTGTCATGCAGCATAGGATGTGGCTTTGGGCACATAGGACCTGTTTTATAGCTCTGCAAGCCACTGCATTGTAACAACTATGGGCAAAGCACCGCAGGTTACAAGGACTGTCCGAGCCAATCCCCTCTTACGACATCTGTATGATATCTGAAGCACTTTATGACATTGGAGCAGACCAATGTGGCTGATGTTACAATGTCTAGCAGTTTTTTATTATTATATTGATTTTAACATGGTATTTTAATATAGTACGTATATTAATTGTTGATGTATGTACTTCGGAATTTTATTGGTTTGTAAGCTGCCCTGAGCCGGCCTAGGCTGGGAGGGTGGGATAAAAATTTGAATAAACAAATAAATAATAAATAAAACACGCATATGCCTTCCATCTTAACTGGTCTTTTTGAGATCTCAGTCAGTTTCATAAGGAACCCCAGTCTTTAATTTGGTTTGCTGAAGGTGTCTTTAAGCAATTATGAACCTCCCACCAAAAGCATGACATAGCTCTATAATCAGCGACGTAAGATTCTCTTCATTATGTAGGTGAAGTGTTCAACAGAAAACTCACACAAATTTTTAAATCTAGTTTATTAAATATTGCTTTTGGGGGGACATGTTTACAACAAGCCCACTTTTTAAATGTAAGGATTCAAAGCAGTCATATTAAAATACAGATTCAATATAAAGTGTGTCACAGTCTTACAGTATTCAAAAAATGACAGACCTGCCTTTTAAAAAAAGACTATTACACCAAGACATAAGAAAAACATTTAAATAAACAAGTTTGGCATTTTCATAATCTTTGTAGTATAAAACAGAATATTAACTCTATTTACTGGCAAGCGGATACATAAATCTATTACTAGTTTGAATGTTTCCGTAAAACATTATATAGAGCACTGTACAAAAAAAAATCTGATGAAAGTGCATCCCTGAAAGTAGGCCAATCCATTGTATTAGCTCTTTTAAAAACGTGACACGCAAAAATGTCTCTTCCATTTTATGTAACTGAAGGTTTTATTTCAGAGAATTTTTTTTGCCGGTTCATCTCATTTTTACCCTTTGTCTAAAAATAGCCTATGGGCGCCCACCAGGGGGCAGTGTAAGGTTAGCCATTAAATCACGAACAGCTGCAAAGATTGTACATTCACCTAGAACAAGGGAAAGAAACACAAGTTAGCTCCTGAAGTCCTGGCAGTGATAAATTTAATCAGAGACACTTCAAATTGAAACTAGTGTACTACAAGGTCAAATTTTCCAAAGATGTGATTACATTCAGGTGAAACACTAAATAAATAATTTAAGTGCAGCTACTACCAGAAACTGTTCAGCCAACCAGTGTGAAAACAAAATTCTCTGTGTGAACAAAGAACAGGTTTCCTCACATTACAATAACTGGGCTGGCTGCTGTCTCCCAAATGTAGCAAAGTGCATTCTCCACCCACCCCCCGTCACCTGCACAGTGGACTTGTACCAAGATGGTCTGGATCCAAAAGCTATGAGGTGCCCTTGGATAACTGCCTGTTTCTTGACCTATACATAAGCTCATAGTGTTGTCTGAGGATATCACACCACCTCAATTTGTGCTATATGGAGGCCCTTGGAGGAAGGGATACAAACGTAAGCAACCCACAAACTGATTATTTAAAATATGTAAATACCTGCCTTTTCCTAAGTATCTTAATACCCAAGGTGGGTATAATATAAAAACAAACACATAATTATACATGTGCTAGTATGGCTGGGGAAGAACACTATTACCATTAGAAAAGAACCATACAACGGGTCACAGTTAATAGTGGACCTCTGTTTAATTAGGGTTCTCAGAAGGTGTACAGAAAAGAAAGTTATTTGCAGCTGCTCTTAACACAAGCCTGACCTTCATTAAATGTACTACTGCTACTGGTGGTTTAAGCAGAACACCTACCCCCATGCCCCCCCAAATATTATTATTTGGCAGTCCTTTAGTGACAAAGCTAGTATTTAAAGCTACTGGAACATTCAAATCAGAAAAGCACATTTCTGATGTTGAAATCAACTTCAGCTATTCCACAGAAGCAGTAATGAAACTCTTGTAGATAAAGAATGAAAGACAAAGATTGGCCACCTCTGCAAATTAACCAGCTCAGCCACAATGATTCTTGCTAGGTAAATAAATAAATAAATAAAATCACAAGCTACGTTGCTGGTTTTGGAGTGTGATTTTCTAGGTGTTCTTTTTAAAGATTATGAATCTGTGAGGATTTGATTATGTGGGAATGTTTCAAATAAACATTTAAGCAAGTATTATGCTTCATTTTACAATTTTTTAAAGACAAGGAAGCAGTGAAAAATAGTCATGGAATCTTCTTCAAGTTTCAATTTAGGATCTTGACACCAATGTATTTTAGGATAACTGAGCAAGTATGGACAACCCCCCCACATGCCAATTCTAAGAATCTCTTCAGTAAAGCTCTACTTGTAGAGCCACATGACAAATCCCTCACTGGTAAAGAAAACATTTGTTCAATTAAATATAATACCCAGAACTGCATTTTTCTTCCCAGCATTTTTCTTCCTTAAGCATCTGAATGTTAGGAAGCCTTTTTCTTTGGCTCATGCATGAATGATGGACAGCATGCACAATATTCCAGTTGCCAGTGAGACAAAGCATGGATTTTGAATAACTCACCTTGAACCTCTTATACCCAGGTGGAAACACATGGCTAACCCTCCCCAAAGTCACAGTCACCTCAGTGATGATCAGGAGGGGATTCAGGATTGTGTTTACCAAAAGCAAAGGCAAGCATTTGAAGAGGCATTATTCATACCACCTGAATCCTATAAGCTGCTCCCAGTGTCGTCAAATGGCATGTGCCATCTACACAGTGCAGTTTTAGAATCAAGTCTATGCTCTAATACTATACTAGGAATATACTGACTTTTTAAAACTTAAGGCCTATATAATGGTCTTAACTACCATACTAACAAGTAGCCAACTATAAGGGCATCCAGCAAAGGAGAGGAGAGACAATCTTCTGTGAAGTTGTGTTTCAGGTAAAGCTATACATCCAGCCAGATTAAAAAAACTTCATACCCAAGAATAAAACTGTTTGCCAAAAAAAATATCACTTTTAAAAAGTTTCTAACACTTTTATTAAAAGAAAAGTGAAACTGGATACAAAAGAGTTTCTCAAGGAAACAAAGCAGGCAGCACAAGATAGAAGATACAGTCATGATGAAATGTTAGTAATGGGATACAGAAAGAATAAGCCAGTGCTGTGATGTGTTACTTTATGATGTTACTTTATGGAGTAATTAATAAGTAGTAGTTCCATCTTCCTGGCCCCAGGCTTTCCTCAGAGGAGTGCAATCAAGAACAAGAAAAGTAGTAAAATCTTGTAACAATTAAAATTACAAGAAATGGGAAGACATATTCCTACAGTGGAAGATGACTAACAAGCACTAGTTTTCACAGAAATATATACACAGGGCTCACATGATAGTGCTAAAAGTAGCATAATTATTACAGTAGTAGGAGCCAAGTTTAAGTGCATTATGCTTCCTTGGTAAATGTCAAAGTCCGTGTTGCACCAATAACACAATTCTTCTGGCACCACAAAGAGGTATACTGAACAATATATCATTACATGCATTAATCTCTTCCCCCAACCCCTCCCCCCAGGTCTTATTATCATTTTAAATTAAACCAATCAAAATAAACCAGCACTCAAGGTAAACTGCATTTTAAAAACTATACAAGTGGGACCTTGTCCATTCAAGCATGCAGAAGATTACCCTATTGGACATGTACAGTACCTTGCCGTGGTGAATTCAGTTCTGCAAACCTCTTTAGAATATTGCTAACCATCATGGGAGCAGCAACTGAAGAGTTCTGCTGTCTGGGAATGTCTGCCTGTTGTGTGGTACCTGAAGCCATATCATATATGATTGGGACAATTATGCTTACGGCTTCCTGTGAAACCGTGGTTTTCTGTGTTAGCTGAAGCTGTAAACAGAATAAAATCAAGAACAGTGAAAACAGCAGTTTTGCAGCATAACCATGTATAAAATTATCTTATCCATGCAGTGCTTTTTAGCTCCATTCTGGAGTTAGGCCCATTTCTTCATTACTACTCTCCTTTGACTTCACTCTTCTCTTCTTACCTTAATAGAAATCCAAAGCTGGTGGTAAAGGGTAGTTATTCAAATCTGAAATTAGGATATCTTTAAATCTGAAGATTTGGTTACGGAGTGTCTGTTGATAAATTCCACATTTTGTCTCTGAGCTAATATATTAATACAATTTTTATATTCTATTTTGCATGTTACAGTAGAGAAACTTAAAATACAGGAACAAATTGAGTTAACTATTGTCTGGCTTCATGGAACAGTTGAAAACTAAACAAAACTAAGTTCATGCGCACCATTCCTCCTACCTCAGGTTTCTGAGTCGAACATTTAAGATTTAAACTGGGTAACCTGTGTGTCCTTTACAAGATGTCCAATATCATTGTGAACACCACTTATAGCTTTCCTAATGGCAGCCATTTTTACAAATGCACACTTTGAAACCCACATTTATGGAAAAGTGCAAGTATCTGTTACATAGCATTTTAAGACATAAAAATGTAAGCTGAAACATCCATTACAGGACCTTATCTGCAGGGAACTTAACTTTTCCCAAGGAATTTAAATGGTAGTCAAGGCCCCAGTAGCAAAAAAGACATATCCAATTCAGTACAGAGGAGTGCTCAACCCCAATGATAGCAATGATGTTAAGCACACAGAACTAGGTTATATTTGGCTTTCTGGTGTAATCCAGAACCTTACATTTCACTGACTTCCATGAAATGTGGATAATATGTACTGTTATTAGGTATCTTCAGCAGTAGCTGAAAGCCTAAATATAAAAGAAGTACTTTTTAGATGACTGTATACAGTCCAAGCTGTAACAAACATGAGACTGCCCAAGCTATACTTACAAAGAACAACATTTTGGATTTCAGCACGACAGCAGGTGTTCCTGGAGGTGCAATTGGTGGAGCACTCGGGGGAATTGTCAGACAGAACTGTACATTCCATTTCAGCTGGCTCGCCTGATCAGGGAACTGTTTTAATAAAACACGCCAAAGACTATATTAGTCTACCATAAATAAACCAGTCTGTATTTAATTTTTTTTAAATTACAGTGAGGTAAAATTAACTTACCAACTCTAGCTTCATAATGTGTACACAGTCCCGGAGAATATGTGGAGGTGCGCCTAACAATTTTGTAAAGGCTATTAAAGTGTTGGCTTTGAAGGGTGGTCCAGCAACCTAAAAAAAAGAGTATGTTATAGCAGAATGTCTTTTGACAACTGACCATGGCAGTGTTTAGGCATTCTCTGATACTCTCTTAATGCATACTGTGACAGGCCTTTTCTACCAACTGAGGGGACACACACAACCTCCTATGATTTTGTGGAATTAGGTTTGTTTTAAACAATAAACCTTCCCCCTCAGTTGCCAGGTGATTTAAAGGAAGCAAGGGTACAGGGTTTGGGTTTGCTGCTATGAAGTAAGTTTTGTGGTGAACAAGAAGAATACAGAGATCACTGAGGCAGGAACTGTATATAAACAACAGAGATTCGTTTATTTACAGGTTGGTTTCAAAGAACAGATCAGTTGCACATGTCTCCGGATAGTCAGAAGAAAAACCTGGCAGAGGCACATACATTTAATATGGTTTGAATTCTCTTTAATGCTTGCAAGTACAAACAGGCTTTTACTGACTAGCCACTAGGTTGGATCCTGTCACGTATACCGGATTCCACCCACACCAGGTTGCCCTTCCCCAAGAGCCAGATTAAGTGGTACAAGGTCTACTCATTACTGGAGAAAGGCCTAACACTTGGGTATTCTATTCTCTCATGGAGGTAGAGCTAAACCACTCTGCCACACTACCAAGCAGAGCTACCCTTCACTCAGTCTGCTTTTTTTCTGAGCCACACCTCAGCTATCACTGCTTTCTCACTGAGGCAGAACTCCACTACTTCTGCACTCTCTGAGGTAAACCTGAACTAAACTCCTGCTGTGTTTCCCTCCAGCATTCCATCTCTCCCTCTGAAAGGCGACTGGATGCTGGAGCAGCACTCCCATAGGCTCAGCTGAGTGGCTGTTCTTCCCTTCCGGAGCACGACAGCCTCCTGCCTGTCACACATGCCCTAATGCCCACTAAAATAAAGAGTACGATAGGTGTTTGACAATCCCCACAAAATCCTGGAACTCTGAGGTTTAATTTAAGAATCTAACATTCATGTCTGTAGAAACAATGCTGAAAGTACTGTAGTGACCTAGTTCACAAGTGATCCAAGCAGCACAGGCCGATCCCATTATAGTCCAGTCACATACAAAGTAGAGAGATAAAATGGAAAACATTAGGGACATCATCATCAGCCCTGACAGGTCACAGGCAGTTGTTGCACTGGCAGGCCTTCTGCTGTGTCTCCTTCTGACTGCTCAAGAAATTTACAGAACTTCCTCTGCTCCATTCTCATAGACATGAATGAAAGTTCACGGACTCGTGCCCATTAGCACTTTAATAGCATCTGGGATTTTTCTATATTAATTTTTCTAATTTCTATGACCAATCCCCTCAACATTTAAGGAAAGCCAAGCAATAATTTGATAATTACTAATAAAAAATGAAATACATACTCTGGTTTCAAAGAATTTCTCCAAAACTTGCAACTCCTCTTGTTTCCACTGCCCAGCATTTTCAGGTGCTACTTTTAACTGTAAAGTCTGGTTGGTCTTAGGGTTCAGGGCAACTCTACACTTCAAGGCATCTGTCTTGAACATTATCACACCAGGTTCATTGGAGTTGATTAGTAGTAGCTGTTGAAGAGGCAAAAGCATCCGATTGGAACATTTCCTACATCGTACTACATTCTGAACAGAGCCAACAAATTATCCTAATACTTCTTGTGTTTGATGACCTATAGCTTGAGCCAGGATCCTCTTTGCCATCCCAAAACACCAAACTCACACAAGTTCCATTTGCCTAAAGTTAGGGACAACTGATGGATTTGTAAAAGTTTCCACTGACTACTTGCTTCTTTAAAATACTGTCCCCACTATTAACAACATACTCTTTGTGCCCAAGTTTCCCCTCATCTCCCCTGTCCTAGTCTGACGTTTTAACTACTATAATACAACACCAACTTAGGTACCGTTTCCTGCTGGATAATCCTCTGAAGATGTCTTCTCATAATAACTGATCCAAGGAAACGTTCAAGTGGAGAGCAGAGATAGCTTCCAGCCAGTCCTGGCATAAGTCCAGGAGTTGGAGAGGGCAGCAGCAGAATGTTCAAGGCACCATGAGTGAGAATTGTGGGTATGGATGCAGCCCAAGAACGGTGAGGTAGTTTACGAGGTGGTGGCATATTTGTTGGTATCGCTTGTGAACCTAGTAGAAATAAGTACACCTTACTCTTCCTGTTGAGGAATACATGATTTAGACAATCAAAATTCTAGGGAAATTCCAGGAAGACTTGGGACAGGGACAAATAACAAAACCTTCCCCTCCGGGGGGGGGGGGGGGGAGTTGCCCACAACGAGTAAATTCTTAAGTGCTGTGCACAAAGGGTAAATTGAAGGATATTCTAATCTTTATAATTACAGGGTTTTATTTTGCACTATAATTTGCCTTCTCGTTTTACATGGCTTTTCCCCTCAATGAGATTTGCAAACCTAGCTGCATTATGTGTACTATATTTTTTTACTCTCTTTGGAAAATTCTCCTAACAGCAAAAACCAGAAGCCATATCAGCAACTTTTAAAATGCTGCAGTCGGAAACCAGAGAAAATGACATTTTACAGTTGAACAAACAAATGTTATTTACCAAACTCTTGACACTGGTTGGACCTAAAGCATCACCAACAGAATGAAGCTGGTGGGGCAGGACTTCCCCCACTTCTCCCCTCCTGTTGAATTTCATTAAACCCCTCAAATTCTACTTGTGAGAGTCAAAGAACACTCAGAAATAACACAGGAGTGAAAGTGGGGGTCATCATTTTCTCTTTTGCCAATAGAAGTGTGATTACACCAGTAGAACAGCATCTTTTGGATCCAACCCACCGCAGTTAGGGGACTGAGAATCTTATAATCTTCTAGGCATTTAAAGATTAACAAAGAGCTCCAACAGCTTCATAAGTGACTTGGTCTACTAAAAAATGTAGTTCACCTTATATGTAAAATGGGAGAATGATCAGTATGGCTCTTCCCTATTTCCAGACTATCATCTATAGCTTGAACTGATACCTGAACTCCTAATGTATCTAAAAGTTACACTTTTGCTAGGGAGCAAATCACTGAGCATGTGAACTATTACCCAGCTAGGATACATTTAATGTCAGTAGAACAAAGTAGCATGACAGCCATCTTGCTTCTGTCAACAACCCTTGCCTTTACCTAGCTTGAAATCAGGCCAAGATCCAACTGTCCCAACAAGAAGTATCATCCAACTGCACAGAACATAAGTCCTTTACATACGGGTGGACTATTACTAACTCTAATTGTCCACCAAGATGCATTAGCTTGGCATGTCATCTTTGTGTTTAGGAATGCATACTGGAAGATTTTTGGAATACTTTGACATCTTGAAGACCAAGACATGGCTACCGGAACCCCTCCCCCATGCTGCCTGAAATGACTTACCTGAATCAGCTCAACAATGACCATTACTCAAATATTATTCCAGAATTTAAATAACTGAATACATTCAGCTTGGAATACTCAGCATCACTGATATTACTGTAAGAGGACTGATAATGCACTTGGATTTAGTTCTTTTGTATCAGTGTTAATCAGTGAGTAATACACTTTTACTTTTAAAAACTAAATTGGCATGTTGTGTGTTTAAAAGAGTTCTGCAGTAAAATACTGAAGAAGGAGCTGAACACTCACTATCTTTATTGGTGAATGACTTTACCTTTCTGTACAAACATCCCCCCCTGCACACACCCTGCCAGTATTGCTCACTTGTTCCAGCTCGTGGGGAATGAGAAGCATCTGGTACTGGCGAATGTAAGGAAGGGTTGGCCGGTGACAGTCCGGTCATACGTGTTGTTGCTGGAGAGGGACCAGACACTTGAGGTGAGCCTGGCCAATTTCCTGCACGTTGACTGGGAGACATCATGGTATATGGTGAACTAGGATCTATTGTACCTAAGAGAAACAACAAGGAGTTTGAAAACTGTTGTCTCCAGTTGTAGAAGTACTAGGAAGTTACATGTCAAACACCAGGATGACCCAGATCCATAGCAGTAGAAAAGAGCAAGAGTCCAGTATCACCTTAAAGACTAATAAAATTTGTGGCAGGGTATGAGCTTTCGTGAGTCACTGCTCCCTCACAAAAGCTCATACTCGCCATAAATTTTGTTAGTTTTTAAGGCGCTACTGGGCTCTTGCTCTTTTCTGCTGCTACAGATAGACTAACACGGATACCCATCTTGATCAGATCCATAGCCTTTAGCTTTCTTATTATACTGCCTAGCTAAAATCTGAAGGAATACACTGAATATGCCCTAATAATTTTAGAAACTACTGAAATGTTGTTCTTGCAAATCAGGATGAGCTTGCTGACCCAGGGACACAATTTTCAGTTTGAAGGTGAGAAGTCTTGGGCTCAGTTCTCCCACAAATCCACACGGAGTGTTGGGGAACTGGGGCCATAGCTCAGTGCCATTATGCATGATTTATATGCACTTGTTTGTTAATTTGAATTTATGCTTGAAATACATCACATCTAGGATTGACAGCTTTCTCCCTCCCAGCAAGGATCCCGAACCTTTGACAACTACAAGACAGGTGAATATCCAGCAGCTGAATCTTTTCACTGAATGGAGATGATGATTTTTTAAATCTGTCATACAAGTGTTAAAGGCCTAGGAACACTCTTTCTTCTAACAGGTTTCAGCCTTAGCAAGTCACTCCTGCAAATTCTTTCAAATTAAGTTATTTGAATGGTAAGCTACACTAAACACTTATTTATTTATTCATTTTTATGTTACTTATAGTCCACCTTTCTCACAGGGACTCAAGGTGGATTACACAGTCAACAAAAGGGGACATTCAAATAAACAATGTGTTAGGACTGCAGAAGTCTGGAACCAACCAGGAATCTAAAACACAGAACTGAAGCACAATTTAAGTATTAACATGACCCATTAAGTGGTCCAGAATTACATAACAGAATCATATTTACAGCAAACTATACGCAGCAGTATAGACCACAGTCTCCAATCATTTATCCAAGTAAGTCTGTGAACCATTTTGTTCAGTCCAACCTTATCTGTGCAAAAAAGCCCTCCTGGATAATTTACTTTTGTGTAGTTTGTGGGAAGCGAGGAGAGCGGGAGCCTTCCTGACCTACTCTGTGAGGAAGTAGGTTTCCAATAGCAATGCACATTCCCTGATACCCATTCCTGCCTCTAAGCACCTCAACTAGACGGCATGATCTCCTGTACCAAAGAATGCAGATAAATCCAGTAAGAGTAACAGAGAGGCGTGTTACGCAGGTATGCAATAACCAACACCTGTAAATATGGTACGGGTTCTGAGTACCAGGTTAACAAGTGATATCTATAAATGATTACATCAGTGCACTAAAGTTAAGATTGAGTCATTTCTGTTGTCTGAAGTATTTTTTAAATTGAGTTTCTCTTTATATTTATCAGATCTAATACTGAACTAAGACAGGAAAACATTTCTCATGAAATGTACATTGATAGTCAATATTTTATTTGCTATCAGAATATCACAGATTTCATTGTACCAAGCTGTTGGAAGTTTTCTTTTCTTCCACCCATGCGCAATTTGTATTTTGGCTGCTATCAACACTAAATTTATTTTTAAATACACTTACTCGCTCCTTCCTGATTGGTGGCATTGGGTTATTTTCAATATACCCTAGGATTATTGTCCTTGCCTATAATGCAATGGAACATCCTGTAACTTTTCTAATGTGTTATTTATATAAAGCTCCAAAGGGTTTCACTTTTCTACACTGCCACCAGATATGATAGTAAGCACCATTCTTTTCACATCTTCCCTAGTAAAATGCCAAGGATGATTTATAACTGTGTTATAGTTTCACTGGTGTAAGATAACACTGGTGTAACACACTGGGATATAAATTTAAAAAATATCTCTCATGTTAGTATGAGTTAGTTAGCAGGCCTGACTAAAGGTAAGATAATAGTTTAGGTTCTGTGATTATGCCTACGTCCTGTGCCCATTTATATGTATTCCTATGCATACAGGTAGATTCTGCCATCTGTAGGAACCTAAAAACTGGTAGAGGGTAGAAATCATTTATATCAAACATGTCAAGGGAATATATTATCCACAGGGGTTTGATTCAACTACTGATATAGCTGACCCGAATAAAAGCTGATACTATTTGGCTTTTATTCGGCCAGCTGTATCACCAAGTTGTGCTGCCACCACATTTTTAAATGCCTTCCCTTCACTTGTGGAATAGCACTGCAGTGGTGGCACGCCTCCATGAGTGAAGGGAGAAGGCATTTAACTTCCTTTATGGAGGTATGTGCTGCAGCAATGTGTCTCTGCAAGTGAAGGGAAGGCATTTTTAAATGACTTCCCTTTACTCCCTGAGTTGCACTGCTGCCATGGCACGCCTCCACAAGTGAAGGGAGAAGACGTTTTTAAATGCTGAATAAATTATCATACTGATATTGGGATTTGAGAATATTGGGAAATACTGATTTTTTTTAAGTCCAGTGGACCCAAATCCAAAAAAGCTGGTTTTTCCATGCACATCCCTAATTATCCACCTCTTGACATCAGTTAAATCCCTACTGTTTTGTTTCTCAAAATGTGTGGTGTTGAACAGATACTGAATTGAAAATATGAAAAACATGAAATCCTCAAATCTGGAGCTTCTTGCAGGGCTTGCTTTGCTAGTAAAACTCCATGAATGCTGTGTAATACCAGGCACGAAATTTTTTTGGCCTAAAAAGTTTGTATTGGGGAAGATGACAAGTGCTAATATGGAACACCATTTATCCCAAATTTCAAGTATGTTAATCAGAAACAGGTTGCTAAGTATTTAAGTGAGCGAATCAGTTAAGTGGGAATGAAAGCACTCCCCTTTCTTGTGTATTAATGGAGCAAAAGCTCACATACAAATGGGAGAGAAATTGTTGTTTTCATGTTGCTGCTGTCCCCACTGCCCCACATGGTCAGCAGCAGCTTTTTTAAGGGACTGTATGCAAGAGACAATGCTAAAAACTGCTTCCAAATTCACTGTCTATAGAAGCCTTAGATGTAATCCAGTATTGGAATTGCTAACCCTGAAAGTAATATATGATAAATTTATTCCATGTTACATGATAAAGGAACCTATATTTAGAAGTAACTTCGTGGACAGTGTCATATTATCACAAGGCTTACTACAGATTTGAGTGGGGTTGTACAGAATTATTAGGGGACCAATGGACTAATTTACAGCAGCTTTCTTGGTCTACAACAGGCTGGCAAAACCCTAAGGGAAAGTCAACAGCATCTATTATTCTAGAGAAAATTAACTACTGTACAAGCCTGTATTTCAAATTTGTCTAAGAATACTACAATTCTAGCTTTAAGAATGTTGCAAAGAAATGTTAACCTCCAGAGTCGCACATACTAACTGAAGCTGCTGGGAGAATATTTTGAACAAAGAGGAAGCTTAATTTGATACAACAAAAGCTGCTCAGGTCTGGGGGGGAAACACTCTTACTACAGGGAATGAATGACTGCACCTTTCCTACAGGAAGCCAAAAAATCCTTTGCTCTCTATGTGAAGAAGCTATCTTGGAAGAGACTGACATTATTAAAGCCTGAGCATGAGCAACAGACCCAGCAGTTGGAAAGCCAAAATATTGTGGAGACCATCCCCCTAGGAAAGAGCTTCAGCTAATATGGTGTTTTGAAGCAGCAGGGCCTAACTATGTATGAATATGAAGAAAGGTATGCTGGAGAACTGGTTGCTACTTCTTCAAAATCTGAATCCTAATCAAGAACAGAACAGTAACCTTTCCCAGAGACAGAAAAGAACAGTCAGTTTAGTGTTTCCTAAAGTTTCGATCAGTATTGGTCACAGACTTATTACCATGTGGGCTGGTAAAGTTTGCACTTTGTCCCATCGTGATTCCAAGAGATGAAGGAGAAGGTGTTGGGCCAAAGGATGCCGGTGATGGTGCTCTTAAAGCACCACTTGGAGAGCTTGCAGCATGAAGCGTTCCTAAACATGACATTGAAAACAGCAATGAGTATTTATATATCTAATTTATGTGTATGTATCTTAGTGTTTCACGTATCTAATTCCAAAATTGACCCCACTGTACAAATTAAAGAAAATCACACTATGTATCCGCATAGAGGTAGGAAAGATGTTTCTTCAAACATGGTAAAATCCCTAAGGTTTGCAGAAAAACTGAAAGGGGGGGGAGGTTAAAGCCCCATAAAAAAGTAAAACAAGATGGCATTGCAGGAAAAAATACAACACTTCAGTAGTATTTTTAAGCGCTGCAGCAATCCAAAATGGTGGCCCACAAGCCATGTTCCCAACCAGGAGGCAAGGGAAGAAGAGGGACAGTGAAAGCTTGGGTGCTGGAGAATCAAAAAAGATAAACAGTATGGTGGAAAGAAGCCAGAAAAGGAAAGAAGCCATGCATGCTGTGAAGAGAAGAGAAGGGAGGAAAAACAGAACAGCAGGAAATGGTGAGAACCCTTGGAAGTTCCCCCACTTGTATTTTCTAATTACTGTTCTCAGAGCTTGAAAAAAATTCTTTTTTTAAAAAAAGTATCCCAATGCAGTTATATGATAACACAGCTAATTTCTGTCACACAAAATCATATTTAAACATATCATTTATGAAGTACCGTCAGAATGCTGAATGGCTTTAACTTCTGTTGTCAATATAAAAAGGAATTTTACCTGGAGACTGCGTCAGCATCATTGAGGGCGATGGGGTGACTGTACTGTGGTAAGATGTGGGGGGTGATGTCAAAGGGTAAGCCCCTGGTGCTCCTGTCTGTTTTGAAGATTGCTGAAACAAAGTTACTATTAGGCATAGTAAAACATGTACTTTGATATTACTTCTTTAGAAGCTAGTATTTGGAGAGCCATCTGATTTCCCCAAAATATTTCTGATCAACTGAGCATAGCAAGCAGTCCTTAACAATCACTTCATATTCATTCCCATTTCTAGAGAATAGCATTTCCTTTTTCACCCGCAATCATAGATAATTTATCAAACATTTCTTCATATCCATCTCTCTAAAGCAGCCCTAAAACTCTTGTCTGGGCCTCTGCTTCTCAGAGCCATTGCTGCTTTTTATTCTTTGTCTGTAATACACTGCTTTGAGACAGCAGTTAAGGGTGGCAGCTTGCACATTAACTCCCACTGTACACACTGAAATACAGTAAGCTCCCATATAGCCCTGCTCTTGCATTACTACTTTGTTGCTGTCAATACTCCAGAACAGACAAACTGTACTTGCCATAATGATAACTGCTTAGCTTACATTTGCAGTGTGAGCATTTATGAATGTACATATAGATACAACCTGCTGTTGAGGCTGAAGCTGTGATATCAATGAATCCATCATGTCCCCTCCAATAGGAGATGGTGGATTATCATCTTCATTGACAGATCGTCTTCGTGCATCCTGATTGCTGTCCACAAACATGTTCAGGAATGTCTGCACAGGGATTATTCAGATCAATACACGTTCCCATTAGACATACAGAATTAATGTACTAGAACTATAGAACCATATTAACTTTTCAGCTATGCTAAAGAAATATCTCTGTGTTTCCTAAGATTTAAAATATAAGCATACTAAATTCTTTATAGTACAACAGAATCAGAAGCATATTGTGTTGCTTTAACACGGGTCCAGAAATGTTCTTGCCAGTTTGCTAACACTGAGCATAACTTTTCTTCTGGCAAGTACATTTACAGTAACCTGTCTAACTCCCCAAGTTACAGCTAAACAGGGGTTCCATCCCTGACCTATTGTAGGACTACAGAAGGAAGGGTAAGAAATTAATACACTCATTACTTCCCTGTGCATCCAAAGGTAAGCAGAAATACAGATAATCTGCCTCCTCACCCTCTTCCTCTTCGAAGTGGCTCATCTTTGTAGCTGTACTGAACTTCAAAGGTACTTGAGTACAGCAAGGCTACTCACTGCCATTCAGACACCAAGGGCAGGATTTCAGGCCTTTGGGTGCCTGTGTGGGACCCTGGACAAAAATTCCCTTCCTACCCTGCTTATACTACCCAGAGCTAACCCAAACAGCATACAAAAACAATTCACATGCTTTGCCCACCTCCCAGGAGCCCCATAGTAATCAGGGTCTCTGGAATTATGTCCCCTTGTCAGCAGCTCAAGTTTGGTGGCAACCACAAATTTGGGCTAGCTATTAAGGCCAGCCAAAATTTGAGAATTCCTACTTTGGAAGCAGCAAATCCTTTATATTCAAAAATAAGCTAAGCTATAAAAAGGTGATTTTGATAAAAATCAATGGCATTATCCAAAATTCATGATTCCAGTGTTCCTACAAGGCCTGCATCTTTTATTAAAGTAATATTCAATGTAGGCACAGAATAGTGGATCACAATTTAGAAATGTACTGCAAATGTTCAGGATGGAGGGGAGGAATTCAGATAAACTTTAAAAAGGCAAATTTACATTAGCAGAGCCATTAATTCATTAGTTGATTTCTACTGACAAGAAACTTAAAACTACTTTACAACAGAGTTAGAACATTGGTTCATCTAGGCCAGTATAGTCTACTATATCGGCAATTCTCCAAGACCTCAGATAGGGGTCCTTCCTAGTCCAGCCACCTGAGCTTTTTTAAACTATAAAAGCTGGAGCCTGAACCTGGGATTTCAGGTGTGCAAATCATGGGCTCTGTTACTGACTCCTCTATTGGCATTGGACACTCATGTAATCTAGTGCAGGATCCCAAGGTATGCAAGCACAGATAGCCACTCTTAAGGGACACTGTTGTGCCCTCAGAAGTGACTGATTTCCTCACCAACAAACTAAGAAGTCTAAAATTTAAATAGACCAACAGTGAAGCGATCCTGTTCCAACAGGCTTTTCCTTTTAAGCAAATTTTTCAGAAATACCAGTGGGAGCCCACCTACAGCCCTCCCTAATTATACAGTAGAATGCAGATACAAAGAATAGTCACCTTTAGACCAGGGGCAGGATAAAACCCTTCAACAATTTTGCTGTTGTCAAAAAGACTATATGCACCATCACGAATTGCAACAACCCCACGGCTCTGGCAGTAAATGTCAATGCAGTACATGTTCCTAAAGGCCAGCCTAATGTGCGTGGGTGACTGAGGCAGAATTGAGAAACACTGGTAGGCAGTGTTGGTGCGTTGCGTCAGTCCCAGCATTGGCACAGTTGGGAGCTTATTGATAGCATTTAACGGAGCCTGAGTGTCATATAAAACCTGCAAGTGAACACAGAAGTTGTTTAGTTTCACAACAGCCAAGCACAATTACTGAGTCTTCAGATACACACAGCCATTGAAAATGCAGCTTTAAAACTATTTTTATCTCCACTAATACTCCACTGTGTCATTTATTATTAAATACTTATATCATTCATTTTCCTACTGAGGGATTTTGGATCAAAAGCAACCTATTAACAGAAGATTTCTCCTTAGCACATCTCATTGTAGTCTCTTGGCAAAAAGTTACAAAGCAGTTAGAGCAACAGAATTTGTTCTTTTTGTATTTCAGTGGCATGATATAATGAATAATAGGCAAACCATGTTTTTGGCACTGATGTATGAATACTCCTGGGAAAAATCTCAAGCTCATTCAGTTCCCTCTCCTCTAGCTTACTATGAGTCAACTAGATGCTTCCTGGGTTTTGGCAGACAATTCCCCATAACTTCCGAACTGGCAAACTATACTTCAGGCTTACATAACTAAGACTCCAAACTGAGAACAGACTGTCGTTTACAATCCTGATTTGCAAGGCAAGGGCAGACCATAGCTTGTGAATTCAGATGCAACAGCTAACTTTGAAGAAGAAGAGATTGGATTTATACACCACCCTTCACTACCCAAGGGAGTCTAAGAGCAACTTACAAACTCCATTCCCTTCCCCTCCCCACAACAGACACCTGTGAAGTAGGTGGGGCTGAGAGCGCTCTGACAGAAACTGCTCTTTTTCAAGAACAGCTGTGCCAGAACTATGGCTTGCCCAAGGTCATCCAGCAGGTGCAAATGGAGTAGTGAGGAATCAAACCCGGTTCTCCCAGATTAGAGTCTGCGCACTTAACCAGTACACCAAACTGGCTTTGCAAAAGCAAAATTGAGGTTCCCTCCAGGATCATTCATGCTGCATTATAGCATGATTTGGTTTTATATGTAAAGCAAGCTATTAAGACTCTCTCCTCTGAAAAAAAAGAATTATTTTCTAGGTACAATTCAAAGTGTCAGCTGAAACTTGCCTGGCATCTATTTAACTGTCCTTTAGACAGGCTAAAACATTTTTTCTTTACCCAGGATTCCAACTGAAACATTCCATCTTCATTAGAGGATTTATTCTAAAGTGGTTCTAGCACAAGGGTTGCTTTATAGATAAAGTTTTAGGCTTCTTAATGTGGCTTTTGTGTCTTGCTTTATGTTTTGTTTTAATTTTGATAATTTTTGTTGTTTGTTACTGTGTTTGTTACTTTACGAGCTGCCTCTGGAAAGGCAGAAGATAATTTCTTGGGGGGGATACATACATACTTGTAATAGTTGGACTACATTTGGTGATTTATTGAACATTTCCTGGAGTTGATGCAGGATAGTATTATGACAGTTACTACATCCTGAGTTTGGTCCAACTGTTCCCAGTGATATGTGGAATTTCTGATGTACAGAATTCCACTGTATGCTGATCTGTAAATATAAAGAAGAGTTTAGAAATGCAAATATAAAGAAAGCAACCCTTTTCATAATGTTTCATAGATATTAACACAATTTTTAAAAGAAATTCTGTACTAAGAATATCCAGAAAACACAATAACCATAAAACTAAAAAGGATATATTTTAAAGAAATAGACTTAGTAGAATATTTTAAGTGATAATATTATTGTGGTGGGACCACCCTACTGCCCAGTGAATACGAGAATACTTTCTCCCCTGCTTTCCCCTTCCAGCTCACAGCCCAGTCAGGAAGCTAGGGCCAAAATTTGCTTACTGCCCCTTCTTTCAGATAGCATGCCTCCACCCCAGGTAAAAATCAGCCCACCTCTCTCTCCTGGTGTCACCCAAGGTTGACACAACAGGGGTGTATTTCTTTAGTGTGCAAGTGGCAAGGCAGTGAATAAGGAAGTGTGCAGACTCTTTAGTTAAACAATGTCACTCCTACAAGGCACAGATTCAGATTAGCCAGGTTCAAGGTACAGATAGAATAGACAGGTTCTGGGTACAGCTAGCAAAATAAAGTTACTGTCTCATTACTTAACAATCCTTGGAGCATCTGATCTTTGCAGGTTGCATGGTGTCCCACACTAGTTGCACCTAAAAGCATCTTCTGTCTAGTGTCATTCCCATCTATCATCCCTTATCACAAATGTGCATATGATTATATTGCTCTCAACAACAACCAAAAATGCAATGACAATCTCCAACAAAAGACCACAACAAAGGAACAGCTCCATTTTCCAGACCTCTTCCCATGTGGATTCCTAGGGCCTTAGCCAACCTTAGTAGGGATGTGCATTCGGTTTGGATGAACCGACACCCCCCCCCCCCCGGAATAATGACTATAAGGCATTATTCAACCCACTGAAAACTGAATCAGATTCTCTAATCTGATTCGGCTGGCCGAACAGGGATTCCCTGAACGGATGCCATGTATTCGGCATCCATTTGGGGAATCCCTTTGCTGGGCGAGGGGAAGGCAGGGGGAAGCATTTAAATGCCTCCCCACACCCTCCCAGGCCCTTCTTGGCTTGCCTGACTTGGCGGGCGAGCTAGGAAAGGTGGGGGGGCTCTGCCAGGATTCTCCAGCTTGAGCCAGAGAAGCCTCCCCACAAGCCAAATGTGATTTGGCCGGCTGAATGCCACCCCAATCGGCTTGCATTGCTGAAAGTTGCATTTGGGGGTCATTCGGCTGGCCGAATCAGATTCAGCCCAATTCAGCCAAATCCGAATCGAGCCGAACTTTTTTTTTTTTTTGGCACATCCCTAAACCTCAGTGCCAGGTCCTGGGACTCATGCCCACCAGAACACAGACTCTCCAATCAAGAGGTGTTAACACAAAGAATTAGCATGTTTTCCCTTTAGGCTGTAAATGGTGCTGTCTATCCAGAGGAATATATCTTTTCCCATACTCTGCTCCTCACAGTCTCTGTGCCCCTTTCCATCACCATAACTATCAAAGCATGCCTTGCCCATCTAACACTCATCCCACAAGTATGATTAACCACAGTCTCTCTTATTGCCTGTACTGATGATCCCACCTTTCTAATTACTGAATATTCTGAGATACCCAGGACCAGAGAAAGCAAAATGCCTCTGCCAACTGTGACTGCTTGAAATCCAGATAAAAAAGGAATGAATGGGCAGTACAATTAATTAACATTGTTCCACAATCTAGTGGCATCTCAGGTAGAGAAGGATTCTCCTCTCCCACCCTTCTGGTGCTGACAAGCCCTGTGTACTGAAATAGGGTGGGGCATACATCACACCTAGAAGCCAGACAAGCCTCTGACTGTATTTCCCCACTGTAGACTGATTTCAAGTACAACCAAGGAAGAGATGCTTATGCTTTTCCTTTGCCTGCTTATACTTCTGGTTTGTGGAAACATTACTTTGGTTGAAACAGTTCAGCAGTTGTTTTTGCAACTGCCTGAGTAACTTTTAGTAAATACTAAAAATGGGACCTGAACCTTGGACCAGCAGGGTTGTATCCTACAAATGTTCTGCTGGTGGAATCTCTCTGCTTCCCTTCCTTCCCTTTTCCCCACAACTTCCTATGACCTCCGAAAAGGCACTAGTGAGGAGTCAGAAGACCCTTGTAGGCAAAAGGCCATGTGAGTTAGGGAACTGCAGCGAGGAGGGGAATGGAGCAAAATGACCCCTCCTCCCTCTTCAGCCAGTAGGACATCAGGACAATGCAAACCTATATTTTTCTATCGGCACAAGATTCAATTCTTGTACTCCAGTCCTTTTCAATGTAAATCAATGTGAAGTCCCATTATTTGTAGCGTGTTTTGGGATAGCTTCACATACATATTAAACCTAAGATGTCAAAGGCACAACCTCTTTTCAACTGCTTCTGCACCAGAATGAACATAACAACCTAAAAGGTTAACCAACTCATGCAAATACCCTAGTGTTACTGCTACAGCATCCTTTTGCAAACAATTTTCCACAGACAACAATTTACAAGGTGATTTCAGATAGCTCTTCATTGCCCAGTGCAATTAAGGGGAAAAAGAAAAAATGTGAATGATCACTTCTAGTTAAGGAACTGTAGCATAGAAACAGCACAAAACATAACTATCTGGCACACATTCATGGCTAAAGTAGTACTTACAGAACTTCCCTTCGTAGTTCCATAACAAAGAATTAATTTCCGGTAATTGTAGATACGGACTTCTGAGAAAATATTTAGGTGGCTGGGTATTTCTTCACAGGTGAAAAGAAGTTGGGGGGAGGGGTAAATGGGAAAAAACGTCAATTGTTTTAGTAGAGTATATACAAAAAAAACAATAAAGGAAAACGTCTTCATACCTGGCAAGGACCGTGCAAACTCCAACACACATTCATATAATCGAGCAATGCTGTTCCAGTCATTGAGGAACATCTCAACTACTTTTCGGCCACCAACTGGTTCAGACAATTGGCTTTCATATGTCAGGTAAACATGGCGAGTTGGACCTAAAAGATTAAGCAGGGTGGTCATGTTATCCTGACATACAAAAGATGAAAGCAGAAAGTGAGAAATATGCCAGAGAATGGGTGAAACTAACCTTGCTCCCTGGAAGAGGTGCTAATAAGTGGACAATTTGCAAATACTAGTTCAGCCACCCAAGTGCGATTATTTCTGCCTTGCAATCGGAAAGTGCAATCAAGAAGACAACGGTCCAGGGCCTTCTGCGTTTCCTCACTTGTACCTTTACACGGCGGAATTCTGTTGAACAAGAGGAAGGCTTAACACCACCATATTAATCTCATGCTTGCACCACTCAGCATCTTACTTTCAACAATTTCAGACAGATACTTCACTTTTACAATGAAACGTCCTTGGAAGAAAATTTGAAAGGAGCTGAAAAAACATTAAAGGCTGACATGTGCCCTCTTCTAATTTATGAAACGTATCACTGTAGAAAGAGGGACGCAACATTAAGTCTAGTGACTAAAACGAAGTAGAATATTGTAATGTGACTATGATATATATCACAGGCATTTTGACTGATAAAAACTAACCAACAATTAGGAGATAAAGCAGAGAAAGTGTCCAAATTAATATAATACCCCATTACCGAATTCCCTTTCAGTATCCATTTCATTCTTAGTTAAAATTTAAGCTCTGTAAGATCTGGCAACAGAGTCAAACAGCCTAAGTCAGGGGTGTCAAACATGTGGCTCATGGTCCAGATCAGGCCCTCGGAGGGACCCAATCTGGCCCGCAAGGCCCTGGCTGTTTCCTGCTTCCTTTTCTAGTTCTGCTGCTGCCACATCACAGCTTGCTTTACCAGTCTCTCTCAATCACAAAGGAGAGATAGGCAAGCCTCTCCTGTGCAATTGAGAGAGGCTGGTAAAGAACTGGCTGAGGCTCCTCTCCCTCCTCCTCCCAGGGGGAGGGAGAAAACAGCCAGAGCGTGCTTCCTAGCCAGGCTGCAGGAGACAAAAGGAAGCCTTTCTTTCCTTCCACTGACTGAGGGGAGGAAAGGGACAAGGGAGAGCTTGCTTTGCTGCCTCAATCGCATGGGAGAAATACCAAGCATCTTAAGACCAACAAAGTTTTGTTCAAGGTATGAGCTTTTGTGTGCCTTGCTACAGTGTGTGTGGTTTTTGTTGGGCTCTTTATGCCAGCACTCTCCTGGATGCAACTGGGTTCCCTCTCCCTTTTCACTGTATTCATGCCCTCATGATCCAGTCTTTCTCAGTAAGAAAGCAACGTGAACTATTTTAGAGGAGGAATAACAACAAGCCAAAGTTTTAGTAGAGTATATACATAGTCTCTGGGGAAGACTATGGTTTTGTACACAAACACATGGCTCTCAGTCAGTGTCAGGATGCCTTCTCATGTTCTTGACCAGCACATGAAGAAACTTATGTACAAAGGGTTGCAATGTCCAGCCATTTCATGTTTCCACCTGGGTCCTAGGCTCTGAACACCAAGCATGAGATTTCTGTAATGAATGTCAATAAATCAAAAGTAGGTTTACAGTTTACAGATACACACTTGAACAGTATACTCAAGATTGCTACAGCACATTTTGATTCAGAGCAATTCAGAGCAAGAAGCGTCAGTTATCAGAGATTGTTAAATAGATAAAATACTGCAAGAGTGCTAGTATTTTAAGCATGTTTTATCTCTGCTACCTGGCATTACATTTTATGACACACATGGCCTGGCCCAACAAGGTCTCATTTATGTCAGATCCAGCCCTCATAACAAATGGATTCGACACCCCTGACCTAAATTATGTTGAGTCAGCACACTGGCATTTATTCAAATAATTAACATCATTTGTTACAGTTTCAGAACACAGGTTCTTAGGTGATACAGGTCTGAGGAAGCTCAAGGAGACATGGTAGTACTTGAGGTTTGCACAGGAAGCAGCATCCTGGCTTCAGGTTCATGACCCTTTAAGCAAAAAGGCGTCAGAAACCATGACATTTCAAAAAGAACTGGATTTAGATTTTCACATTCCATTTCCATTGTGCCTGAACAATGTATTTATGGTCGTATATAGAGCACTGAGAGTAATATGCTAAGTTGGTCATTAATTCAGATTTTAGTTCAATACAGAGTTCTGAAAACAGATCACTGAACATTTCTTCAGTGCTAACTACATAGGGTGCTATACAGAACACTGACACGGCAGAGTTCCTTCCGAGGCAGCCTACTACATATGTAGTTTGGTATAGTGGTTAAGTGCGCGGACTCTAATCTGGGAGAATGGGGTTTGATTCCCCACTCCTCCACTTGCATCTGCTGGATGACCTTGGGCAAGCCATAGCTCTGTACCAGCTGTTCTCTCAAGGATAGCTGTCTCAGCTCTCTCAGCCCCACCTACCTCACAGGGTGTCTGTTGGGGGGAGGGGAAGGGAAAGGAATTTGTAAGCCACTCTGAGACTACAAGTGAAGGGCAGGGTATAAATCCAATCTCCTCTTCTTCTACGTAGAAAATCTGGAGGCCTACTAAACAAAATTAGTTTCTGGGAACATGCACAGTAATGACTTTTAAAATGTATAACAGAAGAATCTCCTCAGTTAATGTAACATTGAAGTAGGTGCTTGATAGTCTTGACAACTCCTACCAGGGGTGGATTTGGCCAAGTACTTTACTAGGCAAAATTCTGGTGGGTTCCTGCCTTGAGGTCATTCCAACCCCCCACCCCACCCCCAATGGTGTGACCAGCAAGGAACAGCCCTGGGCCGAACTGGGTGCATTTTGGCTGGCATGGAAAAACATACCAGTGGCACCTCTCTCTCCAGTGTCTTTTCAGCTCACCATTAAATGAGGAGGGCCATGGTAACAAGGCCATTTTTACTTCCCAGTCCATCACGGGTCTTACTTCTTAACAACGTATCTTCACTAAACTCCTTATGCAAATGAATGCCAAAGCTTTGCTCAGGGAGGCACAATATTGTTTGTTTAAAAATAGTTTCAAAGTTTTAATTTTGTAACATGTTAGATATTCAATACACCACTTTCATCAGTCATGGAATACTGCACTTATATTACTGAAAGTGTAGAATAATACTCTTACTTTAACAAACGAATAGCATGACTGAAGCCATCTCCTTCAACTTGGAGTCCTTGATGTGGAATCTCCATAATGGATAACTGGGAAAGAAAAACCACACACATAAGAGTCTGGATTTTTAAAAAATCTCATAGCAAAATAAAGGTCTTTATTAAATACTATCTAACTACAACTGGTAGTTAGTGAGTATTGATGGTGCAATCCACTTCTCAAGCCCTGCTCTCTGTGCCCCCACCTACAGAGCTGATATGGAGGTGACCAGAGACATGGCAATGGTTGCAACTCGGGTTTGAAATGCTGTCTCCCCCCCACTTGAGGCTCTTTTAAAACACCAGGCTAAAACATTCCTTTTTACACAGGCCTTAACGAAGGGGTTTCTTCTTTCTAAGCTGTTGGTATGGTCTGCCCCTAGCCTGATGACTGTTTTATCAATATCATTTTAGACTGCTGAGTTTTGGGCTTTTGGCTCTGGCTTGCTTTTATTAGATGTTTTTACTGGTATATTTTTGATTGTTTGAAATGTTTTTATTGTTATGATTTGTTTTTTATTGGTTTTATTGTATGCTTGATTTTGTGTTATTGTTGTTACACAGGCCTGGAGATGAGGCATACAAGTCTTCTAGGTAATTAAATACTGCAGGATAGTAAATCTGGTTAGCCAGAAAGTTAAAAGGCTACCTTCTTCTGCACAAGATAAAGTCAGTTTCTGCTCATAAAACTATTATTTTACTAAATCATCATGATGCTTCTTGTGGGTGTGTGCCATGATTCTTAGATCAATCATACACAATCCCATAAAATGAGAGTAACTGACACATACCACAGCTGCTAAAAATTAGCATTTCCTATACCATATTTTCATTATTAGTATGTAGGAGCCTTCACTCAGGACAAAGCAGTTAGCCAATCGACATGATCAGCCATACCACCATGATGACTCACCTGAAGCAACATCATGATGGAAAAAACTGGCCATTCAAAGAGATAGCAAAGGGATAGGGGGCTGTGGTTAACCTTGCAGACACAAATACCCTGTCATTTTACAGACTGAAGTAAATATTTGTGCTCCCACAAACTCATTCCCAGAAATGTCAGGTTAGTGTGGAGAAAGTCTACTTTACATCCAATTGCCAAATCCTTCCTTTGCCAGTGAGCAACTTTATTCCCAACTTTGGACAGTTCTTCTCCCTTCTTTATAATACTTCCAGCTGCTTTCACTCAAAGTATTCTCAGATAATGCCACAAATTCTTTATCTGCCAAGTTACAAGGCTTTTCAGTGAGGTCATGACCAACTAAACTGATTAAATGTTAACCACTAATGGATATTTATAGTAGTACATATCACTGCGGTTTAGAAAACAGTTCTCCAGTTCTTCAGCACACAGTGTCTCTTGGCCCGTGACAGTTCATTGCTTCAGTAAATTCTTTGCACTCTGGTAAATTCCATGCTGCAGCCACAACAGGAACAGGAAGCACAGTCCCAGATATGAAGCACATCCTCTTAGCACTCTCATGGACAAGCAACCTTTCCCCCTTCTTCTGAAATTCTTATAAAGTTGCTGATTAAAAGGGATTGACTGATTACCAATCTAACCAAACCAGCTGAAAACACTTACCTCCATCCGAAGTCCTATAAATGGCATATTTGTATCACACATTGCTACAATGTGAGCTAGGACTTTATTGAAGGCACATATTTCTCCAGACCGTTTTGGTTTCTTGGGTTCTGTAGTACATGGGTCACCAGACAGCTAGAAAACAACAACATCTTTTATCAAGGTGCCATTTCTACCAACTGCAAAACCAGATCACTGTTCTAACTTTAAAACTACGAGCATGAGGGACACAACATGAAAGCTACCTTTTTTAAGTGAACCGTGTAAGCAGCCCTTCCTCAAGGAGCTCAGGGCAGCTTACATGGCTCCTTCCTCCTTCATTTTATTTTCACAACAACCCTCTAAGATAGGACAGGCTGAATGATCCAGGGTTATGCAGTTAGCTTTACAG
Source organism: Lepidodactylus listeri (assembly GCA_029233225.1). Lineage (NCBI taxonomy): Eukaryota > Metazoa > Chordata > Lepidosauria > Squamata > Gekkonidae > Lepidodactylus > Lepidodactylus listeri. The sequence goes on from JARCFY010000001.1 coordinate 93,089,528, forward strand.
CTGAGTGGAGATCTGAACACAGATCTCCCTGGTGCTAATGCAATATTCTAACCCCACTAAACTATTCAATAAGTCTTAGCATTACACATTTAGCATTCAACTGGCTGTCGGTGATTGCATCATTCCAAATACCCAAGACACCCACATATATCAGGAAATGACAGGACTGCCATCCTCGTCATTGGGATTTTCATGACCATCTGGGCACTCCATCTCACTCCCATCACCACAAATTCATAGGTACCAATACCATATTTTGGACAGGAAAGCATCAGATTTAACCACAAGCTGGAAGAAAAAAATCCTTTGAAATTACTTATGAGTTGACACCAAAATTTTAGACACCAAGACTTTTCCTAGTCTACCTCCTAAATCAGTGCATGCTACAGTTAACTAAGTCAAATAAGGTCTTTGATACCACTTATAAGATTCAGAAGATGGTTATCATCTGGATGCAATAAATATGATGACTTCAACTCAATAACCTCACTCTAAGGTCCGAGATCTGCACATGCAAGACTCGAGATAAACAATAAACTATGTGACATGTCCAAATCTATGTCCCAGATCTGATGCATGCTAAGTATTATGGACATAAAGACTTGTTTTTAAAAAGCAAATGTATAAATGCACAAAAATACATTCTGATTTTATAAATCAGCTAAAAGACTTATATTGACTTATATATATGCCTTTTTAGTCAATCTTTTGGATTAACGGAACATTTGAAGTGTGAAGAACAAAGAGCACTTCCCACAAGCCAACATGATGGAAAAGCAGAAAACAATTCAGAGGGAGAATGTTGCTGATAAAAATTAGGAAATACCTAACTAACCATTGCTCCTCATGCTCCCAAAAGACACAGATATTTTTCACATTTTCAGGAAGGATATGTTTCACTAAATTCTTCTTTCTGCCCACAAATACCTGCACAAATCAATAGTATGAGGTCTCTCAAAACAACATGACAGACACTGAACCAAACAGGTTACTGGCTTATGAGAGGAGTTCTACTTAAAAACAAGTTAGTACTTCCAGTAGAAAGAACCAAATCAATTAAAAAAAAAAATTTAGAGCCTGCTGTCAGCTTCATACCTTGCGTTTTGTGCCGCTTTTTGCTTGCCTCCTGCTTTTTGTATCTAAAACTAGTTCTTCAATATTTGGTTTAAACTGCTGTAGCAAGACTGCAGTCGCAGGGTTGTCATCTCCTTCAGGATAGCTCACAGAGAGAAAGTAATACTTATATTCCAACTGTGTGGGGTTGCTGGGAACATCAAACATTTCCACTACCTATATTGTGATGAAAGAAATGATACTCAAGTTTGAAAAATGTTCCAGCTCATAATTGAAGACTTCTCTCCTTGCCCTACCACCAGTTGCTAAACAAGGCCCAAGAAGCCAACCTGGAAATGCCACCATGAGCACAAAGGTTCACAAGAAGTTCACACACTCCAACACAAACTGTGCATTGTTTCTATTATTTTCACAAACCATGGCAGAGGTCAAACTGCAGCTGACAGAACCTATCTATTCTAAAATTCTTCCAAACAAGTGTAAAAAAGCATGAGTCATTTGCTAAAACATGAAGTGAAATTATTTTAACATTAATGATTTTGGAAACTGTAGACAGAGCCCAAGTATGTGATAATACCAAGTATGTTATAACACCAAACACAGGGTTGCCAGCCTCCAGGTGGGACCTGGAGATCTCCCGCTGACAGAGGTCAGCTCCCCTGGAGAAAACGGCTGCTTTGAAGGGTGGACTCTATGGCATTGTACTATGCTAAGGTCCCTCCCAAAAACCTGCCCTCTCCCAGATCCACCCCCAAAGTCTCCAGGTGTTTTCCAACCAAGAGCTGGCAACCCTAACCAAACAAGAGTTAAACTGGTGTCTCTTGAACAGCAATCCCTCCCTCACACACACACACACACACCCTCTTTGACGCGTGTTTCAACTGTTGATGGCAATATTGCTGAGGGGAGGGGGTGTCTGCTGTTCCAAACAACTTTATTTAGACTGACTGCTGCACATACAAATCTTTTAATATTCCAGCCAACGGATTGTGAAATTTTAGTTGGCTAATTTCTTATCCCTTGGGCCAATGGCAAAAACAAAAGTAAAATTAAAAATAGGAAAAATAAAATAAAAACAGGGACTTGGAGCTACTCCCTACCATCTTACTGACTAGCAAAGCACTGAGCTCATCCCAGCAGGTATCTCACAGGAATGCACCACCACAGGCTTGACCACAGACAGACTTTTTTGCATCTCATGGCTTGGGAACCTTTCTCTGTAGCTAGGTAAAGGTAAAGGTTTCCCTTGCTCAAAAGCCAGTCAAATCCGACTCTAGGGGGCTGGGCTCATCTCCATTTCCAAGCCAAAGAGCCAGCACTGTCCGAAGATGTTTCCATGGTCATGTGGCCAGCATGACTAAATGCTGAGGTGCACAGAACAAGGTGTCGCTAGAGAGGGAGAAAACACTTCCTTGGTCTGAAACTGAACACAAGCAGCATTTCTTCCCTAAAGCATAGAATGAATCCTGGCCTTTCTCCATGTCCTTGATACAGGAGGCCTTTGTACCTGCAGATAGCATCTGGCTGGAAGCAGCTGAGTGTACAGGAACAAGACACCTGCCTTGGAACTTCCCAGTATCTTGCGACTGGCCCCCACCCCAAGGCAGTCACTACTTTTCCTCAAAATTCCAAGAGCCCACAAGCTCAACAAAGTTGTAAACTCCTGTCTCAGACCATGCAGCAAGCCAGATCAAGTGCCAATTTCATCTGGTCTCTGATGGCCCAACCATATTTTAATCAAAATATAATAGGAGTTTGCCCACTATTTCAAAGTTTTCCAAGCTGTAACAAAGTTATTCCAGACTGTCTTGATATTCTATGCAATGTGTGTGTAACATGTAAATGACCTTAAGAACTGCAAGGAAATAAAAAGAAAATCTAACGGTTTGCTGGACAGTGGAAAAAGAGAAGACCATTAACTTGCTAAAAATGGATGGTATGCTACGTGCTGGCAACTCAAAGTCGTAAAGCTAAAGATCAAAGCAGTAATTACAACTAGCCTCTCTTCATTCATCTTCCACTTGACAAAAAGGCCCATTTTGCTTGCTCCATTCCAGAGACAAAGTTCATAGGAAGATTTGTGCATCACTTACAATGTAGTACTGTGGAAGTCGGGTGAGCTTGATGAAGAGCTTTTGATTGGAAAGAAGTCCCACAGGGTGAGCAGCATAATTAGCTAGCTGTAGCGTTTCACTGCTGACTGTAGGCAAATGTTTTATTGATTGTTTGCAACGCTGCTGCCCAAGCCAAAACCTTAATGGGAGAGAAGAGAGGGGAAAGACACAAAACCACTGGTATTCATACACAACACTCCTTATGTGCCTTCTGGCATCTACAGTCATGTTTTTGACTATATTGGGTTTGGCACTGTGTGCCCTTTTGAGCCGCCCTGAGCCCGCTTGCGGGGAGGGCAGGATATAAATATGAAATAATAAATACTCCTACAGAAACCAGCTTCAACTGACGAACAAACCTCATGCAGCTACCTGACACATTCTGATTTGAGGTGATTACACTAAGATACTTTACACATACACAAAATGTGAAGTGTGTAAATTCATCCAAGTATACTTGTCACAGAGTCAAGGCTGCCTATTGCTGCCTGTCCAGTATATATATGACTGATCAGTGTAATTCACTTAAGTAGGAATGAACACACACACAAAACACAATCACAAAGTTCTGTTGGATTTTGTGTGCATACACGGTCACTGGGTTAGATCCAGAGGGTTACAGAGCAGGAAAGCAAAATGGTTGTTGCTGCAAGACGTTTTACTGGCAAGAACAAGAGGGGACAGATTTCACCCGGCTGCCCCCATTTTACTGTAGTTCCCCAGGACTATGTGGTCTTTTGCCTAAGTGGGTCCCATGACAACCTGTTTCAACTTTTCAGAGATCTTCTGAGCTGCTATGGGAAGTGGGAAAGATCCACTGCTGCTGGAGAGTCACTGACCCAACCCTTTGCATTTGCAAGAGTACAATTTTCTTCTTTGGGCTACATAATTTACATGGGAGATAAAAATATACCAAGAACAAACAAGTCTTTATCCAAAGCAGCGTACAATCTATGAATTTCAAAAACAGACTTGATAAAATGAAATAGCACAGTCCGTGATGTTTATACCAAGCTCAATAGTATGTGAGAGACATCATATGGTATCAAAGCTATTTACCAACTGTACACAAAAGTCGATAGGAGTGATTAGTGTATAAATTTATTCACAACTAGCCCTTCAAGAACTCTGATTAAAGGTTTTACAAACAAATTATACCTTAAACATGTAACCATTTTTTACTAATTTGGAATCTAGGTACCTAATCTTGCTGGTAAAAGATACATTCAAGAAGAAGCAACCTGCAGTATGATTTTGTTTGCAACCCTGACCAGACCCAAGGAAAGCGCCTCATCAATATGAATCTGTGCTACCAGGCTTGCAAGAGAGAATAAAGCAATGCAAGGGAAGAAAAAAAAGGCTTGGCTAGTTGCTAAATTGGTATATGTTTGGCAGGGTAACATCCCCCTGTAGCTACAATAGGGACTGTTACTGGAATTCATAGCTTCATAATGCTGGAAGAGCGTAGGAAAGGTGTGGCAATACAAAGCACATATAAATGCACAGTTAAAAATGTGTAATATTGCAGCTTACTCACTTGAGTTGCTGAAGCCAAGTAATGATACGCTTTATGTCATCGTTGACAGACTTCTCTATGTCATCCAGTGTTTGCTGGTCTATAGCGAAATGCAGTTAGAGACCTCTCAAAAGTAGTATCGTATACATTTATTTGAAAACATGAGATTGGGACTTTCAAGCAAGAAACACTAGTGAGTACACAACTAGGTATCCTTTACATTCAAATATTTGGAAGGAAATCATATTGTGTTGGATCCAAAGGTTAAATTTGGTTCAGAGAAGCTTCTCCAACACAAGGAGTCTTGGTACGTGTGGGACAGATGCATTCCACTGGTGGAAGGTTCCACTGTCAGAAGAACAAACCCTATAGGTCCAGACCCCTATCACTTTTAGAATAACAAGCAAAACCTGAATGTTTCATATTTTTTTCCCTTTGGTCATTCAAGCTAACTTGTTTCCTGTAATGATGCTGCACCACAGAAAGACCTCGGGTTTTGTCAGATTATACTGGAATCTATTGTGCTCCATCCACCAAGGAAGACTCTGCAGAGAAAAATAATGCCTCTGCTTTTCACTCGCCTTGAAAATCCCTTGCTGAAATCACCATAAGTCAGTTGCAGTTTGAGAGCACATACATACAGTGACTCCATATGAACAAAACAGTAAGTTAACCTAGGAAAATAAAAGTGCAAGCCTTTTACAGTTCAAAGAGTACAAGAACTGCTTCACTGAGGCAGACCAGTACCCCATCCAGCCCTAAATATAATTTCTAGTAATAAACTTAGCCATACAATATTTAATTCCCTACACTTTTAATACTTCTCCCTGAGCAATTCTGGAGTGTTTTAAGCACTATCATGGATAATTCAAGCATTTTAATGACAAAATCTTCCTATTTCTACCTTTCAAAATCCATTCCACTTAATGGCCACTGTTAAGACATTGGTCATCCCTGTGTATGCCGGCAGGGAACCCTACAAATCATTCTATGTTTTATGCCTATGATTCTGCTGGATTCCCTGTGGATCTACATCCCCCCACACACACACACACACAAACACAAAAAAATCCAATTCAGCACAGCATTACTGGCCAAGATTAATTAATTTCATTTAGTTAGAAGGCCATGGATATTTAGGTAAATCATACAAACCCCCCCCCCCCGAACTTTGTCATCATCGTTAGAAGAATGCACCTACATAAAAGTAAGGTCTCGTTTACTTACCAAGTCCATAAAGCATTAATTGAAACATTCCAGAATGAAGGTCTACGAAAATGTGTAGACACTCAGAGCGACCACATGGCTCCAGAATAGGGATAACAAGTGTTGGGAGTGCTGTTTCTATAAAAGCTAGATTAAAAGATCAAGAGTTAATGCACTGAGATATAAAGTTCAGTCTGGTTTAATCAAGCAAACAAATCTACCAGTGGTAACACTGATTTTCCAGGAATTCTTCTTTAATTACAAGATAAACACTTCTGAATGAAAGCCATTCTACAGAATCGATATTCAGTTTTAATTAAGCATCAATAGAACAAAACCAACTGAATAAAAAACAGTTATGCCATTTTGCACATTTGTGTTTGTTTGGTCTGGTGATGCCCTTGCTCACTCATTTGAAAATACATTTATTGATAAAAGGTTAAATATCAGTCAATATGCCCTTAGTGAATAAAGCCTGCTGCTTTTCCACATGATCTATAAAAATCTGGCACTTCTGTTTGGGGGGCCTGAATACAACCATGACGGCACTGGATCCTGCAGAAGAAGCAGTTTCATGTATAAAAGCAGTAAACTAGGGAACCTTCTCTCAGTAACTACATACATTATGCATTCTACATGAGTAACAGTTTTTGGGCACTCTCCCAAGTTCCATTAAATGCAAAAACAGAACTTCTAAAAACCCACCATTGCCAGCAATTTCATTAGTTATAAAAAAATGCTATCCAGTCCAACAGACCAAGGAAAGACAATTCTAGTTACAGTATATACATAGAAGAGTTCCATCTTCTTCATGAAATGTGAAAATGTCTGCTATTAATTTATTTTTGAAATAAAGCAAATTACTTTTCTGTGAGGTATCAAAGCAATATAAATTAAAAAAGACCTCAGTTTGAGCAAGAAGTTCATAGTGCAGAAGAACATTTTCTTCTGAAGCAGATGGAGGAGTCTTCACCCACCAAAGCTACCAATTTGAGCCTTACACAGAAATTTGGCATTCAACAGTTTTGCCCACCTCAATATTTATGCTTTGCATTAAGGTTAGCAAGGGCACATGCAAAATGCAAAACAGAACCACCACATTAAGAATGAATTCAGTGTATTTCAAAGACCACATACAATTGTCATTGGCATTGTAACCCTTAAGAATGGCTTTCAGTTCCTGGAGTTTCTGATGGGCTCTTGCATGGACACTGTCTATTAGGAGCTTCTCTACAGATAAGTGATCTATCTGAAAAACAGAAGATAAAGCAGTTACTTAAAAAAACAGTTACATTACTAAATCCAAACCTAAATCTAAACTGAGGTTTCCACAGCAGGGTAGACAAGCATTAGTGATCCTGTTTTTTTTGAGGTTTTAATTATTTGTAATACAATTTAGAACATTTATTGTACCTAAATATTCTGTTATTAACCCTGAGCATGTTTTAATGGGAGGGTGGCACATAAATATGCTAAATAAATATGCTAAATAAAATAGATACATTTACTTGAAAAACAATTTCTTAATAAAATTATATATCAACTCCAACTTTAATATTTACCTTCATAGCTCTTTCAATTAGTTTGGAATTGCAAGTTGGAAGTGGAGGTTCATGGGAAATTTGCAAAGGCTTCGACACATCATTCTCATCAATCTTAATGGTGACCTTATGAAGAGATGCAGTCCCTGTTTTTCTCCCAACCACCTGTTGGCTTAATACAGAGATATGTTGACTAAGTGGCTAAGAGCCCTAAAAATACTCTTTTGGAATCTGAAGTATTTCAGTACTATGTCAGACAGTTTAACAGTCTTGTAAACAATGGTCTAAATGGTTAAATAGGGTATCAATTTGTGTTTAGGCAAGATTCTAATTTTCTGTGCCTGTATTAAAGACTGCCTGATGCTTATCTCATAGACATACAACAGCTCCCTATATATAATTGCAAGCTATCCCAACTTGCTATTTCCAGTTCCTGAGAATTTTCTTGGATGAGGTACCTACATACAGCCTAATATAAGAGGCTGCTGCCATTCTTGCAGATTACCGTAACCCGCATTCTCCTGATGTGCCTCCCAAGCCTGGATGAGAAATGCAGTCGAATGAGATTGGAATGAGGTAGCAAAGAGCCAAGGTGGAAGAACAGACTGTAACACATCACAATGCAGATGAAGGATTACATTTTTCATAGATCCTCTACCTTAGCAACCCTCTATAAATGGAAAACTAGAACAATATGTGATAGGCTATACTATATATACTACATATACACTATAACCATTCCCTCTCATTCAAGAAAGCAATTCTTTCACTTACTTCCAAACAGAGAGGGACAGACATTTGCCTGCATGATAGCGCTCCACTTGCACAAGGTCACCCCAGCGTTCTCGAATCAACATTAAAGTCTGTGAATGTAGAACTTCTAGCTGCAGTGACAAGCAGAACGAGTCTACGGGATTCAAGTTAAGTTAACATAATGCCCCTCTGTATTTTCATTTGTGAAATATTAGAGGGATTTAATTGTGGACGAAACAGACAATGCTTATTTTCTAAAACAAGAGACTCAAAGCTGTCTGGTATCCAAGTGGTCTAACCTGGAAGTTGTACCCCAGTCTCAGAAGTTTGTGGCTGACAGTGGCTACTCCATGGGGATGCAAATGGTACGTATCTGTGCATATCCCCAACCTTCTCTCCTTTCTTAATACCGCATACAAAGTTTAGGAGCTGGGTGGATCCTCACTGGGAGAAAACTTTCCATGTACAGGCCCTGAACCATGTTTGTTCAGATGAAACTCTGTGGCTATTTATTTAAATAACAAACTAAGTATACATGGTCACCATTTGTTTAACTGAACTGAATCCAAACAAATGGTGCCCATGTAGACTTAGCTATAGAAAAATACTGTTGCAACGGAATAATTTTCAGTAAAATATTTGCTCATATTATATATTACAGAAAAGACTTCTTGTTCTTTGAATTGCTTTCATTACAAAGCAACTTTAACAGCAGCAAATGTTTTAAGGCTGTATTTATTTATTTTTAAATACTTTTTAAAATTTTATCACAAACAAATATATAAAACACATAAGAAAACACGCAAACATATATTACATACAAATTGGGGGTGTCTTCTGATTAAAGCTGTATTTATCCAACACATTACAAGCAGTTTCCAATCTCCTTGTTTTTGCAATCTGTATTTTTAAAAAATCTAGCTAAACACAAAAACGGTATGTCACATATATCTGAAATGTTTGCATAAATGCTGATAGAAATGGTAAGCTTTGGGGATTATGTAAGCCTTTGTGGCCTATATATTAACATTTTACACTGTCATTAGAATTTCTCTTCAATGTATTCCCTCTTTTCTGTATTACTTTTTTCTTAGAGGTATCAGGGCAGGGGATGGTGTTTTATTTAGCAGTAAGATATGCTTTCCCAAATAAATCATTTTATATGTGGGCTCAGCTGGCAGCAGTCTTTTCTCCAAGTTAGCCCTACATTTAGTGGATATTTGTTTACCAAATATATCCGTTGCCTCCCAGAGATCTTGTCAAGGTGTCTCATAGCATAAAAACCAGTATGATAAAACTATTAAAAAACACCACCATAACATCAATATTAAAGCAAGCTATAAAAGACAACATGAAACAGCCAAAAAAGCTTCAAAAACAGCCCTAAAGCTAAAGGAATACCATAAAACAAAATGGAACCTTTCAGTTAAAAACCAGGGCAAAGTGAGGGTCTCTGGGTGTTTCCCCTTGGTTCCTCCGCTTCCAGATTCAACTTTCAACTGCCAAGACAGAAGAAAGTCAGAAAGCATTCAAGTACCGTTTACTGTGCCTAGATTCAAGCTCAGCTGAATGTCCCTTCTCCAAAGAAAATGTTTATTGAACTTCAAAAGCATTTGTACTTTTGAAATTCCTGAGAGCAGATTTTGATGTTAAACAGGACGAAACTAAAGAAAAGAAACTACACAATGTACATTTCTCACTCCCCTTGACAGTCAAAGGAAGGGATTGACAGATGGTATTTACCATCAGGAATGGTAAGGTAAGCATCCAGGTACGGTAAAGTCATCTTCACTGATCTCCTCTCCAGCTCTGCCTCAAGTAGCGACAGCTTGGAAAAGGCCAGGAATCAGCTAATACATTAGCAATAGATGAGACCCAATAAACAGCTGCAGCTTCTGCAAGCTTCCACAAACTGTTCACCCAGCTATTCACACAAGCCCTGTCGTCTGCATGTAGTTGTGTCCCCGCTTTACACATCTTACTTTGGGAACCAGTTCTAAGGGAAAGGCTATGGATACCAATTGATAACACATTTTTAGAAAGGATACGTAAGCAGTTGTACATGTCCTGCAATGGCTTCTCATCAGCAAAGAGACGAGACTGGACCAATTGATGAATGAAGCTGATCTGCATACTGTGAACCAAGGCTCGACCATCTTCCATTAAATTAAAAAGAGATCAATAATTTAATGCATCTTAACACTACTACACTTTTAATAACATTACTACATTTTATCCCACCTTTCCCCTAAGCAGCTCAGGACAGCAAACATGGATCTCTCCCATTCCCCAGGGCATCCACGCAACAATGCTCTGAAGCAGACTAGGTAAAGAGATCGATGTAAAGTGACTGACATAAGGTCATCCAGTGAACTTCATAAATGAGCTGAACTTGAGCAGTGGGCTTCTTCATAGTCTCCAGATTCAAAATTTTTATTCAGGCATGAAACCTGCAGAACATGGAAAATCCCTGGTGTCTGAGCACCAAGACCACACTGACAGTGACTCAGAGAGAGAGAAATAACGGTGGGTGGAGGCAGTTTACAGGTGCAAGGAGTGTCATCAACCCTAAAGGGTTCGAGGCCACCTTAAGAGGCCTGCATATTCACTCTACTTAATTTATCGGAGCTTGTTAGTCAGATCTGATATAACTGCAGAACACCAGATACTAATTGGCAATTTGACTGGTTATTTCACCTGGTTAGCAACACCAATGGTCAAGTGAGCTGCATCGTTGGGCTGACTTTTGATTGGCTACCATGCCAGTGCAGGTTGTGTAGCATAAAGTAAGATCCTTCATTCTAGTTTTGTATGCTTAGCTGTAACTTGGAGGGCTTGGCTCAGCCTTTTGACTGGGGTGGGCCAGGACGGCAGGATACCTATTGATTTTGGACTTGGAAGTTATCTTGAACTCTGCCTTGTTAAGTACCCTCTGAATCAGAGAATCATTGTTTTGTAAGTATCTAGGACTAGCTATTTAGATTTTGTTATTTAATTTATTCCCACTGTTCTTCGCTCTTGTTTGTATATTCCTGCACATCCTTCCAATAAAACACATCCATTATATTTTGGTGTATTTTTGCATTCGGGCGGCTTTAGTGTGAATACAGTTACCTTGGCTAGGGTGGCTACAGCTACTGAAGTAACTTGTGTGTGAGTTTTCTTTAAGACCCATCCTGTGGATGGTTGACCTTACATGGTGGGTTGGTTCTGCTGCCCAGTCCCAGACTTCCTTGACAAGCCCCCAGTTCTAATCTATCACACCTCACTGGCTCTTATAACATTGACAACATTTTAAAGGCTTGTTCACAGCCACATAGGGTACTAGAACATAGCAAGTTTTTTTGAATGTTTGGAGAGCTGTTATTGATAGTATATAGTCTGAGAGCACACAGCAAAATGCTGGAAAAGACATAATTAATATTTAACATGGCTCCCAGAAACAACACAAGTTACTTTAACAGAAGAGTTAATGGAATCTATCAGTGTGGGGCCAGCACTCAAATATAAAGCAGCATTGGATCCATAATAATCTGACTTTTGGCATTACCTCCAGTCTCTTTGTCCTCAACCAGAATTTCCAGTTTCAGAAGGCGCCAGGGGACATCAGGGTCCTCTCCCATCACTGTTAAGGTGGCTTCAAATTCACCCTCAACACGAAACTTTACACGGCCATTAGCTAGAAACAGACAAAGATTCTTTTAAAATATTTACACAGAGGTCTTGTTTCAGAAATAAGAATGACTCTCAATATATAGCAGTTTTTGATGGGTGTGCACATAACACACATCCCTCCCTCTTTAAAAACTAACATTAGCTTTGTTAAAACCATGTTCAGTCACAAACTAGTGCACAAGGATACAGAAAGTCTATATAAAACATTTACAGCCATATTTCACACCAACCCAAGATTGCATATCAGAGGCAATACACACTGACAAAATAAGATGTCTTCACAAGATACCCAAGTATGTCCAGTGAGGCAATTTACTGAGCTTCCAGAGGGAGAGTTTTCCCCACTTTGGGTCCCACAGCTAAGAAGGTCAACTTGGGGGTGCACACTCCTCAGCAAATTCACTTGCAATGACCTTTAAATCTAGGAGCCACATATGAGAGAAGGCAGGACAAGATCATGAAAGACTTCGAAAATAACAGCCAGCACCTTTAACCGAGTCCAGAAGCCAAATGGGAAACAGAGCTGTTCAACCACATTAAGCAAAGTATGTGCTCTACAGCTCACCTCTACCTAAAGACAGGCAGCTGCAATTTGTACCAGCTGGACTTCTTCATGGCAGCCCCACATATAGCACATCCCGGTGCTCTGAGTAAGAGCTTACCAAAATATGAATGGCCGAGACAATGTCTTTCCTCCAGACAGCAGCACAGATGGCACTGCAGACAGAATTGATAAAGTGTGCCCCTTGCCACCTAGACATCCAGGAACATGGCTGGATCCAAGACTATGCACAGACTGCCAACCTGTTTGTTCAAGGATCCTAGGAAGTACAGACATTCCTACCTCCCCTAAGTCACCCTTACTATCAACAACTCTACTTTTATCTATATATGGTTTGCATGTGTTTGCTCTCATCCAGTCCAAGATAGGAGCTAAACAAGCTTCACCACACGGGATTCAGAACACTGGAAGAACAAATGCCATGAAACCAGGCAGAAGTCATCCACAACTTCTCCCTCACTATGCTCCAATGGGATAATGAACATGTGCAAAAATCTACAAGACATGCCCCAAAGAACTTATTTAGCTGTAGCCAAGGCTATCAACTCCTTAAGAAAGTCTTCTGAATTTGTTCCTATGAACAGCATTCCCCATTCTACCCCCAACACATTGACATTAGTAGCTGCTCTTCAATTTCCTGAGCGTTCAACAACAATTTACCATGCAGGAGGGAGGGCTGCTGCTTAGGTAAAATATCAGCATGTGTGTGTGTACACACACATGTCCTGAACTGTGTGAAGTTAATCATGCAGATCTCTAGACAGGGGTACACTATTCAACTCCCTTTTAATCAATGTAAACACCCAGTTTCTAGTGACGAAAGAACAAAGCTCCTGTGCCTTCAACAACTAGTTTTCTAATAACAGGCTATGCTCCGAGTCATGAGTGACCCATAACTCCTCCTATCATTTATTGAACGTGTGTATAAAAGTATATGTTAGAAAATTAAAAAACTGCAAATAGGTTAGACAAAGAAAACCAGAAAAAAGTAATATGCATCCAGGTAGTATCTCTTAACACAAAATAAGAGGATAAGAAAGACAGGAGTGGAGAAAAGTTCCCACACCCTTAGCAATAATGATCCATTGTTCTGGTTGCCAGAAAAGAATTTTTAAAAAATCTCAGCAAATGCTCATATTTGTCCTCTAATCCCCCTTACTTTACTTAAAACTACCCCAGAAAAACTAATTAGCCTGAATCAAAGTGACTGCAGTAACTTAAGTACTTACCAACTGTAAGATTTGCCAGCTGTGGTGGAAGATCTGTTGTCACCAGTCGATGGCGAAGAATCTGATTTAACTGATAAAGTGTGTTCAGCTTCTCAATTTTTGTTATTGGATCAGGAGGAATTATTTTATCCTGTTAAAAACAAACACATTTATTTATTTTTGTTCAGGTTATTCTGCATTTCACTCAAACATTCAGCAACCATAATAAGATGTGGGAACCAATCTCACAATCCAAGTTACAGGTTTCATAGCAACCAGTCAAATGGCTGCTTGGGTCCGTTCACAGGGCTTCTACTATTTCTGTGGAACTTTTTGACCTTCTTTAAAAAATTGAACAGCTGAGCCCCCTTCCATGCAATAAGGTGCTTTTAGAATAGGAAGGGACTTTCCAAAGCAGTTTGCCATGTGGTTGGACAGGGAGGGGACAATAATGCAGATTCCCTTGTACACCTGGAACTAATTTCATAATCTTTTGGATCCTGGCTGATACATTAAACACACACAAGCAAAATTTATTGGAGCATTCTTAAATTTGTTTGCTGCCAACATAAGCCCACTATTTACTAAATCAGTCACATTTATGTGTCTTCTAAGAGGATGCAAAAAAAACTATCAAGGTGATGAACACTGGAAAGAAGAGGCTTTAAACTCCTAGACCAGTTTGGTGTAGTGGTTAAGTGCGCGGACTCTAATCTGGGAGAACCGGGTTTGATTCCCCACTCCTCCACTTGCACCTGGCTGGATGACCTTGGGCAAGCCATAGCTCTGTACCAGCTGTTCCCTCAAGGACAGCTTGGGAAAGAGCTCTCTCAGCCCCACCTACCTCACAGGGTGTCTGTTGTGGGGAGGGGAAGGGAAAGGAGTTTGTAAGCCGCTCTGAGACTCCCTTGGGGAGTGGAGGGCAGGGTATAAATCCAATCTCTTCTTCTTCTTCTTCTAGACATGAGAGTACATAGCCTTTTCCATCAGTGTTACACACAAGTAATTGTTTCATAGCTTTTTGGGTACTGCAATTGACACACATCTTTGGCCAGCACAACCTGCCAACTAATCAGGCCTTCAACCGATACTTATCAAAACACAGAGAAAATTAAATACTTGGCATTGATCAAGGAGGATAGAACACCTTCACTTGATGATTATGTATGTAAATTGCCTTCTTCCCACCAAGGTAAGACAGTCTGACTTAAAAAATATTTTAACATGAATTTTGGTCATTAAACCCTTTTTTAATCAAGGCATTATCAGAAATTAAACTGAATGACTTTCCCATGTGTGCAAACTGTGACAGGCATTTAAGGCAGTATATTGCATAAATTATATTACAAAGCAATGTACCCTGATGCAAGTTGGCAGTCGTGGATATGACCCAGTTGTCAGCACATCAATAGCATAAGGGATAGCAAAGCTGGGCAGACGAGCATGAACTAAAGCATCTCTGGCTAGTGATGCTAAACGATCCGCAGTGTCAACAAATAAAATAGCTTGTTGATCTAGAACGCTTGATATCATCTGTAAAAGAAATCCACAGGAACTAATCAAATTTTTTCAAGTTTTGTAACTGACTGAAATATTTCTATCCAACCTCCTAACATACAGATTTTCAAGGTGGTTTACAAAACAATCCAGTACCAACCTATTTAAAAAACCCATACAGCTAAAGTACTCCAATCAAAACAATGTAATAGATACAGATGAACAAAATATTAAACAAAAACAAACCACATCAGCAAGCTAAAATAAGCAGAAAGCAAAAGCAATTTTGAATCCTACTAGAGGCCTGGATAAGACCATTTTCATGTGGTGCCTGAAACTCAGCAACCTACATGCCAGGCAAATACGTACGGAAAGTCCATACATAAGGTGCCACAACAGAGAATACTTTGTCCCTTATAGTCAGTTCTTCACCCCTAACTCGTTGCCAAATTTATAATAGCAAATCAGCACCCTGTTCAAAATGACGTCTTTGGTGAAAGATATATTGCAGTGGTTCCTTAAAACATAATTCAACCACACAGGTAAAACACAGATTTCATCCTACATATGAACATACATTGTCCTTATTAAAGATGAAGAAAAGATTCTCTTACAAGAAAACGTTTCAAAAATATGTGAAGATGAAAAACAAAACACAGGACCTCTGCCACAAGGCAACTTTTTACTGGAAGTAATGTGAAAGGAAATCAAGTGACACAAGAAAGGAAGGTGCATGTATTCAGCAGATCAAAACCTGTGCTGTGCCACTGCAAGAGGATCTGCCCAAGGTCACACTGTGTCCCATCACCCTTCCTGGTATTGATGGCAGTCCCATACAAGAGATGCAGGCAGTGCCGGACTTCCGGCAAGACTTGCGAGCATGGCGGACGTGCTCCTCCGCATCTGCGGGGAGCGCGATCCGTACCCGGCGGGAAGAAGGGGCTCTGGACTGGTGCCGAGCCCCCAGAGACCCCAGTGAGGGGGCTCTGCCTGGGGTGGCCTGAAGGGGATCTCTCCCTACGGTGGCGACCGAGGGATAGAGATCCCTTTTCATCACCCCCATAGGTTCCCCCGCCGTGGGAGCCGTATGGCTGAAAGCGCAAATCTGAGAAGCAGCAGAGAGTGCGAAGCAATGAGGCTGGAACTGACAGTTACGCATGGAGAAAACGTGAGTCTGAAGTAAGAAAAGCAGAACACAGCGGGAAGACGGCGGGAGGAGTGAAACCCACCCCCCACCCCTCCGGGACTAGCGTGCTTACGAGACTCTTTACGTGGCGTTACTGCAGGAATAAAAGCCCATCCGCCTTGCTAGATGGCAGCATCGCTCACTTGGAGATATAAACTTTAGAAGCGCTGTTTGAAAATTTGCTCCTTTCGTTCATCTTATCTATCTATAAACAAAGAGCGTAGTCTCAACAATGACGGGGAAACCGAAACCTTCCCCCAAACTAGGAAGTACAGCTCCGAGTTCAAAGGTTGATACCACGGAGATGAGTGCGGTGTTCTCCTCGTTATTGCGACCTCTAGTGGACCAAATGACAGCTCTCAACGTTAAAATGGACAAAATGCAGCTAGAACTAAAAGAGTCGAATAAATCCACAGAGAAGCTGCAGCGAGAACTTCTGGAAGTAAAAACTTCAGTAAAAAACCAAGACGCAAGACTACAAAAGGCAGAGAAGGAAAAGGCCTTCCACCACGATCAGCTTTTGAAATTACAAATGGATAGATCGAATTTTTTCCTAAGACTTCAGAATGTGCCAGAAAACACAGGAGAAGACCTTAAAAATTTGCTAAGTGAAGCACTTGAACCAGTGACAGGCATGAAAGCAGCGGATATAAAAAGCGATATGGATATGGTTTACAGAACCTATCCAGATTACACTAAAAAGAAAAGCCTGCCTGGTGAAATTATGATAAGGTTCTCCAAAAAATCTACAAGAGACGTGGTGCTTAGGACCACAAACAAAGCAGCTCTGAAGATCCTGGGAGAAGAAGTAAAAGTGATGAAGGATATCCCATTTGAAATAAGGAAAAGAAGGAAAGCCTATGGAAAATTGACATCTTGGCTCCAGTCTGAGTCTATCATCTATCGTTGGAATACTCCAGAAGGACTATGCTTCAGCATCAAAGATAAGAAGTATAAGATTGACTCTGTTCAACAAGCGAAAAAATTTCTGGAAAAAAGCAAAGAGCAGAAAACTGGGAGAGACTCAGATGGTTCACTGGCCTCGCAAGAAAGCATGTATGGATTTGATAGCTCAAAGAGTGAAGAAGAAGTGTCTGACTCGGAAAAGGGAGCTGCAGCTCCAAAAATAGTTGAGACTGTTAAGACAAGAAGAGGACGAAAGAAGAAACAGTGATTAAACTGTTTTATTAAGCATTGCACTTATGTATTATAAATGGTTTAATTAACCGTATTTCTCTAGGTGGGCGTGCCTGCCAAATAGTTTTGATAACTTCTATAGTAGCAGTAACAAGTAATTGAAATTTATCCAAGGTTTTAAATGCTTCATAATTATATTATGTAACAAGGTAGTATTAAGCAAATGATAAAGTACTCTCTGTATAAGGTATATGTAGCTTAGATTGTAGCGTTATAGTTGTAGTTATAGAGAAAAATCAATAAAAAATTTATTAAAAAAAAAAAAGAGAGATGCAGGCAGTGCCATACAGTGGGAGACCACAAGCTCACTGCCCAGACAGTTGGAATAATGGGAAATCCCACAGCAGGTACACTCTGTTCTTTCCACGGTAGTTGAGTGCCACAGGCAAATGTCAAGTCCGCTTATCTGAAATGCTGTCTGGCTAAAGTGAGAGCTGGGTAAGCAGGAGGGGAAGAGAGAAAAAGAGCAGCATAGGCCAATAGTAGGACAGAGATTAAACCAGAGAGGCAAAGATCAGAGCCTGGCCAGGCCAACATTTTTGCAATGAATTTAAGTTATTAACCTGAGCCTAAAAAATAGCAGAAGAGATCATGGCTGAAATCCACAAGTCTTAAGCCAGTACACATCCACTTACAGGTTTATTTCTATCGGCTTCTAAGGAGCCAAGCTAACTAATGGTAAAACACTGCACTTCTGCAATGGAACCTACTGACATTCTACCCTGAAAGCGCCTCTCAGGGGGCTCAACAGAGATCTGGGCCATGGCATTGCAGGGCAGAGATCTCCCTGCATTGTTTCCTTGGTTGTAAATATCCACCCACTCTGCACCTGACCAAGAGTAAGAGAGTAAGAGAGGCTTACCCATATTGTGCTTGCTTCCCACTCCCCTAAAAAACCTAAGTTCAAACCAACTCATAGAAAGCCATTATCAATCAGGGAAATGATCGGGGGGGGGGGGGGAGTTAACCACAGACCTTCCCCAGTGCCATAATCTCAATACACATGGAGGCTCTCCACAGTTGCTTTATAGGATGAAAATCACCAAACCAGCGTTACATGCAGTCTGATACTACACATTCTGTGGACTGTGCCATTTCTATAGAATGAGTTTTAGGAAGGGTCTTGGACAGTCACAGAATTTTCTGAAAAAAGCCATATCATTATGTTCATCGTACTAAAAAACTTGAAATAATGTAAGGCTCATCACTGTTTAAGACAAACGTAAATCACAAAACAATATTTTGGCTCAAAGTATTTTGATTCAACGTACATTTTAATTTTAAAGTTACATAGTTGTCCATTTTACATGGCAACAGGTTGGATCCAAAGTCACCTTTGTGCAAAAGGAAGGCAGATCTGCTCATAGAAAGATGGGATTGGGGGGGAGGTTCTAAGAGGCCTGAGATATCTCTGGATTTCCCTCTCACATTGCTGCCTTATACCCTATGCTGATCCCGAGAGGCAATGCTCAGCACAGCCTTCCAGGAGGCTGAAGACAACATGGGGAACAGGAAAAGATCTAGTCTGCAACACAGTTGCAGGGCTTCCACAGTCTGCAGACTGTGAAGAGTTTGCTTGGCTAACTAGAAGCAAAATGAGAGTATTTTTAGCATTCTTTATTTAAAATTTTCTAATTAAAGATCCCAATTGTTGAGCATTTGGAATGTTGATAGACAAGCCTCACAGTTATCTCAATTAATGGAATACAGCAGCCATCTGCTCCCATCACTTTAATCTGCAAACTTTTCATTTCTTTCAAGCTTACCGCACATTTTTCCACCTTTCCAGCATTATTTGCCCATTTCACCAAGGCTAACAGTCGAACGAAAAGCTGCCGGGTACGACTTGCAAACTGCACTATTTCTATTTTTCTGTAGAGAAACAAACAGCATTTAGAAAATCTAGTTTGGTTACTTTGACAGAAATACATAAAGGCTTAGTAACAAATACCACAGTTACTTTAGCCTTAGAATGCAATAATAGATTGACATTATAGGCAGATACCTCCATACAAGTATTTAAGATTACAGTCCAGTCTCATTGACTGAGCTAATGTAACTATATTCTCTGCTGCATGAACTTGAAGACTTGACTCCAAATTACAGTTTCTTTTAATCATATCCAAAATTTTCTTTAATACTCTCTCACAAACTCTGCTCATTGACACAAGTAAGAAAAAATGGGAAATGCATGCCACAACTGTTAGAAGGTTATAGGCTTTTAGTCCATGAGCTTCATAGGGACTGCTTAGAATTGCAGTGATAGACATAAAAATAGCACCGAGTGCCTTTAGCTCAATCTTCTCTCGTAGCTATATGACAAAGTCTGCCAAAGAATATTAATTAACAAATTAATGATTAACTAACAGTTTCAACAGCTTGCACACTACTTATAAAAAGATTCCACTTTTGTTTTCATTGACATCAGAGTTATTGCCATGTAGCTGGTATATATTCTCACTTTTAAAAGCTACAGAATATATACAGCCACGTAGCTGGTATATATTCATACTATTTTAATTTTTAATATCTATAGCATCCTTCAAAATTTACAGGGAATAACAGCATTTAAAAATACAAATGTACTATGTAACAGAGTAGACTGGTTTCTAGGATTCTATTCCACTGGCACTAGTGGCATGTTTCACTGCTGGCAGAAAGGAAACATAGGATCTGGTCCACTGTGTTTTGGATATTAATGATATTGACAGCCTTCTAAGATTTATATCTTGTAGCAAGCCCATGACTGGAATACAGACTTTCAGCAAAGACGAATTCTCTCATGCAAGGGTGTCATGTATTGACTGCAAAAATCATACCCACTCTCATTAGTACTGCATTTGCTATGCCTGCATCCCCATAAACAACCAGTATTCATGCTCCTTTCCCATATATGAAATAAAACTAAGGCAATGCATAGACTTGGATCTACTGGAAAATTTCTGCGAGCACCAGAATCTTTGAGCAAGTAGAAGTATGAAAAAACCTTCATGATAGCACCTTACACTAAGTTCAATATAACTTATCCTGAACTATTTTCACAATTAGTAAGAATCTGTGCAAACAGTTTCTAGGCACTATAAGATAGGGGGGGGATGCTAGGTGTTGGACAAGATCGTGCGCAAGTGAGATTGCTCTAAGCCCAGTAATGGTTCTGCTTGTGCATTGCTGCATCTAAGCCACTGTCTGTGGCCACTAGCTTTTGAAACAGCTTCTTGGAGAGGTTTTCAACTCATTAAAACAACCAGGTGCAAAGCAAAAATAAGCTAGGGCTTATAACTGAATGACATCTTCCTGCTAGGGAAGGCAAAGCCTTATGGAACTGGATTACAATATTATAGTGATTCACTCTCGCAGAGTCTTTGGTATCTTACCTCCTTCCAGGGCTTTTTTTGTAGAAAAAGCTCAGCAGGAACTTATTAGCATAATAGGCCACATCCAACAGCAGGAACTCATTAGCATATTAGGCCACACCCCCGACAGTGCAGTTCCCTCCCAGGATCAGCTTCCTCAGGTGCCCCGCGGCTTGCGGGGTGCATGGGGAACCCGAGGGAAGGAAGGCAGTTTCTGGATCGGCTTCCCCAGGCACACTGCAGCTGCAGAGTGCCTGGGGAACCCGAGGAGGGAAGGCAGTTTAAACTACCTTCCCTCCCTGGATCATCTTGGCTTCCAGGCGCCCCGCAGCTTGTGAGGTGCCTGGGGACCCCGGGGGGGGGGGAGGCTTTAGGTGTGGCCAACTCTGAAGCCAGCTGGAACTCCGTTCCTGTGCGTTCCTGCCCAAAAATAGCCCTGCCTCCTTCCACTATGCCATTATACATGAGACACCTAACGCACCACCACTACCCTTGTCAGGGTATTTGCTTTAGCTCATCTTAATGCCATTTCATCTGAAGCATCACAGAGGAGATTTTGTCATCTTCTATATTCAGATCATCTTTGCCCTTGCGGTCAGGGTAAAATTGATACTCTGTCTCACAAAATATTGGAATGTTGGTTTGCTGCTGCTTTTAGGAACTGCTGGATCTCAATGCTTTTAACCTCCTCTCTGTTTAATAATCTTTAAGGGGATAATATCCCCTATCTGATGTTAGACAGTGATCCAAACACAACCTACTTGGTCACCAAATTTCTGTCTAACATATTTTCCCTTAGTAAATAATGCATTATTCTTTTAGCCATTTCTCAAGATCATCTGATCATAGGAGCTCAGAAAGGAAAGAAAAGACTTTAATAATCCCATGCCTTTTAAATAGTTTAATTTTTGTGCTGTTTCTGCTTTATTCTCACTGCTTGAGCTATTTATGTCCATTAACTGTACCTTTATCTGACTTTTTTTAAAAAAAACAGAAAAGTAATAAATTTTAAATAAGATGATAAAATTATTCTTATTGCTTTGGGAGAGCTATGGAATGTTCTGCTGTTCAATTTTACTGGAGTACTACCAGTAGAATTTCATTCAGTTTTGTCGGTTAATTAAAACATATTTTAAAGCAGCTGCAAAGCAGGAAATCTATTTCACATAAAGTTTACAAAAAATGACAAAGTATTCACTATGATACATTGCTAACTATATTTATATCCCATCATTCTTCCATAGCATTCTCAAGTGGCTCCCTACCCAGACCTGCTTAGCTTCAGCAAGACTGCTGTGTCATGAACTTACCACAGGCTTACCCAGTGCAGTTTCAGGACATCACATATAATTTGGTTTCTCTAGCAATTAATAGTCACTCAACCGCCATAAGAAATCCCAGGTACTCTAGTCTGTCTACCATGACTTAAAGCAGCATATTCTAGGTATTCTCATCGAGCCTTTAAACAAAATTAAACTAGCTTTTGAAGCAAAGTTCAGATTTGACTGGCTAGACAAATGAAAGGCTGAAGTCTTACACTGGGCATACTTTGGTATACAAAGGATAAGAGGAAATAATAAGCTTTTTTGAATAGGCATAAAATACTTCAATATGAAGAAAATCTTTTTCAAAAATGCATGCACCCAGGTATACAGAGACCACATTAGCACAAAGTGCAAGGTTTGAACCATTTAGCTACCAATGACATAAAACTAGAGGGCTCATCATTTGGAAGTGAATTCTCAAAGAATGCAAGCAAATAGAGATGATTATGCACCAAAAATAGTATCACTTCACTATAGTTTAGCATTAACAAAGGTCTATTACAGAGATAGCTAACCTTTTTGTTGGCAAGAGCTATTTCCGGGTCCCCCATGAGCACCTGCACTGATGCAACCCAACACAGCTCCAAATTCCAGCCAGTTCCACAGCTGGAACTATGAAGCTGGAGGAGGTGCTACCACCACTTTACGTGGCATTACCACCTTGTGCCAGCCCATGGAGTGGCAGGGAGCAGACACCAGGGCAGCTTTCCTGCTGTGACTTTACCCATGGCAGCTAGGATGTGAATGGCCTGGTGACATCGCCCTCCTCTCATGCTGGTTTAGTGCACTGCATCTGAGTGAAAATGCACCAGGAGGAGAACAGCTCACAAGAAAGCTGCCCAGCATTCATTTGTACTCTGCAGCCTCAGGGCCAAACTGCAGCAACTACAAGTCTCTCACAATTGACCAGTTGGAAGCCCCTCTGTTTTTTGCCTTAACACTTGTTAGTATTCCAAAAGTACAAGTCAAATCATGGTATAGCTTGTCAAGATACTCATATACCTCACTAAGATAAGACTTAAGGAAAAACAAGCAAAGAGGCAAGATTGCAAAGTGGTTTCACAGTTTGTAACCAATACCTTAGCCATTATTCAAATTCTATTCTTAACTACGGTTAATCAGTAAGTCAGCATACAGGCATATTTTCAAAACTGTCTAAGCAAGTCTGTTCCTTAACATATGCTACTTCTAGCTAAAGCACAGAATCTGAAGGAATATGTTTTGGATTTGAAAAGCAGACTCTGAGTTTGCTGCCAGAACAGGTTATACTTATTACATAGTATGTCCAAATATTAGCTCTGACTTGGATGATCCAGCCGAGCCCAATCTTATCATATCTTAGAAGCTGAGCAGGGTTGGTCCTGATTAGTGCCTGAATGGAAAACCACCAAGGAAGTCAAGGGTTGCTATGCAGAGGCAGGCAACGGCAAACCACCTCTGAACATCTCTTGCCTTGAAATCCCTATGGAGTTGCCATAAGTCACCTGTGACTTATGGCACTTTTCACTACCACCACTTCCAGATATTAGTCTTTTAGTTGCATATTCTTTCTTTCCTTTTATCCCATTGTGTGACTTGTATTCCACCTCTTCCTTGGCTCAGTGCAGCTAAGAGCACAAATAAACAGAATCTAGGAAATTAGATTTTTGCTATCTTCTCCAGTAGCCCCTTTGTCCACCTACCCCAGTCACTCTGCTCAAGAGTGACATGGAATAAGCACAAGGAGATGGAACAAGAGCAGAAAAAGAGATGGAACAAGAGCAGAGATTTCTCCCCCCACTCTTGTACCAGCAGAACAGCTCACACAAGAAGTGGTGGTGGTGGGGAATGATACAAATTCTGCTTTCTTCCTGCAGGACTGTTCCCAACTCTTCAAAATGGCTTTGAGGGGAAAGTACAGGCTGCTGCTAAGGAGAAAAGCATTAAAAATCCCATTTGTAAATTCACTCTGTTCATGTAAGAAAAGATCCGACTCAGTATGGTTTGATTTTTATACTATGCATTCAGTAAAAATGAGGTAATGTTACTCTACAGCATAATAGCGATTCTGCATAATTTCAGACCTTTCTCCTCTGAAAGCCCCATTTTGCCCAACTATCACTCAGCAACCCCTCCCCCAATAATTAAATTTGATTACAAGTTAATTGTAAACATACCTTGTTTTTTAAATAGACCGGTCAAGTCATTACTTACCTTTCCATATCAGTCTTTCTTGGTAATCTAGTTTTGTTCAAAAAAAGAAGACAACAAGATATGACATCATGACAAAGACTGTGATGTTAAAACTAGTTTACAAGAAGGTACACATTTCACATCCCATCAATTACGCATTATGTTTAACACAATGAACTACATTCAGTGGCACTCTTATAAGCCAGTCTGTTTTGAAACTAATAACTTTGTTACCTTGAGGATTGGCATTTGAAGTTTCTGCTCTTCTGGATTAATGATCTGCTTACATTAATTGTCAGTATTTAATGTTCAAAGGGTTTAATAAAGTACAGAAACATAAAACACTGAACTTAAATAATTGAGCCACACTTCACAGATGGTAAATAACTTGCACAAAACCACACTGTGTCACTAAATGTATGCCCAAATGTAAAGTTGCTCTAGTTCTCTGACAAACCCACCATTCAGATGTTTTCCAACTACTTACTCCACAATGGCCACTGCTGCTATTGCCAGGCGAGGGCGCCACACAGGAAGTGATTCTTGATAGCACGCCTTTCTTTTCCCATTTCACATCCTCCCCAAGAACAGTACTATAACTATAATAAACTACCTGCCACTATAAAATGTGGATTAGCTGTCATTTAGCTTCACAATTCTAGATTTCAGTAATCTGTATCTTTACCTTGACTAGCAAATTATAAAGGGTACATAAACTCCAAGTCACAGTACTGATTTTTAAAAAATTCTTAGGGGTATATAATTTCAGCACAAGTAAAATTACATGTTCTGCTCCATCACTAAGAGGAGTACAAGGACTATATCTATCAAGGAAGTATACGTGCCACCTTTCACAGTTGTTTTCAATCATTTTTGTAAAGAGTATCTTAAAAGTCTGCTGCTGTGACCCACCAAAAAAATCTAATAGTTTGAATTCATTTAGACCCACAGAAATAAATACAGTTTAACTTAAACACAACATATTTTATAACAACTGGTTTGAAGTAAGGCCACAGATACAATTAGCATGTCAGATGAGAAAGAGCAATGGAAGTGTAGAAACTAATTGGCTTATTAAAATGTTAGCTTTCATAGCAAACAGTTTATTTCATGGTATTCCTGAAAGAGTTGCCATGCATGCCGTAGTACAGTCAATTTTAATGAATTAAATATCTATGAATAAAACCTCATCTGACCCTATCTGCATATTAATTACTCAAACTGTTGCATACAGTACTCTACAAGGCAGGCAGGTTATATAACTGTCATGTACTTCAACATACACCTTCTAGCTTTAGGGAGTGGTCTGTACAGCATTTAAGTTATTTACAGCATTCTGAACCAACCCTGCAATGGTGCACTGCACAACACCATTTAAACTAATATTATAACAAGCAACTTACTCCATAAATACAGCCAAAATAGGAAGTGAGACACTATCCGCCCAAAAACAGTATGGGTGCTATGAGTGAGCAGGTGAAGGGATTTATTTGGAGCTGAAGTAAAACATCCTGCCTGGTTACGGCTTTCTAGTTCTATGCTGACATATAGTTTTAACCTGACAAACATAATCTTTCCTTAGCCAGTTGAAGCAATGCTACTGTAGCAAATGCAATGGCTATTTACCATCACAAAGCACAAAACCAGGCTCTGTCACTAAATGTATACTCAAATCTGAAGCTGCTCTAGTTCTCTGACAAACCTACCATTCAGATGTTTTCCACACTAGCTTGCCCATACTCATTTTACATTTTCAGGGGTACATTTAAATCTTAGGCATCCACCTGAAATTACAGGGCATGAAGACACCTGGGATATTGCTCAAGCCAAAAGAAGACATCTATCATCAATATCATACCCCTTTTCCCCAGACTGTTTAGTGGACTACATGGGGTGCTGTTATGAGAGAGCCTAGAATAGGCAGGCCCCTCCCCAAGAACATATCTAGGGGAGAGAAATTCACCCAAGGCTTTTGGCCAACAGAGCATACTGTCTTTATTAAGGATGATCATCCTGATGCCCACAACAGCAGATCATGCAAGCACCCTGAAGAGGGTACAGAATCCTTTACAGGATAAAGTAGGTAAAAGATCATGATCTAGAATTTCAAAGAGAGTTCATCAATTCTGTTCCCAAACATAATTCTCTCTATCCTCTGTTTAGAATACAGTCTACATTCCAAGACAAATAAACCATGAAACTCTTCCCTGAAAGATAATGTTGGCTGAAATAATGTTGGCTGAAATAATGTTGCTAAGGATACAGCGATTAAAAGAACAGATCCACAAAGGGGGGGGGGGGGGGGGTGTCAGGCAGAAACACAACATTTCTAAAATTTGGCAAACCAACATAGGCTCATAATTATAAGGCACGTAAAATTCCTTAACAGATACCCCAGAGAATAACCGGGGGAGGGGAGTTTTGAGACCAAGCTCATAGGGGAATCTCTGCAAAGTACGGCAGGGAGTGGCGGACAGGCGAGAAGGAAAGGAATGTGAGGATGGGGAAGAAATCAAAAGAACTCACAAGTCTGCGAGCACGGTGAGTTCTGCATAAGTGCGATGCAACAGGAAATCTATGAGAGTGCTGAGTCGGTAGCCGGGACTGGCTGCAGTTGCCGCTGCCCCTGGCGGTGGTGGAGCGGGGGCTGAGGCAGGCCCACCCCCAGCCGGGACCAACTGGTGGCTCTCCAATTGCACCGGCGCCATCGCTGCAATGATCGACGCAGAAACCGAACGGAAAGCTGTAGTAAGCCCTCAGAGCGTAGTCGACCCGCTGACAACGGCGGGGAAAATACAGAGAAGCAGCAGCAACAGCCGGGCTCACAAAGCGCATCTTGGCACAAAAAGCCCCATTGCTACTACGACTGCAGCAGCTGCGGCCGCCATTGCCAAGCGAGGGCACCACACAGGAAGTGATTCTTGATAGTGACGGACCGGAAAGAGAGCTCTTCCGGTAAACCTGTAAGCGTAGTAACGGGGGCGGAGTGATGTGAGGAATTCCCGGTTGGCTCCAGTTCTTGGTGGAGTTCTAGGAGGGGCGCCAGAGATACAGCGACGGCTGAGGAGACATGTCGGTGTCGTCATTAGAGCCTCTACTTTCGTTGAGGATCTAGAGTATTTAAGAAGTTTAGGGTTGTCACCTCTTTTGGAAAGGCTTTTTTTTTGCCTGTAAATTTGTCTGTCTGTTCCCGCAGAAAAATTGCATCTGCTGGATTACAGTATCTCATGCTGCAGTTACCCTTGTCAGGAAACAGTAACAACCCTAGGCAATCTATGTAGGACATCTAGTCAGATTACTGAGGCGCAGTCATTTTATTTTAATGTCTGTACACAGTTGCCATCCAAAGCAATTGGCTCCAAGCTAATGGCCCTTTTACTCAAGACAGAGTACCCCTGTCGATTCCATGGGCCCACTCCAGAGTAAGTACAATAAACAGTCACAAATGCCTTCAATGGCAGAAAGAGTCTCAAAACTGAATGCACGTAGCAGTAATTTATAATAGTGAGGTGGGGTGGTGCACTGCCTACAAGTGCTTGCTGGAAGCTCTTGTAAACTTTGGCCTCAGCCACGATAAGCCTCTGCCACCCAATCTGAAATATTGAATAATACCAGTCTGTGGAACAGGGTTGGTTGTAAGGATTAATGAGATAATGTATTTTATCATTATAAAGAAGTATATCAATGCTAAGTATCCCAATTATTGATTTATACTACAGAAATGTCAAACTGTATATGGCTAACAGTGGCAAAAAACAAGTGTAATGTTTCACTTCTCCTCCAACAGGAGGCATTTCCAGTGCAGAATTACAGGGTCAGTTTCCTTTAAAAGAGAGTACTGGAGATCATTGCAATTTGCTAAAAATCTGTTCATTTATAAATGTTCAATTGTGCAAGTATTATGAAAATGTGGTAGAAGCAAACACACAGCAGCAGACATTACCAGATTCATAGTATCTTCAGTCTTCCTGGCCCCTGCAGATTTTGCCATTCAACTTTTAAAATGAGGAGCTGCTTTTCTCCATCCCTGGCCCATTTTTAAATGATCTATCCTTTCTAGGTCTATGTGTCACATCACACACAGAGAGTTGAATCGTGCATGAGAACAAGGAACTACTACTTGATGGGGCAGTTTGGAGATATATGAATTAAGCACCAATGTCTTGTTTCTGCTGCCACTTTTTCACTCAGTTCCCTTCTCCTGAAGTTGTCCTTTGTTTATTTTTTTAAATTTATTAGGGTTTCAGATATATTCATGTTCTATGTAGACAGCCTTGTACTTCCAATTAGTGTGTTTTTGGATTGAGGTACCAAATTGTTAAACATTAATACTTTTTGTGTGGGGTTCCTCACCACCAGGGATTTCTTTATTCAGCTTTCATTTAATGAAGGAGGATTTGGTGTCCCTGATCTTAGCTTATTTAGTAACCTGTACTGATTATTGGGATTGCTCCTTGCAGTTAGACTGTCCATCTTGGGCTCTTTTGGAGGCATCTTGTCTGGTACGCCTCTCTAAGTGGAATGCATTAGTATCTACTTATGCTAGAGAAGATCCCATTCCTCCTGTAGCTTCTACAACTTGAGAACAATGGTGTATAATTGTATGACAATATCAATTTAGTCCATTTTCACATTCTAAGTTAACATTATGAGCCAATCCAGATCTAAAAATTGGGAAGAAATCTTTTTTTATGGAAGGCTTGGACTGCTAAGGGGATTTTTACATTGGATCAGTTGATAGAGTATGAGGATGAATTTTTGTCATTTTCTCAACTAAGGTCTAGATATGATTTTGTCACTGTGGGATGCCAATACTTACAGTTGCAACATTTGTTGGAATCTAAATATGGCCCTGCAGTGTCTTGGAATCCCCTTTGCTCCTGGAAACTCTAACTGAATCAAGGCAGAAAACAAAATCCACAGTATTTGTTTATAAATATTTGATGTTAATTAACAAATCTATGTAGAGTCTTAGAAATGAATGGAATAAGGAGTAAGGAGTAAAGTCCATACCTTCTCTCTCTATGGGTCTTAAGTTGAGACTTATTCAGCAAAATAGGTATATGTTTAGGTATATTACAATCTTCTGACCCATCACCTTGCCAAGTTGGGGATATGGGGCACTGTCTTGCGATGGCTGTCCTCCTTTCTCTAGGGCTGGGGACAGAGGATGGCACTGGGGGAGAGGCCTTCACCACGATACCCACTGGTTTGCAGTGTCCCTTAGGGGGCAGTTCTCTTCCCAATGTTATTTGACATTTACACGTGCCCCCTCACCCAGTTAATCCAGGGGTTTGGGCTGGGTTGTCGTCAGTATACTGATGACACCTAAGTGTATCTGCTGATGGACAGCCAACCAGACTCAGCCCCAGATATCTTGGACAGGGCATTGGAAGCCGTGGCTGGTTAGTTGCAGCAGAGTTGGCTGAAATTAAATCCATCTAATACAGAGGTCTGGTTCCTGATTTGTGGGGGAAGGGGAAGACTTGGGAATCTGGCTCCCAACCCTTGGTGGGATGCAGTTAGTGCCAGCACCAAGAGTGAGGAGTCTGGGAGTTATACTGGATGCCTCATTAACTATGGAAGTCCAGGTCACCAATGCTGCCAAATCAGTCTTTTACCATGTTCGATTGGTTCAACAGCTAGTTCCTTATCTCTCCCCCCGGGACTTAGCTACAGTGATCCATGCAATGGTACTTCCAGGTTTGACTACTGCAACTCACTCTATGTGGATCTGCCCTTGAATGCAGCAGAAACTTCAGCTGGTGCAAAATGCAGCTGTGTGCCTTCTTTTTTTTTTTTTAAGATTTTATTGATTTTTTACCCTACACCTAAACTAAAAGCTACAAACTAAACGACCCTAAGGTATACAGAAAATGCAGTCATAGATATTAAAAAACCAACATTATAATAACTGAAAAGCAATATTACTTCTTGGTATAAACTGTTAAGTCCTTCCTGCTGTTTACAATTAATTTTAAAAGCTAGATAACTGAGTCACATACAGAAGATGAAGCAATTTAAAACATAAACTTGAACTCTATAGGATATAGTGTGTTATAACAACATAAACATTTATAACTTTATTTTTTCTTTGGTTCTCTTCTTTTCTTCTTGTCTTCTTTCTGATATTTAGGGGCGGAAACCCCTTTCTCTGAGTCCGAGTCCTCTCCTTCAGCTTCTCCACTTTCTGAGCCATCAAATCCATACACACTTTCCTGCTGTGCTAGGGAATCTTCGGGATCAGTCTCTGCCTTCTTCTTCTTATGCTTTTCCAGAAATATTTTCGCCTTTTCAATAGAGTCAATTTTATATTTCTTGTCTTTATAGCTGAACATCAAGCCCTCCGGGATGTCCCAACGATAGGAAATAATCTCTGACTGTAACCATGAAGTCAAGCTCTTGTAAGCTTTTCTTCTCTTCCTGATTTCAAACGGTATATCCTTTAAAACTTTAATTTCCTCTTCTTGGATCTTCAGAACCTTTCTATTTGTGGCTTTTAACACCACATCTCTGGTTGATCTCTTGGAGAATCTTAGCATGATCTCACCTGGCAGATTTTTCTTCTTGACAAATTCTGGATATGTCCTATAGGCCATGTCCATGTCGCTTTGTAGTTTCTCTGCTTCCCAACCTGTCACAGGTGCCAATGCTTCACATAACACTTTCTTAAGATTCTCTCCTTTTTGTTCAGGAACGTTCTGAAATCTCAAGAAGAAGTTTGAACGATCCATTTGAAGTTTTAAGACATTGTCTTTTTGAAGAGCTTTTTCTTTTTCCATTTTCTGCAGTATTGAGTCATTTTTATCTACTGCAGTTTTCACTTCCAGGAGTTCTTGTTGCAGCTTCTCCGATCTTTTACCAAACTCCGTGAGTTCCTTTTGCATAGCATCTAGCTTGATATTGACTAAAGCCAGTTGTTCCACCAGGGGTCACAGTGCTGTTGACAAAACTACATTCAGCTCAGTAACAGCTATGTGCCTTCTGACTGCAATGTCTGTGTGGGCGTTCATTCAGCTAGTGCTGTACCAATTGCACTGGCTACCAATTGAGTACCGGTTCTGGTTCAAAGTGTTGGTGGTTACCTTTAAGGCCCTATGTGGCCAGAGTCCAACAGATCTGTGAGACTATCTCCCCCCATATGTGCCCCAGAGAGCTTTACATTTGGTAAAGCAACATCGACTGGCAGTCTCCGGTCCAAAAGACATCCACCTGGCCTTGACTAGGCCCAGGGCCTTTTCTGTCCAAGCCTCAGTCTGGTAGAACATGCTCCCAATTGAGATCAGGGCCCTGCAGGATTTATTACAGTTCTGCAGGGCCTGTAAAACAGCTGTTTCACCAGGATTTCAGCTGATTGGCAGGTGAATATTCATTTAGGCCCCTTGTCAGAGATCCATAGCAATCAGTCTCAACAACGTTCCTTCAGAAGGTTCAAGTTTATTGAGTACAGTAAAGGCAGGTCATCTGTGCATTCATTCAGTGTTAGAACTAACTCTAGAGGCGGGAAAGGGGAAAATATACTAGGTTCAAAGTGGGGTCCCCTGATGGAGCTGAGCCATCAGAGGGTAACCTGTAGTGTGTCTAAACTAACAGGTTCACATTCCCAGGCGAAGAAGCAGAACTAGGTACCAAGGTCACTAGCCCAGGCTAAAAGATAAGACACTGTGAAAGAAATTAAAGTTAACATTCCAGCATATTAAGTAGTTCACCCAGCAGTCTCCCGCCTCCCCTCGCCCCGACACTGGCAGCATAGCTGACACCCCTCCTTCCCAAACTGCCCTCCAATCTCCTTATGGTACAGATGGCAGTTGTCACCGTCAATTGTAACAGGACTGTTTATCAAAGTTCTGCCCGCCTGATCTTCAGCATAAGCTGCACAATTTATTATTGCTGGCCTACCATCTGTCTTTTACTCAGGATTCTTATTGTTACGGTTTTAAGTAGTTGTTTTATTGTTTATATCTATGTTGTGGCCTGCCCTGAGCCCGCTTGCAGGGGAAAGCGGGATACAAGTTACATAAAATAAAATAAATAAATATACTGGACACTACAGGAGCTCTTTAGCAAAAAATTGAGTACAGTATCTAATTGTTGGCGTTGTAACTTACAGGACGTGTCCCTTAAGCACTGGATGCTTAAAGGTGTGTCCAGTCTTTCATTTTTTTTTCTGGGAAGAATTCATTACTCATTTAGTTTTGTATTAGAATGCTCACTGATTTTTTAGTATTCTTACGTACTTTTAGGCTATCTGCCTATCTCTTGGAGGGTAACTGATCGTCAACGAAAATGGACCCTCCGTGCCCTTTCTACAGCTAAAAGACAGTCAAGTATTACAGTACTGGAAAGATAAAAGCCCACCTCCAGTTAATCAGTGGATTGAGGACCTTAGAACTCTATCAACATTTGAACGCATGGCATATAAATTGCAATTGCATATGGACTTGTTTTTCGATATTATAATTAGATGTTGTAATTTTGTCTTGTCTTTATTATTTTTTCTTTTTTTCTTTTCTTTAATAAATCTTATTTAATTGCTGGATTTTAAGTTTTTTCTCTTTTTTTCTTTTTTGGAAAGAAAGAAAGAAAGGACTTGCAGAATCTGACTGTAGTTTTGATGCTGTGCAACTTCACATTACTGATAAACATTTTACTTTCAAATAAATACAGTAGAACAACAAACAAATACCTTGTGGCTTCAGCAGCTCTCACTAGTGGGTGTATTATTTCTAGAAAATTCAATTTGCTCTCACAAATGTTTGCTTTCTCAGTTGTGAAGGGCTTTATTGTATCTACAATAGAGCATTCTTTGCATGAACAGTGGAGTTAATTAGTTTCCTATTTGTGATTCTTTTCTGCCTGTTGAAAATAGTGAGGGGTCCAAATATCATTATGTTTAAAATGACAGCTTGAAAAATGATAACATTAATTTCTATTTTTCTCATTTGCTTTTTGGACTATTCAGTATGCATGTATTTAAACTGCAACTACTGTTCAGAACTGCGTGATCATTTACTGGAGAGTACCCGTGCTTTACATAAGTTGTAAGAAGGCATATGCAGTGATTACACCAAATCCCACCCCTACCACATTTTAGCATTTCATGAACAGGCCTAAAAGCTCTGATTCAAATAAAGTAGTTAGTTAGTTTGACGTTTAGCATGCCCTCCCCTGCCAGCAGGCTCAAAGCGGGTTACAACATTCTTAAAACATATCTATATATCTAATTCCCAAGGCACCCCCTGTGTGCGGATATCTAAATCCATGTGGGGGGAGCACCTGGGGGGCAGGGAGATTTTACTCCCCACGTGTGCAGAAAAATCTTTAAACTTTTAAAAACTTTCGGTGGGATATTTAAATCCCCCCAAAAGTTAAAGAGCGTTCCCTGAGCATGCACAGGGAACGTTCTGGGAACTCTCCGGTGGCCCGGCGGCTGAGAGCCGCTCGGGCTGAGCCAGGGGGAATCACCAGCCCCAGCGGCCCTCAGCCACTTGGGCCTTGGAGCTGGGGCGGAGAGGGAATCACCGGGGGGGGGGGGGGGGAGGAAAAGCGGCAAGAGCCCAGGGGGAAGGAAAAGCGGCGGGAGCCCATGGGGGGAGAAGTGGCGGGAGCCTGTGGGGGGAAGGAAAAGCAGCGGGAGCCCATGAGGGGGAGAAGCGGTGGGCCCGGTGAGAGCCACTGAGGCTCCGCCGGGGGCGGGGGAGAAGGCTTACCTGTGGGGCTTTCTCCTCCACATGGAGCGCCCCCGCGAGTATCGCAGGTCCCCATCTCTTGTAAAAATTTTAAACAAAATACAAGCTATAAAACAATTACAGAGTAATATTACTACATGGAAACCCTTAAGAGTCACTGACTAAACAGTTTGATGAATTGGATGAAAGTTCAAATTCTGTGCTAGAATATGCAGACTGCCTTGTTGCAGTTTGGACTTTGGCAAGACATGATAGCAGAATACAAGAAATGTGTGTGCCTCACAGGCAATGCCTGGCTCTATCCTACCACTTTCAGCTGTCTTAAAATTATGTCTCCAGCCTTCTGCTCAGACCAAGCCCATTCTCAGCTTACATCTGGTCTACTTGGAGTGACTGATGTTCCGAGGCAGCCTTTTTGACTAACAGCCCAACAAATTACTTCCAAGCTCACAAATAGCTGCATAAAAAACAGAATAGTTAATTTTAGTCTTAGGATATTCCTGAAACAAAAGTGCTTCCTGCACGAGAAGACATCCAGATCCTGCCTGATAAATAAACAGCTGTAAAGTCTGGGAGGAGATGATTGCTCCCTGCTTCTGATTAATATAACCAATATCCACAATGTCACCTTTAAAACTAATTGTAAAACATCCAGCTACTGACAGTGGAAAAACTCCAGCTCTACAAAATCGGGAGATAGCCAGTAAAAAAAGATGAGGAGGAAAAACGGCTGCAGCCTATGTTTTTCTTAACTGCTCAGAAGTGGGCATGGCTGCTTGGCTCAGGACCACTTCACTATTGGTGACATTTTGTTCCCTATTCTAACACATGGCCCCATTCTTGTGAGGGAATTCCTAGGGGAATGGAAAAATTTTGTGCCATTATTTTCCCTGGAGTATGTGCTGCTAGCGTGAGAAATGACTACATCATCAAGTTCCTCTATGGTAGGCAGTGCTACATGTTTGGGCCAAGAAGCAGAATAAAATCAAATACATAAGCTGGCATGCTTCGCAAATCAGATGATGTGTACTCTAACTCTTGTGAAGGTGGATCTTAGTCAACTGCTGGAGAGGCATTTTCCTCAGAATTAAGGGCAGGAAATATTAGGGGTGGGCAGGGCTTTTTTTGTAGAAAAAGCCCAGCAGGAACTCATTAGCATAATAGGCCACACCCTGACAGCAGAAATTTATTAACATATTAGGCGGGGGGGCTGGGAAAGCGCAGGGCAGACATGGAAGCTTGCCTCTTTCCCCTCTGAGCTTCTCCGGCCCACTTCAGTGTCGCCTTTCTTCGCTAATGCGGAGAGACTCGGGGAAGCGCAGGGGAGGGGCGCATGGTTAAATGCCTTTCTCTCCCTCCCCCAGATCAGGGAGGGAAAGAAAGGCATTTTCAACGTGCCTGGGTTCCCTGCTTGCCCTTTTCCAGCTGGGACATGTCAGCTAGAGAAGGGAAGGCAGAGAGAGGCTTTTCCTTGTCAATTTCACTCTCAGCTGACTTGCCGAAGTGAAATTGACAAGGAAATCCCAACAGGCTCCCCAGAGGGAAAGACATATTTTAACATGCCACCTTTCCCTCTTGTGTGTAAGGTGGGGAGGGCAGCGTGTTCTGTAGTGATGCATGCCAGAGGTTTTGGTTGTAGGCGTGGCCAACTCAGGAGCCAGCCGGAACTCCGTTCCTGTGCGTTCCTTTCCAAAAATAGCCCTGGGGGCGGGATAGTGAAGTAAGAGGCTGCGTTGTTATCGACAGCCCTGCTTTCATTTCTTGGAGTATTGCCGTTGTTGACTATGAAAGACTGTAGCCTTAAGCACACTTTCTTGGAGTTTAGTTCTACCAGAAGGACTTTCTTCCGTATTAATGTGGGGACGACTGAGGTATTATCTAGCTGATGCACCTGTGTACAAATCCCAATACAGTAGGATGATTGTGACTTCAGTGCTAGTGCAGTACGTATTGATGCTTCTGCATTACTGCTTACAGGCCCTGCAATAGAGCTCAGCAGCAAGGGAGCCAAACAAAGGATCTTTTCAGGCTCGCTGTGTTGAGGGTAGGCCAGGGCTGCCAGCAATGCATTACTTGGCATCTTACGAGCCTTTTATTAGCCCTGGAACTGTGAACAGAGGCACAACTGTGTATCACAGTTCCCCTGGAACAAGAAGAATACATCTGACAAGTGGAGGCAGAACATTATGCCTCAGCTCCACTCGTCTTGAACAAACGCCTGTGGCTTTGCAGTGCAGCAGAGGAAGCCACTCCAGAGAGCAGAGCAGTTTCTGCCCTTTCTGTGATAAGAAAGTAGATATTCATACTTTCATGTATGCAACTCACACCATTCTAACTAAATAAAATGTATATTTCCCAGTGTATTTTACTGAAAGGAACACTGAGATCCAACATGACAGCTACCCCAGAGAACAACC
Organism: Lepidodactylus listeri; assembly: GCA_029233225.1. Classification (NCBI taxonomy): domain Eukaryota; kingdom Metazoa; phylum Chordata; class Lepidosauria; order Squamata; family Gekkonidae; genus Lepidodactylus; species Lepidodactylus listeri. Next base: position 93,126,013 of record JARCFY010000001.1, read on the forward strand.
TTCTATTCTCCAAAGTGTAATAATTTACAGCACAGGAAATTACAAATACAATTTTACCTTCCCAGCTACATGACCTGCGTATACATTATTAGAGCACTGCAATGTGCAGTTCTGTAAGTAATGCTTAAATAGGAGCAAAATAACATTATTTCTCAACCTTGACCCCTCATCTTAGGAAGGCTGAACAAAGGGAAGAAAGTGGCTTTGATGTGGCCAAGGGCAGCAGTAGGGTGATTAATTACACTGGTCAGTCCTCACCTTTAAAAAGTTGACAATATCATCAATAATTCTATTGTTTTTTCCTGTCTACTTCTTAGTACTATTCGAAGAATTTGAGAACAAACTGAACGTAGCTTAACATAAAAGCATTTATGAAGAAGCTATTTCCTCTTCAGGAACTGCTGTGGGGAAAATACCAAGGAAAGTAAAACTGATTAGTCATACCCAGCAGGAGAGGGATTGCAGCTGTGAAATATTCTGCCCAGTGGTCTTGGCCAAGTTATAAAAATCTTCTTATATTTAATTACTGTTGCTGACCAATACATTTATGCAGTAAAATTCACACTCTGAACTTAGCCCATAGATCAGAAAAGCCAGTGTACTTGGATTTAAGCTGCTTCCCCCCCCCCCCCCCCGCCAAAGACCTAAATACATTTACTGACAGCAAATGTATTTCATTGGAACATATAGCCAAATAACTCTGTTTATGACCATGGTTTGAACGGTTCAGTGAAGTCAATCCACTATAAATCCAGTCACAGTGGTTTAAACTGGACTGTAACTAGGATTGCTAGTGGGAGCGGAATAAATATTCTATGCCTATTACAGATGTATAACCAGCAGAATCAACAGCTTAAACATCCCACCTGTTGATTTCTGCCAGTCACTCAATTGTTAGTCTATTTTAAAAAAGAAAAGATTACAGTCTTAGTTGTGGTGGACCACTGCTTAAGGTGAGAAAAGTACAGTGAAGGGTATTTACTTTAGAATGTAACTTAAATCAGATTATTTAATATTGGAATTTAAGTTATGTTAGGAAATCAGTCTGATAGTCGACACTACAGAAAGAAGGACTCCATGTGGACTCCCCTGAAGGCCGCAACATCACATTGGACCTATGTATAGAATGCTTCCACCACTGGGGCCAAGCTGAAATAATCAACAAAAAACACTACTCAAGTTCCATTCTCAGCTGCACAGAGAAGAATGCCATAGGTAGCCTGAAAAATAATCCAGATATTATAATAAAATAAGATGACAAGGGAGGAGCCATTGTCATAATGGACAAGATAAACTATACACAAGAAGCTGCGTGACAACTCTCAAAACACCAGTTTCTACAGGCCACTATCCTCAGACCACACATGAATACTAGCAAAAATTCAACAAAATCATGAAGAAAGTACCAGCATGCATACAGGAACAAATTTATATGGATACACCCCGAGAGCCTCAACCAGCATTTTCTACTTCCTGCCAAAGACACATAAATCTGGCAACCCTGGACCTCCCATTGTCTCGAGCATAGGCATCATCACCGTAGGCGTATCAGGATATATGGACTCCATCCTGACACCATATATTATTAATATCCCCAGCTATGTCCATGATACCACAGACTTCCTGAGGAAATGGCATTCCATCAACCATCTCCCAGAAAACAGCATTCTAGCTAACATGGATGTTGAGTCTCTGTACACCAACAACCCCCATAATGATGGACTACAAGTCATTAGAAACATCATCCATGACAAGCAGATCTTGTCACTGAACTTAGCATGTTTGTTCTCACTCATAACTACTTCAGGTCTGGCAAGAATTATATCTCCAAATCAATGGCACAGCCATGGGCACCTGCATAGCTCCACAGTATGCCAACATTTTCATGGCGAATCTAGAACAGCGTTTTCTGAACTCCTCCCATTGGCACCTCTCCTTTACTTGAGATTCATTGATGACATTTTCATTGTCTGGATCCATGGCAAAGAAGCCCTTGAGAGATTCCACAACTTCCACACCACCATCAATCTATGAATTACTCTACACAAAAAATAAACTTCCTGGACATCACAGTCCGGATACACAAAAGACACATAAGTACCACATTATACTAAAAACCAACAGATTGGCAAACCTATCTACGTGCCTCCAGCTACCACCCCAACCACATCCATTGTGTATAGCCAAGCCCTACGCTACAGTCACATCTGCTCCAACCCTTCAGACAGAGATATTCACTTGAAGGATCTATAGCAGGCATTTTTGCAACTACAATATCCTGCTGATATGGTGAGAAAGATGATTGGAAAAGACAGAATGATACCCAGGGACAGCTTGCTACAAGACAAGCCCTAGGAGAATAACAACAGAACTCCACTGGTGGTCCCCTACAACTAACAACTCAAGCCAGTTCAACGCATTATTAATGACCTACAACCCATGCTGGATAGTGACATTTCCTTTACACAGGCATTGAGGGGTGATCTTTTCTTCCTTACAGACAGCCTGCTAACCTAAAACAACTTCTCACCCACAATTACAAACTACATAACAGTAACATGGACTCTGGTACAAAGGCCAGCAACAAACCAAGATGACAACTTTGTTCTCATGTAGGTCCTAGCAATACCATCAGTGGACCCAGCAATATCAGCCATAACATCTCAGATTCACACTCCTGCTCATCCTGTAATGTGATTTATGCCCTCATGTGTCAACAATGTTCTTTCCTTCCTCTACATTTTTCAAAAGTCCCTGTCCCAAACTCAGGTAAGAACTTTTGGTTACAAAGGGGTTGCAGAAAAACAAAGTTACAAAATACCAGAGAGAGACTAAATCTCTTGGTAGGTTGCCACCAGTCTTTTCAGTCTATCCCAACAGCCCAGGAGGGAAAGGACAAGTATCCTGGCTTCTCAGGGAATTAACAAGAAAAGTCAGCCCTGCAGAGTGGGACTGCAGACTGAGTTTCCAAACACAAAACAGTTAGCTGGTAGGTGGTCAAAGGCGTTGAGGTCATACAGGCAAAAACCGCAACAGAATAAAAATATAGTTATTTATTTAAAGTGCAAAAATATTCCAAAAAGACAAGACAGTGAATAAAATAATTGAACATAAACTTTTCCAGCATAGCTAGAACAGAGTCATGGTTCCAGTTACCCTTATGGTTCAGCACAAGCAGTTAGTTCCAGCAAATCAAGATGGTCAGGACATAGCCCTTCCAAACAGCAATCAAGTGGGATGCCAAGTTGGGAGCTATATGGCCACTGACATACTTCAGTGCCAAGTGGTCACAAAGCTCCTGTGTAGCTATAGTGCAAAAACTAACTAGATCTATGGAGAGGGTCATTGATTGACCTCAGGCCTGTTAGATCAATCAGAAACCAGAGAGATGATGTAACTCTCTGTTGCTAAGCATGTGACATCCAAGGATTATTTATTTATTTTATTTATTTATTGAGATTTATATCCCGCCTAGCCAGCATGGACTTGAGGGGGAGAGAAACTAAACCATACTGCAGGGAGGTCCCACCCTGTTCCCACACAGGTGCCCATAACATCAGTTACTTAGAATGTGCTAGTTGGAAGGACCAGGGGAAGATGGTAGGCCTCTCTGCAGCCTAAAACAAAGATTTTATTTCTCAGAGCAAAGCAAGGAACCATTTTTCTTTAAAACATTGGAGAAACAGGCCAGTCCCTTTGATAAAGAATTAATGGACATAAGTCTGACATTAGGAACCACAACATTCAAAAAACAAATTGGAGGAATATTTTAACCTGCCAGGACATTCAGTTGCTGACCTAAAAGTAGCAGGTCTCTTAAAAAGGAATTTCAAAGGGAAATTAGAGAGACTGCTGAATTGCAACTGATAATGAAGCTCAAGACTATACAATAGGCCTGCCAAGTCCCCCGCTAGGGCGGGGGAAACACCGATTTTTAGAGCTTACCTCCCGCTTTTCCAAAGATGGCCACCGGGGGGACAAAATGGCTGCCTTAAAAGGGAAATGTCTGCAGAGAGCCTGCCCTGCAGTAAAAAGTCTCGCCAGACATTTCCCCTTTAAGAAGTCAGCAAGAGAGCTTCTTCCACAGCAAGAGAGCCCCGCCCAGAGATTAAGGAGGGACTGAAGGAGCTGCTTTTGCATGTGGCTGGCAAGGTGAGTTTCTCTTCCAGCTCTTTTCCTTCTCTCTCCCTCTTTCTTTTTTCTGTCTGTCTGTCTGTCTGTCTCTCTCTCTCTCTCTGTCCCCATCCAGCAGAGGTCTATCAGTGGCTATTATAGCCACAAGGTCTAAATGGAAGTAAGTGCCTCTGCCAGTTTTTTTCCCTTCTCTCTCTCCCTTTCTTTTTTCTGTCTGTCTGTCTGTCTCTCTCTCTGTCCCCATCCAGCAGAGGTCTATCAGTGGCTATTATAGCCACAAGGTCTAAATGGAACCCTTTGTCTGGGGCAGTGAGGCTCTGCATTCTTGGTGCTTGGGGGGCAACAGTGGGAGGGCTTCTGGAGTTCTGGCCCCGCTGCTGGACCTCTTGAGGGCACCTGGTATTTTTGGCCACTGTTGTGACACAGAGTGTTGTACTGGATGGGCTGTTGGCCCGATCCACTGTGGCTTCTCTCCTGTTCTTATGATATGAAAATCATATTTAGCACTTGTGTAGCAGTGCTTCATATTCTGCCGAGATGAGGGAGGATTCAGTAGGGCCGTTGCTCAGTGATAGAGCATCTGCTTGACATGCAGGAGGTATCAGCCTCTTCAGCTAAAAAAGGATCAGGTAATAGGTGACATTAAAGATCTCAGCCTGAGACCCTGGAGAGCCACTACCAGTCTGAGTAGTCAATACTGACCTTGATGGACCAATGGCCTGATTCAGTATTAGGAAACTTCATGAGTTCATGTGTCAGCATGTGGAAGCAACATCACAGGATGTGACATCACAAAATGATGTCACTTCCTTTCTCCTGGCTCCACCCCCAAAGTCTCCTGGCTCCACCCCCAAAGACCCCAGATATTTCCCAAGTTGGACTTGGCAGCCCTACTATACAATAACCTGGACTGAACTGAGACCTAGGTTTCCTGTCTCATTATCAGTGCTGATTTTTCCACGCCTATTACCCCTCTGCGTATCTCACCTAAATCCAATCATGCCTGCTATTGTCATTCACCTGCTAATGTCATTTGGCATCTGAAATCACTCCACTTTCCAATAAATAGGACAGATGGACTCCCATTCTAGCTGTATCTGAAGAAGTGAGCAGTTACTCATGAAAGCTCATACCCTGCCACAAATTGTGTTAGTCTTTAAGGTGCTACTGGACTCTTTTCTACTGCTACAGACAGACTAACACGGCTACCCATCTTAATCTTAGTCTCACAGTTCTTTCCATTGGTTTCAGTTGGAAACAGTTGGAAACACATCTTAGTCTCACAGTTCTTTCCATTGGTTTCAGTTGGAAACAGTTGGAAACACATCCAATTGCGATGAAATTCTTGGGACCCATGCCTTCCTAACCCAAGGATCCTCACTCCCAAATTTTAAGCAGATAGGGGAAAACATCACTATTAAAACTCTCATTTGCGAAGTACACACAGGTTTATGAGTGAACTGGTTTGTGAGTGAACTTTTCCCTCCTTTCCTGGGAACTTCAGTTTTCCTGGGGGAAGCAACTTTTTTTTTTTTTTACAAAAATAGAACCAAACTCTGCCCCTTTCTTCATATGACTTTACTGCTGTTTCATCATTTATATCCCAGGTGGTATCTTCTGGATCTGATATTACTTTCTATACAGCCACTTCATACTGTCTATTGCTGTAAGTTGAATCCTACTGTGTAATTTTTGCATCATTTTTAACATGTCATGTTAATACTTGTGCTTTGCTTCAGTCCCCTTTCAGATTTTTGGCTGGTTCCAGATTTCTACAATCCAAATCCTATTGCATAGTCTATTGGATGCCTCATCCTGTTGTTTGTATTAACTTACTCTGTGTAATCCACCTTAAGTCTCAGTGAAAGAGGTGGACTATAAATAATGTAAACAGAAAAATGAAAATAAATGTGCATGTTAGACAAATGTTTATATAAGTAAAGTTAGTGGGTTCTGACTTCACACCAAATTTACTTGCTTCCTTTGTCCATGTCCCCTGGTTTTGTTGAAGCACACACACACACACACACACACATAGGCACACTTTACATACAGACAGACAGATTTGTCCTTAACAGGTCCCCCCATGGCTTCATTGCTTTTAAATAAAATAAAGACATCCAAGAGATCTCGTCCTGAATTACTCTCTTGCATTTCTTAAACACAGAGATTATCTGATCTTCACGTTGTTGTGTCTTGTGTCTCTTTAAGTGTTGTCATGGCTTGTTACTTCCATGCATCATGGATGCTACTGAGAAGTGGTGTGTGTGTGTGTGTATGGGTTTACCAGTTTGAAACAGCATCATGTTGCTTCCATGCATCTGCTAGGTTTTATCTGCCTTTTCTGCAATTTCCCCAAAACATGCTTTGTTGCACTGTTTTGGGAACAATCACAAAAAAGCCCAGATGGCTTCTGTATGAGAGGGCAAGTTTGGATTTCCCCAATCCTGCCACATTAGGGTCATTTCCCTTCCTCCAGTCTCCTGCAGCAGCCATCCACCTGTACCACTAGGGAGCTTTTCAAGGTTTAAAAAAAATCTGTAATTGACATACTGATATACCAGGGATTCCCAATGGTGGTACCTGTGGGTGCCATGGTGTGTGCTGACACCTCTCTTGGCACAGTGTTTTTAGACTTATAGTGCAGGTGCTCCGACCTCTTCATCATTTTTGTTTCCTTTTTTTTGCTCCTTATCCAGTAATATGATATCCTATTTGAGAATGGAACCAGAATTGTGCACTGAAATGACAGCTACTCCAGAGATGATACCATGAAGCACTATGATTCTGGTCATTTTATTTTCAGTTCCTCTCCTAATAATCCCAAGTGTAGTATTGTCTGTTTTTCACTGTGGTCACATAGAGTTGACAGTTTCATATATTTACTTCATACTCCACCATTCCCTCTAATGAGGACCCAAAGCAGCTATCATTCCTCCATTTTATCCTCACAATAACCCTATGAGGTAAGAACATAAGAAGCCCTGGTGGAGCAGACCAATGGTCCATCTAATCCAGTATCCTGGCACACAGTGGCCAACCAGTTCCTCTGAAAGTCCAATAACAGGCCATAGAGGGTGCGGCTTTCCCCTAATGTTGCCTCTAGGCACCAGTGTTCAGAGGTTTACTGCCTCTGAACATGGAGGCTCTCTTTAGTCACCATAGCTAGTAGCCACTGATAGACCTATCCTCCATGAATCTGTTTGATCTCCTTTTAAAGGTGTCTGTGCCTATGGCCATCACCACATCCTCTGGCAGCAGACTGCACATTTTAATCCAGGGCTGTCAAACATGCGACCCGGGGGCCAGATCAGGCCCCCAGAGGGCTTCTATCAGGCCCGCAAGGGACTGGCTATCTCCTGCTTCTTCCTCCAGTTCTGCTGCTGCTGCTGCATCATAGTTTGCTTTCCCAGACTCTCTCAGTCACTCAGGAGAGATAGATAGGCAAGCTTCTGCTCCCTGCACTAGGCTGAGGCTCCTCCCCCTCCCCCTCCCAGATTGCTTCAGCACAGACATTTTGATGCAATAATTCAGAGCAAGAAGTGTCAGTTACCAGAGACTGTTAAATAAACAAAATATTGCAAGAATGCTAATGTTTCAGGCATGTTTTTATTTTAAGTTAAAAAAATCTTTGTGTTTATGTCCTTTATAAAGTTTATATCTCCACTACCTGGCATTACATTTTATGACACACATGGCGCAGCCTGACAAAGTCCAATTTATGTCAGATCTGGCCCTCCATAAAAATGAGTTTGGCACCCCTGTTTTAATCACTTGCTGTGTAAAGAAGTATATCCTTTTGTCCTTCCTGAATCTACTGCCCATCAGCTTCATTGGATGCCTCTGAGTTCTAGTATTTGGGGAGAAGGAGAAAAAGTTTGCTTTGTCAACTCTAATCCCCGCATCTTGATTGCCCTCTTCTACGCTTTTCCTCCAGCTCTGCGGTGTTCTTGAGCACAACTGTACACAGTATTCCAGATGAGGCTGCATCATAGATCTATACAGGGGCATTATAATAACCATTTTATTTTCAGTTCCTTTCCTAATAATCGCCAACACTGAGTTTCCCTTTTTCACTGCTGCAGCACAATGAATTCACACTTTCATTGAGCTATCTATTGTGACCCCAAGAACTTTCCCCCTCTAAGTCACAGTAAGTTCAGACCCTATTAGCCTATATTTGAAACTGGGATTCTTTTTCCAGTCTACATCGCCTTACACTTACCAGTATTAACATAAGAAAATAAGAACATAAGAGAAGCCAATGCTGGATCAGGCCAGAGGCCCATCCAGTCCAACACTCTGCCACACAGTGGCCAAAAACACCAGGTGTCATCAGGAGGTCCAGCAGTGGGGGCAGGAATCCCTCCCACTGTTGCCCCCCCCCCCAAACACCAAGAATACAGAGCATCACTTGCCCCAGACTGAGAGTTCCTATCTATACTTTGTGGCTAATAGCCACTGATGGACTTCTGCTCCATATGTTTATCTAATTCCCTCTTGAAACCGTCGATGCTTGTAGCCGCCACCACCTTCTGTGGCAGTGAATTCCACATGTTAATCACTCTTTGGGTGAAGAAGTACTTCCTTTTATCTGTTCTAACCCAACTGCTCAGCAATTTCATGGAGTGCCCACGAGTTCTTGTATTGTGAGAAAGGGAGAAAAGTACTTCTTTCTCTACCTGCTCTATCCCATGCATAATCTTATAAACCTTGATCATGTCACCCCTCAGCCGTCATTTCTCCAAGCTAAAGAGCCCCAAGCACTTCAACCTTTCTTCATAGGGAAAGTATTCCAACCCTTTTATCATTCTAGTTGCCCTTTTCTGCACTTTTTCCAATGCTATAATATCTTTTTTGAGTATTGAACTTCATCTGTCACATTGTCACCCAATCACCAAATTTGTGGATTTGTGGAAATCCTCCTAGAGCTCTTCACAGTCATCTTTGGTTTTTACCATCCTGCATGAATTGGTTATCATCTGCAAACTTGGCCACTACACTACTCACCCCTGGTTCCAGATCATATATGAACAAATTAAATAGTACCAGCCCCAATACCAGTGTTTGTGGAACCCTGCTGCTTACTTCCCTCCATTGTGAGAACTGTCCATTTATTCCTACTCTTTACTTCCTGTCATCTAGCTGACATCTAACATAAGAGAACCAATGTTCCCTCTAAGCTGTGGAGACTTGTGAGCAAAAATTCAAATTTGTGAGCTGCTGGCATTAAAGTTGTAAGCAAGCAATTTGGCTACTACATAAATTAATTTGCTCTGGAGCCATCCTTCCTGAGCTAAGATAAAAATGTGTGAGCCGGAGGCTAAAAAACTGTAACCTAGCTCACACTAACTCAGCTTAGAGGAACAACAAATTTAGTGTCCAATGGTACCTTTAAGACCAACAAAGGTTTATTCAAGGTATGAGCTTTTTGTGCATGCACACTTTATCAAATATGCTGGACTGGCAGGCAAGGTTCAAATTTATAGCCAGAGAATAAACAGCAAATTAACATGAAACATGATGATGATCAAGATATGCAAAGTGACACTAAATAACAAGTTAAGGTTATAGGGTCAGCAATTGTAAAGAAATAAATATGTCAAACTAGCAGAGAAATGTCTAAAGGTGTATTTTCTAATTGTGGGAAGTGACTGGGAATCTTCATTCTCTCCTGTGAGGCATGGAGGGTGATTAACACTACCTCCCCCTCCAAAAACTGCTGTAATGACAGCAGACATCCTAATATCTCTTGCATACAATCAGTATTCTAATATATGATTGTGAAAAAGAAATACACTAAATTACAGAGAATTTATTGTGCTTCTTGTTGAGAATACATATGTGAGGACTGAATGAGTTAGCATATGTAATGAGGTAAAAAACCAATATCCCTGTTGAGTCCTGGGGAGGTTTTTGTTCCAAGTGTTGTAATAACTTGTAATTCAGCACCATTCTGTTTCTGAAGTTCCTTTGTAATAAAACAGGTACTTTGAGGTCACCCACTGAATGTCCTGTAAAGCTGAAGTTTTCTCCTACAGGTTTCTCAATCTTGTGATTCCTGATGTCAGATTTGTGTCCATTTATCCTCTGGCGTAGGGTTTATCTTGTTTGTCCTAAGTAGAGAACCGAAGGGCACTGTTGACATTTAATGGCATATACAGTGTTAGAAGATGAGCAAGTGAATGAGCCTCTGATGGTGTAGTTGATGCTGTTAGGTCCAGTGATTGTGTTGTCTGGGTGTATATGGCAGCAAAGTTGGCATCTGGGTTTATTGCAAGCTCTGGTCCCAGTGTCCATGTTCAAATGAGATGTTGCATTATTGTTGGTGAGTAGTTGTTTGAGATAGGGGGGCTTTCTGTGTGCAAAAAAAGGTTTTCCCCCAGTACTTGTGAATGAGAACTGTCATTATCCAGTAGAGATTGTAAGTCATTGATGATATGGTGAACTGTTTTGAGCTGGGAACTGTATGTGACTACTAGTGGTATTCTGTTATTGTCTCTTTTGGGCCTGTCTTCTAATAGGTTTTCTCTGGATATCATTCTGGCTTTGTTAATTTGTTTACTGGGGGGCAAACCTTTTCTTGTGCAGGGAAGAGGTGTTCACAATCAGGAGGGTATAAATTGTGGGTCCTCAGTGGAAGCACCCATTAGCTAAGCCCCTCTGCTCGGTGGAAGCAGAGAGATGGGTTGCTCGAAGCCCACCTAACACCCAAACCTCAGCAGGGGAGAGGTGTTCACAATCAGGAATAACTGATGAATGTCCTTTCCTTTGAATAAGTTCCCTGCCTCTCTGTCTAACTGCCAACAGCCAAAAGTGTCATGGGTGCTGGCGATGGGGAGCTGACGGCGGCAGCGGAATCCACACCTGGCCCCACTGAAGCATCTGAAATGGACAGTTTGCCATCACTGCCCACATCAGTAACAGCTGAGAAGGAACAGCTGTCAGCAGACAGCCCTCCTGACTCGCCTCCAAGGGTTATGCAATTAAGGGACCACCTCCGCCAGGATCTGGCGTCCCAGCAGCACGAAGCATGCTTGAGAAGCAGGTGGTCATTCAGCCCTGAGTTTTAGCAGAAGCGTGGTTGCTTGCACCAATTACTAATTGGAAGCAGCAACACAGGGGTATTTAGCTTCCCGCTGCAGACCAGTTTCTTTTTGGAAGCAACTAAGTTGATCTTGTGATGCCTTTGCACCCACCCCATCCTTGTCTCTGCACAACCTCATCCTTGTTTTGAACTCTCGGCTTTTTGACCTAGGCTTTGAATGACTCTGCTCCTGCTCTGAACTCCCAGGTTACTGACTGCGGCTTTGGACAACTTCTCTCCAGCTCTGAACTCTCGGCTCTCTGACCTAGGGTTTGAACAACTCCGCCCCGGTTGGTGTTTTGGGACTTTGGGTGGCTGGCTTTGATACTATTCAGGGACAGTTTCAACCTTAAACTGTGTTCTGACCTCCTCTGTCAGCACCTGCCTCAGCCCTTGACAAAGAGAGGTGATGAGCTGAGCTGTGTGTGTGCATATAGCATTCTGATCTCATAGAGCAGAATGGGAATCCTATTATTGGTAGCCAGCAGTGCCTGTTAAACTTTGGAGAGTGTTTCCAAGACTGGAGAATTCAGCCCCCCCGGTTGATTTGTAGTTTGGTAAACATTTTTATTGAGCAGAGATTGTCTGGAAATGTATCCATTTGCGAACTGCCATGAACCGCCATGAACTGCATGAAAGTTTGTTGAATGTTTGTGCTGATCGCCCTGCTATAAATTTTGCTTTGAGAACCATGAACCAGCCAAAATTCATCCTGAACTTTAGTTTGTGAGCTGGTTCATGCCCATCCCTAGTATGATGTACCATTGTTTTGTTTCCCCTGCTTTTTGACTTCCATAAGAAATCGCTTGGAAATGTCATTTGTTGACTTGGAGTAATGTGCCATGAATATGCTGATGATACCCAGCTCTGCTCTTCATATGAATCTGTGTGTGAATTCCATGAAATGATAGATGAAAATGAACACACTGTCTGTGGACAGATAAGCTGTTTGATCTGATGTCATTGCTGCTCCCTTCCAGATTTAAAGTGCACGATCAGACAGCAACATCTGCCTCCTGTTCCCCAGTCGTTGGCATTCTGTTCTGACCTGTCTTGGAATTGGAGCTGTTTGGCATCGGGGAAAGTTCAATCTTTATAGATGTCAGCACTTCCACCCCCACATTTCCAGATGTCTTAACTCAAGCTGGTTGGGGAGTGTGAACCTTACTGTCTGTTTCCATCCCCCTTTTTTATCAGGCAGTGATGTGCACATTAGCACATAATCACCCCTGCCAGTGTCAGTCACCGCTTTGTATGTATTAAGTGGCCATGTTGTCATTCTGGATTGGGTGCCCCCAGAGGGAGTTGTTTTTGAGCGACAAATCCTCCTACCCCCCCTCCTGTTTCTGCTTCAGAGTTGTTGTTTGAGAGCATCCCGTGATGGACACCAGAGTAAATGTACTGAAGTCAATGGGATTATTCTCATGTAATTCTGCATGATGCTTGTACTCCCCCTCCCCACATATTCCAGTGAAGAGAGGTGAAGCAAAGGAGGCTGAGAGGGGCTGCAGTACTTGGCAAAGGGATCGTGGAGTTGTCAAAATGGAGTGGTGCAACAAATGAATGTTTCTATGCACGTGCGACAGACATTTTTTTTTAAGGATGCTGCTGCCCAACCGCCCACTCCAAGGTTACTGCACAGCAATAACTTAAATGGTCAACCATGGAGTGAGCACATGGTGAGGCAAATTCAGGGATGTCTGATCAAAATTCAGGGATGTCTGATCAAAATTCTCAGTTACAAAAAAATCTGGATTAATTAGTGGCGGGGCTAGATCACACCAAGCCTGTCATCTGACTGCAGCCACTGAAACTTAACTCAGATAAGAGGGAAATGCTTTGGCCTGAGAATATGCAGCCTGATCTAGATGGAGTTTTATTACCCCAGAAGATCAGACTTGCAGCTTGGAGGTGCTTCTGGATTCATCACTGTTCCTAGGTAAGCAAGGTGACAAAAGCAGTCAGGAGCACCTTTTACTAGTGGTGATCTTTCATGGAAAAACAGACCTAGCCATGCTTTCTTAACATCCAGATGGACTACAAGGATGCTTTTCAATGCAGTACAGAAACTTCAGTAACCAGGATGTTAACAGGTGGCTGCTTGTTTGAACATCAATTTCCAAAGCTTTATCAACTACATTGGCTGCCAGTTTGTTTCCAGGCTCATTTCAAGGTACTGGGGCTGACTTTAAAAACCTTAAAATGGTTCAAGGTCAAAGTAGTTGAAGAATTTTCTTCACCCACATGTACTTGTGCAGGATCTGAAATCAGCATGTGAGCCTTGTTGTGGGAACTGGCACTATCAGAAGTGAGACTGATGAGCACCTGTAAAAGGGCTTTCTCAAAAAAGACCTGCAGACTTATGGAATTACCTCTCTCAGAGGTACGCTTATATCCTTTTTTGTTCATTTTCCAGCACATATCTCCAAGCCAGTGGCATGCCAAGGGCAGGGTGGGGGTGCATCCCAGCTGCAACTTGAGGAAAGCCCTTAAAGGAGGGCCCTTGAAGCCAGCTTTCATGCTGCGTTCAGCCTGATGTCTTTCATTTTCTTTTTAAAATGCAGTTCTGGTTTTAGCCACTAGGGGTGCAGGGAAGTCTGAGCATAGCAAAAAGCACCCTAGGATTTGCTAGACTGCCCTTTCTTGAAGACTGAAGCAAACTTGCTTAACAGATCATACAACCAAGCCAGCACGCTGATAGCTGCTACAGTAATTGCCAGCCTGCAAGTCATTTTCTCCAACAACCTAGCCTTTCTCTCTTCCTTTCCTTGCACCCAGCTCAGCCAGATCGTGCAAAGCAGTAGTTAGGTGGTTGCAGTAAGATAATACAACCTTTCTCTCTCTTAATTTCTCTCCCTTTTTTCCACACTTTTCTCATTCATATCTGTTTCCGTTCACCTAATTTTTCCGTGTCCCTCCCCTGCTATTTTCACCTCTTGGTTTCAAGACTTTCTCATCCCTATCTTGCTTGGTGACAGAAAAGAAGAAGAGGAGGAGGAGGAGATTGGATTTATACCCCACCCTTCACTCAGAGTCTCAGAGCAGCTTACAAACTCCTTTCCTTCCCCACAACAGACACCAGAAGGAGGAGGAGGAGGAGAAGGAGAAGGTTGGATTTATACCCCTCCCTTCACTTGGACTCTCAGAGCAGCTTACAAATTCCTCTCCCTCTCCACAACAGACACCCTGTGAGGTAGGCAGGGCTGAGAGAGCTCTTTCCAGAACTGTCCTTAATAGCTCTGACAGAACTATGGCTTGCCCAAGGTCATTTATCAGCTGCAAGTGGAGGAGTGGAGAATCAAACCCGGTTCTCCCAGATTAGAGTCCGCGTACTTAACCACTACACCAAACTGGCTTTAAGAGTAGTATAGTAGCAAACCTTTGATAATATTATGGACAGAAGGCACTAGGTTTGTTGTGCACTGTAGACTGCGCTGGTTCTGCTGGGCTTCCAACCACCCTCTTACTTGGACTGTGATTCTGTGCTTGACATCAGCTGGCATTGCAACAACGGCACTGGGTTTGCAGAGGATTGTACATTGTATTGGTTCTGCTGGGCTGCCAACCCTCCTTTGCTTAGACTATGATTGTGTGCTTGACATCAGCTGGCATTGTCACAATAGGTTTTCCTGGGCACTCTGTGATTTCACTGGTACTGCTGGTTATTCTGTACATTGCAGTGGTTCTGCTGCTTGAAAAAATGCCCCCTTCAGTTTCTGCTGTGGTTTGACTTTAGTTATTTGGAAACAATGGAGGACGGGGTACCTTCCTTGGGGGGTAGCGTGTGTCTGGTGAATCTTGCAATCACTGTTTTATGATGCTTTGGCTAGTGTTAGTAAAAGTTAATACAAAGGCAGACTCCTAGGTCTCAAAAATGCCTTGTAGATGTTTGAGGTGGTCAAAATGGAGAACAGAAGAGAACAGAAGCGCTCCCAATTGCCTGATAAGAACACAAGTGGTGTGATGACAGCCCCCCCCCCTCAAGTCACAGCTGACTTATGGCGATACTATAGGGTTTTCAAGGCAAGAGACAATTGGAGGTGGTTTGCCATTGCTTGCCTCCATGTCAGCCCTGCTTATCTGCTGAGATCTGACAAGATCAGGCTATCCTGGGGGTATCCAGATCAGGGCTAGTTTAATGTCATCCAGCAAGTTTCCATGACACAAGTGGGGATTCGAACCTGGGTTTCCCAGATCCTAGTCTGACACTTTAACCACTACACCATGCTGGCTCTTGTGATGGAATAGCATGTTGGAATCTGAATCTTTTTTAATGGCATGATTATATATACAAAGTTAAATAAAAGAAAATTTTCACTGTCTGTGTTTCTTTTCTAGCTATTAAATACAAAATTTGAGTCCAGTGGCACTTTTAAGACCAAACTTTGTTCCGCTGCTTCAGACCGACATGCCTACCTACCTGGATCAATTTTCTGCGCATTCTTATTATTTGCTTTATTTCATGATTATTACTGAAAATAATTTTGTCATATAGAGGAGAGTCCCTGGCCTGGATAGCCCCAGCCTAGCCTGTTTTTGTCAGATATCAGAAGCTAAGCAGGGCTGATGTGGAGGCAGGCAATGGCAAACCACCTCCAAACACCTCTTGCTTTGAAAACCCTATGGGGTCGCCATAAGTCAACTGTGACTTGATGGCAAAAAGACCCAACAAAAACAGAGGAGGAGGATGTTAAAAAATTATCTGCCCCTGGCACTAAATAGGCTAGGTACACCACTGTTCCAAGCTTATCTTTTTCAGATGGTCTTTTAGTTTTGCTTTACAGTGCTTGAAGGTTAGGTAGAAGCTTTCTAAAGAATTTTAGAATGCTCTGATTTTTTTTTTGTTATCTATTTTGTTCTGGTGCTTTATATAAACAATTTCATAATTTTAGTTAGCTATTGGGGATTTGATTGCAATTTTAATTATTTTGGATTAATTTATTTGTCTTTATAGTTTGTGTTTATCTGTTTTCATATAAATTAGCTGGGGTGGTCCCTTTAGATTAGAAGGGTGGTAGAACAAATTTGCTAAACAAAATAAATAAACGTCCATTATAAGAATAAGTCCATTTTGTGGCTGATTCTAGGGCAAACTCGATATTACAGCAGCATGACTAGAGAGTCAGAATGTGAGTTGTGTTGATTTCCTAGAAAATAGGATGGGGACAATTTACAGTACAGCACAGACAGGAGGAAGATGATAAACTGCAAAAAAAACAACAACAAAACCCCCAAACCCCACTCTGCTTTTCATCAGCTGTTTTTCTCATGAAAGGACCTACTTTAAAAATCTTAACACTCTGCTAGAAGAAAACTTGCTGGAGAGAAGTAGTTTTAAGGAAGGAAAATGTGAGCAGGTGAACGGTCCAGGATCTTCCACAACCCCCCTATGCAGTCCTTTAAACTGCACATCTATTCCCCACTTTATTGGAAACCGGTAGTGAACCCATTCTGACATATGGCTTTTCCACAGTCACAGATAGGCTGTTGGTGAATGAGAAACTTGCCAAAGACCACATCAGCCTGAGATCTCTGATTACGTGGCTGACATTACACAGCAGCACAATTTCTCTCATGGTACAAAATATTTCTCAGTATTCCAAATACAATACTCCTTTGGAATGCTATGGAGCTGCAAACATGTAGGTCTTTGGAGACCTGTCTTGCTCCAGCTGTATTTTCCTATGAGCTAAGCATTCAGAAAAATGAGTCACACAAAAGCTGTGAAATGAAATGGGAGCTACTGAATAGGAGCAGTCTTCAGCATCATTATATAGGCCCTTTTCTTGAAACTCCCACAATCCTTGTATTAACATTCATGATTGAGGAACACATCTTGCAGATTCCAGAGGCAATGTACTGTGACCAGTTTTCATTTTTGCAGTCTTCATTTTAAAAAGAAGCTTTGTTTCCAAGAATGGAAGGGACATTACTCAGCATTTTCTCAATAAAGCTGCTTCACAGTGCCGCCTGTTTGGATGAGAGCCCTCCAATCGTAGGGGTGTTTTGTTTTTTGTTTTTGAAACTCCAGTTTAATTTGTCACATGTTATTTCTAGATGCAGAAAAACTGATTTTCCTTTCAGAACTGAGAAACTAATAATTACAGAACCATCCAGTTTAATAGTCAGGTGAACTGAATGAATCTTAACAGAATATGCACAAGTAATGTATACTCATTATGTGTATGTCACGGTAGGCAATTTCTAAGCGTCTGCTTACCAGGAAGTCCCCCAATCACTATCCAGAAAAGTGAAGTATGTCTGGCTAGTACAGGGAGGTGGCTATGGCAACAGCTACTGAGTATGGGTGGAATCTAGTAGCAATCTAGTAGTAGGAATCTTTTGCAACATTTATTGGTGGCATGTCCATAACTCCTTTCACTCCAGCTTTATTTTCTTACTAACCCTTTGTGCAGATTTAAGAGCTCCAGTGAAGCTCTATGGAATTACATTATTTTGCCTGCTCCTCTGTGTCTGTCCGGTGCTTACTTGCTGTCTACCTAGTGTGTATTTTGTACTAAAGCCAGTGTGATGCACAGGTTAGCATGTCAGAGCGAGGAGACCAGGGTTCATAATTGCCACTTAGACATACATTGGGCCAGTCATTCCCTTTCAGTCTAATCTATCTCACAAGATTGTTGTGAGGATAAAATGGGAAGAAGGAAAACTACGTATGCTGCCCTGAGCTCACTAAAAGAAGGATGGGATCAGTGGTGTAGTACACAAGTTAGAAATAATAATAAAATGTACAATACTGTTTATTGAAAATTCCATATAGCCAGTTGATTCTCATAGAATGCTTCTGTCGATTTTTGTTGAACTCTTGTATCTGTAGCCAACCAATGGTTGCAATTCAACCATGATCTGTCAAACGGAGTTGCATCCCAATCCGCTAACTCTTTTCCCAATAAATTTATTGTCATTAAGTCTGATATGTGATCTACTGTTAAAGTAGTTCTCACCCTTGTTCAAATTAATTAAACTGAAACCTCTTTCAGCTTCAGCACTAGGGATGCCCTTTGCTGGGCATCACCCCCTCCCCAGACTACATCACCCCCTGTAAGTACAACTTTGTGAGACTACTCCATAAAAGAGTGGAGGAGAAAAGTACTTGCACCTAACCCAAAGTTGATATGGGAAGAATACCTGGTCTGTTCTATTAGGAATAGGAGGGCAGTTCTTTGCAACCATTATAGATTTTTTTCCTTCTTAGAGCAAAGAGGGAAAGATTCTAAATAGGTATTTTATTCATAGAAATACATGCTTGCCCAGAAGGAACTGTTCGGCTGCGGTTTTGTGTAGTCTTACTTGGGAGGCAGCTTCACTACATTCTGTGGGATTTACTTTTGAGTAAATAAGCTGAAGAAAGAAATGCAGAGATTATCTACTTTCCCCTCTTTAACACTGATTTGAAAAAAAAGAAATTAGTCAAAAATAAAAGCAATCACCGAAGGCCTCTCTGCTTGGAAATAAGCACCCTTTGAACTGGCTGGGGTTTACTTCTTGGTCAGCATGCTGAGGCTGGTGCCGCACAATAAAACTCCAGGTTTCTGTGAGCCTTCTGTGGGCATTCCCCTTTGGCCTGGTTTGCCTTCAGGATGTTCTTTATCTCCAGCCAAGCTGAAAGGGGGAACACTACCAGGATGGGCATGTGGACTGGGTATCCCTGCAGCCAAGGAAGTCACCTTGGAAGGAGGTTGTTTCTGATGTTTCATGCAGTGAGGAGGAGATGAGTGAGCCATTCAAATTGCCCACCCTTGGCAGGTGCCTGAGCAGGTAGGGTGGCGCCTGGCTCTGCTTCCGCGCAAGTTTGGCGGTGCCAGAAGGGGTGGCTGGAGGGGCCCCTGTTAGCTAGCTTTCTGCAGCCTGCGTGGGGCCATAATTTTGTGTACTCTGCAAAGCAGTTGAAAGGTGTGAACCTCAGTGGGGGAAGCCTTCAGGAAATCAAGGCTGTGCCAGTCTGTTTGCTTGCAATGAGGGGAGAGACTCCGGAGTCAACCAGCCCAGGATGGGATCTGTCTGAGTGGGAAAAGGGAGGCATCCTGGAGCTCCTGATGAGTTTTCAACCAGCTCGCAAAATTCCTGAAAATTTAACAATCAGCTCTCATGAGCCGGTCCGAGCCTACTCTAGCACACCACCAGGTGGAATGCAAAATAACGAGACAGATGGAGACTAGGAAGGTCATGTTACACCCTATTCATCTTCTCTCTCCACCTTGCTCTGGTACTCGCACAGGATTAAAGATAAAAAGAAAAGAAGTATTTTGTGACTTTCAAGCAATTAGGTCACTAATACAGGGTTGCCAATTTCCTGAAGATTTGGAGGTAAAGCCTGGGAAGATGGGGTTTGAGGAGGATCTGTAGCCTGGAGAGCAGCTATAATTCAAGGTGGTCGCCAACAGTGCTCCCTCTAAGCTGTGGAGTCTTGTGAGCAAAGATTCTACCTTGTGAGCTACTGGCGTTAAAGCTGTGTGCTAGCCATTTGGCTGCTGCATAAATTAGTTTGCTCTGGAGCCATCCTTCGTGAGCTGAGACAAATGTGTTCACACTAACTCAGCTTAGAGGGAACACTGGTCGCCAGGCCCTACCTGGAGGTTAGCAAGCAACCCTACATGAGCACCTTCTTGATCCCTGTTAATGATTCTTGGACCTGGCACTGCAGCAGAACTAGACTTAATTGTATTAATTGTAATCCTATCAGAGTGTGTAGGCAAGGCCAGGGGCGCGGTTTAGGTGCACATATAAGCAGACCTCCGAGCCCAGCTCAGACATGTGTTCCTGAACCTCCTAATAAACCATGAGCTGATTTCACTTGAAGGCGTCTCTGGACTGAGTACTTTACACACTGGGTAGCTGATTTTTGGTGCTCCCCTGTAATTTCATCTTCAGCTCATACTTTGTAAATAAACAGATATTTCCAATGGCATCTTAAGTCTCTTGCATTGTTTTCTCCCTAGAGAAGTGGTCCTGCAAAAGCTACTGAAAACTTTCCACTATTCAAGATAAGAGAGTGTGACGGCAACAAAATGCCTCGTGCTTTGGATTGTAAACTGGAAATGCTGATAAGCGTAACAGTGCAGCCCCATGCAGAGTAAGTCCAGCCTAAGCCCACTCAAATCAGTCTAAGGCTATTGGAATCAGTGGGTTTAAAGTAACTCTGCACAGAGTTGCATTGCTAGTAAGAACATAAGGGAAGCCAATGTTCGATTCAGGACACCTGAAGCCCTCCCACTGTTTATTTATTTATTCGATTTTATACCCCACCCTCCCCGTGAACAGGCTCAGGGTGGCTGTTGCCCACACCCGAACACCAAGAACACAGTGCATCACTTGTCCCAGACTGAGAGTTCCTATCTATACTTTGTGGCTAATAGCCACTGATGGACCTCTGCTCCATAGGTTTATCTAATTCCCACTTGAAACTGTCCATGGACAGCTTCAAGAGGGAATTAGATAAACCTATGGAGCAGAGGTCCATCAGTAACTATTAGCCACAAGGTATAGATAGGAATTCTCAGTCTGGGACAAGTGATGCTCTGTATTCTTGGTGCTTGACCGGGGGGGGGGGGGCAACAGTGGGAGGGCTTCTAGTGTCCTGGCCTCACTGCTGGATCTCCTGAGGGCACCTGGTGTTTTTGGCCACTGTATGTCAGAGTGTTGGACTGGATGGACCACTGGCCTGATCCAACATTGGCTTCTCTTATGTTCTTATGCTTGTAGTCGCCACCACCTCCTGTGGCAGTGAATTCCATGTGTTAATCAGTCTTTGGTCATGCTGCACAAAATGGCATGTGTTAAATGTATGTTAGATTTTATATTTGACCAAAACTAATGTCTTGAGAAGATGCTGAAAATGCCATGTGATTTTTCTTTTGTAACTTTTAGGAAACTAAATGTAACTACCTTTAAATTCACACTAGTAAGTTTTGTGCAACATGTTGGTTCTGGAAAAATCCAGAAATTTGTTTTGTGAACAGAAGGTCACTTTGCACTGAGGATAAAAGAGATTGTTGCTCCAGAACCCACATTTAATCCCACGCAGTTCCTGAGAGTCTCTGATTTGAGGAATAGCTTTGAGGGAGCAGTGGGCTGCAGTAGGAAAATGCCATACAATAATAAAACCACCAGCTCTTCTTGAAGGTCTATCCTCCTTATCACTAAACATGTGATGTCTTTATGTTTTGAACTGGCTCAACATTATCAAGATGAATGAACTGAGTGTCCACAGCTGCAAGAGATCCCTTCTGTAAAACATAACTTCTCCATGTGCTCAGTGCTGCTTTTTCTTTCTCTGAATTTTGTTTGGAACTGCTCAGTATTCCATATTTTTGCCTCAGACATCATGCCATAAAAGATATTCTGAGTCTGTCAGACAGAATAGTTGTTCTAAGGTCCTCCTGGATTCCATGGCTAAACAAGCTAACAACTCAGTTGCAAATTGTACGGTACTGGATCTGCCAACATACATTACGTGCTTCATATGAACATTTATTGTAACAGAAAAACACTTTTCAGAGTAGAATGAGATGCATTGTATTTATTCTGGATCATACTGGACAGCAGGCAGCATTGTATGATTATTATGAAAGACCCTATTGTAAATCATACTCTTAGGGGGAAATTTTACAGCAACCATTATATTGCATTTGCACTTTTTGCTCAGATTGGTATAGCTCTTTTTGCATACAGCTAAAATATAAAGTGTCAACAGATAATAATATGTTGATACAGTAATGAAAAAAAGAATGACTTGGTGATGTAACAAGCAAGGATTTATCAATACTTCATCAGTGTTACCAATGATGCCAATGCTAAAAGCAAGATAAAACATAAACCAATAGAAATATTTTAAACAAACAACAATCTGAGAGCCAATACCTGCTTCAGTATTTTTATTCCAACTGCAACTAGAATATGCCCATGGATAGTACAGGATGAAAACTCTGGGACCTCTTCAGAAGATCTGTTGAAAAGGAATCTCATTAAAACAGAGGGATGCTTCTGTATCATTTTCTTTTGGCAGATTTTTGTTTTCCATTTGTATGACACAGTGTATCAGTTATGCCCATGTACAGCTTTTTCTGGTATTCAAAATGCAAGTCTCTTTACCCAGGGGAATGTAATGCATCTGCTAGGTAGCATATTCATAGCCTTTGTAAATACTACGTGAATTGCATTTGCCATGTTTCATAGTCATCTGCTAGATACAGCTTGTTACCTAATTTCTGGTGGAAAATTATATGGCTGCTTTCTTCTGCTAAAGCTATATTTCTGCCATTAGGAGCACAGTCAAACTACCTCTTTTTTAATGGAGGTCATTACCTTCCCCTGTTTCCTCCTCTCCTGTCAAGGCTTTTCCAATACACAAGATTTTGTGCTCGGTGCTCCACCATTCAAATACTATATATAACATAACCATGACAGTCTACAGTTCTTTTGGGTAGAATTGTGCATTTTCAAAAGACACACTCCAACAGAATTGTTGTGCAAAGATTAGATGCACAAATATTGCTGAAATGTGGCACAAAGAGCCCCATTAATGTTGTTCCAAGTGTAGCTGGAGGCAGTTACTGTTTTCTGTATTTTCTAACATTTACGACATGACACCTGCACTTACTTTCCCAACACAGAAAATAGGATTGGGTACTGAGCAACTCAATAACACTACAGCAGCATCCCTGCCCCTGCAGTGTCACACAAAGGGGTTTGCATGCCACTGATGATAGGAAAATGGAGGGATCCTGGGCCCAAGGAAAGCCACTGCAGCTCTGAACCCAACTTACCTCATATTAATAAAGGACTCAAGGTGGGAGAGTGGGAATGGCATGTGGCCACCTTGTCACTGCAGGAATATTGTTTGTGTTACCACATCTGCTGGGGGGGGGGAATGGACTGAGCGGCCACATTGATAAAATTACTTAACTTGGACTAATTCCTTCTTAATTGCTCACACATAACTTCTTGTTCACAGTTCTCAGTGATTATGATGGAATTTAAGTATTAATCACTGCCTAATATGCACCTGGTCAAAAAGTTAAGATTTCCAGTATAAGACAGTCTTTGTTCTGGAATATCTAGACAGAATTCTCTTCCTGCCAGACTGACAGTTATGTCAGTGCTCCTGGAAACTACTCAAATGGGATTAATCAGATTTCAACTAGTCTTTTTGTCACGAGCTGGATGCCAATAGGACAGGAATCAAGCAGAAGTCCGGGACAGTCCAAGGTTAAGCCAAATCAGGAACGAGTTGCCAAGTCCAAAACACTAAGACAAAAGCAGAGTCAGTCCAAACCAGGGTCAAAGAGGGAAACGCACAGGTAGACCAGTCCAGGGAGTCAACAGAGCTGATGTCAAACAAAGCCAGAATCACAAGCCAGAGAGTCCAGAATCAAGTTAGCTATCACAAGCCAAACAGGTGCAGAGCTTAGCCAAGAAGACTTGTTGCTAGCACAAGTTGGTAGTCTTTGTGCTGTGCCTAAATACCCAGCCACTTCCTGTGCTTGTTAGCAGCTGGCAGAGAGGTCCCAGCTCCTTCTAGAACTCAGGACTTAGTGATCTGCGACCACACATACGTGCCTCTTTCCTTCTTGCAGCTAAGTCTTGCCTGCATTGGGACCTTAGGCGTTCCACCTGAGATGGTGAATCAGGTGGGCTTGAGCTTAACTGTGGCTCAGCTGCTGCAGGTGCTGGGAGGAAACCCTGGGAGGTGCTTGCTTGAGCCTCATCTGGTTCAGGTGGAGGCTCCTCTGGAGCTGGGAGCTGATCCTCCACCTCACTTAGGTCCGCAGGAGGCAGATCCTCAGAGGTACTCATGACACTTTTCTTTCTGCTTATCTTCTGGTGTTCCTTCTGTGGGTTAATTACACCATTTTAACTAGAGAGGTTAAAACAATGGCTTGGATCTACCCTGTATGCAGTCTGACATCATAGTAGATCAAGGAACCTTTCGAATAAGAGCAGCTTTGAACCAGCTGAGATGCAAGGAGAACAGGAGCTTCCTGTTTCTACATCATTTTTCTCTATGGTGAGACGCAAAAATTATCTCTGTATCAGAAGCTTGTGCATTCCACTAAATGGTACATGATAAAAATGAAAGTTCTATTTTGAGCATAATAATGAAATGGAGAACAGAAAATATGAAGCAGTTGAGTCTTCCTCTCCCCATTACCCAAAGGACATCTCTGTCATGGCTGAAGCCACACTTAACAAATAAGAGTTTTGTCTGACTGAGGATAATTACTTCTGCATTTGCTGAATCATTGTTTCCATGAAACAACTGTACTTCTCAATCTCTCACTGACTCCAGGGAGTGAAAAGCTTTGCTTTTCATAAGAAATTATTTGGGGTACTTCTACAGATTTTTGCAGCACTTAATCATGGTAACACCGCCTTTGCAGATAGAACAAAATATTATGTCAGCACAGATTTATACCTATCTAGCAATACTGTAGCTCTGGCAATATTCTACATTTGGAAAACCCTAGACAACTGACACATCTGTCTTCCTTCCAAATCTCCAGGAGGTTCTCAGCCTGGAGCTGGCAACCCTATCCATAACACAGGCCACTACTGAGAAGGATTTTGCATGGGTAACCAAGCACACTATGGCAGGGAAAGAACAGAGAGTTGAAATTAGCTGGAACAATAGAGCTGCTGCATGAGTTCATACAAGGAGAGGCAGTCCTTCAGATATGTGGGCCCCAGGTCATGAAGATGGGATGTTTGGCCGGAGGCTTAGTTAAAGCCAGCAGCATGAATTGAACACAGAATAGGGTTGGCAACCTCCAGGAGGAGCCTGGAGCTCTCTCAGAATTACAGGTGATCTTTAGGCTCAGAGATATGATCTCCTGGAGAAAATGGCAGCTTTGGAAAGTAGACTCTATGACAGGGGTGTTGAACTCAATTGTTATGAGGGCCGGGTCTGACATAAATGAGACTTTGTCAGGCCGTGCTGTAAATAGGGTTACCAACCTCCAGGTGGGGCCTGGGGTCTCCTGGAATTACAACTAACCTCCAGATAACAGAGTTCAGCTCTCCTGGAGAAAATGGCTGCTTTGGAGGATAGGGTGCATGGAGTTAGACCTTGCTGACATTCCACCCCCTCCCCGAATTGTGCCATCCCTGGGCCCTGCACCCCAAATCTCCTGGTATTTCCCAACCCAGAGTTGGCAAATAAGGGAGCTTTCACACATGCTAAATAATGGAGTTTCAGTCCTCTTTAGCTACCATTTGCAAGTGGATTTTACCATTTCACACAGTAAAATCCAGTTGCAAAGTGTAATGAAAGTGTGTTATTTAGTGCCCTGGACATACTACATGCATCTCTATAAGAGGCACAGCTACCATTATTGACAGAGCACTAGATTCCACTTGTTCATAATGCTGGCCAAACATTCATGAATCCTTCTTCCATACTGGATCAGATCTGAGTACATGAAACTCCACGTGGGTATGTAAAAACAGTGGGTAGCCATGCTGGTCCATTAGGGGAAAAAATTCAAACCAACAGCAGTATAATGTCTTTTACTGGGACAAACTAAAACAGTACAAAAAAGTTTTGTGTTAACTCTCCACACTACTTGTACGGTAAAAGCCAAAATGGTAGTAATGACTGTTCTCTCTTAAAATATAAGCGCCAGCTGTAGTTCCTCTCTTCCTCTAGCACTTACACAAGTCTTTTGTAAAGCAGAAAAACATGGCAGTTCTCGATGTAACATTAATTCTGTTTTTTGCACCTACCAAATCAGGTGACTAGGTGTGCAAGAAAATTCAGCAAGCAGTTGAAGTGTAGGCACATTGGAGCAACATGTGTTTAACACTGTTGAGGCATCCCTGTGTGGTGGGCTACTGGTGAATACTGACTTCGTTCCCATGTTTTAGCCATGACTTCAATTCTCGAGGGGCAAAGAGGACCATGCCTGTAGCAAAGGCGGGAGGGGGGGCGCTGAGAAGAGCCACGCCACGGATGTGCCCTGCCCTCTTAGGGGTGCCAGACCCCCCCCCCCCAAGCTGCCATCGAGCACAACGATCCCCCCTGCAGAAAGGCAGGTGGTTCTCAGCAGCAGCGGCATCCGCTGCTCTGCCGCTCCATTCTCCTCAAAGAGGCCCACGATTAAAGTGCTGATCTGAATACCTGTTTACTGATGCCATTATCTTCTCACAAATCTAGCTAAACTACTGCGTGCCTAACGAGTTGCTATCCTGCCAGCTAGTTCATTACTTTTAATTCTGACATAACCAGAAACCCACCACCATCAAAATAACACAGTAGGCTAGAAATGAAAAATCTCCGGCAAAAAAGGGTAGAAACCGAAACTTATCTCACAGCTAGCAATGATGACGATTAAGTTCTAGAATTTAAGAATCCTGCATTGGGGAACTAGCCTTAAATTCCAGGTTAAACAAAGTAAGTCCTTCTGTTATTATTTACTATTGCTAATAAAAATCAGAGAAGAAGAATACACTCCGGTTCTCTTTATTGCCGGCACGACTTTAGTCTCTTCAAAGCCATTTCCGGTGGCTATGTCCGAAGAGGAGTGTAGGCTAATTTCCTTTGGTGATAACGATACGCAGTGTCGGCCTATCTATCCAAGCCCTACAGTGAAAGGACGCACCAGCTGATAACGCCCCAAGGCCTTCTCGGGGGTTCCACCCAATCCCCCCCCCCCCCCCCGGCTACGGTAATCAGACGCCGCTTCCTTTCTCCTTCGCACCAGCCTGCCAGCAGCTCCCTCGCTCCCGCCCCACCCACGCGCCAGCCTTTGGCTGGCCCCTGGGACTCAAGGAGATGGGAAAGGGAGGATCCGTTCTGCCCCCCTTTCCCCTCCCGACCACGAAAGGTGACGTCATTATCCGGGCTCTCTGCGGCGGCGCTCTTCACACCGTGGGTCACAATGGAGCCCAAACAGAGCCTAACCGAAATGAAACGGTTGCTCAGCGGCTCGCCTCAGTGAGTGCGGCCTGGTCCTGCTCGGCCGCCGTCATCGTCCATCTCCTTCCCACCCTGCCTGCAGTCCCGTTACCCCCCGCCCAACACATACACCTCCACAACTACAGTGGCGACCCCCAAGCCCGGGGCCCGCCAACACCCATACGAGGCGAGGCGTCAACGGCTGCCCGCCTGCCTTTGCGACACACAAGGGTGTATGTGTGTGAGGGGGGGGGGGGTGTTTGCTGGGGGAGTGGACTGGCTGACACGCAGGAAAGAGAGGAGGGTCACGCTCGCCGCCGCGGATGCTGTTTGGGTGGCGGGGCCGGCGCCGCCGCGTTGAGTCGGAGTCTGCGCCGCCGTCGCTGCCGCCGCCGGCCGAGCCCTGTTAGAGCCGCCATATTGCCGGGACACGGGCACTTCGTCTCTGCTGCCGCCGACACCGCCACTTTGCACTTCACCGTGTCGCGGTCCCTTCCCTCTCTTTCCAGAACCTTTCGTTGCCTTCTCTCATCCGGCCTAGCCGAGCACAGCCCCCTCCCTCGCTTCCTTCTTCCCGGCGCTGGGCGCATCTGATTCCCCCGGACGGGGAGGAGCAGAGCCCGTAGGCCTCAGCCCAGGCTAGCCTTGTCTCTCTTCGAACTACCGGGCACGGAAGAAGCGCGAGCCCAGGGCCTTGCCACTGAGACGCCGGCCCTGCTGCCGTCGCTGGGAAGCGGCGGCACCGCTCAACAGCTGGTGACGCAAAACTGAAGGGGGGCAAAAAGCAGCAGCAGCCGCCCAGGCGCCCCCGAAAGGAGCGGAAAGGCTCGAGCGGGTTCGCGACAGAGAGGGCTGCTCCCTGCAAGGTTCCGGGTGGCTTAAACCGGCGACTGGGAAAGCGGCGGCGTTAAGTGGGCTCTGGCCGGGCATGAGAGACGGCTCTGCCGGTTGCTGCGGCTCCCGCCGCCTGGGATGAGAAAGTCTCCGACCACACCCGCCGCAGCAGTCACCGCCGCCTCCTACCCCCATCGCCAGCGGAGCCAGCAGCAGGGATCGGAGCGGGCCTCGGCACAAGCGCCAGGAGCAGCAGCGGAAACGGGAGACGCTGTGTGGGGGTGAGTGGGTCCGGAAAGGGGCTGGCGTGGCGGCGGCCGGCAGCCCGGGGGGGGGGGGGGAGAAGCACAGCAGCACCCTGTTAGTGGCGGGGGGGGGGGGGGGGATGTTGAAAGCTTGGGGGCGGGAGGTGTCCCTTCCCGTTGTGTGTCTGTCGGTGCGTGTGTCACTGTGTTTTGGAGTGAGAAGGGAAAATGGCTGACGACTCTTCATTCTTTTTGCCCGGCCTGTCCCGGGCCTTGTAGGAGAATGGGGGTGCGCACAGCCCGTAGCCGCAGTCTCGGGGAGGGGGGGCGGGAACGACATGGCCTGCAGAGATGGCTGGCGTTTGGCGTGATTCCTCCCTGAATAGCCGGGGAAACTGGCGAAGGAAAGAGTAAAAGGGCTCCCGGCATAGGTTTGCCCGGCATTCGGTTTCTTTTAATACTCCTTTCACTTCACACCAAACGCCATTACTGAGGTGGAGTGTTTGGAATCATGTAGGCCTGGGCTACGCCAGGAAATAAGGCCCTCACCAGGCTTTCTTTCTAAAATCCGGCCTGCAACGGCGGAGTCCAACGCTTTTCTCTTCGCTGTAAACATTATTGTCATGGGTGCAGGTGGGCTGTGTAATGGCTGCCCTCTCAATTTCCAATAATGTCGTTTTATTGTAAAGAAGAGTCTCCACCATTCAATTTTCCTTCTTCCTTATGTTGCAGAAGATCGTAGTTTGGCTATTGGCATTTTTTATTGATGATTATACCCGCATTGTTTTGTTATAGCGTAGAAGCTATGTTATGGCTCACACTGACCAGTTCCTGACTTCTAAAAGATTTTGTATTTCAGAAAAAGCACTACCTTCGAGATTTCTTTATAAATACTTACACATTTTGAGGGTTCAGTTTGATTCTTATAGAGTTTACTGCCAAACCCCCCCCCCCCCCCCCCCGATTTAATGGAGTAAATTTGGAAACAGAGTTATTGCTTGAGTTATTGAGTTATTGCTTGAGGGGTTTTATTTTAATGTCTCCTGGAGTGGGGTGGGGTTAGCTTCAGAATCCAAATTGTATGCTCTCTGTGAATAGGAATTTAAGGCTGTTAAATCCCATCAAGCTTGGGGGAACTTTTTAATAAACTTGTGTGGGATTGGGTTATATAAATACTAGAATACTTATTCAGTGTTAGGATTTTCAAGACACTTTAAACTGAGATACTGGTGTTCAGGCAATATCTTACTTTTGTATGGCATACTCAGCCATCTGATACAATTTTCTTTCTAGAGGGACTTTCCCATACTGACATAGACTTGAAATGTGGGGGTGTGGCTCTTACAGTTACTAGTATAAAGAGCACAAATGTTTTAATATTGGGTTCATGATTTTAACAGTATAAATGGTATCACAGCAACTTATGCTTGCAAGTGTATGTTGTTTATTAGTAGCTGCTTTTTTAGTAAGTTTGCTGACTTTGTATTTATGTTCTATGACTAGGAAGAATGGGCCTTCACCAGTAAAAAAAAGTTTCAGATCAGTGGTGGCTGTAACTGTGACCACCACAGTTTAGGAAATCATTGGTGAATGAACAATTTGCAAATATCTGCATCACTACTAGTAATTTCTCTCTCTCTAGTGAAGGGCTGGGTGTATTCTCATACTGCTGTTCAAAATCTTATTTTTTCTTTAAAGAGGATAGGACAGATTAGAGATTTGTGGTTAGTTATCAAACTACTGTGTATTGCCTGTCACATCAGGAACTAAGGATGGCATATTTGAATGTATGTGTTCTCTTGAACAAAAATATTAATATAAGATGGAATAAAATTCAGTGTAACTTCTTTACTAACATATACTCATACTAAAGGTGCTTACTTGTAAGCAGGTTCTGTTTATTTACATGGAACTGAGACTTTCTAAATAAGACTATTATACAAGGTGTGGATGTATAGCCCATTGAAATATCTGCAGGTTGCTTCCAAGTAGTGTTTAGGATGATGTAAAAGCATTTTTGCAAGACTGAAGTAGCATAATTCTTTATAAACTTTTCTTGTTCTCCCCTACCCCATTCCACGATCCATTCATAGGTTTTCAAATGAAAATATAACTAACTTTCTTTAGGTGATTCCTCACCATTGGTCCACTTTTGGCTTATTTAATGTTGCTTATTGAATTTACAGACCACTTGTTTCTCAAAAGTGCCAATTCAGGAACAAAATGCTTTTGTTTTTCTTGGAACATCTTTATAAACACTTATGTATAGAAAATATTAATATACTATAATAAGAAGGCCCTGTATTATGTCTGTGTTTGTTAATACTAGAAATTACATCACTGATAAGAAAATAACAACCCAAGGTATAAGCATATTTATAGTTGTGAATATGCACTGTTTGGAGTGATGAACAAGGGTAGCAGCCAGCTTTAAGATTTAGGAATTGATTCTTAAACATTAACAGATCCTTTAAATCATCTAGAAATACTTCCTTAACAGTAGCAAATGTGCTCTGGAAGTGAGCATTTAAAAAGATTCTTGAATTTTTTTTAAAGTGGGTGAAAAACTGCAATTTTTAGGCTAGATTCAGTTGCCTTCTAAATCCATTTTACTACTAATGTGCACCTACTTACTATGCTATATTGCAACAGGAGGTATGATTGTGGAGTGTGTTTCAAATTTTCTAAGAAAAGCATGGCATGTGAGCATAATTATAGATTTGATTCCTTAAATAACCTTTATTTCTTTTGATATTTGTTCTGGCTGCATAGTTAAAAAAACATCCAGTTTAAATTCAGTGGGAGTTTGCTTGCCTGGCTTATGAATCCTTGATACATTTGCTTAAAAGACCTTTAGTTTTGATAGAAGTTCCATTAAATTAGCTTTTGAGGCAATGGTGGAAAAGCTTTAGTTTTTTTGTATGGGTTTTATAATAGTGTTTTATTGTATTTTTATAATGTTTTATTTATATTGTAAGCCGCCCTGAGTTCTACAAGGGAAGAAGCAGCTGATAAATGTTTTAAATAAATAAAAAGTATTATATATTTCCTTTAAAAAATTGTTACTTTCCCTGCCCTTTAGTGGGTTGGGCTGCTTTCAGCACAACATGCTTTGAAATAATTATTTACAGTTTCTTACAAATGCTGGAAATTGGAAAGAGTAAAAGTTAAATATGTAGTAGTGGTTCCTAGTTCTTGATTACATGAAGCATGTTTGTTTTAGTGTTTACAGGACTTGCTGTCAAACTGCAATTCCTGTTTTCCTTTCAGAACACAATTCTGTGGCTTCTCTGCAAAGGGCTGTTAATTCAGTAGCTCTTACACCCGTGCAAGCTGATGCTGACACATGGCGGGTACTTGTTCTGTGGGTCCCTTAAATGTTCTGTCCGCTCATAATTCTCTGTGCCCATGTTCACTGTGATCTATAATTATATGGCAGTTTAATGGCACCTGTGCTTCTCTGGTTGTAATATTGCATTGGTGCAAGAGATCACTGATTTGATGTACATATTAGATCTCTCTTTCTGCCATGCCCCCTCTCTGCAAATCCCTTCACAGTTAAGCTTCAGAAGAATAATTAGCAGACAAATCAGGGGTCACTTGTGCAAGTGTTTTATGAATTTTGCTGTACTGGTAATGTCCTGGAAGTTCAGGAACTTTGAATTGAACATATTTTTTTCTTTATATGTTTTGATACTTTTGTAATGTATGTAACAGTATATTCAGTTCTTGTCAGAGAGTTCTGAATTTGAAACCTTTATATCTTATTGGTGGAGTACCGAGTCAGGTTCAAGGTGTTAGTGTTGACTTTCAAGGCCTTGAGTGGCCAGGGACCCACGTACCTTCGGGACCATCTTCTCCAATATGTCCCCGAAAGAAGGCTGAGATCAGCCAGTAAGAACTTGTTGATGATCCCTGGCCCTAATGAGGTCCGGCTGTCCTCAACTAGGGCCAGGGCCTTTTCGGTCCTGGCCCTGACCTGGTGGAACGCTCTGCCAAATGACATCAGGGCCCTGCGGGATCTGATGCAGTTCCACAGGGCCTGTAAGGCAGAGGTGTTCCACCAGGCTTTTAGTTGAGGACAGCAACTGGAGATGAAGACTGGCACCGTCCTTTTCTTTCTATGGCCTCCGTGTACTTTCCCCCACCCTGCTGTGCAGGACAGTAGTATGGCCAGTAAAGGGAGAAGTATTATATCACTATTTGAATTGGTTTTAAATTTTTATATGTACTGATTATATTTTAAATATTTTTTTCAATAGCTGTTATTGTCCAGAGCCTGATTGCAGGGTGAGTGATTCATAAATTTACTGAAATAAATAAAACATTATTGGAAATACGTTTCATTTTTTCAGCTTATAATTATACTTGGGGCAAGAGCTGTATTGGTTGAGACATGAGAAGAAATGTTGTTCTCAAATTCCTTGATGTGATTTGCTTTCTTCTGAAAATTTTGATTCTTTTTCCTTGGTTCGATTTCTAACCTATTCCATGTGGAAAGTGTGTCAAGCAAAGTGATTCTGTTAAAAATGGAGATTAATTTCACCTTTGCATGTTTTGTTAAAAAGGTTGTGATCCTTAGGCCAACTGCTTTTTGCTTCTGCAGATAACTTGAAATACTCTGTTTTCTTAATTGTTGAAAGCTCTTGGAAGCTGAGGTCTTATCCAGTATGTTATAAATGCCATCTGTGAATTTGGATCTGGTGTCTTATGGTCCCATCCTAGTATGTATTTCTGTCCCTCCCCCAAGTATCCTGGCACATGCAGAGGACTTAATGGAATCAAATTGTCAGTGAAAGCGCAAATAATGGCTGGCTAGTGAGCCAAGTTAAAATGTATTGCTGTGCTCCAGAAGCCTTTGGAATTACTCTCTTGGGATAGAAGAATCTCCTGATGGGTCAAAAGTGGTACTTTGAATACTGTTTTTCTGCCAGGTGCCACTTAATCTCAAGCAACTTGCTTGGGAAATGGAGTTGCCAGGTGAAAAGGAAAGCATGAAACACTCACTGATAGCTTCTGAGTCTGCTGCATACCTTTCCATTTTCAGCCTGGAAAGCTGTCAAAATATTGTGTTATAATTGTGTTCTGGTTTTTTTTCAAGCTTTTACTGATTTTAGTGGTGGTTGCAAACACATATGGTTGCAAACTTGC
The DNA here is from genome assembly GCA_029233225.1 of Lepidodactylus listeri. Lineage (NCBI taxonomy): Eukaryota > Metazoa > Chordata > Lepidosauria > Squamata > Gekkonidae > Lepidodactylus > Lepidodactylus listeri. Next base: position 93,159,374 of record JARCFY010000001.1, read on the forward strand.
AGAAATTACAGTTCACATTTAAAATCAGAATACACTACTTGTTTTTTTGGCCAACTGACACTTCAAGGGAAAGTGTGTAAAACTGAGGTGTTCATCAAACCAGTTAACTTCTCAAACCAAGCAGTGGTTTGGATCCACTTAAAAGCTTCTGAGGATCGAAGAGATTTTTGTGTGGAGGATGTGACTACTTTGCCTCCTTCTTTCCATGATACTCAAAAATGTCCCCTGACATGCTTCTCCTGTGGTCAGGAGACTCCTAGGAACAGCACGAGGAATGTTTCTACAGTGAAAGGGGTGGTTGGTGACCCCCCCCCAGTAGATTCTGACTCTTGTGTAGAATTCTTGTGAAATGTTCTTTTCAAAATTTGCTGCCCAACATTTCACTTTGTTAGAACTTTTAACATTGGAATCTTGGTGTTGTGTACTCTTCTGTAAAGCAAAATTATGTGGAAAACAATGCTGTACTGACTATCCAGGGGACATATTGCAAGCAAAGATACCTTAAAGTTTAATAAAATAAAAGAATACTCTTTACATAGCTTTGCATTTGTGTAAACTAGAACATATTCAGATATGGAGAAATTACTGCTAAAGTTCCTTGAATGGGAGACTATAGATTGTATTGCTTACAACTGTGGTTCCCAAACTTTTTTGGGTCGATGCCCCCTTGGTTCCATAAACTTGTTCACAGTGCCCCCACTCTATAAAAAGCATTATCCAGAATAGCAGTTTGCACAACCCACTAAAGAAGATAATAACAATAAAATTCAAAACAGTAAAAATTAAGTGCAGATTCATTCAAAATTCAGTTAAAACTTTTTAGATTAATTCATCAAAATTGATAAACTTGATCCAGTGATACCAGTTTTTGAAATTCTGATAGTCATTTAGCAAGAATCTTAGATACCACATTTAGTAACTATTTAACTTTTCAGTAAATCCTTAATGTGATGAATGGGCTTGATGAAGTAATAACCAGTTTATTGCCTTCTTTTAATTTCTTCTTTCATTTTATTACTGTATTCTGAATAAGGACAATGTGTTTTGTTTATATAAAAGTTTGTCTAAATCTAAAACAGTGCTGAAAATATACCCCAAATTTTCCCTGATACTTATATGTACCATAATTTTTCTTATTACTGGACTTTTTATACCCTAAATTTCTTCTTATTTACCCAAATTTTTCCTTCTACGCATAATGTTTTCCTTAAAGTGTTTTATTTTTTGAAAACAGTTATTGAGACATTTTTTAATTCTTATATAACCTAGAAATATTAATATTGGGCAGGCTGTGATAAAAATAAGTTATATAGGTAAAGAATGCACTTCATAATGAACTGGTTCAGTAACTGAAAGCACAAGAAAATAAATACCACACTCAATACTATTATGTTAGTACTTAGAAAAACTTGAGAAATGACAGAGACAAAAACATACATGGTGACAACAGTTTCTCAAAACACGGTATACAGGTCTGACTAGGGCTCTAGTGGTGTATTGACTAAAAATTCCAATAGTTTCTTGAGATTTCAGCACTATGCAGAGGCAGAAACTTGGAGTGTCATTTGCCAGTATGGTGCTATAGCCTCGTCAATCATAAATTGATTGAACATGGTTGAACTGAACAACATGGTTGAAGGGGCCTGCCTCCAGTGCCTCCCTAGGTAATCCCATTGCACCCAGCAGGGTAGTACTGCTCACTTTGGGAACCACTGGTTTAGAAGGTTGGTTGAAATCCAGCAAATGGCAAGGAGATCTATGGATAGGCTTCTCTAATTCCTTACAAAGCTCTTACATTGTGTTTTGGTAATGGCTCTGGACCTTATATAAGAAAGGGGACTTTGTTTGTTTCCCTTAAGAATTTTTGCACCTACCTTGTTTCAGATTTATGTTCATATCATATACTTTTCAGAAAAATTTGCAGTTTTTGTAGGTTTGTTCAGTATTATAGACAAAATGGGACAATATTTTGGGGCTACTGGTCAATAGTATCTCCTGGGACAAAGTTAACATCTTAATATCTAGAATACAATAGAGAACATATAGGAAGTTTTGTGAGGATTGCATACATTTGGTATTCTGCTGAGAACCTTTTATCCTCTTTTTTATTCCTTTTATCCTCTTCCTCACTGCAGCACAGTTGACTTGTATGACTTGGTCTGTATGGGTTCTGTAACCCTGGTAATCTTCTGAAGGTTGAAAATGGCTGGTGTGGGGGGTTGTGACCATCAGTGTCTTTTGTTGATGGATCACTGGATTCAACCCATTGAACTGTGATTTGCTTTGAGATATTGCAGCCTGTCCACTGTTGGTGTTTGGTATCCATCTGATGTCTTAAATAGGAGTAGGGGTGTGCATTCGGATCTACCAGAGCCAAAAATATACCTGAAGAACGCTTTATTGGTATTTTTCAGGCATATTTCGACATCCTAAATGTATCTGGGATTTTTCAGAAAAACCAAAACAAAATTCCTGAAAAAATCCCAGATATATTCAGGAATTACCAGTAAACCCCAAAAAACAGCTGAGGGGCTACTGCTCAGCTGTTTTCAGGCTTTCTTCTACAGTCCCTTTAAACAGAGGGTGTTTAAAGGGACTGCCAAAGAAAGCTTGCAAAACAGCTGAGCTGGGGGGGGGGGGAATCACTCTACCTGTACTGCCCAAAAGAGCCCTTAAAGCAGCTGATCCCGCTGGGAGAACTTTCTCTGCTGGCTCAGCTGGGGCTTTTTGGGCAGCGTGGTTTTAAACTGGATCACCCAAAAGAGCCTGTGAAGCAACTGATCCTGCGGGGAGAATTCTCCCCGCTGACTCAGCTGGGGCTCTTATGGCCCCCCCCTTTCTATATTTTTCCATTTGGGTCTATTGGACCCCCCAAAATTTGGGATTTCCAAAAAATCCAGGAACCAAATACTTTACCATATTGGGATCTGGGTTTTTTTGGGAACCTGAAATTTTTTTGGGTCCAACAGACTTGAACTGAAAAATACCGAGGGAAAAAAAATTGCACACTCCTAAATAGGAGTTAAGGCTTGTTTCAGTTACACACACACACACATATGCATTTGTATGGTGGATGTGATATACTCATCTATGACAACATAAACTTTATGCATTTATGCATCTTGGCAAAACATTCACTAGTAATTCGAGAACATTCGAGAGCTCAACCAGCTGTTTGAAAACACGTCAGTTGGCTGTGGTCACCATTGAACCAGGGACTCGCTGGCACATCTGTACCGCCATAGAGTGTTGACAAATAAAGTGAGTCTCTTCACAACTTAATGCAGGTGACTACCCTGATTGGTAAAGGTGATGCAAGCAATGTAACAGGTCAGAGCACTTTGTGAATGTCTCAGTCAAAGTGACCATGACTTAATATTTAACTGCGGAAGTTCTCACAAATTTGATTAAACTTTAGCACTACCTCCTTGAAGTAGTAAATGCACAGTTAACATTTAGTGCTTATCTGCAATACTATATGGAAACAATACTATCTGAAAAAGCCAAAGAACTCTTCACCCACTCGCAGAAGAAGGTGATAGAAGGGGGCAAATATCCTTGGGGAGGGAGATCCATAGATTAGGTGCCACAACAGCAAAGACCCTCTCTCCGTTGCCATTTGTCTAACCTCCAAAGGCAGAATACCTGAAGTAAGCACATCCTAGAAGAAGACTGAAGCAGTCAGGTTGTATGGGAGTAGGCTGTATTTAAGGCATGCTGGTTTCAAACCATATGGGCTTTAAAGGTTAGCAGTAGCACCTTAAATTGGGCTTGGAATCAAATTAGGAGCCAGTGTAATGAGCCAGGACTGCACTAATATGGTCCTTTTGACCCAGCCTGTATGCTGGTTGAAGCATTCTGTTCCAAGTTTCCGAACACTTTTTAGGGGAATCCCCATGTAGAGTGCATTGCACTAATCCAATCTAAATGGCCGCAGGCGGCTAATCAGTTGAAGCTGGGGAATGGTACTCCTAGTCATGGCTGCACCTAAGTATCCAGCATTAGGTCTGGGTCCAGGGGCAACACCAAGCTGCAGACTTGTTCCATCAGAGGGAGTGCAACCCCATTTAGAACTGGAGACACTTTAAATTCTGGGTCAGTCCTTCTGTTCACCAGTAGAACTTCTGTTGAATTGGAATTAAGGTTCACTTTATTAGCCTGTATCCACCTCAAAACTGCCTTCAGGCACAGATTCAGGGTTTCTGCAGCCTTCCCGGGATCTGCCAGGTGCATGAGCTGGATCTGAGTGTCATCCGTATCCAGCCCAAATTTCCAGATGACCCCACCTAGCAATTTCATGTAGATGTTATAAAGGATGGGGGACGAGATGGAGCCTGTGGGACTCCAAAGAACTACGCAGCAGTCCTCCAGCATCACCTTCAGAAGCCTGCCTTCTGGATAGGACCTAAACCACTGCAAACATTGTCAGCCTCAAAAGGGCATACAGAAGGATATAACATGGTTAATGGTATACAAAACCTCTGAGAGGTCCAGAAGAATCAAAGTCATGCTTCCCCTGTCCATCTCCCAGTGCAGGTCCTCTATCGTGGCAACCAAAGTGCACTACAGTCTGTTACATCTTTTGAAATATATGATCATGTCACTCACTAACTTAACTAACTGCACTATCTAGAACTGCCAAGCAGTAGAGAGCGCAAAAATTAAAGTTCAGATTTTACTGTTGCCTTGTTGAATGCATTCTCTTGTAGAGTTTGCATTATGTATAGACATAAGGCTGCAGCTGGCTTGCTAAAAAGCCTTTCATTTGAATACTAATGCTTTCAGGAATAATGGAAATAAATTTTGATGAGAAGATTGGTTGATTTATACTTTTTGACAGCCAAACAGAATGGTTCACCCTTGAAGGCAGTGGCAAATGTCCTTGAAGAAAATTGGCAACTTGAAAAAAAATCAGCTTCTTTTACTTGTTTTGAGGAATATTATTTCATACAGCAATGTATAGATTTATATATAGAAGAAGTAATTAATATTTACAAATTGTAGTACTAAGTCCATTTGTTTAAGGACTAAAAGTAGTGTCTTCATGCTAATAATAAAAGACAGACTACCAAAATTTACTCAGACTACCTAGATTTACTTAACTAAATTCTGAAGCACACAACTTTTGTGGTCAAAAATAGCTTACTGGATATTTTGCAAAAGGATCTGCATTTTGTAAGACGTTTATGAGCAGATAGGTGTTGGGAGTATTTTAAGTCGTACAGTGGAATCCTACATAGAGTTACACGCTTCTAAGTTCATAGAAGTCAGTGGGTTTGGAAGGGTGAAACTGTTCATGATTTCACTGATAATCTGACTAAAAATGTGTTGCTACGTTGAACAAGGCACTGCAGAAATCTCAAAAGTAAATTTTATATTTTAAAGCTTGTAATGGAAAATATTATATTAAATTTTGCCTGACGTTAAGGGAAGTTTTTACTCGGTCAGGTTTTAAAAACACAGTGTGGATGTATTGTAGTAAATAGAAGGCTATTTTTCAGGTATCTGCTTTTAAGTGTATATTGATTAAAGAAGTAACCTTTTGATTATAAGGACTGCTTTTTAACAGATTTATTTTTAGATGTTATGTATATTATCTTATGAACTGTCATTGTTGGTCCTACCAGTTAGTGATAAGCCTAAGAATTGTGTATGTATTGTGAAAAGATGTGAGGCGCCTATTCAAAGTAGGTTCCACTGCAGAGTGTCATGTTTTTCTCATTTTGTTTTGTACAGTTTGGTAGGGGAACATTATTAACATATATTTGACATATGTTAAATTTGTGTCTTTTGCAAAATTGTAAACCTTTGGCTGCCATGGTAATAAAATCCTGGGGGGAAATTGCAAACTGCTACACTTATCAGGGAGCAGAACATCTCAGTTTACTTTTTTTAAGGGAGGTCTAAGGGCTGCAATCTTCTTAAAAGCCTTCCTGTTTTACCTTTATCAGTTTTTGTCTGGGAAACTGTGCTATAAAAGGTTATACAAAGTCAAGTATTTTTGTGTTTTTAAAATATGTTTATTCTTAAAGGATTACTAAAAATAACCCTTTGGCAAAGGAGTCCCTCTTGTTTAGCTGTTCCTTCAGTTTTTTCTCCTCATGTAAAATTTTCAATAGCTTGCACAGTTGATGATCTGAAGGCAGATGATGTACCAGTTTTATTGAAGTTTGGTTAGTGTCAAGAGGGGAGATCTCTTGGGGACCCTTTCAACACTGCCTTGAGCTCCATGGAAGGTGAGGAATGTGCATAAATCAGCTTCACAAATTAAATGGGAAGATAATGAGATACTTGAGAGGCTTCATTAGTTTGTATGGAAGGTGTCTTTACTTAGAATAAGCCTGTTTTAAAAGTTTTGACTAATAATTATTAATGATTAGAATTAATTTATCCTTTAAATTTGATATTTTTGTCAAATGGAAGCTATCAATTTTGACAATGCAAAGCTTTTAGCAACCTAATGAAACAAACAGGTTGCTTAGCTAAGTTAAATAGGGCAAGAACTGTATAGAAGTCAGCAGTTTTTGAGGCAGGATAAAGTTGAAAGCACAACAAGAAAGGAGGGGGAACATAAGAAGAACGGATCAGATCAATGGTCCATCTAGTCCAGCATCCTGTCTCACATAGTGGCCAATCAGTTCTTCTGGAGGTCAAACAACAGTCTTAGAGGGCAAGGCTTTCCCCTGACGTTGACTCCTTGCACCGGTATTCAGAGGTTTGGTGCCTCTGAACGTGGAGGTTCCCTTTACTTGCCATGGCTAGTAGCCACTGATAGAACTATCCTGCATAAATCTATCTAATCCACTTTTAAATCTCTGTGTTCCTGTGGCCATCACTACATCTTCTGGCAGCAAATTCCATATTTTAATCAATCTCCTTTTGTCCGTCCTGAATCTACTGCCCAGCAGCTTCATTAGATCCCTTGGATTCTAGTGTTTTGGGGGAGGGCAAAACACATTTTTGGTCAGCTCTCTCCACCCCATGCATAATTTTATAAACCTCTATCATGTCTCCTCTTAGTCGTCCCTTTTCTAAACTGAAAAGTCCCAGACTCTTCAGCCTTTCTTCATAGGGAAGGTGCTCCAACCCACTAATCATCTTGGTAGCCCTCTTATGTACTTTTTCCAGCTCTGCAATGTTCTTTTTGAGATACGGTGACCAGAACTGTACACAGTATTCCAAATGAGATCACACCATAGATCTATACAGGGGCATTATAATACTGACTGTTTTATGTTCAGTCCCTTTTCTAATAATCCCTAAAATAGAGTTTGACTTTTTCACTGTTGCATCACACTGGGGTTGATAATTTCATTGAGCTGTCACTGCAACACCAAGATCTTTTTCCCTCTCAGTTATCAGTAAGTTCAGACCCCATTAGGCTTTACTTGAAGAAGCAATTTTTTCTTCCAATGTTCATCAGCTTACATTTACCAACAGTGAACTTCATTTGCCAAATTCTTGCCCAGTTGCCCAATTGTGGATATCCTCCTGGAGCTCTTCACAGCTATCCTTGGTTTTCACCGTCCTGAATGAATTTGTATCATCTGCAAACTTGGCCACTACACTACTTACCCTTAGTTCCAGATCACTTGCGAACAAATTATGTGGTACCGGCCCCAGTACTGAACCTTGTGGGACTCCACTGCTTACTTCCTTCATTATGAGAGCTGAACATGTATTCCTACTCTTTGTTTCCTGTCATTTAACCAATTTTTAATCCATGAGAGAACCTGTCCTCTTATTCCATGACTGCTAAATTTACTTAGGAAACTTTGGTGAGGTACCTTGTCAAAAGCCTTTTGAAAATCCAAGTATATAATCTCTTCCAGGTTACTGTTATTCACTTTCTCTAAGAACTCCGAAAGGTTGGTAAGGCAGGACTTCCTTTGCAGAAGCCATGCTGATTTCCCCTCAGCTGCCTTTGTTCCTCTTTGTGCCTAACAATTCTTTCTTTGATTACAGTTTATATTAATTTTCTAGTTAGTTTCTACTAACCTTTCAGATCAAGCCTAGAAGTCCTCATAGTTTTTGATCTCAGAGTTTTTCTTACATGATCACACTGTGTTTTTGGCATACAGATTTAATAATGGTATAAAGGCAACTGTTCTATCTATTGCTGCCACAGTGATAACACATTAAATATCATAGAGCTTTTTAAAGGATCATTGCCCATTTAAAAAAAGTTCTATTTCTCCATTTTGTGAGTGTGTTCTCAGAAGTTTTATCATGGTTTATTTTCCATTGAGAATGATGTGGTTCTGTTTTGGTTGCAAAACAATCTAGTTATACTAAAAAAAAAAGAAGTGTTAAAACCTAACTATTCTGCAGTGTCTTCTGGTATGAAGAAAACATCATTTAAAACAGAATTAAACTTTACAGTAGAAAAAAATCTGTGGCAGCAGTGCCCCAAACGAAATTGCTTTTATGAAAAATACCTTTGTGTAAAAGACCTGTTAGGAAGAGCAAATATGAACTTAGACAAGACAACTGAAGATGATACTGTGTGCTTAGTGAGGGCTCCTTACTGCATCTGCAAATCCTTGAAGAACCACTTTTTATACTACCATCAGAGTAAGCAACACCCTGTAGCTGGTGTGGTGAAGTGGTTACAGTGTTAGTAACATGTTTTATAATCTGATTTCCCTTTCCAATAATAATTTGCCATCAGTTACTTGAAGTTTTCTGTGGCTCAAAAGAGTGTTCATGAGTATTCAGTTCAGTGTTTTACTAGAAATTATCCCAGATTGTTTTTACTGTTGTTGTTAAATGTTCTGCAGTTCTTCTAATGTTCTGTTGCAGTATGAAAACAGTCTGTGGATGCTTTCAGGGATATCTCCTACCCTGTTGATCTTATATCGTTGCAAAAATAAACAAAGCACCAAACTACCACCTCTCTGCAAAATCCATATTGCATGAGAAGTTGACATGTTAAATGCCCAAAAGTAAAGAAATACATAATTTGAGGAATTCCCATCCTCAACTGCAACACAGTGGTCAAATTACAGTGTGGTAAAAAGAACAAAGAGACATCTGTACCTGTGGATATGAGATGAACCATAATGTAAAATATGGTCGTGGTGGTGGTAAGAAAAAGAAACATTAAGCTAAAATATGCTGTTGATCTCTTGTGGAGCAGAAGACATTGAGATGGATCCTTCGTAGTCTGAGCATAGCTGCACCAGATGAGGGGAATTTTCCTGCTTCTGGCCTCCTGTTGCAGTCTAGTGCTCCCTTTGAAATTATGGCTCTTTGGGTCAGTGAGCACCTTATGCTCCCATCTCTTTTGTGTGGAATTTAGCTTTTAAATTGGTTGCGCTCTGTCATAGACTGCCACTGGAGGGAGCTAGTTGTGTGTTCTCAGACCTTAGAGAGCAAAGCATTTGGTTCTTTACTAGTAAGAAACAGCTGTTGAAACAGATAATGAAAGAGGAATTTGCTAATATATAGTATTTCTGGTTATTAATTTATGTTATGAAAAGCACACTATTGTGTTTTTGGTCATATTATAAAGTATATGATTTTCTTGGTGGTGTTTAGAAGAATTTTTAATGTGTTATACTAATAACATGATTCTCAACGTAAAGAGTAATAAATTTGTTGTTTGTTAGTTGTAGATTTTCCAGGGTGTATGGCCGGGGTCTTGGCATTGTAGTATCTGACGTTTTGCCAGCAACTGTGACTGGCATACTCAGGAGTATAACACAGAAAGATGGAGTACTCTCTGTGTCAATGTGAGAAGAAAAATTGTAGGCAGGTAATCTATATCTACTCAGGAAGATGGGGTAGGGCTGCGTCATTATCTTGTAGGATTTTCCCAGGCTGTGACATGCTAATGGAGGAGCTTTCCTGACATGGAAATGGAAATCTGACATGGTAATTGGATGTGTTGTCCAGCATTAGAGTGTCTTGAAATAAGATACTGTGTCCTGTTTGAGTTAGGCTGTGTTCAGCCACTGCTGATTTTTCAGGTTGGGCAAATCTGCAGTGTCTTTCATGTTCTTTTATTCTTGTCTGGATGCTACGTTGTGTGGGCCCGATGTAAACCTGTCCAATTACCATATCAGATGTCACAGGGAAGTCATTGAAATTCATAACCATAAACAATTCCAATGGGAAAGAGGAGAGTTTAAAAATAAATAGGACATGGTTTCCAGTCCTGAAAAACACAAAATGCTCTACATCTCACAGCAGCACTACAGATAAGATTAGAATTTTAGCAGCCAATCCATATGCAAAAGAACCTCCTCAGGAAAGCTCCTCCATTAGCATGTCACAGCCTGGGAAAATCCTACAAGATAATGACACAGCCTTACCCGATCTTCCTGAGTAGATATAGATTACCTGCCTACAATTTTTCTTCTCACATTGACATAGAGAGTACTAAATCTTTCTGTGTTATACCTCTGAGGATGCCAGTCACAGCTGCTGGCGAAATGTCAGGTACTACAATGCTAAGACCACGGCCATACACCCTGGAAAATCTACAACTAATGAACTCCGGCCGTGAAAGCCTTTGACAACATATTACATTTGTTGCTGTTTAGAATTTTAAAAAATTATGTGCAACGTGTATACTAGATGGTAGATTTGCAGAAAATACTTAAACCAAAATCTTTGTAACCCTTCCTTAACATTTTGTTTGGGAAGCAGATTTGTGACTTGTGATCTGATCCTAAAAATGTGCTGTGCTAGCAAATGTCTGCCTTCCCATTCTACTCAGGAAAGCATTCTGCATAGCTGGAAAGCTTGCACAATTGCCTCATTTTCCTTTAATGTATCCTTCTCTACTGCCAATTTTAAAGCATTTGGGATGAAATTTATAAACAGTCGGGGATCTTCTTGTAAGATCAGAAAAGAGCAGTGAAACTGGAATTTTCTTAGTGACTTCCAACTCTGTGCATGATTAAGAAAATACAACAGAAGATTGGCAGCTGCACTAAGGGGAAGTTACTGTTTTCTTCTCTTCACCACAGTGATCATTTCCTTTATACTTTTGCTGTCTATTTCTAATCAGCAAAAACAAACAAACCCAGAGACAGAAGAGCTGCAGTAGCAATGCCCTCAGTTACCTCTGACAATGGGTGGTGGCAGTATCAACATAAATATGGATGAAGGGAAATGTTATGATTAGAAAATAAGCCATTGGAAAAAATCTGCCAGATTATGGCTTTCTGATCCTTTTATTGATAGGCCTTTGGAATATCACCTACTTGGTGGATTTGTGTAATACTTTTTCTTCCTCTGAGACGGAGGACATTTCGGGTGATTCCCACCCTCCAATCAGGGAGGCAGGAATAAAATCTTCCTCTAACTGTCTTCTTGGTGGGAGTCACCCAACTCTCCAGTTCTTTTCCTGCCTTGATAGGGAGAGCAGTTTAGAATAGGAGCTGCCTCACCTATTTTCCTACTTTTTACTTCTTTACTTCTCTAAATCTCTATTCTTCTTAATTTCCACTTTCATCTAAATTCTTCTAAACTCTTCTTTAATTCCTTCCTTTCGTGTCCATGAAGAGGTTGAGAAGGATTTCAAGCCCCCAGCAGGGGTTTGACCCTTTGCTGTGGTGGCTTGTGTCTTGTCTCTCCACTAGCCAGCCTTCACAGACCACATCAGCCTCTCTAGAAATGGAGACTCGGGAAGGCAGCGATGGCTTCCTCTCTGAAAGAGAGCTGGAAGCCCCTCTCACAGCCTGTCCTGGTGCCAAAACTGATATGATCACGGCAGATCAACCAGGAGGTACCTTGTCAGTTGGTCCTGGGAAGAAGAAGGAGGGGGAGAACCAAAAGTGTGTCAAAAAGGGGCACCATTCTTCCATATCTGCAGTTCCAGCAGCAGCCATGTCTGACCCTTCCACTGGTGACCAACTTGCCAGCCGACTGGGAGGAGGCTATGGACTGGCTTTTGCCACATCCATAAGCCAGACAGAGATTGCAGGATCTGGGGAGAATTTCCATAGCTACCCTACTGAACAAGGAGCAGCAGCAAGCGGGTCCATATCAGACAACAATCCAGGTCTACTTGTGAGTAATGTGCAAAGATTGGGATGGTCTATGCTTTCCCTTGAATTTATAGCCCTACTGAGACAGACTATGAGGGAGGAGATTGCCAGTTTCTTCCAGGATGGAAATAACAGGCATAGATCTCACTCCAGCCCTTCAACTAGTCCTTCCCATTCCAGGCTTAGAGATATGGAAGGAACTCTTCCATAGGGGGATCTAGCTGGCCCACTAAGGCAACTAGGAAAGAATATTACACCAGAGAGTTAACTTTCAGTGGGACCCAGGTACTTAGCCAGTCAGTGAATCTGAGGAAAGGGAAGAGGGGGAATTTCCCTCACATGAGGAAGAGGAGGTAATAGAAATCCCGGAACAGTCCATAAGATTTTTAAGTCTGAGGACTATTATTACTTCTGAACCAAGACCATGGCAGCACTAGAGCTGCAAGAGAATGCCCTAAGTCAAGATCCAGGTTCCTCCACACCAGAGGCCAAGCGCAGACCTAAAGGGAACAAATAATTATTCTCTAGATTCTCTAGATCTAGTGCGACAGAAAAGGTATTCCCTTTACCTGAATTTTTTGAGAAGCAGCTAAAGGCAGAATGGGCCTAACCTATGGCTAACAGGCAGTTTCTTACATTTATCAAGAAGCTGTATGTGTAGCTCTCCTTTACCAATCAGTTCTTGCAGGTTCAGTGCTTAAAAATGCAGCTGAATAAATACAGCAGACGTGTGTGTTTTGCTTCTAAGAGAAGTTTGCTAGAAACTTAGGGAAGGGTTACATGGAAAGGAGAAAATGATAACATTCTAACTAAGCTTTCTCGGTCTACCTCCATCTTGTCGTCGTCTTCATCATACTACCTCCTGACTCTAAGAACAAAGGGGTGGAAATTATCTCAAAAACCTGACCCCTTGCGTACATGCGGAAAGGCCATGTATCTTCTCCAAATATATTGATTAGCCAATAGTCAACCTTGAAGTCATCTCATTAAGAATAATATCTCCCCCTTCTTGGTGGGAAGCTTCTAACCTACATCCAATTGGTCCTATGCTAATTTTATTTAATTAGCTAATATCAGCTTACAGAAACAACAGCTTAACCCTTTCACGATTGAAGGGTTGACACAGAAGTATGTGACACTTCTCAAGTGTCATATACTGAAGTCATGAAGGTTCAGTTTCTTTCATAGGTACTCGAATTTCCCTCTGGCAAGTTGCTTGGTGACTATGTCAGCAACCACTCCTCTGAAGGACATGAATTCAATCAGCCCTTGTGGCTGCGTCTCTCTCACAGAAGGATATTTGACAACAATATGCTTGCTTCTTGCTATGCATGCCTGGTTATCTTTAAACAAGATTATTGGCTTAGGCTCATCTACACCAAAGTCTTTTGGTAGCCAGATGATCTATTCAAGTTCACTGCATGGACTTGAAGCAGATATGTATCTGGCCTCAGTTGTTGATTTGGCAACTTGTGTTTGCTTTTGGCTAGTCTAAATGATCAGGCTGTTTCCATAGAAGATCAGATAGCCACTGGTTGACTTGTAGTCAGTTTTGTTTTCACCCCAGTCAGAGTCCATGCATCCAACCAGTCTTAAAACCTTAAACCTTAAAATTACAGTACAAGATGGCAAACCTTCAATGTCCTTATCCGAGTGGCATCAGCAGGCTTCTTTAACTTCTGAGCTTCCGATTGGTGCAGATGGTCCTGATTGGCGGTCATTGATGGTTGGGCCAGGGCTGTGAGGTCAAGGCAGCCCCTACTTGAAAGCCTGGCAGAAGAGCTCCATCTTACATGCCCTGCGGAACTGTAGAAGGCCCCGTGGGGCCCTGATGATATCCAGGAGCTCATTCCACCAGTGCGGGGCCGCCACTGAAAAGGCCCTGGCCCTCCTCCTTAGGCCCTGGAAGAACCAGGCAGTTCTGGGAGCCCGATTGTAGTGCTTGCTGGGGTACATATGGGGAGAGGTGGCCCCTTAGGTAGTTAGGTCCCTGGCCATATAGGGCTTTATAGGTAAGCACCAGCACCTTGAACCGTATCCGGTGTGCTATAGGCAGCCAGTGCAGTGATTTTAGGGCGGGCTGGATGTGTTCCCGCATGGGAAGGCACAATATCAGCCTCACCGCTGCATTCTGCACCAGCTGCAGCTTCTGGATTTGGGACAAGGGCAGCCCCATGTAGAGAGCATTACAGTAATCCAATCTTGAGGTGACCAAAGCATGGATCACTGTAGCCGGGTCATTGCGTTCAAGGAAGGGAACCAGCTGCTTAATCAGCCATAGATGATAGAAGGCTGACCTTGCAGTGGCTGCTACCTGGGCCTCCATTGTTAACAAGGTGTCCAGGAACACTCCCAAACTCCTAACCTCTGGCGCTGGCATCAGCAGTGCCCCATCGAAGGTCGGGAGAGGGATCCCTAACCTTGGGCCGCTCTGACACAGGCATAGGACCTCTGTCTTCGTCAGATTCAATTTCAGTTGACTCTACCTAAGCCAACCAGCCATGGCTTTCATTGCCAGGTCCAGATCTCCTGGACTAGAGTCTGAATGGCCGCCCAACTACAGATAGAGCTTGGTATTGTCAGCGTATTGATGACAACCCTACCCATACCTCCAGGCAATCTGGGCGAAGGGGCGCATATAGATATTAAACAGCATTGGGGAGAGTACTGCACCCTGTGGCACACCGCATAATAGCAGGTGTCTTTGGGACAGTTGTTCCCCAACAGCCACCCTCTGTCCCCAATCTTGGAGAAATGAGGAAAGCCACTGTAACCCAAGAATCCCCGATCTTGGAGAAATGAGGAAAGCCACTGTAACCCCTGAATCCCAATGTCGGCGAGGTGGTGGGCCAGTAGTTGATGGTCGACCATATCAAACACCACCAATAGGTCTAACAGCATCAACACCATCATACTGCCTTGATCTAGATGCCTCTGGAGGTCATCTGTGAGGGTGACCAGGACCGTCTCTGTCCCATGGCCTGGTCGGAAGCTGGACTGGAAGGGGTCTAGTACAGAGATGTCATCCAGAAAGCCCTGCAACCAGTCCGCCACCACTTTCTCGATTAATTTACCCAGGTAGGGTAAATTGGATACTGGCCAATAGTTGGCTAATTTGGCCAGATCGAGTGATGCCTTTTTTAAAAGGGGGTGTACTACTGCCTCCTTTAGGGCACTAGGGAACACCCCCTCTATGAGGGATGTGTTAATGATCTCCCTTAGAGCCCCTCATAACCCATCCCCGTTAGCCTTAATTAGCCATGATGGGCACAGATCAAGACTACAGGTGGTTGGGCGGACTGATAAGAGCAATTTGTCGACCTCCTCTAGGCCGAGTGGATCGAAATAATTCAGAATGTGACCAGAAGACGTGCATGGAGCCTCAAGTTCCGTTACTGTATCAACTGTGGCAGGGAGGTCTTGGCGGAGCGACAAGACTTTTATCTGCAAAATGGTTCCCAAAAGCCTCACAGTCAATATCCTATTCCCTATCATTTAGTCTGTGTTGTGGCAGTCATCAAAAACCGAATTGGGCTGAATGTCTTAAATAATTGGGCTGGGCAGGAACTTGCAGACGTGATCGTGGCTGCGTAGAAAGCTTTTTTCGCAGTCTTGATCACCATCTCATAGGATTTCATAAATGTCCTATAAGCTGCTCTTGCTGTCTTGTCAGGAGCATGACGCCACTGTCTCTCTAGCTGTCTGAGCTCCCGCTTCATCGTCCTCAGCTCCTGTGTATACCATGGAGTGAGTCGTGAGTGAGGGCGCAGAGGGCACCGGGGAGCAATCTCGTCGATGGCTGTTGAGAACCAGTTTTGGCAGTCCTCGACTAGCTCATCCAACGAGCCACCAGGGGGCATCGGATCCTGCAAAGCTGCCTGGAATCGCATGGGATCAATTTGGCTTCGCGGGTGAGCTAAAAAATGCTTGCCACCCAAACAGGGTTGGAGCGACATGTTCACCCAGGCCTTCAGAGCATGATAGTCCAACTATGGTACGGCCGTGGTCGTAATCTGGTCCACTGTAACCCCTGCTGCGAAAATCAAATCAAGCATGTGCCCGGCTTTGTGAGTGGGAGCCATGACAAATTGGGAGAGTCCTAGTGCTGCTATGGACGACACCAGGTCCATTGCCTGTGTGGCAACGTCCTCGGCATGGACGTTGAAGTCACCCAGGACTAGTAGCCGAGGGTGCTCAAGCGCCCAGCCTGATACGGCCTCCAGCAGGGATGACAGGCTGCCTGCCAGTGCATTGGGTGGTTGGTACACCAGCCAGACAGCCAAACTCTCCCCAGCATCCCAGACAAAGCTGGCACACTCTATGCCTGCGAGATTCGACGGTGGGAGCATCCTGAAGGTGTAACTCTCCCGGATGAACAAGGCCACTCCTCCCCCCACCCCTTAATCCAAGATTGGTGAAGGACCAAGAACCCGGGAGGAGCCAATTGGGAGAGAGTCACAGTCTCCCCATCTTGCACCCAGGTCTCAGTCACGCACGCCAGGTCCACATGCTGCTCTGACAAGAAATCCTGCAGGCTTATGGTCTTGTTGTTAATAGACCTGGCGTTAATGATCGAGTGGATTGATCTGACACCAATGTTGGAGTGGGGTTTTCTCTCCTAGCCCCACAACCTACTACCTTCGGGATGGGACACAGATTGGAAGGGGACCAAGCTCGCCCATGTCTCCGTTCCCGTCCCTTCCACTTCCATCTGGTCACACTGCCATACCTCCCCATCCCCAGGAGTGCTGGTATCGCATGGGTGGTCATTCATCCACTGGTGTCCTTTGCTCATAGGCCTCAGCCACCCTTGGACTCTTAACCAGGGTTGTTAAGATCTCCACTCCCTGGTTTCTCACACCCGCCCATCTGATGGTGGACACTGCTCGGTGCGGTATTGTCAGCCAAATTTCCCGGCTCCAAATTGACAGTAGTCCCTCACAGGTATCAAAACAAAATATACAAAACAAAACCTACCCACCCTAATCTCCTTTCTTGCTGTTCCACCCCCCTGCAAGACTAAACTATCCGAATCTACTGAATTAAATGAAGGGTGGAAAATGCTATCTACTACCCATAAGGCTACCACTACAGTAACCTAACCTACACTATCCTAGCTAATATTCCCACTTATTCCTTCCCCTATCCCCCAGCTGTGCTAGGGTCGCTCTTGGCTGCTCCTAGCAAGCACAGATGGTAAATTCCGAGAGTGGGGGGAGAGAGACCAGACCTGTCTGTGGGCCAGACTAGCTGGCCAAAGTTGTTGAAGTCCTACCAGATGTGGCACTCCCCCTTCTGCAACAGTTCCAAGTGCCAACCAAGAATGAGAATGTACCGTCCACATGGTGCAAATTCTTCCCCCCTGCAACTAGGGATGCCAGGGAACACAGCTCCAATCGCCAGCAGGTGGTCCCATGGAGGCCATGGAGGCCTAAAGAAGCTGGGGGGTGCCGAGGTGGACCAGACAGGTCAACAGGTCGAAGCTCGCTGCAGGACGCCAAAGGTGGGCCAACAAGAGCCAGAAAGCACCCAAAGGGGTCGGAGAGAGCCGCCAGAAGAACCCTACTGCTCAGGACCTGGCAAGCTAACCTCTGTCCCAAGGCAATATTTACAGCCTACCCATTTCGAGATGACAGACTTTCTGGGGACTCTCTGGACAAAATCCTCATCAAAACCAGAGACAAGAAGAATCTGGCATCGATCGAGGCAGAGCACATAAAGGGGTCGATGAACACCCAGGTGGATTGGCTCAGCTGGCAGACAATTCAGGAAGGGGAGTGGTCACTGAAGGAGGACCTATTCTAAATGGTCACTGCACACTTTGGTCTTCCTCAGTTGGATATTTCCATGTCACCAACCAGTCATCAGGTGAGATGCTTCTTCATCAGATTTTACCATCTCGTAGCCAAAGCAACTGACACCTTGATGTCCTAGTGGCCAAGTGGTTGTCTGTTCACTTTTCAATCCACGCTGGTTCTTCTGAAATTTATCAGGAAGATCAAGGAACAGAAGGCTGAAATCATAGTAGTAGCACCATATTAGCACATCAGCTGTGGTTCTCCACCCTCTATCCATCCACCACCAACTCTCCCAATAGCTCCAGACATGCTTCAGCAAGGCCCGGTTTGACACACCATCCAGAGTGGCTTCATTTAACCACCTGGAGATTGAATGGGACAACTTCTTAAGACATGGCTATTCAATGGAAGTAACAGACACCTTGCTAGTTTCTAGAAGACATTCCACTAATAGAATTTATAACACATCTTGGAAGGCGTTTGTTAGGTTCTGCATAAGGAAACATGTTGATCCACTGAAACCAAGGGTTAAATCTATTCTATCCATCCTACAAGATGGTAATGCAGAAGGTCTCAAGGCTTCAACGCTAAGACGTTAGGTTGCAGCTTTGACAAAACCTCAGTTCCAGAAACTGAGGCCCTCAACAGTCTGGGACCAATGTACCTGTCGGACTGCCTCTCCCAGTATGTCCCCTTGCGCTCATGAGATCAAAACTTGCTGGTGCTGCTCAGCCCAAAAGATGTCCAGCTATCCTGCCTGGTAGAATGTTCTGCCTGGAGACATCCATGCCCTGCGGGACTTAGTTCAGTTCTGCAGGGCGTGCAAGACAGAGATGTTCCACCGGTGTACAGTTGAGGACAGCAATGGATTTCCATCATATCCAGCCCATAATCCACCCCTATGGAGAGAACCGCATACTGAATATCCTCATAGATAGGTTGTGTTTTTAATGGTTTTATTTCGTTAATTGTTGCTGTTTTAATTAATTTATTGTGTGTTCTAAATATGATATATACTGCCTTGAGCCCTTTAGGGGGAGGGCAGTTGAGAAATCAAATAAATAAAATTGAGTTTATCCAGACACCCACATATTCAGCATTTTCTTAAGGGCACGGCCTTAAAAGACCCACTAGAAGCGCATAGATTCCCAACATGGAGATTGCATACCGTGCTGTCAGTTCTCACTAAACATCTCTTCGAACCCATCAAAGAGATTTCTCTGAAATGGCTGAGGATGAAAACCTATTCCTTACAGCCATCATATCAGCAAGGAGGGTATCTGAACTAGGAGCCTCATCAGTTAACCTTGAGCTCTGTCTTCCATAAAGACAAAGTGGTCATGTAGAGAGACCCTGTGTTCAAGCTGAAGGTGAATTTGGTTTTCCATAGATCTTAGAAGATTTGCCTTCCTTCTTTCTGCCCAAACCCCATTCATCCTAAAGAAAGGTTATGGCATACATTGGACGTGGTGGACACTAAAGGCATACATTGGCAGGATGGAACATATTAGGAAAACTGATTCATTATTCATTTCAGTATCTCCACCTAATAAAGGTCTAAATATGTCAAAATCGGCCATCTGCAGCACTCTTAAGTCTTGCATTATCAAAGCCTACAAAGTTCAAAAGTTACCCATATCAAATTGGATCTCTGCCCATTCAGTTCGAAGTGCCGTAACAAACACAGTCATCACTAGACATGCTACAGTTGAAGAGGTCTGCAAGGCGGCCACTTGGGCAACAGTATCAACCTTCACTAGACAATACAAGATGAACACATAGAACGTAGCAGAGGCAGTGTTTGGCAGAAGAGTGCTACAACATAATTTGGACACAGAAGACAGTGTGTCCAGATAATAGGGATACTGCTTTGGGAGGTCCCAGCAAGATGTCCTCCATCTCAGAGGGAGAATGGACAATTGGATACTTACCGTGAAGATTCTGTCTCCTCAGGAAAGGAGGACATCTTGTCCCTCTTGAAGTTATTATCATTCGTCACTCTTCTACTAGTTTCTGTTCTTATTGTTACTAATTCTCCAGGTTATAGTTCAAGAGTATTAATCATTTCTTAGTTTTAGGAGATGGTTGACTGGAGAGTTGGGTGACTCCACCAAGGAGACAGGAAGTGGAAGACCTTGTTTCTGCCTTCTTGATTGGAGGGTGGGAATCACCCACCAAGATGTTCTTTCTTCAGAGGAACCCTTCATAATAAGTATCCAATGGTCCAATCTCCTGCTAATAAATACAATGTTTGCATTTTAATGGCGTAATTATATTGTGCTATCTGTCACTTTGATGGCATGTTTGAAAAATTAGAGATAAATGTATGGCAAAGTGGAAAGAGGCACAGAAAGCAGCAGTGAAGCTTACCACTGAGCTGTTCGTTTATGGTAGTTATGGCTCACAACAAATGAATAGGCAAGCAGCAGACTGCATGATGGGAGATGAGCATAAGACAGTAGTTACAGTTCTTTAGCTTCTACTTATATATAAATACGATGCTGAAAGTTGGTGAAATGGTGGGTTTTCCCAATTTTAAATTCATTGCATTGGGAATGGTAAATCACTGGTGTTTGGGTTGTGAAATATAGTGTAGTAGTCATTCTGTAGTGTACTTTTAATGGTAATCTAAGGTAGTGCTGGAATAATTCCTTAGTAGTTATTGAACATAGGGTGTTGCATGCTTAGCATATGATTGAGTTTAGAATGGTTGAACCCAAGGCAGAAGTCCATAATGTGTATTTTATAAGGTTTGAAGGCATTTTGCTTGCAGATGTTTAAAATTCCAAGAATTAAAATAAAATTGACTCCTTGCTCCTTGTCATCTGACAATGATATAGGTTGCAGTTCCACATTGTCCATAAATGTGCTTTCAGTGAATGTCTTGAGTTAACACACTAGTTTAAAAGGTTGTACAGTGAAAATTTTTGCTCCATAGTGTTAGAATGTGCATAAGTGACAGCCCTTTGCTTCATATTTTTGAATGGCATCAGTTTGGTGCTCCCATTTATAACTATGACTTCCTCTTGGGGACACATTAGTAGAAGAAGCAAATAAATATTAAGTATTTTTTTTCACTGTGTACTTACAAGTCATATTCATGGTTTTATTGATTTTTAGGGTTATGACTAGGTCTGCTTACCTGGTCGCTTATGGCAAATAAAAATCTGTAGGAAAATCTCTGCAGCTATGGGGAATAGCTCCACTCTGTTTATGCAGAACTCTGCTGTGGAAGTCAGATGCTGCATTTCCCTTTTTGTTATTTGAAATACTGAGCATAGCCTCTGTTCAGTAGCCCTATTTAACTTCTTGAAAGCTGAATGCATGTCTGCTTTGTCCCTTCTAAGGCTATAAAGTTAGAAGTAAATATTCCTATTTCTAGCATGTCATCTGGTGATGATCGAAAGAGAGCAGCAAGGGCAAGTTGAGTGCACAGATGAGGACAGACCCTTTAATGTGTATTGATATCTTGTGTAGCATTATTTCACAAGGCCATTCAAGCCGAAGTTATGGCAGGCATTCCTCATTGGCTGAACAATAATAGGTATCAAGGGTGGAGATTTCCAGTAATTTTGATTTTTGGTTTTGTTTTTTGGTAAAGATGGAAATGTTGGGGAAAATAGAAATACAGGCAGTCCTTTACTATCAAATGTAAACTTATCTTACTGCTTCAGTAACATCTATATATCTAATTCTGAACACGGCCCCAGATTGTGGGTCCAGAACTCTGCACAGTGGGGCAATGTATAGCGGGTGGGTGTTTCTATAAACCAGGGGGGAGGGGGAGAAGTATCTCAGATTTTTCAGAAACATCCCAAAAGAAAACAAAATTAGGTAGCTTTACATGCTCCAAAAACCAGAGCAACAGTGTGTACACAGATAATTCCAGGTTGTCAGCCGTGTTGGTCTGAAGCAGTAGAACAAATTTAGAGTCCAGTGGCACCTTTAAGACCAACAAAGGTTTATTCAAGGTATGAGCTTTCTTGTGCATGTACACTTTTTCAAATACACTGCAAGATCATGGTTGGCATAACCCCCCCCCCCCCCCCGTAAGAACCAGCCAAGAGAGGGGAAGGAAATGGCAGCAGAAGGGTTTGAGAAGGGGATTGGGGGGGGGGAGAAATGAGGCAGTCACAGGAACTGGCACAATGATGGGAAGGAGGGGGCTGCATTAGCAGCAGTTATTTGATAGAAAGGGGGAAGTGAGGTTGTGAAGGAGGAGTAGGGGAGGTGATAAGAGGAAGAAAAAGTGGCAGGAAGAGGGAGGCAACAAAGACAATGAGGGGAGAGAAATGGAAGAGGAGGCAGTGGTATGGAGATGCTGGCAGTGCTAAGTAAAGCTTTCCCTGGCAGTGCTACTTGCCCCAGTAAAGGTGGGAGCAGGGTTGGGTGGAAAATGAGATCTCCCTTCCTTGGTGAGACATCTTAGATTCCCTTTTTGTCCCCACTGTTGAGGAGGAGGAGCAGTCTCAAGGGGTGTTCTGACAGAGCCCCTAGAATGGCTGTGAAGGAGTGCAACCGTCCTCTAAATTCATTTTGCTGCTTTATTAATGACACTCAGCTTTTTTGACTGAAGTGTATATATCCTGGGTTTAATATATGTTGATTTGTATGTATGGCTGTCACTTGGTAATGTGCTCTATAGTATTACTGCATAGGGCTTTAGGAATAGCAGATTTGTAATCTGCATTATTCTGTGTCGTGATGGTTAACATTTTATCTATCTACAAAATAAATTAATGAAATACCTGTTTAATATTGGTTTTGTACATACAATATAAAATTAAGTGACATACTAACCTTACATCCATGCTAAGGTCACCTCCAGGCTAGACTTGCTTCATGCAGGGCTACCCTTGAAATAAACCCGGAAATTACAACTGGTCCAGAACATAGTGGTGCAAATCTTTACCAGAACCTCATGGACAGTGCACATTCAACCAGTGCTTCACGAGCTGTGCTATCTCCAGGTTGAATACTGGATCAGGCTCAAGGTTTTGGTATTAACCTTTGGTATTACCTTTGGTATTAAACAGTCTGGGACCATTGTATTTACGGGACCACCTCTCCTGGTATACCCACCAAAGAGCATTATACTCTGGGGAGAAAAACCTACTGGTGGGCCCTGGCCCGAAAAATACCTGATAGGCCTCCAGAGTCAGAGCTTTTTTGGCCCAGGCCCCGACGTGGTGGAACTCTCTGCCGAAAGGCATTCCTGCCCTGTGGGATCTAAGGCAGTTCTGTAAGGCTGGTAAGGCAGAGATGTTCTGCTAGGCCTGTGGTTGAGGACAGCAACACTTTCCATCTAGCGCTTCACTTCCATCCCGTTCCTCTCCTCCCCATGGAGTAAGGTTACAATTTGGTTTATTTACAGCTTCATCTGAAATTGTTTTGTATTTAATTGTTTTAATTGTTTTACCTTGATCTGTAAATGTGTCTACTGGAATTGTTGTTAAGTGTCCTGAGCACAGTGGGGAGGGTGGTCTATAAGCCAAATGTATGTATAAATAAATAAAGTCTAAAACAAGACGGTCTTGCAGCACTTCCACATAATGTTCAGTCTTTGACAGGCCTCTAGGAGAAAAGCTGCACTTTTGAGTGAAAGGAAGACATTGAGAACAATGTTGTGTTTTTCTTACACAACTGTTCCAATTGTTAACTTGAGCCATCTGGTAAGTTGTAGGTGATTTTTACTTTAGTTTGGTAAAGCAACGGTTAAACTATTATCTTCTAAACATTAATAAGCTCTTTTAAACATTAATAAGCTCTGTCTAGCCATAAATGAATTTTCATAAATTAATAGTTATGCTACCAGTTTTTTGAAAAAAATTAACATGTTCATGTGCTCCAATGTTAATTTTGTGCACAGATTGGTAACAATGAGGCCAACACTGGAAAGCACATGTATCACTGGTACACGTGATTCAGGAATTTATTGGTAACCAACTCTCTCACAGTTTTAGAAACTGTGGAAAATGTTTGTGGCTATATATAAATAGTAACTGAATCCTCATTTAAATAGTTAATAAGTTAGTATAGTAATACTATTTGTTGTTTGTTGCTGTCAAGTTACAGCTGACTTATGACAACCTCGTAGAATTTTCAAGACGAGACATCCAGAAGTGGTTTGCCATTGGGCCCTGGTATTCCTTGGAAGTCTCCCACCCAAATACTAGCCAGGGTCAACTCTGCTTAGCTTCTGAGATCTGACAATATCAGGCTAGCCTGATCAGGGCAGTAATACTATAGTATAGTAATAATTTTACTGTAATTGAGATGTAAACTGTCACTTGTTTATTGCCAAATTCCTGTCAATGGAGTTGTGTGCTTTGTGTGTGTGTTTTTTGTACCATTAGAGGCAGAAATTGTGTGAAGAAGCAGATTGAAGGATGAATACCCACTCATAACTAATCAAACATATGTCACTACTAATTTGTTCTAAAAGCATACTGTTTCCTCAATCTCCTTTTTTATGGCCCAGACTGCTGCTATTGGGATTGCAGAAATATTTCTTCAAGTCTGAATAAAGTTTGCAGTCTAAAGAAAAACAATAGATCACTGGGGTTATAGGAATTATGCTTTATGGAGTAAGCTCCCTTAGCTTTGTGTGTCAATTTTAAGAGGGCACTAGGTTGGTTAGGCTATGCTTGAATCTGGAGTTGTTTGTGGGGAGGGAAATGGCCTAACAGTGGGAAAGTTTTTACTTTCATGCTTAAATGCAAATTTTTGAAACATGCTGTTTTAAATGCTTTTCTTTCAGATTATGCAATGGTCACTGCAAGATGGCTTATTCTTGAGTTGGAGTTTTTTAAAACAAACATATGCTGGTACTTCAACTTTATTAAGCGGACTATAAATTTTTCTCTCTCAACAACTACATAAGCAGACAAAATTGCAAAAATCTGCCCTGTTTCGAGTATGACA
Source organism: Lepidodactylus listeri (assembly GCA_029233225.1). Classification (NCBI taxonomy): domain Eukaryota; kingdom Metazoa; phylum Chordata; class Lepidosauria; order Squamata; family Gekkonidae; genus Lepidodactylus; species Lepidodactylus listeri. The sequence continues at coordinate 93,184,095 of JARCFY010000001.1, forward strand.
GCCACGACCCGTGGCTCTCCAGTAGGAGGGAATGACAGCCAGGGCCAGGCTCCTGATGGACAGTCTCAGCCTCCTCTCCAGCAGAATCAGGTAAAGTGTATATTAGTACCAGTAATTCAATTATGCAACTGTGGTGTGCTGTGTCAGATAGTTTTAACTTTAACAGGAGACATTACTCTTACAACCATGACCTTCTATCATGTCTGTATTAAATGTTAAAATAGACGTTTTCAGAATGTAGGCCCACTATTGTGGGAGAATTTGTTGTTCAAGTTAAGGACCTCTAAACAGCTCCATTTACAAGAGACAGATTTATTTATTTTGCTTTTCAAGTATCTCATCATTGATGAGAGGAAAAGCACAAAATATTACTGTGTATAAATAAAGGCAGACGAACGTGTTGTTCTCTGGTAAGATTCATCTTGTGGTCTCCAAGTTCTAACAACAGATTATACTGCATCAGTCTGGTTGAGGTTTGCAGCTGATTATAAGTGGTAAAAAAAGAGTCTGGAAAGCTCCATTTTCTGTAATGCTAGTGGTGGTAAGCTTAGATTACAGAGATCTGAATGATTTTTAAAGTTGGGGGCATTTTAAAAAGTTGGGGGGCAGGTGAGCAGTGGTAGCAGGAATCCTCATTGAGCTGGCAGACTCTGGTGGGTGCAGGAGAGGCTGGCAGGCTCCGGCTTCCTTTCCCATCCTCCGCGGGGCTCCTGTCGCGCAATGCCTCCATTACCCTCTAATCAAAATAGATTCAGGTGGGTAGCCATGTTGGTCTGAAGCAACAGAACAAAGTTTGAGTCCAGTGGCACCCTTAAAACCAACAATCTGTAATACTGAATATAAGGTTTCATGTGCATAAACACTTCTTCAGACTTCACTAACCATTACTTATAGGTAGAGAGCTACTTTGAGGTCCCCCATTGAGTGTCCTGAGTGGTTGAAATATTCTCCTACAGGTTTCTCAGTTTTCTTTATTATGTGATTCTTGATATCTGATACGTGTCCATTTATCCTTTGGTGTAGGGTTTGACCTGTTTGCCCTGTGTAGAACTGAAGGGCATTGTTGGCTTTTCATGGCATATACAGTATTAGAAAATGAACAAGTGAATGAGCCTGAGATGGTGTAGCTGATGTTGTGAGGTCCAGTGATTGTGTTGACTGGGTGTATGTGGCAGCAAAGCAGTTAATGGGTCAAGCCTCAAATTAACTTTCAAGTGTATGAGAAAGAACCTACCCTACAGATAGGATTAATTTTGGATTGGATTATATACCCACCATAAATGGGAAAATTGAATCTATTAGTACAGAATACTGTTTACTTTTTAAATTTGTTTTCAGAAGTCAGCTGAGTGGTACAACAGACAGAGGAACAGTTATCATTGTAGCAACTGAAAGAACATTTCCATGTTAAACTCAACAGCTGTTAGAAAAGAACTGGGTAGAAAATAGTTTTTCCTAGCATGCTTTCCCAGTGGGAGTGGTCAGAGTGCTTCCCATTCATTTTGACCTTTTTAGAAAACCTCCATTTTACTGGGTTGCGCCTGTGCAGACTGATGATCCTACTGGTAAGAGTTTGGTTAAAGCATAACAGCAGAATCGTCATTTTAAAACTTTCAGGTTTTGAGAGGAGTTTTGTTTTTTTAAAAAGACATTAAATTTAATGGGCTGGATGAATTAAGATCACAGAAAGAGTCAGTGGAGTGGATCTTTCCTTGTCTTCCCTAAGCAGCTTGCTGTTTGCTCTGAAGATCCTCTTGTAAGGTTGAAAAGAGCCTCATGAACAAAATGCACGACAGTACGGGGCACTACAGCAAAAATGGGGAATTGGGTAAAATCATTTCCTTCCTCAGTGCAGGTAATGTTATCTGAGGCAATTTAATCAGTTTAATCTGAGTTTAGAATTTTGCTTTGTGGAAAGAGACGTCTACATTATCCAGGCACCTGGATTTCAACTTTGCAGCAGCAGATGGAAGGTTTCTGAAACCAGCTGAGAACTATGCACATTAATTAAGAAGTGTTCCTGTGAAATAGTATTTGTGCAGATAAATAGCATAGTTATGGTCTCTGGGTTAGTAAAATGATATATGCAGTTGAATGATCCACTTAATTACGTAATTTTAATTCAGACTTCCTCACCTGATTCTTCAAATGAGAATTCCCCAGCTACGCCTCCTGATGAACAGGGTCAAGGTGATGCTCCACCACAGCTTGAAGATGAAGAGCCTGCATTTCCACACACTGACCTAGCCAAGTTGGATGACATGATTAACAGGTAATTTCTTTAAAGTCCTTATGCATTTTCTTGGCTATAACAAGTCTAGTTAATATCTGCAGAGATGAACTGATGCATTTTGGGAAAAAAGTAAAAATTGAAACATGGAACACTTAATATTCAAAGTATTTCTTAGGAATGTCTTTATCTGTAGCTCAATCTTTTCCAAATTAAAGATGTTAGATGTTACTGTAAATTAAAACATTATATTTTAATGTTTTTGTAGACCTCGATGGGTTGTTCCTGTATTGCCTAAAGGGGAGTTAGAAGTTCTTCTAGAAGCTGCTATTGATCTTAGTAAAAAAGGTAATTTGAAAGTGGAACTCTGTAAAAGAACAATGAGCACCTGGTTAGCAGCGGTATGTTTTTTGGTTGTGTTCCTGTTTCTTTGAGCACATGCTAAATACCATGTATGCTAAGCAAAGGATATGTATTGTAATATTTGAAAACAGTAGTGAAGCATGGGAGGAGTAGAGAGCTGTTGAATAAAATGGATTTATATAGGGAGGAGAGACTTGTGGGAATGAAAAGAAAACCAAAGGTAATAGAGAGGTGATGAAGGAATGAAAGCTGTCAGAATACCTTCACAGAGGGGGAATCAGAGAGAATGCAGATGACCAGTTTGTCATGCTAAATTATATAATGTAGTCTGAAGTAGTGTTTATTGCAAATGGCCAAAGGACGTTACAGTCTTTGGCTGAAAAGTAATACATGAAATGCAAATATTAAAAGAATGATATTTAAAAGGAGTAGAGTTAAAAATTCCAAGCCCTGTATGTGCAGTAACAACACATAACTCATAAATCTGAGTTATACTGAATCAAACCATTGGTCTATCAGAGTCAATATTGTCTGCTCAGACTGTGGCAGCAGCTCTTCAGGGTTTCAGGCTGAGGTCTTTCACAACACCTACAACCTGACTCTTGCTGGAGGTGCCCGGGATTGAACCTAGGACTTTCTGCATGCTGAGCCACAGCCCCTGAACAGCATCAAGCATAGTCTTAGCATGGATTTTCTTGGCAGCCAGTACATGTGAAGGTACCGTGTGAGTAATGTTGGTCAGCATCAGATAAAAGATAAATAAATTTCTGCACTGAACATGGATTCTCTCTGCTGAGCAAGGATTTTGGTGAGCCAAGATAACCTCAAAAAAATTGGGTAGTCCCCTAATAGAGGGAACAAAAACAAGACATAAACGGGGAAGATCCTCAAATTCTGGAGCGTCACAAATACATAGATGCTAGGCAAGAGGAGTTTGCCTGTATTGTCCAGTTTGTGTAGCTGATCATATTGTTTGAAAACTGGTAGCTGTAAAAGCAATGATAAAAGGTGATACTGGATAAATAGGAAGCTTTTATATGATCCCACTTAATACATCTGAACAGTTGAGGGAATTGGTGACATAAATAAAAACATTATGGGATCCTGGAAATGTGACTGATCACTTTAGTGCTTGGAGACATTAAAGATGCAAAACAAGTTCTGGAAAATATATGAATTGTAGATTAGGCTAGAACTTGTAAGCCTTGACTGAAATGGTTAGTTGTATATAAGGATAAAGAACAATGGACTCTGTTACACCGTCATGTGTAGCCATTATCCTGTTAACAGGAAAGTTAGTTCTTTACAAATCAAGTCTGTTCAGCAGACTACAACTGTGTTCAGAAAACTGAATTGACTTTAAGTTTGCTGTCAGGCTGAAAATAATCATGTGAGAACTTCTGGATCTTTTGAAAATTCTTATGGGGGAAAAAAAAACCCAGTAATAAACTGTGTCTAATTATGGAGTGTATATATGCCTATATACTTGATATTCTCACTTAGACATTATGAAGTCCATGGGTCTGACCCCGGATGTCACCTAACAGCTGAACTTAAAAATTCCATGAGGACCCGATCAGGCCCATAATGCAACAGAACCAGGCACTCCCCCACCCTGCCATGCCTTTTCAAGTACCAAAACAGTCTGTGCTAGAACATGCACATAAATCCTGTCCCTTTCAGTGGCTAGAGAGAGTTTGTCACTTCTGGGAATTTTTGTGTTTCAGGGTTCTTGGCTGAACTCTTGAAGTCTAGAAACTTTATCCACTGTCACTGGAACTCCAGCTACCCTGATACTGAAAAAACGTAGTTGATCTTTTAATGAAAGTTAGTGCTGGTAATATAGGAGTTTAAGTTTTGCCTTTCAGTGCACACTTTGTTTTGTTTAATGTAATTTCTGAATATTTTAATGTTGGTGGCATTCAGGCCTGAAACTGTTTTCTAAATGTTGTGTATGCTGCTATTCCCCATTCCACCCAATGCAATTTCCTCATCATTTTTTTTAACACAGGCCTTGATGTCAAAAGTGAAGCTTGTCAACGATTTTTTAGAGATGGGTTAACAATCTCTTTCACAAAAATCCTTACTGATGAGGCCGTGAGCGGCTGGAAGTTTGAGATTCATGTAAGTTTGTGTTGTTGCAGCCATGCTACCAATAGTTTTGGTACATTAGAAAACAAAGTTAATTGTCCAGGATTCCTGGGGAAGCTATCAGCTGTAGCCCATATGGGCTAAACATGAAAAGGTCCAAGTAAATAGCTCACAAAAGGAGGGTTTTATAGAGTTTTACTATAATTACATGATGGAATTCTAGACAAAACTAAACTATTTTTCTTCCTTAACAGAGGTGTATTATTAACAATACTCACCGTCTAGTTGAACTGTGTGTGGCAAAGCTGGCCCAAGATTGGTTTCCTCTTCTTGAACTTCTTGCAATGGCCTTAAATCCTCATTGTAAGTTCCATCTTTATAATGGTACGCGTCCCTCTGAAACAGTTCCTGCTGGAGTTCAGCTGGCTGAAGATGAACTTTATGCTCGTCCTCCAGACCCACGGTCACCAAAGGTGTGTTGATCTGCAGTTTCACATTAAATCTTTGAATATAACTCTTTTACCTACCTCAGAACTGCAGCTTCCTGAGTTTTCAGTTTGGTGCTTGTGTGCTAAGCCAGAACAAATTTTGAGTCCACTAGTACCTTTAAGACTAACAAAGGTTTATTCAAGGTATGAGCTTTTGTGTGCATGCACACTTCTTCAGATATGTTGAAATGGAACCTAACAGTTCAAATATATAGGCAGATGCCTCTACATAGCTGAACAGTAAATCAGTGTAGTAACAGTAAATAAAGTATAGAAGTGATTTGAAGGAGAATGTGTTCAGCCTTAATCAGACTTATTGCACAGTTGATACAGCCTGTGCTGTGGCTAGACAGGGCAAACAGGTATCAGCAGAGGTCAGCATCCAGGTATAATGAGAGTTTTTATACAATTGATGTCACAGACGTTCTCTGTGGGACAATATTGATAGCATTACCTTGAAATGTAACTTCATTTATACTATAGGCAATAGAGTATTAAACAAGATGCGGGATCCGTGGGGGGGGAAGGGGAGAGAAGGAGCCAATCCTTCTCTCCCCGCTGCCCCGGTGAGGACCGTGGCTCTGCGTTTCACGGGTCTTGCCATCCCTTCTTCCACCCCCCCGGCGAGGCCTGCAGCTCTGTCCCTTCCCCCCACTCCAGCCTGCCCCATGCGAGGCCCGCGTGGCACAGAGCCGCCAGGCCTCACTGCTTTCTCCCCCTTCCCGCTCCCGGGTTGGCCTGGCGAGGCCCCCCCCCCCAGCTCCCAGGCCTAAGCGGCCAAGAGCTTCTCGGGCCCACTGCTTCTCCCCCCCCCCCCCCCGGGCTCCAGCGGTGAGGCTTGAACACCTCCCGACTGCCCCAGCTCCCGCAGGGAATGCTTTTACTTTTTTTAAAAGGTTTTGGATTTTTCTGCACACGGGGGGACTGCCCCCCATGTGTAGGGAAATCTCCCTGCCCCCCAGGTGCCCCCCCCCACATGGATTTAGGTATCCGCACGCGGGGGGGTCACTTGGCTATTAGTGTATAGACAAGTGGAGACCTGCAAGAAATTTGCGGGATGGTCATCCCATTCCTCACACCTTTGCTTCCTCCCTTCTCCCCCTACCCTCTCAGACTCTTTCTCCTTTCTGCCCCCCTTTCTTACTCTCTCTCCTCCATGTTACTTCCTCTCTCTTTCTGACCCATCATCATTCTGTTTGTTTTTCTGCCTTTACACCTCATCACTCTCTCTCTCTCTCTTTCTGCCTCCCACTTCAAATCCGACTCTCCCCAGGCTCCACCTCTCAAACGACCAGGAATTTCCCAACCTGGAGTTGGCAACCCTATTTTTTTCCCACCCAGCAGCCAACCTACCTTTATCTGTCTTCAGCTTTCCATCTCTACCCCCCTCCCCAGTAGCCTCTACCTAGGCAAATTACAGTCTTTCTCCACAGTAGGGACTAAAGGGACTAAAGCAGCTTACATTATTGTTTCCTCTTTGTAGTCTGCACAACAACCCTGTGAGGTTGGTAAGGCTGAAAGTATGTGATCCAAAATCTCGCAGTCAGTTTCCACCGCAAGATAGGGATCTGAACCTGGGTCTCGCAGATCCCAATCTGAAGCTCTAACTGTTACATCACAAAGGCTTTCATAGGGTGGCTGAAAGCAGCTGGTCCTAATTAATTCATGCAAATCAGGTGGTATCAACTCACACAGAGGGTGCTGCCAAGGGATGCCAGCCTCCAGGTGGGACCTGAGGATCCCCTGGAGTTACTGCTCATCTCCAGACTACAGAGATAACTTTTCCATGGAGAAAATGGATGCTTTGGAGGGTCGAGTTTATGGCATTGTACCTCACTGAGGTCCCTGTCCTCCCCAGGCTCCACCCCCAAATCTCCAGGCGTTTCACAGCCTGGCTCTGGATCCACTGCTAATGGCCGGGGGGGGGGGGGGAATTGGCAACCCTACACTGCTGCCAGTAAAAACCCTGCCTTTTACTGACAGAAACAGTTAGAACCTCCCCCGAACATTCTAATCTCCTCACAGCTGACGCCTGGAGCTGATGCCATTTCAAAAGGTATTTGGGGGAATTCAACGGTCCCTGAAGTTTTTTTTAACTTTTCAGATTTTTCTGCAGACCAAGAAAGGGGCCTGACTATGTAGGAAAAGCTGTTGGGGGAGAGTGAGCTCTCTTTTGGCAGAAATAAGCATCCACACAATAAAAAACTCTCAGAATTAGAATATAGATATCCAGCATCAAACAACTGAGCATTTGAACTTTTGCTCTTTTGTCTGGGTAGACTGTTCTTAGGTGAACATCAGTGGGCTAACTTTAAAGTGTTAAGTCATAGTTTTGAGACCTGGTTATTCTCATCTGTATACTTTTAGGAACTTATTAATTAAATCTGCAGTGGTATCTGTGAAATACCCATGGGCTAATGCAGATATAACACCACCTAATCATTAACCCCAGGGTAGATGGTATAGAAATGAGCCAAACAGGATTGTGCACTTCTTCCATGTCCTTTCTTAGTATATTTTGTTCACTCTTGCTCCTTCAGCCATAGTCATGGTTACTTGTAATGGTTGCACTGGTTCTAGCTTTGGTTAATACTAACACATGATTCACTCTTAATCAGTATTTGATTCTGGCTAACTATGATGCTGGCTCAAGTGGTTAAGACACTGAACTGCAGACCGGGAGGTCAGTAATTCAGCTGTTCGAGACCCGAGTGCTGCATGACAGAGTGAGCTCCCATCTCTGGTCCCAGCTCCTGCCAACCTAACAGTTTAAAGCAAGAAATTGCAAGTAGATAAATAGGTACCACTTCTGTGGGAAGGTAACAGTGTTCTGTGCACCTCGGTGTCTAGTCATGCCAGCCATATGACCACAGAAAAAGTCTTCAGACAGCGCTGGCTCTTTGGCTTGGAAACTGAGATGAGCACTGCATCCCTAGAGTCATATTCGACTGGCTTTTGAGCAAGGGAAACCTTTACCTAACTATAGTTGAAGATGCAATAAATTGCTGATTGAAAAGAAGATTGCATTGCAAACATCAGAAGTAGATGAACTCATTGTCACATGTTGTTATTATAATGTGTACTGTATATGTAATTGTGACACACACATACACATAAAATATTCTAGAATCTTCTAAGGAGTCTCTGGTAAAAAAAATGAGGCTTAAGAGTCATATGACTTAGCATGACTAGAATCCTAGAGTAAGTTCGGTATACCCTGTGCTTGAAATCTGTTGCACTAAATTCCATGTAATGAAAGTTGTTGTACAGTTATTGTATCATTCTCTAAGTTGAGTAATTGATTTGTTCTTTTAAAACATTGAATACTTAATTGCTGGTGGTTTGATACTATTTAATTGCACAAGATAATTGAAAATAGAGTTAATAGCATATAAGAGAATAATTATTTGCTTCCAGTATCAGACAGAACTGTATACAGTGCTTGTTAGAAATATTTTTTGCAATAGAATGAGTTTCTTGTGGTAAAAATTGTAAAGCAAGAAAATTTTGTTTTACAGGGTTGGCTAGTAGATCTCATCAACAAGTTTGGCACATTAAATGGGTTTCAGATCCTCCATGATCGTTTTATGAGCGGATCAGCATTGAATGTTCAAATTATTGCAGCTCTCATCAAGTAAGTTCATTTTCTTTTCTTTGTTTTTTAAGGAGATGCATCAGTTGAACAGCAGCAAAATCCTTCTGATTACTTTAAGTATTTACCTTCCAGTATGCCTTTGCTTCAGTTACTGCTGTTTTGGCAGCTTCCATGTGTATAGTTATTATTTTTAAAAAATAAACTTTAACATTCCCAACATTCTGATCCTTTAAGAGAACTTGAATTCCTAATATTAGAGCAACCTGGCAGCCCCAATTGAATAAAGTGTCCTTAATTAACACAAAAATGGTTTGCAAACTGTATACTTGGCAGAACCTCCACATATATGCAATGCATACAGATGGTATTTTGCCAACAGACCAGCAGTGCAAACATTGAGAAGCCATTAACACTGTTTACTTTTCAGCATTTGTATCGATGCACTGAAATCTAGGTGTATTGACCACCTTTGTTGAAATATCTGCACCTTTTTTAAAAATTTCGTGTTTCGCCATATAATTTTACTTATTATGTGCTTCATGCCCAAAAGTCAAATGAGTACTCATTGATTTGGTTTTCAAATGAAGTCTGCTTCTTGATGGTAACTTATTTTCTTTAATTTCCCCTAAAGAATGTACAGGTCACTTAGGATTTACTGAAATACTGCTAATTTATTTTTCTTTTCACTACCTTCCTTTCTCCTCCAGACCATTTGGACAGTGCTATGAATTTCTAACACTGCATACAGTGAAGAAATACTTTCTTCCGATTATAGAAATGGTTCCACAGTTTTTAGAAAACTTAACTGATGATGAACTGAAAAAAGAAGCCAAGAATGAAGCCAAAAATGATGCTTTGTCAATGATAATCAAATCTCTAAAGAACTTAGCTTCAAGAGTTCCGGGACAAGAGGAAACTGTAAAAAACTTAGAAATATTTAGATTAAAAATGATACTTAGGTAAGGCTCCTTTTTTCTTGGGGTGACAGTATTTTGTGTCCCGTTTTGCCGTTCTTACACATTTTGGTTTTCACTAGGTTGTTGCAAATCTCATCTTTCAATGGAAAAATGAATGCACTAAATGAAGTTAACAAGGTAATATCTAGTGTGTCATATTATACCCATCGGCATGGCAATCCTGAAGAGGAAGAGTGGCTTACAGCAGAAAGAATGGCAGTAAGTTCATTTGTACAGTGTTTTTAAGAGCAGGTTGTTGCCAAATAATGCACCTTTCTTGGCATATTTTTTTCAATAAGTAGTAAAATTGATCATGGCAGTGGATTTTGTTATGTACGTTTCCCATCTGAAGCTCAGATTTGGTCTCAGCAGGTCATTGGCTTAATTTCACTTGCTTTTAATGCTGAAGCATGTAGGGTACAGTGATAAAGGAGAAGGCTGGGATACTGAGGAGATGGATAGGAACAGTGAAATGTGTTAATGCCATCAGTCACTGCATGAGGAGGTTGCCAGTTCGTATATTGCTCTCCTTGTTGTTACTGAATTTCTTAGATTGAGTCTTATCCACTTGTTCATTCTTAAAAATTATGTAATTGAGTCCTATGACCAAGCAATCTACCATTATACAGTGGGTGTTAATTTGAGACTTATCACGTCATCAGGGAGAAGGGGTACTGTAATCATGGCCAAGATTATAGAACCCTTTTCTTCAGAGGTTTCTTTGCTGGTATCCAAGCTTTTGTGGTTCAATGACTTAATTTTGAGCTATATCTCCTATGGTAGATTTTGCTGCATTTTTCCCCAGCTACTTTTTTAGTGTACATTGCTGCTATTAATGTTGGAGGGGGGGAAGGGTTGAGATTTAAATTAGTATTATGGATTTTAAATTTTAAACACACTTTAGATCTGTTAGATTAGAAGTTGGGATACAGATGATGTTTAATAATAGTAAAGTGTACTTCTGGTTCCTGATGCTAACTGTAATGGCTTCTGTATACAGGTGTCATATCTGCACTGTTGTCAAAGTTGTGTACAGCTTAGACTTGCTGATTTGAGATAATTTTGTGTCAAAATAAGTTGTGATAGCCAGTGTCAAGACCCTGCACTCCATGTTTTTACAAAAATATATTTTTGTAATATTTTACAAAATATTTTATTTGTAATGTTTTAATGGTTTTGTAATGTTATCTGTTAGAATAGAAATACTGTTTTATTTTAGCTTTATCTAATACGTCTTATCCTCCTAAATTTAGGAGTGGATCCAGCAAAATAATATCTTATCTATTGTCCTGAGGGATAGTCTGCATCAACCTCAGTATGTAGAAAAGTTAGAGAAAATTCTTCGTTTTGTCATCAAAGAAAAGGCCCTCACCTTGCAAGACCTTGACAATATTTGGGCTGCACAGGTAGGGAGTTAATTCTTATCCTGAGTGGAAATGATTTTTTCCACATTAGTTGAATTGCTTTGTTTTGTGGTGTATGCATGTTAAACTAAAACCTGAATGCCTTATTCTCCTTGAATCTTGTGTGCATTGTCACAGTTGTTGGGTAGGTGGCATTATTTTACTTAGTTGACATGCGCAGCACTACCTACCACAGGAGGAGTGTGGTTGTGGGTTCCCCTGCTTGTGTAGTCGGATTTAAGGAGTTAAATATAAATATGGTAGTACAATTCGTTCAGTGTTCTCTAACATCACATTCATTCAAGTTATACGTATATGAGATACACCCAGCAGTAATTTCTTTTACCAGGAGTGAATTGTATTAGCTAAACAAAACTTTCTGGCCTCCCTACTTCTGCTGTAACCCAGTAGATTCCCTAAAATGCTTTTCCTCACAGCGCAGGGGTTCCCACAGAACAGCATGTGGCTTTAGTGGAAGGGGAGGAGTTGGTGGATATCACTCCTCTTCCAGTAGTGGAAATTACCACTGGATCTTACCCAGTCTGTTATTTTGGGACCCAAGGGTGAGTAGAACAAGAGTTTGTGTGTGGATTTTCCCACTCTGCTGGATATTGTCATTTCCAGGGGTCCTCTGACCCTCAAGAGTGAGTGGCTTTCCTTGGGGGTGCCTGAGACCTTAGCAATAAGGTGAAGGTAGCAAATGGCTGTTCTTTGGGTCTGCTTGTGGCACTTTAGATCAAGCCATTTAAAAAACCACAATTCTAACAAAATGGGAGTAACAAAATATTAAGCTTCAGTGTTATAGGTCTTGGATTTCTGTTCAAAAATACGTTAAAACATGCCAGAGCGGAAATGATTTCAGATTAGCTGACTGTGTTAGAGCAGATTTTGTTGAAACACTGATCTCCGGTGCTGGTTATTAGTGTTTCCCTCATGAACACATAAAGCAGACTTACCACGAACATATAACATATGTTGGCCCATGAATACATAAATCAGACTAGTGATCCATCAAGTCAGTATTGTCTATTCAGACAGGCTGGGTCTCTGTGGGATCCCATGTCACCTGCCACCTGATCCCTTTAACTAAAGGTGGCCAGGATTCAACCTGGGAAACCATGCCACACAGATTCTCTGCCACTCAGCCACAGTGCCTTCTGCAGTCCCTCATGGAAGGTATGATGATGTAGAATCTGAAACTGATCATCCAGACATCTTACCATGTGTGTCATCTTTATAAATAACTAGGATTAAATTTTACAAATAAAAACATTGACATACCACTGGATAAGTGGTTTAAAAGCCTGAGGTATGTATCTCTTTCACCCTTTGGCTGGAAAACGAGAGTAGCGTAATACTAAAGAGTTATTACTGGATTGTTCCACTGTTGGTGTAAGTGTAGATCAGTTCCTCTTTGTGACATAATTTTTAGGAAATTGCTGTAATAGAAATATAAAATGAAATGGTGTTAATCTTTTCTTACCAAGGCAGGAAAACATGAAGCCATTGTGAAGAATGTACATGACCTCCTTGCAAAACTGGCCTGGGATTTCTCTCCAGAACAACTTGACCATCTCTTTGACTGTTTTAAGGTAACAGTACATATTTGTCTCTTATCTGAACCTTATAGATAAGATGGGGTATTAATTCAAATCAATGGTACTGTCATAAAGAACAGTAAAATATAAAAATTAAATATTTTTGTTAGGTAATTTTAAAATTCAAGTCCCTTGATTAGGGACCATGTAGTTTGTGATCAAAATCTTTAATTTGAAAATAGCTTGAGTATTGATTTTGTAGGAAATTTAAGGCTTTACTGTGCATGAGGCTACTGTCTCTTTTAAAACTACCTCAGCAGTCTTTGAAAGTGTAGGCCATTGTTCCTCAGTGTGGTGCCCATGGGTGCCCTGGCACTTGACAATGTGTTTCCTGTCCCCTACTTGTATGTTTCCAAAGCTTCTGCTGCTCAAAGCAAAAAGGCTACCATGGCCTTCCTCTATCTCATTGAAGTAAGAGGTGTTTCAGAAGAGACTTTGGGTCTGCAGGGAGCACCCCTATAGAAGGCTGCTTGAAAAGAGTCCACAAGTTCAATCCCCAGAGTAGGATTTCCAATAAAAATAAAATGTAGATTAGCTAGAGGGGGCTTCTTTTTCAGACAGCTTTATCCTTTGTCCTGTGCACAGAATGATGTGCTTGTTTGCCCCAACCTTACTCTTTCTTTCATTGGTTGAGTGGGGTGGGCTGGCACACAAGCATCAGGACTAGAGAGAGCCTTGCCAAAAGGTGCAGGTACTCTGTGCCTGTGAGTACTGTCACAAAAAAGCCCTGCCTGTGCTCATCATTTAAAACTGTTATAAAGTAAGTACTATTACTAGCCTTAATTTGCATTTTATTAATGTAACAAACATTTAAAAATCATTTTGTGTTAACTTTCCATACAGCAGTAGTTGGTACTGTGGTGAAACTGGCCAGTAGCACCTCAGTGTGCTACTGCCTAGCAGATCCAGATAAATTACTCCACTTATCCCTGCCACCTACCTCTGCTTCTATTTTCACTGCCCCCACCTAGATCTTTTTTTTAAAATGCACTTTGAGTATGCAGTATGCATTTTACTTAAGCTAATTGTGACATCCAAGTTTCAGGACAAATCACTTCTAAACTTATCCTTTAGTATGTGGATAGTTGGCATGAGCAGAACAGAATACTCTTAACCAGTTTCTTTATAAAGAGGCTATTTATTTCGAAGAAAAATATGTATCAAACCTACATTACTATTAAAAATGTTTTAGCAGCGTGAGCAAGTGGAACCATTGCGAAACTAACAACAAAGCTTCTTCATATACACTTCTCAGCTTGTTAGATTAACTGTACTTTGATACCTTGGTACTCTTAACATCCTAAAATATTAAATGTTTCTATGCAGTAATACCATATTTTTTAAAAAAATTATGTTATTTATAGTCCACCTTTCTTACTCAAACACGAGGCAGATTATACAGAATAAGGCAATATAATGCGGATTACTCAGATTAAATCAGTAATCAACAGAGTGGGACATTGAATAGACAGATCAATTGGATTTGTCTTGTAAAAGTCTGGAAATCAACCAGAAATGAGATGCAGCATAAGTGTTAACATGACATGTCAAACAAAAGCAAAGATTTCATAGTAGGAACCTACTTACCACAATAGACTACAAACTGTACACAGTGGCATAGTCTACAGTTTCAGCCTAACTCTTTATCTCAAGCTTCTTTTTGAATCATATTGTAGAGCACAGCCTATTTCAGATACAAAAAGCCCTCTTGAATAATTCAGTTTTGCATAGCTTTTGAATGCTGGGAGACTTGGGAGTCTTCCTGACCTCATCAGGCAGACCATTTTATAAGGTGAGGACCACAACAGAGAATGCATGTGTATGGGGAGCTGCTGATTTTCCACATTTGCAGGGTGACACCCGCAGAAGGCCCTGCTCAGATGAGCAAAGCTCATCTTGAGAGTAACCTCTCTCTTGCTTCTGGGTTCCCCAAGATTTTAAAAGACAGCTCACTACCTGACTTCAGGTCTATCCACTTAACTCTACCTATTCCACTTCTTTTCTAACCCATAGAGTTCTGTATAAGTACATTTAGTAAAGAGCTTAAATATTCAGTTGGGAATATATTGCAGTGGTCTTGGTTTCCCCCTCCCGAAATAATGCTTAAGGGTTAATAACTTGGGTAGCTAAAATCACTGCAATCATTATTTGCATCTGTAACTTATTTGCTGTTAGGAGTAGATACCTGTTATCTTTGTATCATCTTTTTTAGTTCAAGGCAGTGATGGGATTTAAGATTTCTTTCCAGTTAGAGTTCCAGTTGTTAGGATAGTGAGAATCTGTGAGGGGAAATCATGACATCACTTTCTGAGAAGATTCACCAATTCATACCCTGCTGTAGGTTAATAAGTATCACCTGATTAGATGGCCTCAAAAGTATAATTTTAAGAATAAGGAGGGGGACTACTGTTAACATAGCTCTTGAGCCTTAAGGAGCAGTATGTAGCACCTTGCTTTGTATGCTGGAGCCCCACTTCTTTGTTCTGGACTCCTTATGGATATTTGTTAAATACCTACCTTGCAACTGAGAAATCTTTTAACTGTTTGCAACTACTTTTGGAGTTAAGTGTTATATAGTTCAGTTAGTTTTGTTATGTTCTTCTCCCTATTGAAGTCTGAAAATGTTCACTATGTTTTCTTTCAAACCTTTTCTTATTTAAGTGAATCCTTTTCTTATATTTTAACTGATGTGCTTTACTTGTGGGTGCAGTAATATCTTGGAACCGATGTTTTCTGGCAGGATTGCCAGGGTTTTATGGGTATTTGTATTGTTTGCTTGCTTTAAAGTTGTGCCAACTACTTGGAGGAGTAGTTAGTTCTCAGAGAATAATTTGGACCTCCACAGCCTGTGGTCCACTACATATACATATTAAAAAGATAATGTGTCCAAGGCTATATGATCAAATAACTTTGGCAGAAGCATTGGATTTCAAAATGTGTTGATAATGATATCTTGTTTTTTAGGCAAGCTGGACAAATGCAAGCAAAAAGCAGCGCGAAAAGCTACTTGAGCTAATTCGCCGTCTTGCAGAAGATGATAAGGATGGTGTGATGGCACACAAAGTACTGAACCTTCTGTGGAATTTAGCTCATAGTGATGATGTTCCAGTTGATATCATGGACCAGGCTCTCAGTGCGCACATTAAAATCTTAGATTATAGTTGTTCACAGGTAAATGTCTATAGTTGGGGTTACTTGGAGCTGGATTCTATGAATATTTGTAGAAGTGTATTTTTCCTGCCTCTCACTTATCCAGGTAGCACCTGTAACCCTTGAAACTGCATTGTTGGGGGGCTCTTGTGGAAAGAAGCCATGTGGTGAGACAAGGTGGAATTAGGCAAAATCTCCCTTACTTTGCTTTTTGTGCCTGTGGAACTGGTGGAAAAGTAAAAAAGGGAATTTTTTTTTGCCTCATTTCCCTCTGCAGCCCAATCTGCTGTGTGGCTTTTTGTCCATCTGAGTCCATGAACCTATAACAGTGCCTTTCAGGAGTTATGTAGGGTGTTTTGGGAAGGAGAAAGTGAGAGAAGATGCACTTACATGAGCATTAGTATGATCATATCTATAGTGATTAAAATACAGAGCCAGAAATCCGTAACAACCTGTACATTGCTAATATATTTCATGCTGAAATTCTAAACAATTGTTTTTCCAGGATCGAGATACTCAAAAAATACAATGGATAGATCGTTTTATAGAGGAACTTCGCACAAATGACAAATGGGTCATTCCTGCACTGAAACAAATTAGAGAAATTTGTAGTTTATTTGGTGAAGCACCACAAAACTTGAGGTGAGAATTCAGTACAAATTTGTTCACTTGTTTAATGTGTTGGGCTGCATAGATTATGTAGTTTGTCTGTTTTTTTACTAGTGTATAAAAATAGGAAATGATAATACACAGAGTTGGTGCTAATGTTTCCATTCTGATTACAGTGGAGGCTTCCCCAGATGCAAGGATTGTTCTTCTGGTGTGAGAATCCTTCAGTAAGCAGGAAGGCACCTCTCCTGTCTTGCATTAGAGGAAAGCCTTCCTACTAGCAAACAGAAATGTCTGAATAAAACCTGTACAGATAGATACATTGGTGTATTGGGTCAGCAAATACAGACAGTTTAGACATAATCAATTTTTCTATCTTTAAAATTAAAAAGGGAATAGCAGTCATAATATATATTAATAAACACTTTACCAGTCCCTCAACCTACCAGTGTTCTCCATTGGTTAGTCTATGCAATTGTGATCAAAATGTGCCATGAGCAGGGAGCAGATCATTTCATAATGGTACTTGCAAGACAAGTAGTTCTGCAGGAATTAAAGAATTCAACCAAGCTCCATGTTGCTGGAAAGATAGAAATTACAGTCAACTCTGTTTGAACTGAGTCCCAAATACCTGTAGTATTGGACTAATATTTGGACTCAGCAAAAAGCCAGGCATATTGCTCTAGAGCAGTTCCTCACTGTCAAGAACAGAACAGGGGCTGTGTCCTTTTTGCAGTACAGTTGGTGTTAACTACACTTGTAAATGACATGACTCAAAAGCTAGAACTACGGGACTAATTCAGTGCTTCAGTTGACGCTTTCGATTTATTTGTATTTCTCTGTGACAAACCATGCTCAGAACCTAGTACCTTCTAAAACAGCTTGCCAGTATGATATGGCTCTGGGGGTTGCTGTTCGTAGAATGCTTTAGTCTGTTGATGCAAATCCTTCAAATGCCTTAGTGAGTCCTCTGGATTCTGACTTGAATATGGATATAGCTGGAAGAATAATTGTGAAGATAGCAAAAATATTTTTTGCTTCAAACCATTTAATGTGTGTTTTGTCTTCTAACATATCTGTTGTAAATACAGCTTTGGCTTTAACATTACCTGTTTGAATACATATGTGTTTTTAATTATATAGATTTGTAGCTGTTATGGGTTCACATTTTTCTGCTTTAAAGAGGGATAATTCTTAGTCAGGTAAAGTGGGATAATTTTAAAAATTCTTAGTGATAAATAGTACCTATAACTCTTTTGACATGTTTTAACTGCAGTCAAACTCAGCGAAGTCCCCATGTGTTCTATCGTCATGACTTAATCAATCAACTTCAGCACAATCATGCTTTAGTAACTTTAGTAGCAGAGAATCTTTCAGCATATATGGAAAGCATGAGGCAGTATGCTAAAGGTAAGTTAAATTAGTTCATGTTGTAATATAACAATCTTCACTTTCATATATTAAATACTAGAGAATTGTGGGTTACTCTGAGGGATTTGTAGAGCCAAATGTATTAAAATGAAACATGTACTCAGATTTAAAAGCTTGTTTTACTAATGGTTGTCAATCACTGTTTTACAAAACTTACCATGTTCGGTTTTATGTTGTAATGCAGTTTGGTTGAAAACTAACTAGATTCTATTTGTATGTGTGCATGAGAGAAAATCTTCAACTCTGTGATGTAAGAATCAAGTAGCTCTTTACAGACCAGCAAAATTTCCAGGATATAGATTTTTGAGAATCAAAGATCCCTTCATTAGATACTTTTAGTCTTGATTCGGAAGCTTTATACCCTAGAAATCTTGTTGGTTTTTAAGGTGCCACTGGTCTTGAATCTTGCTCTTCTACAGCAGACCAACACAACCACCCACCTGAAACTATATGTGATGTAAATTAGGCTGAGAGAGAGAAATACTGGCTTGAGGTCACCCAGTGAGTTTCATGGTTGAGAAGGGATTTGAAATCAGATTTCTCCAGACCTAGTGTAGCACTTTAATCATTACACTGCACTGGCTCTTATTATATATCTAATTCTGAACTTGGGCTCCGAGTGTGGCTCAAAAA
The DNA here is from genome assembly GCA_029233225.1 of Lepidodactylus listeri. NCBI lineage: Eukaryota > Metazoa > Chordata > Lepidosauria > Squamata > Gekkonidae > Lepidodactylus > Lepidodactylus listeri. Next base: position 93,202,642 of record JARCFY010000001.1, read on the forward strand.
GCCCACACAATGGAGCCAGATACAGAAAGAGGAGAGAGTTCTATAAATCTGAGGGAATCCAGGTGGGGGAGGGTTGGAGAGAAAAGTGCATAAGCCCAAACACACAATCAGCTGACCAGTGGCATCTGGGGGAAAAGAGGGCTTGGAGCAGAAAGCATATCTGTATGTCTTTCTGTTTCTTGCCACCCAGCCAAAAGGCACACTTTCTGCTCTAATCTCCTCTTCCCCAATCACTTGGGCAGTATGGGAGGAGCAGAAAGTGTGCTGTGTGTACTCTCTGCCCCCAAGCACATGTGTATTACAGCAGGGGGCCCAGGAAGCAGCAGGGGAGGGGAGCACATCTTGTTGTCTTACCTGCAAATCCTCACAAATTCCCTGCTTCGCCTTAATATATATTCAAACAGACATTATAGTTTGAATATAGTGTCTTCTGAGAAGTTGGAAGAAACTTCTAGAGCAGGGCTGTGCATTTGGCTGGGAAAATACCCCCCAAATAATTTACCAGTATTTTTCGGCTATTCTTTCAGCCAGATACAGGAGGGGTGTATTTTTAACTATCCACCATAGTGCATGCCGAATGATCCTGAAAAAATCGGGATTATCCGGGAAAGCAAGATAACCACAGTTAAACAGCATTTAAAGAGACTGTAGTCCCTTTAAACACTGTTCCAAGTGAACACATTTAAAGGAACCACGACTCTGTTATAACTCATAGGCTATAATGGGGAATCAATATGGGGTCTGGGGGGCTGTTTTTGAGGTAGAAGCACTACATTTTCAGTGTGCCTGCTGGTGCCTCTCCTCAAAAGACTACCCAAGTTTTAAAAAGATTGGACCAGGGGTTCCATTGGTTTCAGGGGGGGAACCAGCAGAAAAAGCAAGGACTGATGTCAAACTAGATGTCAAACCAGGGAGTCTCTGCAGTAGAAACTGGAGGGGGGGGGCACTGGGTTGCAAAAATGCCTCCACCTTCAGCTTCCACTGCAGAGACACTCTGATTCTCCCCCCCCCCGTTTTCCCCCCCTCTACTGAAAACAAGGGAGAATGGGGGTACCTTCTTTGGGGGCCCATGGAATTAGTCCCCCCGGTTCAATCTTTTTGAAACTTGGGGAGTCTTCTGAGGAGAGTCTTCTGCCTCAAAAAATAGACACCTGGATACCCCCAGATTGATTTCCTTATTGACTATAATGGCCTCATAAGGTATAATGGAGCCAAAAATTTTTGGATTCCTGAAAAAACCTGAATCTGAATACCATACTGGTATTGGAAGTCGGGGTTTTTCAAAAATACTGAATTTTTGGGGGTCCAATATATCTGAATCTGAAAAATCCAGAATTCTTTTTTTTATACACACCCCTATTCTAGAGTGGCAAAATTCATTCTTTTCTGCAAACATGATATCTGACTCTTAAAAAACTTCTGGTAATCTTACAGACATTTTTTAAGTAGTTTCTAATTTTGGCTGGGGTGTGTGTAATTTAATTTACAAAGATAAACAGTAGTTCTAATTAGTTCTAATTAAAAGTTAAACTTTGTGGCATAGCTTGCAGAACTTTTTTAAAATGTTACATATTCTCGCTTAGTTTTTTTCTTGTATAACAACAGATCATGTTAAATTTACAGAACATGGAGAATATGATCCACAAACTGTAAGACCAGGAAGTAGGTACAGCCACGTGCAAGAGGTCCAAGAGCGGCTGAACTTCTTAAGGTTGGTTTGAGTAAAACTTTTGATTTACATTGGAGTAAAATATTCAATAGTAGGTATCTGATACTTTGAAATAATTAGCTACAAAATGGTATTCGTGACTTGCTGAAATAAATTTCTGGACAGTGTTATAACAAAATGCAAGTGAGATGGTCCCTAATTTCTTGTTTGCTACTGTCATAGCAGATAGTCTGTAAGGATGGAGAGTGAATATTCCCAAGCGAGTGGCTATTCCATGGACGCTAGATTCCTAGTTTCGTGAAAAATGAACTTGAGAGTGTATGGTTTTGAGAAAAAAAATAAATTTCACGGATACCAGGTTGCTTGTTTCTAATGCTATAGCTGGACTGCCAAAAGAGTGCACTCTTCAAACTAGTTAAACATAGCCTTGAATTGCCAGTATACCATGAAATACCTAGGATTGTCAGTTACACTGGCATCACAAGAGATCACTGGTATACTGTAGTATTGAACATTGACTAAAGTGGCAGCTTTTCTGCAGTCTTGAATTATGGAATGGGCCTCTGAAATGGCAATTTAAATAGTCCTGGTTGGGAAGATCAGCTAATTGTTTTGGTTGGATTAAGTCTCTGTCAGTTGCCTGTTGGTCAAATACTCTCCTCTCGCTGCCTATGAAAATAAAACCAGGCAGGTGCCAGAATGGAGGCCAGCAGATTTTTGGTGTCAGATTTGGATTTGAAGCATTTCATATGTAGCATGGTCTTGGTTTGATCTTGAGTTAGTGAGTACTACTGATGTGTATATCTGCACAAAAGAAGTTAATTAAAACATCTGAGTGATTGTGCTTCATGCAGTATTACATGCAGAAATTTCTCCTCTTGTTGACAAAATTTACTCTTAATTTATTATCCTGAATTTCTTAAAGATTTATATGCTTTGAGAACCCTGAGGAATAGTAAGGGGAATAGCAAACACAGATACCACATAGATGCCTAACACAGATACTACATATGTTGTACAAACTATGAATGAATATTGGGTTAATGTTAATTTGTGTGAAATCCGATTTTCCTTACACCACTGCTACATTTTCTTACACTTAAAGAATAAATTTGAACAGTGGTTGTTAGCTTGTAGCAGTGTATTCTCTCTGGATAGTTCCTCAAGGGGTTTTTTTGCTTATAGTTATTGGGACAGGGATGAATCAATAGGGATGAACAAGCACTTTTTGCAAGACTGAAAGCTATCCAATGGAATTGGTCTGAAAAAGGGTAATTCTATCTAAACCACTTGGATTTGTTCAAAGCAGTCACCTTTCTGAAATCTCTGGTTTTCATTTACAACTGGAATGACTTGCATGAGTAAAGCTGTAGTCATAAGCAAAAGATCAGGTTTACAGTATGATTGAAATTATGTAATCTGTGTGAAGTTTGACATATGGGCACCATCAGGAGGGTTTGGTTGTACTTTAGGGTAGTTGCTTTTTTGAGTATTCATGGTTTGAACATATGTTGGATCCTAATTACTACTTGTTTCTTTTTGTTCTTGTGCTAGATTTTTGTTGAAGGATGGTCAACTGTGGCTCTGTGCTCCTCAGGCAAAGCAAATATGGAAGTGTTTAGCTGAAAATGCAGTTTACCTGTGTGATCGTGAAGCCTGTTTCAAATGGTATTCCAAGCTTATGGGAGATGAACCAGATTTAGACCCTGACATTAATAAAGACTTTTTTGAAAACAATGTTCTTCAGTTGGACCCATCACTGTTAACAGAAAATGGAATGAAATGTTTTGAACGTTTCTTCAAAGCTGTGAATTGTCGAGAAGGGAAGCTGGTTGCAAAGAGACGAGCCTACATGATGGATGATTTGGAGTTAATAGGATTGGATTATCTTTGGAGGGTAAGTGCAACATTCAGTAGTCCAGTAATGATAACACAGCTGTGAGTTACACAGTGCAATAGTCTTCAAAGTGAAGGTTTCATTATGTAATTTGTGAACTGCATAATCTGTTTTTGATTTGTTCAGGCTATAATATTCAGTACATGTTTAGGTGAAAAACTGTTCCACTCTTCCCATGCTGAGGATAATAATTTGCCACACAAGTCTTTTTATAAAGATCCTGAAGCTCATTTTCTGTTGCCATCATAGCAGCAGAATGCTTACTGAAATGGTCGAAGTATGTGGATCCAGGCTTCTCATGAAGAGATTTATGTACAATGAGTAACTGTTTTGTGGCTGCTCTGTAGAGATGTTATGCACTGTGAATGTTCACAGTAAAGGACTAAATGCTTTGTATTGCTACTTTAGGTTGTGATTCAAGGAAATGATGACATTGCCAGTCGAGCAATAGATCTACTGAAAGAGATCTATACCAACCTTGGACCAAGGTTACAAGTTAATCAGGTAAAATATTAAAAGAATTTCCAAGTTTATAGTAGGTGGTGGTTGTATCTGATATTTCCATGCATCCAAGCCTCCTTTCATGCCATATTTTGAGAACATTATAAGAGCCCTGCTGGATCAGACTAGTGGCTCATCTAGTCCAACATCTTGTTTCATGCAGTGGCCAACCAGTTGTCCTGGAGGGCCAACAGACAAGGCACAGAGGCCAAGGCATTGTCCTGATGCTGCTGCTAGCACTGGTATTCAGAGGTTTGCTGCATCTGTATATATGTTTCCTTTACTCAGAATAGCTAGTAGCCATTGGTGAATCTATCTTCCATGAATCTACCTAAATCCCCTTTTAAAGCCAGCATGTGGGAGGGGGAAAGCTTTCTGTCCAATTTTTCCACCCCATGCATAATTGCATAGATGTTTATCATGTCTCCCTTTTCCTCTAAACTGATAAGTCCCAGACTCATGAGCCTCTTCTTATAGCAAAGGTGGTTCAACCTGTTAATCATCTTGGGTTGCCCTCTTTTTCCAACTCTAAAATATCCATGTTGAGATCATGGCAACCAGCATGATATAGTGTTCCACTTGAGGCTGCACCATAGCTCTATATATCGGTGTTATAATGTTGACCATTTTATTTTCAGATCCTTTCCTAATAATCCTCATCATGGAGTTTGCCTTTTTTTACCACTACCACACACTTGAGTTAACGTTTTCATCCAGTTGTCCACTACAACACCAAAATCTTTTAGTTTCAGCCTGTTCAGACCCCATCTGCATATATGTAAAGTCAGGATTTTTGTTCCAGTGTGAGTCAGTTGCTTTGTAGCTTTATTAGAATGCTGCATAGAATGAAGCTAGCTGTATACTAGACATCTCAGCCAGTTAGATGTGTTTAACAGTAATGGCACAGACCAGATGATCTTCAGAACATATTGGCTGGTTTGCCTGTGGTTTTCTAACAGTCTTTTGGAATTTTTCAGGGTACTTTTTAATAACTGCATAATACTGATTTGCTGAAATAATAGTTCCAATTTCTTTCATTTTCTGTAGGTAGTAATCCATGAAGACTTCATTCAATCCTGTTTTGATCGCTTGAAAGCCTCCTACGATACTTTGTGCGTGCTGGATGGAGATAAAGACAGTATTAATTGCGCAAGGCAAGAAGCAATACGAATGGTGCGAGTTTTGACTGTTTTGAGGGAATATATTAATGAGTGTGACAGTGATTATCATGAAGAACGAACAATTCTGCCGATGTCAAGGTTTGTAGAAATCTCATAATTATTGAGAATGAGTCTTATTCATTTGTGAATGTTTTGATAACTTCTGTGCACCAAGATAGTAGAATTGTAGGTGCCAGATTTTAGTATCATGTGTGTAAACTCCTTTTACAGGTAATGTTCTTATATGAATGTACCATTAAAATAGGCTTTTAAAATGTGTTCTTGAAACTACGATATGTGATTTGGATCCATAAGGATTCAGAAATCTCTCCTCCCCACCACAGGGACTTTGTTCAATTTTTTCCCAATGGAGAGCAATGAAGAAAACTTCTAAAATTGATAAAATGCTGGTCAAGAAGAAGTTTTGCTCATCCAAAATGTGTAGCATTAAAATGTTTATGTAAGACAATTTACAGCATTAGATAATTCCTGTGTATACTGTAGATATATAAAACTTATTTCAGTGACAATTTGTTAAAATGTGAGTAATTTTAGCAACAGTTAATATGCTATAATATGTTTAATACATTATCAAAGTATCAGTGTTTTCAGTGTTAAAAAGTTAAATATTCAAATATGCTGCTAGTTCTATTGTGTCAGTAGGATGCTGTTTCTGTCCAAATACTCTTATTTTTCTAATGTTTACTTTTATTTTTTTCCTCCCTCTAAGATGGCAAAAATAAAGTAACGTTTGTTCTTATAGTAGCGTGTATCAGTTTGCAGGTCTCTCTCAAATACCAGATACATCTGTAGTTTTGCTAGCAGAAAACAAAGACATTTATACATTGAAGTCCCATAAATATTCCAAATAGTATAAGTGATGCATTTTGTGCTGCTAAAGCAGTAAAAACTAATTTAGCTTTGATGGAGTAATGCATATATTTAAAATTCCCCTCAGATTTTCATTTTGTCCCCAGAACTGTTCTCCAGCGCCTTCATAGTTTCTGGAATCTTTGACATCTCTAGATGTTTGGAATAAGATAGAGGGAATCCCATTGAATCCTGAAGAAAGCAGGATGGGCTGCCTTGGAAAGGAAATATTTCATAGACAGCCTGCCTCCAAGAATAGTGGTATGGGGAGCTGAGCATCCCCTGAGTGGTGTTCTTGTGGTTGTAACGAAGGAAGAGGGAGTGTGAAAAGAGCCAGCGCTGTGACTGATGTCTGTCTGTATTTATGGAAGCAGGCACAGAATAACAGAAAGCACGCTCATATTTGTCCTTCTCAGCTGAAAGGAGGGCATAGCTGTTCTCTGACCATTTTGTGTTCAGCATGTTGAAACAGTTCTCTCTGTGACCATTTCCTAGTACCTCTTTCTGCATTTGATTCCCGTTCTATTCCTTAGTGTGTGTATATATAGACTTCATATTTAAGAATATGGTTTAGGATTTGTAGATTCACAGATGAGTGCAAATATTTCATGCTTAATTTATACTCCTTTGGGATTATATTAGGACTAAGGATAAAGCGTATTAGATTTTATGGAATTTGTATACTCAAGTGTTAGTCATGGAGTGTGTACCAGCAGAACAAAATGTGACTGTGGTAGAGAAGATTTGTGTGTGGGGAAGGCTGCAGAAACGTTACCAGCATTTAGTGCTCCAAATAGCAGTCATTGCCTGATGTCCAGGACCTGCTGTGCACTTGCTATATCTGCACAGCCCTTTGGGCTGACATTTATACATGCACTTGGGAAGGGGTTAGGAGGCTGAGGAAAACCTTTTCAATAGCATTCTGCCTTGTTTTTAATGGGAAATTGCAGTTTTTATTGATGATAGGATTCCAATTATTCAGACATTCTTAATTTCTATAATTTTGAGTCCAATTGGTGACAATTCCAAATTATGAATCCAAATTTTGGTGCTGGTTAATATTCCTGCTTAAAACTTCCCTTCTTCCCAGTGCCTCCTCCCTGCAGTGACTACATTATTCCTGCCAGATCTTGATCCTTAGAGCCAAGTTACATGCCTGCAACCCCATTTGAGGTATTTGTTGCTCAGACAGAAAGTAAAGATCATTGTAAAACTACCGGTTTTGAATAGTTAGTCTTTGATTGTAACATAAGAGCATTCAGACACTTAATGCCCTACTTGTAGGGACCATTGTGATCATTTACAAATTAACAAGCTTATTTTAACCTTCTCTGGATGTGCTCTGACACTGTTAAATTTATTTGAACATCTTGGCTTGTTTTAATTAGTATGTTCTTTTTCTGTATTCCCAGAGCTTTTCGTGGAAAACACATTTCTCTGGTAGTCCGTTTCCCAAACCAAGGTCGGCAAGTGGAAGATCTGGATGTTTGGTCTCATACAAATGACACAATTGGTTCAGTCAGACGTTGCATTTTGAACCGCATTAAAGCCAACAGTGCACATACAAAAGTAGAATTATTTATTGGAGGTGAACTAGTAGATCCAGCAGATGACAGGAAGTTAATTGGACAGTTAAATCTCAAAGATAAAACAGTAAGTACTATTCAATATAATGTATGCATAGACTATTCCATTGTATAGGGTTTCTATTCAAAGGCAAATAAGTATAATTTGAAATAGTGGTGTTTTTGGTGAGTAGGGCTGCAGTATTTATGGTTTAAAACATGGGTAAAGACACTCAACTAGGTTATAGAATATCACTAGGTGGGTTGCAAGCTGCTATAGAGTCACTATATTTGGTTGTTTTTGGAAGGATCTAGTGCTAGTGCACATAAGTAAAGAACAAAGACCACTGAGGCCACTTAGCAGTGGAGAAAATTCCTTTTTAGCGTACTCAGAGAGACTGACTTCTTCCTGTCATGTGTCTGATGTGTGATTTTCTGTCACATGCTTGCAGTTCAGGAGATCTTGTGCTGCTGTTGTGTGAAAAGTTGGATCCTACTGGATGAGAATATTCAAGTAACTTGAATTTTAAAATTGATAATAAAACTTCTCAAATCTGACACAATTTTATTTTCAGCTAATTACAGCCAAGCTTACCCAGATAAGTTCCAATATGCCTTCAAGTCCTGATAGTTCTTCTGACTCCTCTACTGGTTCTCCTGGAAACCATGGGAATCACTATAGTGATGGTCCTAACCCAGAAGTTGAAAGTTGCTTGCCTGGAGTAGTAAGTGGAGAGGCATAAATAAAAAATGATAGTACTGTTTCAAAATTCAAATTATTTCTATCACATATGAACTGATGTTGCATGACAAACTTTTATTTTTTATTTTAGATCATGTCACTTCATCCTAGATATATCTCATTTCTTTGGCAAGTTGCAGACCTAGGCAGTAGCTTAAATATGCCGCCTCTTAGAGATGGTGCACGCATCCTTATGAAATTAATGCCCCCAGGTAAGATTCTTTAGTTTATTTTTATGTTATTTTTATGTAGAAATTAATAAAATGTATCAGTGGGGTTTCCATACATGTAAAATTTTTCTCAGTTGCATCCCCTCATGTACAAACAGCGTGTTTAATCTGCATCCATGTTCAAAAGTAAAGCATGCTTATTGCAGCTGTTTTCAGTTGAGATCCATAAACATTTTTTTCAAAAGCAATGTTTTGAGGATTTTCTTGAGATGCCTTCTCAAAGGGAAAGACTTACTAAAATTTCTGTAATGTTACCTTGATATGCTTTTGTATGTGCCATCTCTACAGATTGAACATTCTACCTTGGGGTTTAAGCACAAACCTAGTATGTATGGTTTAGTGGTTAGAGTATCAGACTAGGAACTGAGAGACCCAGGTTTGAGTCCCCACTCTACCTGGTGCTCACTTGGTGACTTTGGATCAGTCATACCCTCTGAGTCTAACATACCTCACAGAGCTGTTGTGAGGATAAAACAGGAGAGGGAAATTATGTAAGCTGTTTGCAACCCCCTTGTGGAGAAATGTGGTGTATCAATGAATTAAACAAGTAATTTGATGTTTAGAAAAGACAGTTTTGCTAATTGAATATTGCCCATTCCTCTGCCTTACATAGTGAAAACTATAACGTGAAATTTATTTTTGTCTTACTTGCCTATAGAAGGGTTACTAGTTACTCTTTTCACTTGTATTCAGGATATTTCAATAGGGATGGACATGAACTGGTTCACGAGCCAAAATATGGCACAAACTTGTCTCAGTTCAGAGCTCCCGAGCCAATGATTGGGGAAGGCACCTTCCCTGAACATTTGATGGACTTTTGTCCGGTTTGGCTATTCAGGCCATTTAAACCTTACAGTTGAGCAACACAGGTCCGCAGCTGACCTGTTAGGTTTAATAGCTGCGAGCCATTTCACTGGTCAGTTTTGCTTCCCCTCACTTAGGTTCATGCCCATCCCTATATTTCAGTTTCAAAATGTATGTTTCAGAAATCTGTACTACATTCTTTATGGAAGGAACAATTTTAAGTTGTGCTTTTGTTACAGATAACACTACTGTAGAGAAACTAAGAGCTATTTGTTTAGACCATGCTAAACTTGGTGAGAGCAGCCTTAGTCCATCCCTTGATTCTCTTTTCTTCGGCCCTTCTGCTTCACAAGTGCTATATCTTACTGAGGTTTGTAATATTTCCAATCAGTATTCTGAAATTTGAAAACTTGTCTTCTGGTAATTGTTTTCTCTACTGAAACTGGGAATCAAGAAGGTTGTATTCAGATGTCATCAATAAAACCACAGTTTGTAATTAATGAGATTCTGAAATGCTCGGGTTAATGTTCTTCCCTACCCCCCTTTCCTGGGCTGAGATGAAAGACTTAGAAGAGTTCTGTTGAACCTTCTGAATCTGGCGCTATCAAATTGTGGTTTGTTACTTGCAAGCAAACCAGCATGCTAAACCAAGATTATGTAGATTGGGAATATTAGTTTGAAAGGAAGAAATAGATGAATGTGTTATGTGTTAACAAACTGGTTGTATTGAAAACTTCCTATTTTAGGGATGTAGGAGAGAAGGAAGGATTATATGTAGGACAGTATGACTCATTCTCATAAGCAAACTGTTTTATTGATGATGTCTGAATGCAGCCATAGGAATATTTGGAGCACTTCATTTAGTACTGTATTCTAGGGAAGGTTTTGGATAAGTACTTTAGCATGACAGTTAGATTTGAGTCCAGCTTTTGAGAGTCAAAGCTCCCTTTGTCAGATAACTTCATCAGACGACAGGAGCTTTGACTCTCAAAAGCTCATACTCTGAAAATCTTGTTGGACTCTGTTACTGGACTCAGATCTAACTGTTCTACTGCAGACCGACATGGCTACCCTCTGAAACTACTTTAGCATGAAGCCCAGTGGGAAAAAATCATGTAAAAACTATCTTTAACATTCTACTTTTCAGTGCATGTATTTAATGAAGAAAATTTTAAAATATTTTTTCTACCAGAGTTTTTCTTTTTCTTTCCCCAGGTAGTCTATGCCTTGTTAATGCCTGCCAACTTACCTCTTGGAGAAGATGCTACTGACTTCCAGTACAACTTCTTAAAAAGTGGTGGCTTGCCTCTAGTCTTGAGTATGCTGACTCGAAATAACTTCCTGCCAAATGCGGATATGGAAACAAGAAGGGGTGCCTACTTAAATGCTCTAAAAATAGCCAAAGTGTTGCTAACAGCAATTGGATATGGCCATGTTAGAGCTGTGGCAGAAGCTTATCAGCCAGTTGTAGAGGGCACAAGCCCAATGTCACCGGTAAGACTAACGTGTTCTAAAATCAGATCTTACATTAGTAGTATATGTTGCTTTAGTTGTTGGCCATCAAAATCTGTAATCTCACTAGTACAGTCTTCCAGTGCACATAGACTATTCTGTTTTGTTCACAGCGTACACAAGCACTTATGTATTTCAGTGGAATGTATTCATCTGAGTTCAGGACCTGGAAAATGTGAACTTTATTTTTTTCCCCAGCCCTTATCTTAGGTTCACCAAATCCTGTGGTTTGTTCCTTTGTTGCCAAATGACAAGAGCTGATGGTGACTGGCACCACAGCTATTGGACATTGTCTGTGAAGTTCATTCAGGCCAAAGGCATAGTGAATTTCACTAGTACAAAACTCAGCTATTTTAATCTATTTTTATTTATTTATTAAATTTAATAATTTAATTTAATAAATATTAAATTAAATTATTAAATTTAATAAATAAATAAAAATTATTAAATTTAATTTAAGCTATTTTAATTTAATATTTATTGTGAAATTAATCTTTTGAACCGAACCCCCTTGTCCTTATAGAAACAGGTCTTTTCACACTTTTCCCCGCAGCCCTCTAAGGCCCCTGAAGGGCTGCCATAAGAGGGCTGCAGAAAGGAAATGGGAAGCAGATGAAGTTACCCCCATCTCCTCCTTCCCACTGGTGAAGGAAGCATGGTAGAAGAAGCCTTCTATTGGTACAAAGAGAGGAAGGGTGGTTTTAACACATCATTTCCTTCTGGCCTTTTGTCCATGAGGCTCTCCCAGCTATTGGCATTGTTGTTGTCAGGGATTTTAGATAGTTAAGAAAATGCAGTGGAAAAATTTTCAAGCATGACAGATTTTACAATTGAGAATCAAACATACACAGAAACTGAGAAGATTACATTCCTCCTCTCAGATAATGATGCGTATGTATCTTATAGAGTTTCTTTATTTGCTTTAGCAGCGTCCGAATTAGACCTAAGGGGCTGGTTACCTGATTAAATCTGTTTTAGCCTTTTTATTAGCACAATTTGAAGTCAATTTTAATCTGATTCTAATGATGGTAATTTTTATTACTGCTGTGATGTCTTTTGTATTTTGTAATGGCCAGTGGCTTAATACAATAAATTTACTTGTACAATTGAGAACAAAGCTTGTATTTTTTAAAATAACAAAATAAATTATTCCAGATCAACCAGGCAACCCATGATCAAGCCGTAGTTTTGCAGACTGCTCTACAGAATATTCCCAATCCAACCTCAGAATGCATGCTAAGAAATGTAGCAATTCGCCTTGCTCAGCAAATATCTGATGAGGTTAGTATGGTCTTTGCAATTTTTTTAAGCCATAAAACATGCTCTTCAATGTAAACTTTTATAACAATACTGACAGAAAGTGTGGTGTTAACTGCTTGTTTGCTGCATTCACAGAAGTCTGTCAAAAGGCACAGTTCTTTTTTGTGGTGTCTCTGCAGGCTTACAGTCAGGTTCTGTGCTTACACAGAGAGCAATATGCAGAACAGTCTAGCGCTAAAAGTTTGAAGTTTTTGGTGTGATGAACCCTTTCTGTCAAGGGAGTGTTGTCAAAATTAAGACTTGATAAAGTTGTACTAAAATGCTGAATAGTTAGCTGTGATGGGTTATTTTGTTGGCGAAAGGTAAGCCTGTAGGTGACAGGATTTTTAATAGTTTGCGCATATTTTCTTTATGTGGATGTGTTTTTCCTTACCATAAGCTTTTGGCATGGGGTGGGCTAGAAATCTAAATACTTACTCATTGCAATATGTTAATGATAAAATATGTCTGTTTTCAGGCTTCGAAGTATATCCCTGATATCTGTGTTATTAGAGCAGTCCAAAAAATTGTTTGGGCTTCAGGATGTGGATCAGTACAGCTGGTTTTCTCCTCAAATGAGGATATTAGTAAAATTTATGAAAAGGTAAAAAAAAAAAGTCAATGTTGTTTCTTAAATGATTTTGGGGGGTGGGGTGCATTGAGAGAATTATACTTGATGTGGCCTTTTTACATATCATAGACACCTGGGTTTTCATACTTACTCTTGGTGTGTTTTATTTCCTAAGTGTAACTTTGTGGCCATCTCAGATTCTTTTACAGTATCAGTGTAAGAGAGTGAGAGTGAATTGTTGAGTTCTAAATTGCTGAATTTAATGGTAATTTTTAGGGGAATGCACAAAGAGAACACTACCCTGTCCCCAAATGCATCTGACATCTATGGGTTGAATGTTAGTGTGATTTACTAATAATTATAAGGTCAGACGGTAGGTTTAAACAATCACATTATTCTCAACTAGTATCAGTTGACTATATAACAAAGTGATTGGATTTATATCATACTTTTTTTAGAAAGAGGTGTCCCATTTCTTCCATAAAATTGTGTACAGAACTGCTAGTAAAAATGGAGTACTACTTCTCTAATGTATTACATGAATAACAAAGGTGGAGTATTATGAAAGACAGGCAAAACTGTGTGGGGTTTTCTTTAATGTTAAGCTTAAGAAGGTAAAACAGACTAATTTGTATTAGGTGTGTCAAAATAAATGATTTCATAATGTGGCTGCGTTATCAATAGAACCATGAAACATAGGTGCTAATGGCAACTGTGGTTATTGTCAGGACCTAATGCCTGGATCTATTATCTCTTGTGTCACAAATTATAGCCTTGGACAGTTGATACTCAAAAATCATCTTCTGACATATGAATGTGAGGGATTAATTAGGCCACCATTCTGGCTGTGGAGAGATCATTGTGCTTTGAGATTTGTATGGAGTATGAGATGTGAGCACCAAGTTAAAAATCCTGTAATTTCTAAAAGACCTATTTACACTTACAGTTGACATTGGATTTAGATTTCAGGTTCATGCACCTCCTCCCACATACAAATTCCTCCACCCTCATCCAGTTTTAGTGTTATGTGAGAACCTAAGTAACATTTTAAGCTTTTTTGGTGATAGCAATATATAGTAGTCACATATGGGAGTAGGAATTTAGTTGAGATTGTGTACAATCCTACAGCTGCTTCCAATTCTTTAAACCAGTTGCAGCTGAAAATCTAAACCTGTGTCTGTCAGCTATAATATGTATTTTTGGTGTTGATTGTACATGTATCTATTTTATTCTGCTTATGATTAACTTTACAGACAAATGCAGGCAACGAACCAGATGCAGAAGACGAACAAGTTTGCTGTGAAGCACTTGAAGCGATGACTCTCTGTTTTGCTTTGATTCCAACAGCATTGGACGCACTTAGTAAAGAAAAAGCATGGCAGACATTTATCATTGACTTATTACTGCACTGTCACAGCAAGTGAGTAATTTTTTCTGTTATCTTGTTACTTTTGCTGACTTGCTTATCAGCAGCAAGCAGGTTGGTGTGGTTCTCACATGTGACTGTACGTTCCCCATGTATGCAGCATATGGAAGAACACCTGGGTTGTGACTTCTTTTGGAATTGTTAGCCTAAATTGTATTGACTACCCCCATGTTTTTCCTATTGTGAGTTGATTCCAAAATATATTCTGTAGCCACTATATATGGTATAAATCTGGTACACCTTTCTGCATATGATTTTTTCCCCTATTTTGTACTCATAGAGAGTGAGTTGTATTACTCCAGCCTGGAGTTGTATTACTCCACCCTGAGAAACTGCGTGACATACTGGTAGTAATTTTCAATGCTCAGACAGCGCACCATGGCTGACATTGGAGCATATCAATGGAGAATGACAGTAATTGCTCATATTTGGGAAGAGGAAAGTTCATTATTAACTGGACATGTCCAAAGTATTGCTTCAGTACTTGCATTCAGATAGCAGAAAATTGATATTAATACTCTTTGTGGGGATTCTGCTTTGACGGGAGAGTATGGATAGTGGCATGATCCCTTGATAAGTTTTGTTCATGTCTAGTCACAACATTACTGACATTGCATACTTAAGCTTGCTGAAGTCATTAATTCTTGCTAGATTGCAGGGAAGAAGCTTTTTCTTAGTAATTAAAAATATTGATATGGCATCAATTATGGTAATGTCAGTACGAAATACAAATTGGTTCTATAGATATGTTGCTTCCCTCATCCATTACCAGAACTCTGCTGATGGAAAAGGTTGGAGGGAAGCAATCTCACCCTTCTCCATCTAGTGTGGCTGTTTGACCATGTGTGGCCCATGACCCCAGGAATCAGCTTTCCAGGGGACTGAAGAAATTGCTGAGGGGGAGGGGAATGTGGCAAAAATCTGCAGTCCAACTGTTGATGGATCACTGGATCCAACCCAGTGTTTTCTGCTCAGAATCGCTAAGATTAGAGTGTAAACTTATAATATATATGTATTCTGATAATTCTGTTGAATAAAGTTTGGAGATAATAGGTTATGTATAGAACAGTTGATTAGAGTTAAAAAAGGTATAAGATAAAAATATTTCTAGAGAATTTTTATTACCTTGGATACCCATTTTTGAGGATTTTTTTTGTTGAAAATTAAAACCAATTAAATGAAACAGCTCAAATAGAAATATTGGTTTTTCTCAATTTCATTTCTGTAAACAGCTTCAGTCGTGTTTAATGTACATAAACACTGAAATGCCTTCTGAACTATGGCTTTTAAAAGTTTTGCTTTATGCAGTATGTATTCATTTTGCTCACAAACTTAATAGAAATGTTTATGGTTAAATTGTTTCAGAACTGTTCGTCAGATGGCGCAGGAGCAGTTCTTCTTAATGGCTACCAGATGCTGTATGGGACAGAGACCACTTCTTTTCTTTATAACCCTGTTGTTTACTGTACTAGGGGTAAGGGATTTAAAGCTTCCTTGCTTGTGCTGCAAAAGTAATTTCTGATACAGAATCTTTATTTTACTCATAAATCATTTTTTCAGTAATTTAACTTGGGGGATCCTAAAGAGAAACCTTGTAGGAGGAGCTCAGATCCCTCCACTTTGCCTTTTCACCTGTGTATCCTGAAAATCCTCCATTGTGGATCAAGGGCCTGTTGTATACACTGTGCTGTACCATGGGGTGCTGCAGTGAGGAAGAGGGAATAGGATAAAATTCCTCCTCCTTCCTTTGTCAGCAAAAAAGGAAGAAGTTGTAAAGCATTCATTATGCCTTGCATTGGAGCCCTTGAATCTCTATAGAGTTGTTGTTCTCTTTAAATATCCCCGAATTTTATATAAGAGCTTTCTGGGTTCTTAGAAAAATCTTCCATGTTGAAACTTGTTAACGCAAATGCCTTTGCAAAATTGCATACAAGTTGTTTCTTTTTCAGAGTACTGCAAGAGAGCGTGCTAAACATTCAGGGGACTACTTTACTCTGTTGAGACATCTTCTTAATTATGCGTACAATAGTAATATAAATGTGCCCAATGCTGAGGTTTTACTTAATAATGAAATCGACTGGCTTAAAAGAATTAGGGTAAGTTTTACAGTAATGTGCATGGACTAAACTAATTAAAACAAGGTATTAATTTGATAATTGTTAGATCCTGTGACACAGGCTGTATTATTATTTTTTAAAATTGTTAGGATGAAGTGAAAAGAACAGGAGAAACAGGTGTCGAAGAGACAATCTTAGAAGGTCATCTTGGAGTAACAAAAGAATTGCTGGCATTCCAGACTCCTGAAAAAAAGTACCATATTGGTTGTGAAAAGGGAGGTGCTAATCTCATTAAAGTAAGTAATTGTTAAAAGGAAACAAAAATTAAATCAATGGCAAGGTGATGATAAACTCATAAAATCCATTTGTATCCTATTCATGGACCTCAGCAGAAGCTTAAACTATTGCTTTCATTTTTATGTGAATATTCTAGGGCAACAGGAAAACTGTATATAGAAATTTATGTAGTCAATATACTATAAAATGACTGAGGTAACTGTAACCCCCTTTTACAAAGGAAACAGACACCAAAAATTAGCAGTAATGCATTGCAGTGTAACAAGATGAAATTAAGTATTTTCTCCTGTTTTTAGTTTTTAGAAGACTTCGAATAAAACACCAATTGAGCATAAATATTTTATAATGTAGGTTTAAGAATTCATTTGAACCTGTTCAGATTAAATCATGAATTATGTAAAGTATCTTTGTCATGCTGGAGCATGATAAAAGGATTGCAGAGCCTTGGGTGGTTGATGTAAATGATATGGGGCATATGGGTCCTCCCTTCTTCAGTAACATGGTGACAGCTCTCCTTCTTGCTGGGAATCCCATATCTAAGTGGCTGCCATCATTGCTGTCTTAACAAGAATGTGAGCATTGAGGGGAAGTGACATGATGGTAGTGGCTGCTTCAATAGAAATACACAAGGTAATTAAAGACATTTCCACTATTATCAAACTAAACCATGGAGTTCTTTTTATCTACTCCCATTGTAACTCTGACCCCCATGCATTGTGAACACATACTTTGTGAGTTGTGTGCATGTGGGGGTGAATGGAAATTACAGCTTTCCTTCTTCTTGACAACTTAACCCATCCCGTCACACAGTATAAAAGTCTTGAGAAATTTTGTAGTAGATTTTCTAAATGAGTAACTGGTTTTTTCTTTCCTTGTTTTTTAGGAGCTAATTGATGATTTCATCTTTCCAGCCTCTAATGTTTACTTACAGTACATGAGGAATGGCGAGTTGCCCGCTGAGCAGGCCATACCAGTCTGTAGTTCACCAGCTACTATTAATGCTGGATTTGAGCTGTTAGTAGCTCTAGCAGTGGGCTGTGTTCGAAACCTCAAACAAATAGTAGATACTTTGACTGAAATGTATTACATAGGCACTGCAATAACTAGTACGTACTATTTCACATTCTTTATTTTCTGTGTAATTTAAAGTATGCAAATACTTGCTAAACTGTTCTTGTATTATCAAATAAACATTTGATCCCCCCACCCCCACTTTTATGGGGGAAAGTATTGTAAAATTGCTTGTCTAAAAATGATATTTCTAAGTCTTCCTATCATTGAGATGAGTGCTAGATCATTATATCATTGTAATTCATTAGAAGAATCCATAGAGAGTGAATTTCTGGGATTCCCATATGGGCACCCAAGCTTTCTTGTGTGGGCACCGACACAGATGGTATTTCCCATTCTAACTGCAGTTCCTTACTCTACTTTTGAGATTGTTACGATGAGTCCTAACTGTTTGAAACACTCTTTGGAATATATGAGAGGCTCTAGTATCAAAGGGATCTCGGAAATTGTGGTGCATGGACACAAGCTCCCATTTGGAGGGCTGGAAGAAACTTCCCACTACTCTTTAGTTCCTACCTCATGTCTCTACAGGAACACTTTAAATTAGTAAATTACTTTCCAGATCTAATAAGTAGCAAGTGATTTTCCAAGAAGCGATCAATACATGGTTATAGAGACAAATGTTTATTGCTCAGATGCTAGGAACTTCATTGTAGACTTCACTTTAACTATATTTACTGTATGTATGTGTACAGGACTCATACATACTTGCAGTTTTCCCACTGATCAGTGGAACTGATGTAAAACTTATTCAGGAGCAGAGTGTTAAACTTGCTTAACCTAATGACAGTCCAGAAGTATGTTGTTTATGTCCATTTTCTAATACATCTGATTTCTTGTAGCTTGTGAAGCACTTACAGAATGGGAATACCTGCCACCTGTTGGACCACGACCACCAAAAGGATTTGTAGGCCTAAAAAACGCTGGTGCCACTTGTTACATGAATTCTGTCATTCAGCAACTGTACATGATTCCTGCAATCAGGAATGGAATCCTTGCAATTGAGGGCACAGGCAGTGATGTAGATGATGATATGTCTGGAGATGAGAAGCAAGACAATGAGGTAATAATTCATTTGGCTTTTCAAACAGTAATATTTACTATGCTGCTTATGTTTTTAGCATGCAGTCTTAACTGCAGCTCATAATTACAGATGTACTTTGCTTTGCCAAACATAAAGCTATTGAAGTTTCTTTTGCATACTTTTCCTCAGACACCCCACTCCCCGCACACACAAAATAAACCAGTACTGGAAGAACTTACAAACAGTGACATTGTGGATTCTTTTTATGGGACATTTTGTAAAGTATGAAGAGAGGACATGCCCTTAGGATACTACAAACTAGTGAAGTGCTGTTTTCTACCCTATTCAGTCCCTTTTTCCAGACATTTTGAAGAAAGAAGCTGTGATTGCTGCTTTATAAGTTATAGAGAGCCGGTGTGGTATAGCACTTAGAGTGGCAGAGTAGGAGCTGGGAGACCCAGGTTCTAATCCCTAGAATGCCCATGGAAGTTTGCTGGGTGACCTTAGGCCAGCCATGTGCACTCAGCCTAATCTACCTCACAGGGTTGCTGCGTGGATAAAATGGAGGAGTGCAGAACACTGTGAGCTCCTTATTGGGGAGAAAGGTGGGGTGTAAATGAAGTAAATAAATACCAACATATCTACTTCTACAGGAATGCGGGGGCTCTGGATGCCTTTCACATCATTTTTTATATTGCTGCCCACATTGCATGGCATAGTGCTACAATGTGGGTGGAGCTTACTGAGAAGTGAAGAAAATTGTGATCTGTTTTAGTACAAAAGCTGTATCTGTAGAGATCTTGAGTATACACAGAATTGTAATCTAATTTCTCCATGGACTAGGTGACCCACTGAGGTTTAAAACAGGATATTGTGCTAGTTATTGGACATCAGTTGAAGAACAAATCATGTACCTGCATTTCTTCTGAAGTTGCAGAAGGGTTACTTGGTTGGATTGAACAGGCATGAGTTCTTTCTAGATTTCTGTGTGTATTTTGCTGTTTGTACACTTGTATGAAGGAGCATTTGATTATAATTTCTTTTGTTTAAAGAGCACTGCTGACTCCCGGGATGAAGTATTTGGCTATCCACATCAATATGATGATAAACCTACGTTAAGTAAAACAGAAGACAGAAAAGAGTACAATATAGGTGTTTTAAGACATCTCCAGGTCATCTTTGGTCACTTAGCAGCTTCTCGGTTACAGTACTATGTACCAAGGGGATTTTGGAAGCAGTTCAGGTAAATGAGGAATTAATCTACATAGAACTACATTTGAAATGTAAAAATATTTGCTTTTATTTATTTTTTGCAACATTAGTAGAAGTTAGTATGCAAGACAATGAAATGCCAGGGAATATATAAGCAGTGTTCTTAAAATTTATCTGCATAACTTTTCCGAAGGCCATGTAAAGGAACCAGAAGTAATAAATGTATTGCTGTTTTTAGATGAGGGTATATGACCCCATGGTATGTGAACCAGAATATTAGGTTACATCTTTTATTAGGTGGGTAACATAGTTGAGGTTTGGTGGACAATTGTAGTGTGTAGATGTGCTTGCAGGGAATGTATCTGGTCACGTTGGTATGTATCCTAACACTCTGCTCATCAGAGTTGGAGGAAAGCTTCAGACTTGGCTTGATGGAGTAGGATATATTCCTATGTAAAATAGTTTTATTTTATCACATTTTCATTATTATACTAGAAAGTGTGTCTGGTTTTTATTATGAGAGAATGTTTTTCATTCCAGACTCTGGGGTGAACCTGTAAATCTTCGTGAACAGCACGATGCTTTAGAATTCTTTAATTCCTTGGTGGATAGTCTAGATGAAGCTTTAAAAGCCTTGGGTCACCCAGCAATGCTAAGTAAAGTTTTGGGAGGATCCTTTGCTGATCAGAAGATCTGTCAAGGCTGCCCCCATCGGTAAGTGTTGCACCACCTAATGGTATATGTTTATTTCTTATCACCTAAATTCAAAGCCTTTTAAACTGCTAATGGGTATCCACTAGGACAAGGCTGCGCTCTTCCTTTGTATGGGAATAACTGAAGGACACTTAGGGGTGGCTCACACTGGCAGTCTAGTCCCCCGTGCATATAAGCAGTCATGCCTACTTGCTGTGATCATGTGAGCAAAGTTAGAGCCTATATCCGGCAGAGCCTCCCACCACCTTCTCTGGCATGAGCCCAGCTTGCACTGAAATAAGAAACTATTTGCCGAGTGGCCAGTATGTTATTTTAAATCAGTAATTTCAATTTTAATTATTAGTAACGTTTTAATGAATTGTTTCAATTAATGTAATGTAATGTATTTCTGTCCTGTGCCATGGATGCCATGTTGTGAGCTGCCCTGAGCCCGCTTGTGAGGTAGGGCGGGATAAAAATCCCAAAAGAAATTAAAAAGAAATATTTCCTTATGAAGTGAGCTGTGACTCATGAAAGCTCATACGGGAATAAGTTTTGTTATCTAAGGTGCCGCTG
Organism: Lepidodactylus listeri; assembly: GCA_029233225.1. Taxonomy (NCBI): domain Eukaryota; kingdom Metazoa; phylum Chordata; class Lepidosauria; order Squamata; family Gekkonidae; genus Lepidodactylus; species Lepidodactylus listeri. The sequence continues at coordinate 93,223,818 of JARCFY010000001.1, forward strand.
AATCTATTTTATCTTAGCGTATAGAGATAGCCAAGGTGATTTGCATAGGTGCAGTAGCTGGGGAAAGTGCTGCTGCAATTGCCTAGCAGTACAGGCCAGTTCATACAAATATTTCCCCATGTAAACGTAAGCAACCGTCCAAAGCAGGGCTGTAGCTGCATAGGACGTAAGGGGAAACTGTGTTTATGAGCTCATCCTTGAACTGTATCTATAATGAAAATACAAACAATGGCTTGCATCCTACAAGACTGGACTTTCCCAACACTTTGTTGTAGCCCCATATAGTCCCTGGGCATCTCTAGACCCTTATGGACAGCATAAGGGGTTAATGGGGATCCATACTAGAAGATGCGCATTGGTGGAAATTGTCCCTCCCTTTCTTGATGGTGTCCCTTCCATTGTCAAAAATAAACGGGTCAAGATGCAAGCTATCGTTTTGATCATGGTGCACATTACTGAGCTGCATTGAGACACCACAAAAAACATCTGTGACAGGCATGAACATGACTTGTTACTGTATTTGTGCACTCCCTTCCATTTCAGACATTATAGTCCCCTTGTGCATGGAGCACAATTGAAGGTTTCCTGGTTTTGGAAGCCTTGAATCAAACTCAGATTTGCTATGACATGTGAATCCAGGCATCTGGGTAAATTGCAGTTGATTCTCCCACAAACTGAAATTTGTAAACCACAGTTTAATTCTGGTTTTAGGGAGGAAATAAATGTATGTTTGTACAGTACCAGCACTCGGACACTATGGCAAGTTAGAGTTTGGCTCAATAATTTCAAAATGTGGAAGCCTTCATTGCTCTCTCTGTATGGACAGTGGGAGGAAGGAAAAATGAACATGGCAAAAAGCTGGTTTGTGTTAAGAACAAACAGAAGTCTGGATGCAGCCTTAAACTTAGACACTTTCTCTCAGATTTCTTGACTTTGTTCAATCTGAAAGCTTTGTAAATAGTTTTTTAAACAGTTTGCAGAAGGCATATGACTTGGAAATTGGATATCACTGTATTTTGATAATTTTAGCTGTCAGTCTAGGCTACAGTAACTATTTGTTGACACATTTTCTGTATCTTGTGTCCATCTTTGTAGCAATTAACATTGGTTCATAATGAGAATATTTTCTCTTGTTTGATTACTTGTTCATACTTATTTTGCTCACAATTGTAGGTACGAATGTGAAGAGTCATTTACAACGCTGAATGTAGATATAAGAAATCACCAAAACTTGCTTGATTCCTTGGAACAGTATGTCAAAGGAGACTTACTGGAAGGTGCAAATGCATATCACTGTGAAAAATGCAACAAGAAGGTATGCATTTGGATTCATTCAAGATAAACTAACTTTTTAGAAGGCTTCATACTGCAAGAAAACTTGAGTGCTGTTTTGTCTTAAAACCCATAATCCAGGAAGAGGTCTTCAGAATGACTGTTGTAACTGCAGACTAGACATCTATAACCCTTCGCCTAGTCCACGGGGGAGTGAGCTAATCGTGAGGGATGGGCACGAACTGGAAAAATGCAGTTCATGTCAGTGCATGGCTGAAGCACAAAGGAACTTGTCACGAACTGACCAGACATCTATAAATATGAAATCAAATGTGTTTGTTTTACGTTTTCATTTATTGCTAGGATAGCAGGGAATCCGGATCTGAATACCATGCTGGTATTGGGATTTGGGAATATTGGAAAATACTGATATTTTTGAGTTCAATATACCCAAACCCCCAAAATTCCAGATTTTGTTTTGCACTCCCCTACTGCCTACTATCTGAAAGAAACAGTTCTCCTGGCCCAGATTCTGCTGGGCCTGGATTATTTGCGTTGGATACATTCCTGTGGAGGCTGGAACTATTACTAGGGATGGGCACAAACTGAACCACGAAGCAAAATTTGTCACAAACTTTGCCCTGTTCATGGTTTGTGAACCGAAGTTCGTGATAGCTCTACTGTTGCGAACTACCATAAATCTTTAAAGCAGTTTGTGGTGGTTTGTGGATACAGCAGAAAGCAGGGGTTTAAAGGGACTCCAAGTCTCTTTAAACCTCTGCTTTCTGTTCCCCCTAGAAGCCGCAAAAGCGGCTTAGCAGTGGGAGCAGCTTGCTCCCCACCACTCAGCTGTTTCAGGCTGTCTTGTGAGGTCTCTTTAAAGTCCAAAGGGAGTGCAGAAGAAAGCCCAGAAAACAGCTGAGCAGCAGGGAGTGCCTGCTCCCAGTCACTCAGCTGTTTTTCAGGCTTTCTGCAAAACCTGTTGACAGGGACTGTGGTCCCTGTCAACAGGGTTTGCAGGGCCACGAACCAAGTCAGTCCGTGAACAAACCTCCTTGTTCCTTTGTGCTTCAGCCATGCACTAAAATGAACTACATTTTTCCGGTTCATGGCCATTCCTCACGATTACCCCACTCCCCCGTGGACTAGGCGAAGGGTCAGAAGCAGCTTCCCAGCAAGTAGGCAGTCTTAATCTGGAGCTGGTATTTTTGTGAAAAGGAGGGATTTTTTCAGCGGCCACTTTACCCCCGTGTGTGAATCTTCCTGTCCCTAAAAGGGCAGGTACCACCAATTAATTGAGAGACTTCTGTGGCTGCCAGAACACTGGTTCTTCCCAGCCCAGTGCAGCAGAGCGTTCTGAGGATCCTTGGCCTCTTTCACTCTCCTCAGGAAGACAGCCCTAGTTCAAGGAAGAGAATGGATTTCTACCCCTCCCTTCACTGCCAGAAGGAGTCTCAGAGCGGCTTACAATCTCCTTTCCCTTCCCCTCCCCACAACAGACACCCTGTGAGGTAGGTGGGGCTGAGAGAGCTCTTTCGAGGACTCCTCTTGAGAGAACAGCTCTGAGAGAACTGTGACCCAAGGTCACGCCTTCAGCTGCATGTGGAGGAGTGGGGAATCAAACCCGATTCTCCCAGATTGGAGTCCGCGCTCCTAACCACTACACCAAACTGGCTCTCCATGAACCACTACTTCATGGTCTCTGTCTATCACAATGATGGGTATAGACTAGCAAGTTAACCTGCCTAGGAGTAGTTGCGGATGGTTTGGTTGAATGAAGAGAGGGTGCAGTATTGCTCATACAAATAAGGTGTCTGCCCTGGCATAGACAGTGGGGGTATAGTTCTAAATGAAAGTGGATGGCTGAGCATAGATGCGCCTTTCTGGAAGTGAGATACCTGTGGGAAAAGCAAAAGACATAGATATGGTGCTAATGGAGTAAGCCTTTATTCTCTGCAGGAGAGGCATCTTGGCCATGTCATAACAGAAGTGGATAGCTGAAGATAGCCTGTGACTTAAATATTGAAATGACACTGGTTGTTGTTATTTATGGCCAGATTAAGCGGTTTGATAGAATTTAGCAGTTTTGTCCACATTAGGAGAGTTTTCTCCTGGCATCGAGAATAGTATGCCTTGAGGCTCTGAAGTGGTTGAAGAGGAACATCCGATCTTTATTTAGATGGAACCCTGATATCATCTTCAGTAAGAATTAGATGTCTATTTTAAGGGACTTCATTGTCTTGGTGGAAATAGAGATGAGGATCTGAGGGCAGCCAGTTCAGATTTTCTCTTCGCAGAACAGATTAGAACAATATCACCCTCCTTCCTTAGAGCCTGGCCCCTCAAATTTCTCAGTCTTCATCAGCGGAGGACAGGGAATGGCCAGACAAGAATAGGCCTCTTTCTGCTATCCAGAAAGTACTCTTTCAGGCTGAGACTTCCAGGTACTTCTAAGCAAGCCTTTTTTTACAGGCTTTATCTAGAAAAGGGAACTAGAGACTTCTACACTGGCAAGATGGGATTTCCCCTAACTCCTCCCACATTGGTTATACTTACTCTCTTTCCCCAGTTTTTTCAGGGGCTCTTGGACGAAGAGTAGTGTTCCAGTCCATTGCACTCCAAGGAAAAGAGGTGGCATAAATCAGATATGAAAGAGGCACTGAGGGTGTACATCGATAGAACTGCTACTGCATGGGAGTCAGTTTCTTTTCGTCTCCTAAAAGCAGAGTGCTCCAAGGTCTTAAGGTTTTCAGACCCACAAAGCACATTCCAGAGTGTATTTTTCTGGTCCTGGGGTGGGGAGTGGAGGTAACAGCCCATTCCCTTGGAGAAGCAGCTACCTATGCCACCTGCCACTTGTATGCCCATTGATGATATTTATAGAGTGGCAACTTGGTTGTTGCCCTCTGCCTTCATCAGAGATTACAGAATTGACACTCTTCCCTCTGCAGATCCTGCCTTTTGGTAGGCAGGTACTGCAACAAGCTGTGTAGAGAGTTCTGCTGGGGCACAGAGGAGTTGTTACATCCACCATGATGTGAAACAACTATGATACATCCCTTCCTGTTGTTGTGGCACTAAACAAGAAAGGGAGGTTGGACTTACCATACAGTTTTCTTCTGTGTAGTGCAGAACAGCAAGCAGACCATCCCAGACAGACATGTCCTTTGTTTGCAGGGGGCAAGGTTCCTGTTTGCCAACAGTTCTTAGCAATCTAATGTAGTGGTTTCTGGTGTTCCTTTTTATAAATCATGCTGTGTATGTTATAGTTTTTTGGAATACGTCTTTTCTGTCTGATTAATTGTCCCTCAGAGTCGTCAGAAGTTAGCTTTTAATGGAGGGTCTCTTTATCAACAAGGGGGTAAAGCTCATTTGTCCTGTGTTATAAATTCTGTATTCTTGTACTCCTACGGGTCATGTCAAGGGATCTTCAGGAACAGCTTTGGGTGCAAGGTGGGAGGGGGAGAGAGTAGTAGAAGGGGGGGGGAATTGGTGAAAACCATGTTCCCCAACTCCTCTACCAATGGAGGCACCATTCCAATGTCACAACTGCAGTTGTAAATCTAATCCCATATTAAGTTGATGGTGTACATACTTGGTTGATGGTGGCCATACTACTTTTTCATGTCACATTTGTAGCTAAATAATATGTATGTTAATACATAGTAATTCAAATAATATTGTATTGTATTGTATAACAATGCATTCTGTGTGAATTAATGTTTAAATGTTTTTTTTTAGGTAGATACAGTGAAACGCTTGTTGATCAAAAAGCTGCCTCCAGTTCTTGCTATTCAGTTAAAAAGATTTGACTATGACTGGGAAAGGGAATGTGCAATCAAATTCAATGATTACTTTGAATTTCCCCGAGAGTTGGACATGGAGCCTTATACTGTAGCAGGAGTAGCAAAGCTAGAAGGAGATGATGTAAATCCTGAAAATCAGCTGATACAGAATGAACAGTCTGAAAATGAGCATTCTGGAAGCACTAAATACAGATTAGTGGGCGTATTGGTGCACAGCGGTCAAGCCAGTGGTGGACATTATTACTCTTACATTATTCAGAGAAATGGTGGAGATGGTGAAAAAAACCGCTGGTATAAATTTGATGATGGTGATGTAACAGAATGCAAAATGGATGATGATGAAGAGATGAAAAATCAGTGTTTTGGTGGAGAGTACATGGGGGAAGTATTTGATCATATGATGAAGCGCATGTCCTACAGGCGTCAGAAGAGATGGTGGAATGCTTACATTCTTTTTTATGAACGTATGGACACAGTAGACAAAGACAATGAACTAATAAAATATATCTCAGAACTTACTATGACCACTAAACCCCACCAGATTAAAATGCCATCTGCCATTGAACGAAGTGTACGGAAGCAAAATGTACAGTTCATGCACAACCGTATGCAGTACAGTCTAGAATATTTCCAGTTCATAAAAAAATTACTGACTTGTAACAGTGTCTACCTAAATCCTCCTCCAGGTCAGTATTCAAATATGATTAAAAAAATTAGACTACAAGAGTTAATATATGGCCTTTCACATATTTTGTAATTGGTTTATTTTCACATTTAATTATACCTTGGCAATACTATTTTTCCCTTTGTTTAGTTTTAAAGTGTGAAAATATTTCGTGTCATGCAAAATGAGTGGAAAAGATCAGGCTATTGTTTCCCTGGTGATTAGAATTATAAATGTGCTTTACAGTTTTATATTTTAAGATGTTCTGCCTTTTGCTGGTAAGCACAACAATAACCTAGAGATGCTGTTGTACAAACAATATGGAAAGTGAATGCAATTAGATCTTACAAATCATATTTTCAAACTGTCATTTCATCCAAATCTGTGGCCTCTTAAATCTGGAGCTGTGAACAGAGAAGACAGATCTTTCTACAAACCTGAAAAACACCCTAGGTTTGCAGAAAAATCTGAAATTTTAAAGCAACACATGTATGCATTGAGAGTTTTAAAACCCGCAAAATGATAAAAGGAGTGCCTGTAGCTTTAAGAAATGGATACCCTCAGTGGCTGTTGCTAGACAACCACAATAGTTTTGTCGGCACTCCACCCATCTTGGTTTCTGTCAGTAAAAGTCAGGGAAGTTGTTTTGGCTTTTGAAGGAAGACTTAAGGGGCCCAGCCTGACACCAACTGCTGTGTGACTCCCTGCCACCTGACGTGTATGACTCACTCAGACCTAGCTGTCCAACAGCAGCCACCCTATGAAAACCAGTGTGGTGTAGTGGTTACAGTTTCAGACTATGATCTGGGAGATCCAGTTTTGAATCCCTATTCTGTCATGGAAACTCACTGGATGATCTTGAACAATTCTCAACCTAACGTACTTCACGGGACTGCTGTGAGGATCAAATAGAGGAGAGGAAAATGCTGTAAGCTGCTTCCATTATGGAGTAGGGTGCAGTATAGATGAAGTAAATTCAATACAGCTGAAGATGGGTGGTTAGGTGGGATGGTGAGAAGTGAAGGAAGCAAGGAAAGGAGAGGATATGGGGGCTGCTGGGAGGAGGGAAAGAGGAAATAGTGTGGAAAAGGTGATACAGTGGAAAATGAGGTGCCTATTGCAACTCTTCCAGGTTCCCCACTTTGTAATTGGCCTGGCCTGGCCTGGCCTGGCAACTGGCACCATGCAACTGGGCCACAGTTTTCTGGGTAGAGGCTGCCAGGAGGAGGGAAGGAGCGAAAATTGATGAGGGGGGGGGTCAGATAAAGTTATGTTGGTGGGTAGGAAGGAGAAAAGGAGGCAGGTAAATGGGAGAGGTTATGGGCGCTTTCAGGGAAAGGAAAGAGGAAATAGGGGAGAAAATAAGATGATCTTTTCCCTTGCAAGTCCTTGCGGGTTCCCACTCGTATAGATCTAAACTTGAACTAAGACATTCCGAAAGGGCTGGGTTATCTTAATTTTAGTTTAATTTTAATATGTTAGAATTTAAGAATCAGACTGCATTATCAGGCTTCAGAAAGCAAGAATAATTTGTTATAATGATTTGCTAGAATGTCGCTGTGTCTTATGTTCGATTTTTCTTTAGGACAAGATCATCTGTTGCCTGAAGCAGAGGAAATAACCATGATTAGCGTTCAGCTTGCTGCTAGATTTCTCTTCACCACAGGATTTCATACAAAGAAAATAGTTCGTGGTCCTGCCAGTGATTGGTATGTGGCTTTAAGAATAATTCTAGAGCAGTATTAAAAAGTTTGTAGAGTATTGTTTATGTATGTTGTAGAATGTAATCTAAGAACTGGAAATGTGGAAGATAAATGCATTTAGATATTGACATAGTTGATGCTAATTAGGGTTCACTGTGAATCAGGGTTGATGTTGATTATCTGCTCTGATTAAGAAGGAACTCTGATTGGCACTGATGTGATACTATGAGGTGGTACTGTGTTATGGCACTGACCTGATACTGTGGATAACACAAGACATATAGTTGGGAGATTGGGGAGAAAACATAGGATCCCATATCCTACTCCTGCTCACCTAACCAAGATTAAACTATTGTCTTTTTCCGTTACTTCAGGGATTTTCCCCCTAGGCCCATTTGGAGGAGGGCAAGGGCATAAACATTTTAAATCAATTGTGTGTTTGTGTATGCGCACAACACATGATACCATAAGAGGGTTGCAGTTGTATATATGCTTACATTGGAGTAATTATCATTGAACACAGTGGCTTTTAATTACAAGTAAATAGTTGCACTATGAATAGTTTAGAAGAAGTTCCCTCAGACAAATGGTCCGTTTCAATGGTACGGTACTTAACATAGTGCTATAATTGAGCTGTCAGCCTAAATATGTAACAGTCTGTCCTCTTGAAAATGTAGTGATGCATTTTTATTTCTGTTTCAGGTATGATGCTTTGTGCATACTCCTTCGTCACAGCAAGAATGTACGTTTTTGGTTTGCACACAATGTCCTTTTCAATGTTTCAAATCGCTTCTCTGAATACCTTTTGGAATGCCCTAGTGCAGAAGTGAGAGGGGCTTTTGCAAAGCTTATAGTATTTATTGCACATTTTTCATTACAAGATGGGCCATGTCCTTCACCTTTTGCTTCACCTGGACCTTCTAGTCAGGTATGCTTAGTTCTACAACCAGAATAAAACATGAAAGTGTTATTGGAAATTGTCAGTATATATTAGAACTACCGTAATCCATTTATGATAGAAAAGTACCTTAGTCTTAAACAAAATGTCACTTTATGGAATTTACTGATTTTATGTGTTATGGTCCTGGTTACATTTCTTGAAGGTGATTATTATTACTCTACATTTCATATCAAATGCTTAGGTTAGGGAAGTCAAAGGCAGCAAATAGAGCTTATCATATCACTCCATTACACCACATGCTGTAAACATTGAATAGTTCAACCACAGAAGGAGAGGGACTGGATGTCATCACTTGGACATAATTAACCATTGAGCAGGTTTCAGTACATTCTATTTTCAAGCATGTGTGTCTCTAGCGTAGTTTGTCATCTAAAAGAGCAATGTTAACGATAGATTGATAGATAGATAGATAGATAGATAGATATGTTCATATATATTCAGTCACTGGAACCACTTAAAATTATTATGCCTTTTTTGATTTGTAGGCTTATGACAACTTAAGTTTGAGTGATCACTTGCTGAGAGCAGTACTGAATCTTCTTAGAAGGGAAGTGTCTGAGCATGGGCGCCATTTGCAACAATATTTCAATCTGTTTGTGATGTATGCCAATTTAGGTAATGTGCTGTCTTTCTTCTTAAAAAATTCTTCACACGTTAATCTTAGTGTTCAAATAACTGCATTTGCTTGTACTCTTGTTTTTTAAGCCGTGCCTTTGTTTATATTACCTAAATATGTATATGTCTTTGTGGCAAATCTTCTATATAGTACCCTAAATTTAATGATGCTGTACAAATTGTTACTTAAAGCAGGGGTTTCGAATTCTGAGGAGCCCCAGGGTTTGTTGGAACAGTGAGAAAAGCAGTAATGGTGCATAAGCTTCCTTGAAAGACAGTTTCCCAGTGTTTGTTAAATACACATATACTGGGGAGTTTTATTTTATTTTATTTTATTTATTTATTACATTTTTATCCCGCCTATCCAGCAAGCTGGCTCAAGGCGGCTACCAACCATGAAATACCATAAAATGGTTTACAAACTTAAATTAACAACATCAACAATAAAACAATATAAGCAACAATCAATACTGGCAGCAACAGGGTTCTCATGGTGAGAGGCGATGGCAGAAGGTTCAGCAGATTGGGCAATAATATCCTACATCGCCCCAGTGGTGGCTCCTAATGAAAGGCCTGGCAGAAGAGCTCCGTCTTACAGGCCCTGCGGAACTGCAGTAAGTCCCGCAGGGCCCTGATGTCATCCGGGAGCTCATTCCACCAGTGTGGAATCGCCACCGAGAAAGCCCTGGCCCTGGTACAGGCCAGCCGAACGTCTTTTGGACCGGGGAGAGTCAGGCGGTGTTGAGTGCCTGACCTCAGTACTCTCTGGGGCACATATGGGGAAAGGCGGTCCCTCAAGTAGGCAGGTCCCTGACCATATAGGGCTTTAAAGGTCAGCACCAGCACCTTGAACTGGATCCGGTATGCTATAGGCAGCCAGTGCAGCGACTGCAACACAGGCTGGATATGATCTCGCATGGAGAGACCCATCAACAGCCTGGCCGCGGCATTCTGCACTAGCTGCAGCCTCCAGATCCGAGACAAGGGCAGCCCCATGTAGAGAGCGTTACAGTGGTCAAGTCTCGAGGTGACCATAGCATGGATCACTGTGGCTAGGTCATCGCGTTCGAGGAAGGGAACCAGCTGCCTGATCAGCCGTAGATGGTAAAAGGCTGCTGCGGCAGTGGCTGCTACCTGGGCCTCCATTGTTAAGGAAGCATCCAGGAGCACCCCCAAACTCCTGACCCTCGGCGCTGGCAACAGTGGTGCCCCACCGAAGGCCAGAAGTGGGAACCCCAGGTCCCCGACCCACTCCGACTCAAGCACAGGACCTGCGTTTTAGATGTCTTAGGGTGCACATTCAGCATATAGAAGGCAACGATGAACTCTAAAAGTCTGTCCTTCCTCCTCAGAAGTAATAACAGTACTTGGGGATACCATGGAAGGCAGGCTGATTGGGAAGGATTCTCTCTCTGTATGAAATCCTTTCAAACCAATCATTTAGCTGTTGAGATGAGTCAGATATTTAAGGTAGTGGTGTAAAGCACAAGAAGGAAGCATGAAAAACCTCCCAAAGGCAATTTTTAAAAGTTTAAGGGAACTTTACAGTCCCAAGCCTGGGGGTGTTGTTGAGAGAAGCACCTGAGGTTTTTTTCTTTTCAACCATGCAGATTTTGACACAAAAAATGAAACTAATGGGAAATGTGACTCAGATTTAGTAGAGTCGACTTAGGGAGAGTTAAAGTTGGCTGTGCCAAACAAATTTTTTGAACGTAGCCCTGACCTGGGTAGCACAGGCAAGCCTGATCTCGGAAGCTAATCAGGGCCAACCCTGGCAAGTATTTGGATGGGAGACCTCCAAAGAAAAGCAGGGCTGGGAGGCACAGGCAGGCTATCAAGCCACTTTTCAAAACATTTCCCATGTCCAAGTAGGAGTCGTCAGAGGTTGCTATGACTTCCAGGCACAGGCACGCACACACAAATACAGAAATACCAAAAAAACAAAAACAAATTTTGTGAACATATTCTAAAGTTTGTCAAATCAGAAATGTATTTAGTAGTTTTTACTGAGTACAGCTGAATTTTTGAGAGTAATATGAAACGTACTTTCACATGGAATGCCTATTGGTGGATTTCCCAAATAGAAAAAAAATGTCTGAAATATGGTTGGAGAAGTAAAAAGTGAGGGTCCAAGACACTGATTTATTTCATAAAATATACTTCATTACTTCTGCTAAAAAGTCAAATGCTTCAATAATTATGTATTCAGTGAAAGTTTTAAAAAGTGAGTCTAACAAGTTAACATGTATCTAACCTATTACAGTTTAATTACTTTCCCCCCTCTTTCCATATTTCCTTGTAGGTGTAGCAGAAAAAACGCAGCTTTTAAAACTTAACGTCCCTGCAACATTTATGCTTGTGGCTCTGGATGAAGGTCCTGGTCCTCCAATCAAGTACCAATATGCTGAACTGGGCAAATTGTACACTGTTGTGTCCCAGCTAATCCGCTGTTGCAATGTGTCATCACGGATGCAATCTTCTATAAATGGTACAATTTAAAGTTTATCAATAGACAATATTAGTGATGAGATGAATGCTGTAATTTATCTATTGTCTATTATATTACCTTGTTTATTCCAAAGGACCAACTGTCATGAGGAACAGTAAGGAAAAATTGTAAATACAAACTGTGATCTTTGTTCTGTTACTTACTTTGATGTTGCAGCTCTTACAAGACATCATGCTAAATTGCTGGTTCTGGCCATAGTTGTTCTCAGCATTGCTGCTCATTTTGGGAGACAGCAGTATTCAGCCACTCACTGTTTAGAATTAAAGGAGGAAACCTGTCTGAAACCAGTCTAAAATATGTGGGGATGCAGTTTATTTTTTAGTTTCTCTTTATTTGTTTATGTTATTTATAGTGTGTCTTTCTCACAGGGACATGACAAATTACACACCGTGAGCTAGTACAATCAACAAAATGGGACATTCAATAGCTGGTGCATTAGGATTTTAGAAGTCTGGAACCACCAGAAAGAACTGCAGCTTAGCATAAGTATTCACATGACACATTAAACTGTACAGAATTACATAAATAAGATCCTACCTACAATAAGCTATACACAGCAGTATAGACCGGGTCTCGAATCACTTATCCAAGCAAGTTTGTATAGTGCAACCCTATTACCTGAGCAGAAAAGCCCTCTTGAATAGTAGTTTGCAGAAAGCTAAGAGAGTGGGAGCTTTCCTGGCCTCCTCAGACCAGACATTTCACAAGATGGGAGCCACAATGGGAAAAGTACATCTAAAGGCAGATGGTGACTGCCCATTTGTAGGTTGGCACCTGCAGAAGACCTGCTGACTTGAGCAAACTTGTCATAATGAAACGGGGAGAGAGGCAGTCCCACAAATAAGAGGCCATGAAGGGTTTTGTATGTGATAGCTAATATTTTAAATTGAGCCTGGTAACAGATGGGCAGCCAGTAGAGTGTTTGCAGAACAAGAGTTTTACGCATGCTCCAACTGTGTTGTTGTTGTTCAGTCGCACAGTTGAGTCCGACTCTTTGCAACCTCATGGACCACATCACGCCAGGCCCTCCTGTCCTCCATTGTCCTCCGTAGTTTGCTCAACTTCATTTTCGTTGCATCGATAACACTGTCTAATTATCTCATCCTTTGCCGTCCCCTTCTTCTTTAGCTCCCATTAATAGCTGTGCTACAGCATTCTGGAACAGTTTGAGTTTCTGAGTTGATTTTGCACAGAGACCAATCTACAGTGCATTAAAGCGGTCTAGTCTTGATGTTGCTGTGGCTTGAATCTAGGTGGCCAGATCAGCATGATGGTTAAAGTGTAAGAGTAGGATCTGGGAAACCCAGGTTCAGATCCCCAGTCTTCCATGAAAGTTGGGCCAGTCACTCTCAGTCTAACCTACCTCACAGGGTTGTTGTGAGGATAAAACAGTGGAGAGGAGAATGATGTAAGCTGCTTTGGGTCCTCATTGGGGAGAAAGGCACAATATAAATAAAGTAAATACAGGGGCCATCTTAACAGGCTAGGCTGAGTTTGTAGAAAGCTTTTTGCAGCTGCATTAACTTGCTTCTCCAGTAATAAAGCTGCATCCAGTATGACTCCCAAGGCTTTTAACTGAGTCAGTAAGGGTCAGTTGAGCTCCATCAAAAGTGGGGGAACAGTGCCCTTCAAGACCTTCTCCTTCCCAACCAGCATTACCTCTGCGTTTTCAGGATTTAGTTTCAATTTGTTCATTTTTATCCAGTTAACCACCATGGCCAGGCAGCAATTCAGGGCCTCTACTGCATCACCAGGATATTTGGATAAGGATATATACAGCTGAATATTGTCAGCATATCGATAACAACCAACCCCAAAGCAACAAATGGTTTTTCCTAAGGGCTTTACCTAGAGATTGAAGAGCATAGGGGATAGAATTGTGCCCTGTGGAACCTCACAAGATTGTTCCCACACCAATGACAACTGGTTTCCAGTTGCCTCTTCTGCCATATGTATGTACGTTTATGAACACACACACAGAGATTTTTATAAATATATGGTTGACTGATAGTTAATTCCCCTGCTTGTAGTTCACCAGAGGCTGCTCTAAAATGCCCCTTGAACTTTCCAAGTAGATTTTGGAAGGGTGAAGGAGCACAGACTTGCTCCGTGCTCGCAACTTTGAATATTAGAGATATTTACCCTGGTCTGAAGACTGGTGCTCCAGCAAATACATGTGAGTTATTGGAGCTCAGTACTTTATAACTTGTCTTTTACTTTTTAAGATCACTCTGTTAATTGCTATACATTAAACACAATTATTCCACATTTTGGCAATGCTAGTAGCAAAGAAGCAGAAAGGGCTAGCTTTCATTCTTTCAAGTTTCCTTATATATTTAAGGTGCCATAAGAATGTTCCATGAAGCAATCCAGAAGATGTTATTGATGGACTTATGGTACTCTATAGACTTTTGCAGTTCAAAGCTAACAATAAATAAATGTTTCTTCTTAGGTAATCCTCCACTTAGCAACCCCTATGGCGATCCTAATTTATCACAACCAATAATGGCACTGCAGCAGAATGTGGCAGACATTTTGTTTGTGCGAACTAGTTATGTGAAAAAAATAATTGAAGATTGCAGTAACTCAGAAGAGACCATCAAACTACTTCGTTTCTGCTGCTGGGAGAATCCTCAGTTCTCATCCACAGTCCTCAGTGAATTACTTTGGCAGGTAAAAACACATGAAGAATGAAAGGCAAGGTATATTTGTTAAAGTGCCTTGTATACAGAGATGTCACTTAAATGATGTCCTATTCAAGAATGGGAAACCACTTAGTCTCCATCCAGTATTCTTGCATGTCAGCCTAAGGATTTATTCACTTTGAATTTAGAATCCTGTGGAAGCAAATTAATTCTAGCAACTTCTGGTACCATTAACAGTGGCTGGAGAAGTGCACAGAGCTGGCTTTATTTTCCTCTTCCCTTGCCCTGTGTTGAGGAAGAGGGCTGCTGCTTCACAATCTGTTCTTCTCAGGTCTGACAGCTGGAGCAGATAGAGTTTGAGATTAGTACTTGACTGTTGATGAGAAACAACTTCAGGTATATGTGTAAATTAGCATGCTACATACTAGATTGTCAAAAAAGTAAATAATGCCTGAACAAACAATATTAAAACTAGCCTAATGTAAGAATTATTTTAAAAATTATTTCCAGTTAATGATTACTGTTTCATACAGTACCCTGTTGGCTATAATCCTGATTTAAGGAGGAAAGATACCTTAAAGTTGTTCAGAGTTAGTGTAAAAGCAAGTATGTTCTCATGCAGTTATAAAGCATTACTTAAACTCAGAGTTTGTGGCCTGTGACATCCTCTTTACTACTTGCAGATAGTCTTAGCTTTAACCCCTCGGTGGGTCAAACTAGATGTTTTGGTTTTTAAAGAGTTGGGTCTCTGTTCTCTGGAATATTCCACATCAGCAGCAAAAATGGGAAGATAACTCCCCCTCCCATCATTGTTTTGGTGTGAGAAAATGGGTTAAGGGGAAGGCAGGAGCTCTTGGTGTAGTGGTTAAGTGCGTGGACTCAAATCTGGGAGAACCAGGTTTGATTCCCCATTTCTCCACTTGCAGCTGCTGGATGACCTTGGGCAAGCCAAAGTTCTGTTCTCTCAAGGACAGTTCTGGAAAGAGCTCTCTCAACCCCACCTATCTCACAGGCTGTTGTGGGGAGGGGGAAGAGAAGGCATTTGTAAGCCGCTCTGAGATGCCGAGTGAAGTTCGAGTATAAATCCATTCTCTTCTTCTTCCTCCTCCCCCTCTACACCCCAGCAGTGCTGTTCAGAGCCCATTTGGGCACTCCTTTATTTTTAAAAAGTCATTCTCTGCAGCTGCTTTGTGCCTGCGAGGAACCTGGTTGGGTGTGGGGAAACTAGACCCAGCTCTTTAAATACCCTCTATAATTTGACCCTATATTACACCCTATCACAGCTTTTTTTCTTCCTCACGCTTCACTCCTTTTTTCAGGTTGCATATTCTTACACATATGAACTTCGGCCTTATTTAGATCTGCTTCTGCAAATCTTGCTAATTGAGGACTCTTGGCAAACACACAGGTTAGCATTTGTAATTTTTTTGTTCAATTTTTTTTCTCCTTTCGGAATGTGGGATGTGTGAGGGGAACCCTTGTGTTTTACTTTAAGGGCAAATAGATTTTACCCATTTTCTGGAATTGGCCAACAAAACCATAAACAATATTCAAAATAGCTATAATAATCGTGCTTGTTCTCTAACCTCTATACTCACCTTAATATGAACTTTTGACCATTCACAGACCTTGTTTGACTTGTGCAAGTGCAATTTTGGCCCAATCCTCCTTGCTGCAGGCCCTCGTGCCACATGACATATTGCTCTGGGGAATCCTTCAGCCCGCAGCAGGTTTTTTTTGGGGGGTGGGGGAGGGGTTATAAGGGTTTGCTGGGGAACGGTGGTAAACATTTCGATGCTCTCTTATCTTATTCCAATTAATTTGTTGCAGCTTTTAAATAACTGATTAGAACAATAACAGTCAGTGAAAAATTATCAGTAATAAAGAAAGATTAAAGGAGATAAAGTCTGTAAAACTGAGGGTGAAGAGAAACTTGAGGGTTGTGGACTAAAATAGGACAGATAAACAGTTTAACTGAGGTAAAGTGCAGTTTAATAGTATCTCATACTGATTCCAAATCACATTTCATGTTTAAAAATTAGACTTGCCTTGTTAACAGAGCTAGGCCACAATCCTATACAATTAGAAGCAAGCTCTGCTTGAATATGTGGATTTACACAAGCATATGTAGCATGGCAGAATCAGGATGCTATAATCACAACTTTAAAAGATTTACAACCCAGTCCTGTACTTATCTATTCTAGAGTAAATTCCTTTGGGACTTGCTCCCAGTGAAATGTATATAGGATTGTAACCTAATGATTTATAAGACATTGCCACAGACTGAGGAGATGAATCATAATATTCTTTTTGTGTTTATGTTGGCTACCAAGAACTTTCTCAGTCAAGACATGCTTGTACTGTGGAGCAGCTGAATCATGCTGGAGTAAATAAAGCTGTTTTGCAGTAATAGTGAAGCGTCAGATGTCTTCTTGCTCTTTTTGGAAGTGGAAGATGATTCCCAGATTTTCTTCAAGCCTTGTTAGATTTGGGGGTTTTAAATCTGTAATCTACTCATGCTGTCAGCTTTGCTGTGGTAAAAGCATGGGAAATATGCAAGCCTAAACACTCTTAGTAGGAATTTACTGAGCGGTTAAATATACTGGATGAAGTAGATAAAGACTTGTTTCTCAGGAAAAAAAGTATTTAAAGATTTGGGTATGTGTAATGTGGTAAATTAACTGCACTGTTTTATTTATTTCGGCTTTTAATTTTTTCACTTTATTTTGATTTTATTGACTGCAAATAGAAATTGTGAGTTACAGGCACACTTCAGCATATTGATTATTAAAACTGTGGACAACTTGCTGTATTTTTGTCAAATTAAAAAAAAGCTGCAGAAAAATGAGCACTTTCACCTGAAATGATCCTAGGTGATTTGACCCTTTACCTAAATTCTAATCATCTTTCATGTGTTCTCTTAAGTTCTGTAAACACAGTAAATGCCTATTCTATCTCTGTAATCAAAATCATAGAGTTGGAAGGTCCTAGTCCAACCCCCTGTACAATGCAGGAAATTCACAAATACTTCCCCCCCACACACACACCCTCAGTTACCCCTGTTTCATGCCCAGAAAATGACAAAAAACCCTCCAAGATCCCCGGCCAAACTGGCCTGGAGAAAAATTGCTTCCTGATCCCAAAGTGGCAACCAGCATTTCCCTGGGCGTGTAAGAAATTGAACATTTAGTGCTTGGACTTGTTTCAGTGTATCCAAATCTAGAGGAAGATTAGTCTTCTTTTGCATCAGTTTACCTCACTTTTCCCCTAATGGATACCTAAAGTGGCTTACATCATTCTCCATTACTTTATTTTTATCTTCACAAAATCCCTGTAAGGTAGGTTAGGCTGAGAGAGCGTGACTAGTCGAAGGTCACCCAGCAAATTGTATGACAGAATGAGGATTCGAACATGGATCTCCCAGATTGTCATCTAACCACTATATCAAACAGGCACTTTCACCTGTCCATTTTAGATTCACATCTGAAAGAAACTTGGATGTATACTCCTTCTTTTGGTGGAAAATTATTGTGGAATCCAATGTAGTGTTTTTTAGGAAAACAACCTTTTACCACTTTGACTTTGTGCCATTTTAACTCTGTATAACATATGGTAAATAAATTCAGGTGGGTAGCTGTTGCATGCACACGAAAGCTTATACCCACAATTAAACTTTTTAAATCTTAAAGGTGCCACTGGACTCAAATTTTGTTCTATATGGTAAATAAGGAAGAGATAATAAATATTCATCCAAACTACATAGATGGGTTTAGAAATACTGTACTTCAAAATTCTTTGGCATCAGAGGTTACATTGCAGATAACATTCAGTAGTAGGGATGGGCACAAACTGGTTCACAAGCCAAAATTTGGCACGAACTTGGCTTGGTTCAGAGCCCCCGAACCAGTGTTCGGGAAAGGAGCCTCCCTGGAACATTTACCAGACATTTGTCCAGTTCACCTGTTCGGGCCATTTAAATCTAACAGCTGAGCAGCGTGGGTCCACAGCTGACATGTTAGGTTTAAATGGCTGCAAGCCATTTCACTAGTCGATTTCGCTTCCCCGCGTTCTTAAGTTCTCTAAATACAATAAATGCCTTTTCTATTTCTGTAATTAGAATTATAGAGTTGGAAGGGATCTCCAGGGTAATCCAGTCCAACCCCCTCACAAATACCTCCCCCCCACATACCCAGTGACCTGCAGTCTATTAAACCCATCAGCCCCCCCTCACACTTTGAAGCATTGGAAAGCGAAATAAACGTTTTAAATGGCTGGCTGCCAGCCATTTAACCCTTCCCAGGTGATCCCCCCCTTTCTCCCAGCTGTGATAAGCTGCAGCTGGGAGGAAGGGGATCCAAACTGGCCGGTTCAGTTTGGGGCATTTTTTATTCGGTTGGGGGCTGCCTTGAACCCTGAATTGAACCAGGATTTTTAGGTTTGTGCCCATCTCTATACAGTAGTACAAGGATAAAATAAAGAATCTCGGCTGTAGTATAACTGAAAGTATGATGATACTGGTGTACATGTTTTCTAGCCTTTGTATTTGAAATTCTGATCGTTGGTATGTTTTGATGTCCCTCCCTAGGATTCACAATGCACTTAAAGGAATTCCAGATGACCGAGATGGGCTTTTTGATACCATTCAGCGCTCTAAGAACCATTATCAAAAAAGGGCTTACCAGTGTATAAAGTGTATGGTAGCACTCTTCAGCAACTGTCCTGTAGCTTACCAGATTTTACAGGTAATTCATTTCATTTCAGAATATGTGTTCTTCTCTGATTTTACTGAAAATCGTGTTCCTAAACTTTTTAAAAAAAACAACAAATCTTGCTATGAAGAGAAGATGGTTAATCGGAAGCTTAGTTATAGCAGAACTAAGATCTACAAAACCACTTTTACCTAAATCCACTGTTTTCTGTATTTTACTCCAAATAAAAGATCAAATCCTTCACTCTCCCATCTGGTAGATAGCAAAAGGTCAAATCCTTCTCCACCCATTTAGATTGTAAGAAATCTTTTTATAATTGAATTGTGTGGGAGGGGAGGTGGTGGCGCTGACAGTGAACAAACCACACATTCTTATAGAAAGCTGCTGAATTTAAGATATTTGACAAAATATCAAATAGTGAATGATTTACTTTATCTCTGTAGAGCAATGGAGATCTGAAGAGAAAATGGACTTGGGCAGTAGAATGGCTTGGAGATGAGCTTGAGCGTAGGCCGTACACTGGTAATCCACAGTATACATACAATAACTGGTCACCACCAGTCCAGAGTAATGAAACATCAAATGGTTACTTTCTGGAAAGATCACACAGTGCAAGAATGACGCTTGCAAAGGCTTGTGAACTATGTCCAGAAGAGGTAAGAGCTAATTCACATCTCATGTTGCTTTTTGATTTGCAGTCTTTCTGATTTCTGTATTTTACAGTAACTAAGATGAGGAGAGAGTTCTAAATGAACTAAAAAGGGAGAAATTGCAGTACAGACTGGTTGAGTTAAACTCTTTTAAGCCCATTAGCTTTAGTGGATTTAGAAGGATGCACTTCTGCTTGGGATTGCACTGTTGGTCTTGCATTATTTTATTTTTCCAGTTGCTTCCAAACAGTACTTTTAATTGGCAAACATAGTTTCTTTTCTGGTTTGAAGAGGATGGATTCATCCTTTTCTCAGTTGGAGTACTTGAGAATACTTACCTCCTTGTTGTTCATCACTGCTCATGCTGTGGACCAGGGATTTCATTTGGCATTTTCACTGTGGGTACAAAGGGCTTTTTGTCTCCTGCTGCCCTGGGAGTGTAGTTTGGCAAGGATGTTTGAACTTAGTTCGGTTTTGTTTCCCTTCTGTACCAGTACTTCAGTTGGAAAATTAATCTTGGACTGCTACGCAGTGTTTTTGGAAGGGAAGGGGTGTAGTAATTGTCTTAGGACAGCATGCAATAATGGAAGTATCCTTCCCTCTGGTAGATTAAGAATGAAAATTTTTCAAAGTTGTTGGTCCTGTATTGCTTTGTCAGAAAAAGAAGGTGAACAGTTCCTTCAAAAGTAAAACATATATGACAAGTGCGTAGGAGGTGGAGGAGCAACAGAAGTTGAGTGGAATGCATGACCAGTTCAGGATCCTTCAGTATGCCCTTTGTAATTATTGAATGTGCTTTAAAGCAGTGGTTCCCAACCTTTTCAGTATATTGACCCACAAGTCCAAAGTTACTTGGTATGGTGACCCATTCAGGGCTGGCCCAAGGTTTTTTTGGTGCCCTAGGCAATGAACTTGGCATCATCTAGTTCAGCATTCCATTTTCTGCAGTGGCTAACCAGATGTTTTTTTGAGAAACCAACAAACATTGCATAACAGGTACAGCTGCCCCCACTATAAATCCCAAGCAAGTGGTATTCTGACATACACATATCTTTTTGAAAATTGGGGGTTCTTTTGGGGAGAGGCTCCAGCAGCTATACTGCAAATTTGGTGCCTCTACCTCAACCCCCCCCCCCTCCAGCCCACTAAACATACCCTAGGAGATTTGTCATTAAGTATAATGGCCCCATATGGTATAATGGAGCCGAATATCTTCGGTATTACCTAATATTTCCTGAATCCAGATACAATGCTACTGGTATTTGGGAATGCCGAATAAATTTGGCTCTTTTATACCCGAAACTGGGAAAACCTGTTTTTTTTTTTCCTTACAAACCCCTAGTTCTAAGTAGTGGTGCTCAGATTTTAAGCTGACGCACAGCCAGCCACTCACCTTGCCCATTGCACATCAGAGATGGTGATGCATATTGGGGAGTAGGTTGATTTCCCTACATACTTGCACACTCTGTACTGCTGAGGTTGGGAGCTGCCTTCACTGTCTTCCTTACCACTTCCTTCGCCCCCTCCAACAGTCACTTGAGGTAATACAGGAGGCTGAGCTCCCCTTTGAATACTTGCAGCTCCCCAGCTTGTAATTCTTAATACGACATGAACTAGTGGTAGTGTGTTTTCATAAACTGAGTTTTGAACATTCAGTAAATTGTGTCACAACAGAATGAGAAAGGGTATAACTTGAAAAATGATGGTACTCATTTTGATGGAAGTGGTTTTCATTTATAGGAACCAGATGATCCAGATGCCCCTGATGAGCATGAGTCCTCCCCTCCAGAAGATGCTCCACTGTATCCTCATTCACCTGGCTCCCAGTATCAACAGGTGAGCAGTGATTTACTTTAGAGAAATACCACTTCTCATTCCGGTGTCCTTATTAGCTTCAGCTTAAGCAGAAATATGCTGATAACGTTACTCCCAGAGGCATAAGTATAAAAGCTTCACAAGTGCATAGGGGAACAGGATGTCTTGCAGAGTGCCTGGTCCAACTTAGTGTTTTGCACATATGGGTACAGTTTTTAGAAGATCTTGTGTGACCACATATAAAATCATTTTGTGGAAATTGGCTATACAACTTTTCTACAATTAAATCATATCAAGGCCAGCCAGAAAACACCAGTCTGTTTACAGATGCATCCAGAACAAATTTAAATCTTACATACAATGCTTCTGTCTCTTACTGCTCTGAGAATCAGTCTAGAAAGAAAAACCATGATTACAAAATGCCCAGCCTCTCACAAGTTTGCAAGGAATAACTGAAAGTTTAATTTTTGCTCTGCTGTATAGTTAATATATAGTACTATTTGAGTAAGTTGTCCCATGGCACGTAATTAGTAGAATCAAGCTCAAAGATGTGTTCGATGCTTACTTTTTTAATGCTTTCTCAAACCAGAAATAAAGTATGAAATATGTTATCCATGAGCACTGAGTGCCGAATTCAGGTGTGCACCCAGATGATTTTGTTAAAAGCCAAAGGCCCTGAAAAATGTAATGCTAGTTCTGAACATTTAAAATGGCCTCTGGCATTGCTCACATTTGTGAGTTGTAGACAACTGCACTGTTTGTTCCCTTATCTTTCCTAAGTCATTGTATATACCCCAGATCTGTTAATTTCCTCTCATGCTCATTTTCCTTCAACTTGCTTTCTTTACTGATGTTCTCAGCAGAGCAGTTGGTAAGTGATATAGACCCCCCCCCCAAAAAAGTTAAACCACATTGTATCCACCAGCTCCCTTACCTGTTAGTGTGTGGTGTCTTCACTTTCTCACGAGCTGACTTTTTCACCTCTAACAGGCACAGTAGCTGTCTTTTAATTACAGGTATAGTTTTGTAATTGATCTAACTTCATATTACACCAAGATATGTAAATATTTCACACTGGTCAGTTTGGTAGGCGCATTTAAAAACAGTGTGCATTGAATGCAAAGTACCTATAGTCTTTAGGGTCAGTTCATCTTAAGTGTACTGTCTGTACCTTTTGGAAGAAAGGTAATTTCCAGTTTATTAGTTGCTGCTTTCCCGTGCCAATTTAAAAGTACTTTCTCTTCACGCTCCTTTTCAAAGGCTGACTTTAAAGGTATTCATATCAGGCAGCATTTTTCACTTCTTGGTTCACCTTTTGCATGAAGTTGGAATTCAGTTTTTGTGTGCAAATACTTTAGCTCTCACTTTCAGTGCAAATTTATTCTAAATTTGTAACAGGTAAGTGTACACGTGTCTGGAAGAAGCCACTTTAAAGTACAGTGCTGCTAATCTGTTAAACTGCTATTTAAAGACAAGAGCATTTATTTATTTATTTATTTCCCTTCAGAATAACCATGTGCATGGACAACCATATACAGGCCCAGCAGCACATCATATGAACAACCCTCAGCGAACTGGCCAACGAGCACAAGAAAATTTTGAAGGCAGTGAAGAGGTTTCACCGCCTCAGACAAAAGAATAATGGAAATGCACATAAATTAACTTGTTCCATCAAGACTGTGCACCCAGGCCTTACAGTCCAACTTTTCTGTTTCTGGCTAATATTTAGAGAAAAAAAACTATTCCTAATCAACATGGAGTGAAGAGTCTATTCACTGTCTTATCTGCAGAAAATTGCTGTCAATATATAACCTGCCTGCAGTGGAAAGTGTATAGTGTTTTGTAATAAATGGCCTGATGCTAATGTGTAAATGGCAAAGGTGTATATAGTATATTAATGTTTGACTGTTAATTCTTAAGCAAGAAACATTTTTTTGTCTTGATGAGACTCACAGATCTACAACAATTAATTTCTTGATATATCCGCTGCGCTCTACAACCAGTGTTGCCTGCCTGAGGGCAGTTGGATCAACTCCTTTCCAAAAGAAAAAAAGAAAAAAATAGCAAGCCTCTCCATGTCAACCACAAAAATAGTTTCATGTAATTCTTTGCCACTGGAGTCGATTTTATTATGAGCAACGTAATGACTGGTAACCTTTTAATTATTTGGTTGATGTGGAAAATTGGTGATGTAACATTGTTTCTAGGTCTTTTTTCATTGCCTTTTTCATTCTGGTATTAGGTTAATCACTTTGAAGCTATAGTTAAGCTGTAACATTTAGCATGGCTTCACACCAGGTTAGTGTAGCCAGTGAAGGAAGAAAAATTACAGTTGTCTGAAGGTGACAACTATGTTCTTCAGAGCCTTTTCTTCTGACATCTAGATTATTAAAGGGGAGGGGAGGGTTGGGCAATGTGACAAACAGGTGGTTTTCAGTTGCACATATGTTCCTCACATCTAATGTTTTCGACAGTTCTGTCTCTGGGTGGGATAAAAGAACACTTAGTTTTCAGTAATAGGAAATTAAAAGATTTAAAACAAATATGCAAATTTTTGCTATGCCAGGATGCCTGGAGCATAATAGACTGTATTTGATGTGCTTGTTTGTTTCTTTGGTAGAGCTTATTTGATAAACTTCTAACACTTTCCTTTCTACTGCATTGCAGTGAAGCGGAAGTCAACAAAATCACACAGTACTTGCGAGTGCCACTGCACCAAGTTAACTTGCTGGTTTTCTGCTCGTTCACAATTCTACTTGAAAACAAGAATTGTCTTAGCTCTTTATCCATTATAAAATAAATCTTAAACTTAGATGCAGGGTTTGATTATTAAAAGGAAAACTACTGGTTAGTCGAATACAAATCTGAGGTATCTCTCTATTCCAGAGTAAACATTTGTTTAAAGACTTCAAGGAACGCATCAGTAAATACTGTATTTAAATTAAAATTGGTAACTTGAATGTGTGTAATTATTTTGGAACCTGTCAAAACCAAATACCCCTGCAAAACAGATACAGCCCACCCTATACTATTTAAATATTTGCTGTTTTATTTTATAGAAATTATTTTGCTGAATTCACAAATAGAATTTGATTTAAGAAGACCATTTTTGTCCTGTGGTGTGTGTGTGCTTTTTTAAAAACAGACTGCACAGGTAGTTGGATTCTGTGCACTATACTGAATTCTGGAGCTTCAGTCGCATTGAGATTTGGTGGACAGAAATTTGATCCTTGATGAGAATAAAAAAGGAAAACTGTAATAGTTTCTTAATGTGACTATCTTGTACTTTTGTATGTTTTATATATACATATATATTTAATGAGCACAAGCTTGGTGGTATTTTTTACAACTGAGATAATACAAAAAACACTGCTGATCATAGTTGAAATGAACAAGTGAGAGAATCACAAGTGCATTCTTTTGCATATAGTGTAAAGAGATAGTCTGAAACCATTTTTAAATATTCTGTGTAGCAATGATCACTCTACCCTTCTAGGTTTTCTCTAGCATACATATTAATTGTTATGTTTTTAATAGCATTTAATAGGATTGGTTGAGAACCTTTGAGTGAAACATTCCCCATGTATTGGGTATGTTTAGTTTAACTCAAAATATTCGCCTGCTTTTGTATTAGAGCTGCAAAAGAATTTATATTCATTTGGACCAGTAACTGCTGTTAAACGTGTTACAAAGACTATCTTCTCATACAGAAACATGGAACTTAATTCAGCCTGATGAGGGAGTGATTAAGCATGAAGTGATTGTGAAAAAAACATGTTTTAAGAAAACTAAGGCTGTTACTTTCACAAGGCTGTAACTTTTCTCATCATAGAGAATTATTTTTTAGATGACCAGTTTGGCAGTATTACGGTTAATTTTTTTCTCCTGGAAGATAAATCTTGGAAGATTAAATTTAATGTTTATCAAGAACCTTAGAATACCCCCTAACTGTTGGCAGAGTTTCTGTTTATGCATTTAAGTAAAAATGTTCTCAACCATAATTAATGCATGCTTCAGTCAGAACTTTGGCAGTAGTCATCTTTAAAGCTGTAATATTATACCTCAATCTTCATGGCACATATTTTTAAAGTCCTTAAAGTGCCTAAAGATTTTATTTTACTTTTGCCAGTAATTATTGAATCTTAATTTGTTGGTAACCGTTAACGGGAAATCCTTGGGATAGGATCTAGTCTGCTTTTTCACTCAGTCTCACCCAATTCTCTTCCTTATAAGCTGTAGCCCTCCTCATACATTGCTTATATCCATGCAGGTCATGTGATCTCCCAGCATAGCCAAACAAGACATCTTCATTTTTCATCTGCAGAAAAACTGGTTGCATCCAACCCTGTCTTCCATAAGCAATCCATCCTTCAGTAACCTAATCTTGCATTTTTTCCTTAACGGTTTTACATTAAATACTTATAGTGAACATACGTTGGAAATTCTTTTAGTGTGTATGTAATGAGCGTGTGTATGTAAGCAGTTGAACCTTACCAGAGGTAGGACTGTGTACAAATTATTTACCATTTTCCTCAGTGAGTAAAATTTTTAATTTTATTTTTGTCAGGCACTCCTAAGCGAACCTAGTGATGTTGGTATGTATGGCTGCCAATTTGCTGGACTTTATGTATAATCACTTTGGGAGAGCTTTTGATTGCCAAAAGTCAAGAGACTCTGCTTTCAGCTTTCTGTCTCAAAACAGAAACCCAACAACAAAACCCTAGATTTTCTTCTTTGTAGTTGTGGAAAAAATGGAAAGGATGCCTACAGTGTCCTCTGAAGTTTTTTAAAAAAATACAACATGGAATTTTAAATTTCATAATTCTTAAGCTACTTCGGTGTCTCTTCAAATGAACTAGAATTTTTGAAGAACTGACTTAAGCCTCAGTATATTTATTGGTTGGTTTTCTTCAACAAAAGTTATATTTAGTTGGACTTGCAGCTGGCTATGTATCAGAACTGAAATGTGAAAATCATCGATACCATTAAGTGAATTAAAAAGGGAAATAAATTGGTGTTTGAAACTGAGAGGTAAGAACAGAATGAGTAGGTTGTCCTTCTGTACTTTGCCTTTATGTCAAGGTGAAGGTGGTCCTGCACCACCATCTGTGGTTTTTCCAGCATGGAATCGTACTTTATTTGTTTCCCTATTTTCTAGAGAACATTTTCCTAGTTCCCTAGATATTACTATCCCCAGGAACATCTCTTGCACACATCCTATTCATTTCAGTGGAGCTTGTAAAAAAAAACGACTACTGCTATACTCCTGGGGACAGTTCTCATGGTATTCTAAAAGTCTGATTGCTTCCCAGTTCCTGTAACATTTCTATACATGCTAGTAATATTAGCAAAAGTTACATGATTAAATTATTATTTTTCATGTTCTAAAGTGCTTCATAAAAAGAATTGTAACATGTTAGATACTTCTCATAGCAGTCTAGGAAAACTAAGAAAAATGCCAGCACTTTTTTCCTTTATGAAGATTATGGCAGAAAGCCATATTGAGGTGGTATATGTTCATGTTTACATTACATGTTTCACTTCATGCCCCATCAAATAGTAAGTAGTGTGTGATAATATACTAATATGCTATCATGGGTCAAATGTCTTTGGAAGAACTGTTTGTATTGCCTCTCACAGTCGTCAGCTGAGGCAGATCAGCCAGCAGCACATTGTCATTGTGTCCCTCAGTAAAGTGCTGTGAGTGCATGTGTGCACTGCCCCTCAGCCTGGTATCTTTCTTTGGCCAGCAGGAAAGTGCCCTTGTCACTTCAAGTCTCTCCGTACATTAGAACATCCCTAAAAGGACAGGGAAGCATTTTGTTTGTGTTGAACTTCTATAGTTAAAGCACCATCTGTTTCAGACTTGCATGCAAGTAGGGGTTAGTGGAGCTTGACTAGAATGTCTGAAGAAATTGCTGTCCTTGGAAAACTGCATGCAGCATGAACATTGTTGCAGAAAGGAAAATCTGCCATTATGAATAAACACTTGTGCAAACACTGTTCCATCTCCAGTTTTTGTTCTCCTAAACAGCCGGCTTGATTACTGGTGTCAGTGAAATATTAAATTCAACAGGGTTTACTTGCTGCGTTATAACAGCAAGTGGACTTCCTTTCATTTGTTGTTCCTGTAACAGCCTCATTACAAGGGGCGGTGTACTAGGTTACCTGAAGCTGTTTGGGGCACTTTCCTTCTCCTGGCCTATGAAGATCCTTGCAGTTCATAAATTTAGTTTGAGATTAGGTTAGATGCTTCTAAACATCTGTACAGCTGTAGGTTTGAATTACAGGATTCTTAGATGCTTAAAATAACAATACAAAATAGTAAATTGACACAAATTATGACTTGCTCTGTAATACTGGTGCTTAAATAACCTCAGAGCAAAAATCTTTTGTAATAGTGTTTTTGTGCATGAATTCCACAACTATACTAATCTCATTGGTGTGTATATTTACCACCTGCATACAACTTGCTATCTGGTTCCAAAACTTAGCTGCTAATTAGTAGCTGTTTCACATATGCATTTTGCTGTACATGTTAAGCAGTCCCAGCCATCCCTAGAAATGCATTCGTGACAAAATTAACATGAGATCAATCAGCTAAACAGCAAATCCTGTGGCCTCCATGGCTGAAAATGATAGTTCTATCATTATGGGTATTGCTCCTAGCTGTACACCTGTCCAGTATAGAATTCTATTACTTTATACAAACACATCTGAAGACAGACAACACTGCTTATGTACAGCAAAATGTTAAGTGTGTAAAAGGGTTTTGTTGATTATGTAACTTCAGAACAAGATGTGGAAAAAGCCTTGAACATCTCGTAACTGCCATGGTCATTCTCTTGCCCTGTTTTTTTCCTTCAGTACTATCTTATTTTCCAACTTTTTGTTAGCATTTAAGAATTGTCTAGGATTTAATGCTAATAATTAGATCAAATTGGCTAGCTTCTAAACCTACATTTCACTATCTACTACTTAAACAGCTCTTCACAAAACTGCTGCCGCCCTGGTCTTATGTGGGTGGGTGGCTGGCTGAATACATCATTTGCTCTCTGTATACCTCAAGACCTTTCTGCTTTATTCCTGCTGGATCTCTGTTACCTTTTGGTTCTAGTGAATTGCGTTGCGTATTCCACAGCTCACTCCTGTTCCAGTCTCAAATGCATCATTTGGTCTTGATACTTTGTTTCTGTTTTGAAACGCAAACTTGCTTCTAGTTTGTAAACTCAGCCTGGAAAAAATGCTTTGAAAACAATTTAGAACCCTTCTCAGCTACTACTTTTCTTGGAAAGCTGCTTTGTGATTGGAGATGCAGGTTTCTGTTCCAACAATGGCAAACTCTGGAGCCACAGGCGGCATTTTCTCTAAATCGTTCAGTTGTGAGATTGGCAACTGGGGGCCAAACATCACCATCAGCGCCGTCTTGGAGCTCCAGTTGCCGATTCCTGTTTTTATTAATTATTCCAATTTCCATTATTGTAGGAGGCATCAGTGTCTGATTGGGTGAACGAACGTTGAAATACACTGGATTTTTCTGTGGCTTATGGTGTATAGGACTTGTCTCCCGCAAAGTTCTTTTTGACGTACATGAAACATTCTGCATTTTGCATCTCTAGAACAGCACTGTTGCCACTTTCCTTATATATACTTGTGGAATGGAGCAGGACCAGATTTTGTCAACAGTATTT
The DNA here is from genome assembly GCA_029233225.1 of Lepidodactylus listeri. Lineage (NCBI taxonomy): Eukaryota > Metazoa > Chordata > Lepidosauria > Squamata > Gekkonidae > Lepidodactylus > Lepidodactylus listeri. Next base: position 93,252,858 of record JARCFY010000001.1, read on the forward strand.
CATGAGCACTGATTACAGCTGGAATTAATACTGCATACTGTAGAAGAAAAGCTGAGATTAGAAATAAACAAGAATAAAAATCTTTTGCCAAAGATTTTAACTGGAAACCATGTTTCTATTCACCTGTTGATGAGACTGATGTAAATACAAATTGCATGTTCCCCTATATTTTTGAACAAAATGTAATATAAAGAAGTTATTGTTTCTTGGGAAAGCAGCTGATGGAAAGCTTCAGCCAGTATCTTGGACCTGTTTTGTCTACTACTAATATTTATAAAGCAGACTTTTCATTAATCTCTTAACATTCCACAGCTGAACCTTTTACGTATGTAGATGAGCTACAGACTGATAAGTTTTCAGTGTAGGTTTTTGCCACCTAGATTTATTGGCATAACCAATAAGATTGTTGTATTGGGGGGGGGGGGGGAGTAGTATTCCTGAACTTCTCTTATTTGTTCTTGCATGATGCAGACTTAACAGACTTGTATAGCTTTTTGGGAAGAAAATATTTGTAAATACTTTTTTGAAGAATTTTGAACAGTTCTGTTTCTCCAAGATGTTATTCAAATGATACTGTCCTTTTTATTGCCACCATTTTGAACACCTAAAGTGAAACTGGTATGAACAGTTTGCATAACGTTTTGCATTTGCCAATTTCATTTTAGGATTGATATTTCTTTGTGTTGTGTCTGGAGTGTATTAAGCTTGTATGTCACCAATAAATTTCCAAAATACACATTTTCAATTTTGGCTTGAATTCAGACATTTGAACCAAATTACATTTGTAAAATTCAGAGTTACGTAATTTAACACAGCAAAAGAATGAACTGAAATAAATTCTGTTGTATTTACTCCAATCCTTTAGTTCTGCATGACCTCGAAGCCCTTTCCTCTGGTGTAAGGAGCCACGTGTCACCAGAAGGCTGCTTGTGCTGAAAGTGGCATCTGTGGAAAGGATCCAAACCCAAATTACGTTTTTTAGCACATGCCGGTGGTCCTAGTTTTGTAAAGGAAATATTTTCTAGGGTCAAATTCAGTGATAATGGCTTAGGAACAGATTTAACATTTCAATGGATTCAAGGACTTCTGCCTGCAGAGCACTGTTCTCCTGTCTCCCTCCTCCTGAAGTGCAATTCCTGGGCATCTTGTCTCCCAGGAATGGGATTCTGGGGTAGGGGTTCTTAGGGTTGCTGTGGGAGGAAGGAAGCCAACGTCCTTGTTAGTCTGGTTCCAACCCAATATGTTAATCAGTGGGGCTTCCTCACAGTGAGTTGATTTTCCTGCCTTTTGAGTATTTATAACTTATTTTTACTTGTAAGCGCAGTTAGGAATTTCAGCCTTGAAGCCCCATTGTATATATCCTGCTCCAGCAAATTAGTCTTAATTTTTTTCCAATCAAAAGTGCTATGGTATTTTAATATATTTGCTAATACTACCTGCTAAGAATTGTTATCTACACACCCAGCTTATTGCTCAATTCTATGAAATAATTCTGATCCTTGAAATTTGTGGGGATAAAACTAGCACTCACTGCTCTAGTTAACAGATATTACCTTATGCATTTTACTTTACTTTTACCTGTAATTCTAAAACTGAGTATGTAGTCCAGTTACCCCCATCTTCTGGTAAACTCAAGAGAAAACCTGCCACAGAAGAAATGTAAAGGACACAATTTTTCCAATGTCCCCTAACAATGCTGTCCACCAAACACCACAGGCTAGGAGATACACACCTTTACTACTGCTTGTCTTTTTAAAGGGCTAGAGACTTACACTTTGGAAGCTCATTTGACTTAGATATAAGGGAAGTCTGGATAGCTGCTTTATATAGCACTTATATTTATAGGTCATTTTGAAATTACTTAAGTAGCCATTGGGTAAGACATACACATCGTTACTGCAGCAAGCAGCGACATTTTTCCCTGCAGGCTAAATGTTGCTACTTCTATGGCAAGGTGTATTATCCAATAAAAGGTCTGAAACCCAGCAAAACACAAACCAGTGTTTCACAGAGGTTTGTGGGAGCAATTCGTGTGCCAGCTAGCAGCCATTAAAACCAGTCAGTTTTGCTCTCTACCCCCCCCCCCAAGCAGGGGAAAGCAAAACTGGCCCTGAAATGGATGCCAGCCATTTAAACCAGTCAGGTTTGCTCCCCCTGCTTGGAAACAAAACAAAATGGACCAGCTTAGTCTGGGAACATTCCCTTTAAATGGGCTTTGATAGTTGGCACCGCATAGGAGTGAAGTCTAGTGGAGGATTCACCTGAACTTGCTGCTTGGACTTCTTTCCCACATCACCCACTTGCAAAACCCATTTAAAGGAAATGTACCCTTTAAATGGGTTTTGGAAGATCTCCCCCCCACCCCCTTCCATTCTGCTGGCATCAGGGAGCTGCCCCCAGCAGAAGCGGGGGGGAGATCCATGAACCTCAAAAACTTGAACTGGTTTTCAAACTTGGGGGGGGGGGGGGGGGGTCGTCCTGGTTTCTGGCGTGGTTGGGACGACTGCAGACAGCAATCAATGGGACAGATTAACAGCCAAAACTTTAGCTGTTAACTTTACCTACTGTACAAACTAGAAAGCATTAGCATGTCCCCACAAGTCCTAATGCATGCCTCGTGGTTGCAAGGGTAAATTGTAAAAAGCCTATTGTACCAGCAGAACCACTCATGTAAGTCTGGATGCAATTCCATTTACATCTGTTCTTACTTTAGTTCTAGATATCCTGGCATACCTGATTAACCAGGTTGCCATCCTGAACCATTACACCTTTAAGGTCATTGACTAAGTGGCACCCAGAATGCCTGACTTGACAGTTTTTACATCAAATCATGAACACTGCCCCCCACCATCAAACTACCTTTGAAATTTCCTACTATTTTACAGAGAATTTGTCAGGGAGAAAGAAGTTTAAACTCAACTCTAAAAAGACCCTTTGGGTTCAGGGAGTTAGACAAGATCCAACAATAAAACCTACAATTTAAGTCTGTCTGTGTATGATAGGATATCATGTTTTGTATCTGACCTCAAGTTAGACATAAACAGAGAATACTGACTTCCCCTTGGCGATAGTGATTTGTGGGGAAGTACGACCACATCACTAAAGGAAGCGTAAAAGTTACTGTGAACATAACCCCCCCCCCAAAACACGAATTTACTTGCATGCTGTACTCAGTTCTTTTGTTAATGTAGAATTCGGACTGTTTGTCTAAGTCTTAGTAAACTCTAATGCAAAGGAAGAGTCTGACACAATTTTACCAGTCTCACATTTATTTCTCTTGAAAGCTGAACTAAAGGCCTTAGTTCTCTTTCTCCTGCACAGTCTTTGTTCCCCGCAGTCTCCCTGTACGACGAGCTGCAATAAGACCAACTTTACGGCCAGCTGGAGCATCTCTCCTGATAGTTGAGGGCTTACCAATGTGTTGGTGGTTTCCACCACCGAAGGGATGTTCAACAGGCTGTAGAAGAGAACAGCAACCCAGTCAAAAGCAATGCAGAATGAGTTTCTCTATAAAAGATGGCCTGCAACTACTTGGATTGGCTAAAGGCCTGATAACCTAGCATCTTGGAAAATTTCTAGAAGATTAAGGGAACATTAATTGCATGAATTAACATCTAGAAATGCTGGTATAAATCCATCATAAGTACTTTTTAGTATGCATTACTTAAATATTTGAATTGCGGAGTGTACATTAACATCCCTTAAAATAGGAAAGCAGATAATAGAATAAGAGGTTAAGAAAGTATTAAACATTCAAATTACTTACATTCATAGCCACACCACGGACACGGGGCCAGCAGTTTCTCTTTGCTTTGTATTTATGATAAGCTCGCCCAGCTTTCAAGATAGGTTTGTCAATACGGCCACCACCAGCAACAATACCTGGAAGATTCAAAAAGACAATTCAGTAACAGATGAGTTAGCCTGAGCCATAAAAAGAGGACAACTACACCTGATGAGTTTTTCAAACAAATAGCATCACATTGGCCAGTCTTTATCAAGTAGCGTGCATATATTGCTCAGTTACTCAAGTGATCCAAAACCTTCAATCTACTTCATCACAAAAAATTTTAGGGTTATATTTTTGGCCACAGTCACAGGCAAAAGCAGTTTCTGCCAAAGGTTACAAGTTCTGTGTACTGAATTCCTAGCATACCATTTGTGTTTATGAAATACAACCTAGCAAGACATTTTTAACATCTTAAACATGTAGCTACTTAATATTTCATAAAATATTCTAGATGTAACATAACATAGGTAGAAGTTCTGGAAACATACTTTCCATTAAAGGAACTTCTAAGGTGTGATTCTATCCTTTTTTGATTAAAAAACTGTTTCCTGACTGCACATGAAAGAAGAAGAAGAAGAAGAGGTTGGATTTATACCCCGCCCTTCACTTACTTGGAGTCTCAGAGCGGCTTACAAACTCCTTTCCCCTCCCCTCCCCACAACAGACACCCTGTGAGGTGGGTAGGGCTGAGAGACCTCTTTCCCAAGCTGTCCTTGAGAGAACAGCTGGTACAGAGCTATGGCTTGCCCAAGGTCATCCAGCCAGGTGCAAGTGGAGGAGTGGGGAATCAAACCCAGTTCTCCCAGATTAGAGTCCGCGCACTTAACCACTACACCAAACTGGCTCCCAGTTTGAACTGCTGCACATTCCACATCACTCAATCCTGTAAGTTAAGAAACTGACGTCACTGTTTTAGCAGCCTCTTAACTTCCTGTACAGCAGTAGACAGCAAGAGCCAGCACAAAAAAACTTGTGCAAGCCAGGTTCTTAATAGTCTGATTTTTACGCTCACTGAACATCCAGAAGTAAGGCAGTGTATTTTCCACTTCTTGCAGAAGAGCTGCAGTTAATAAGGTTAGAAAAGTGTAACACAGGTTTGGGGTAACACTTACCAACAACTGCTCTGTTTGCAGAGGAGATCACTTTCTTGGAGCCGGAAGGCAATTTCACTCTGGTTTTTTTAGTTTCAGGATTGTGGGAGATAACAGTGGCATAGTTTCCAGAAGCACGAGCTAGTTTACCACGATCACCAGGTTTCTCTTCAAGACAACAGACAATGGTGCCTTCTGGCATAGTGCCAACAGGTAGCACATTGCCAATGTTGAGCTGAGCTAGAAGAGAGGTATTTGGGTTATACAGAAGCAGTGTCACTGTAATCCAGTCAGTTTCTCACTACACTATATTTCATAGAAATGTTTGTTTTAACTCACCCTTCTTGCCACAGTAAACAAACTGTCCTGTATGAATGCCTTCAGCAGCAATGAACAATTCTGTTCGTTTCTTAAACCTATATGGATCACGGAAAACAACCTTGGCAAGAGGGGCTCCTCGACCAGGATCATGAATGATATCCTAATGAAATAAAATAGCAATTTAAGAATACCTGGAAGAATGAGATCTGATTTCAGGTTTATAACTGGCAATGCTGCCCATCTGCAGCAGTATTTACTTGTACTTTTCTGTTATGTATTTTTGAGCCAACAGAACTTTTATCTAGACTGTCAAACCATAAAATGTACAAGCTGCTCCATTAAAGCATCCACAAAACAAAAACTACAAACTAAATGGGGAGTCGTGTATCTGAATAATTTAAATAAGAACCATTTATTTTTATATTCCTTACTACAAGCTTGGCTTTTAATTTGCATGTTAAATCTTCATCCCTTCACTTTTCTCCCCCATCTATCCAATTTGTTGAATTTTTAAAACATCACTTGAGAGCTGGTGTTAGTAAGTAATGAATTAGGACTGGGGAGATTAACATGAAAGTTAGGGTGATCTTGCACCAGGGATTACATCATGGGTTTGATGTAGAAAGAAAACTGGAGGAGGGGGGGACCATGTATGCTGCCTTGAGCTCTGTGGAGGAAGTTCAGGATAAAACTCTAGTAAGATAAAAATAAAAGCAGAAGCCTGGATTGTTTTGCACCCATATTTCAAGAAGCCAGCCTGAACAGATTTTACTCACCATCTTTCCCAACCCATTCTTAATGCTCAAAAAATGTTTTTAGAATTTCCAAAATTAACTACTGCTGCTCATGACGGTCCATCAGTCTGTAAGAAGCTACTCCCATTCAGCAATTTTAAACTCCCCACATCTTCCCAACCAGATACTTACCTTCACAATGCCCTTAATATAGCCATGTCTCTCAGCAAAGTCAACAGCTCTCAGCTTTGCTGGACCTTTCCTGTGCTTCACATGGGCCCTGAACACAGACCCAGCACCTTTTCTTTGGCCTCGGATTACACGGCCCATTGTGTACTGGAGGGGAAAAGTTAAGAAATTTAAATCATTGTAATTTAGGAAGGGGTGGTCATCCTGTAAGTACCCTGTATTGACAAAGGTGACCAAGTACTAAAAATACACAAATGGTTCCTGACAAGATGATCCCAAGGGAGTCTCAAAATCTTTGTTTTTAAAACTAGCAGAGACAAGAGTGCCAAGCAATGAGTGCTGCACAGCAATTTTTTTCTTCACTGGTTTCAAAGAGGAGATCCTACACAAGTCACTTCTTTTAAATGAATGTGTGTTATGACTATTGCTTTTTAAACCACGCAGTTAATGGTTAAACTAAAACATTTTAAAGTGTGAAACGCGACCTCTGGCTAAATGAAACCAAGCAAATTCCATAGTAGTAGTAGCCAGTTAATCTGCATCAGACAAAACAGCATCATGGGCATATCCGTGTTTATTGTAGAATAACACAGACTCTTTAATTTCAAGCCCCAAACTGGAATCCTCGCAGACTGTACGTTAAATGTTCCAAAACTAGGGGCAATGCTCAAGGAAAAGAGAAATGAACGCCGCAAACATGGTTAAAAAGCACCACTTTGTCCTAGGGTTGTCTTTATCAAATTGTTTAAAAATTATAATCGAAAAGCGGGTTGGTCAAGCGCCCATAAACTGCTCCCCCACCCCCGGGGTCTCTCTCCTGTTTGGTCTCCCCGTTTCCCCGCACCCCTCCCCGTCCCAGTCTTCTCCAAGGGTCGCGAAGGAGCTCGGCTCATGCTGCCGCGGGAAGCCAATCCTTCGATGACAAAAGCACGAAACCTCTGGAGGAAAGTGAGACCAGGCAAGGAGAAGGCAAATATGTCCAGCGAAGCCCACAGGGGTGCCGATGGAGATGGATGGTCCCCCAGGCCTTTGGCGAGCCTTACCTCCGCCGGACCCTGATTCAGAAAGAAGGAAGTTCAAGCAGTCACGGTACTACGAAGAGCTTCCGGGTCTCAATGGATAGCGAACGTAAGAGCGCAGGCGGATCAGATGCCTGATGGGTAATGTAGTTTTGCTGCAGGGGACGGTATACACTCTGCTTGGGATCTGCTCGGCCCCTCCCAAGTCAGTTCAATGCAGGACGCGATATTCTTTATGCTGCTGTCTGGAGGGCGAGTAAAAGCGTCGGCGGCCTCCTTCGTTCTCTCATTCTTCCGTGACAGATTTATGATATGAAGGCTGTGTGATGGTTACACATATGTTTATTCTTCGCAGCCCACCGGCAAACTGGGTTATGACAGAGCTGGCGGTAGAGATTGCCGCTGTCTGTGGCTGCAAATCGCCGGCTCACACTGTCGTGCAGCGGAGAGCCATTCCGCATTTCAGAAGATTGTCTCAGGCCGCAGTACAGCCTGACACACACCGACACACAATACCTACCGGCCCGCGGTTCTGCAACGCACGTCGCTTGTTTTCTTGATCGACATAGGGACCTGTTTCTTGCTAAGGTCACCAGCATTTCTTTCCAGCATGTAACTTGGCCTTTAAATAAATGTGTTACAAGCAAATATTCGGCACATGAAGTTTTGCCTTGGCATGTCGATACAACGGTGAGGGGAAACTCGACTCGTTGAATTTATGTTTGTCGTGAGACTTGGGGCGGGAGGGGAACAACCAAAACAGTTTGCAACCAGAACTCCTACTGGTATGGATTAGGAGGTAGACTACACAATTTTGATATGCTAATGTTCTTTTCCTTACTGGGATTTGCTGGTGCAGAAGTATGTCATTTATACAACACTTTCAGTGATCACTATTTCATATAGGTTACTTTGAAATTTTACAATATGTTTGCAAGGTAAACCACTATCACACCCACTCTGCAGATTGGGGGGGGGGGGGGGGCTTATTTATTTAGATAGGTTAGAGAGAGACTTGCCCAAAATCTCCTAGTTCCAGATCATCCTATATATGTATAAATATATATATAGGATGATCTGGAACTAGGAGAGTAGTGTAGTGGCCAGGTTTGTAGATGACACCAAATGATTCAGGATGGTGAAAACCAAAGCTGACTGAGGATCTCCAAGAGGACCTCCACAAATTGGGTGAGTGGGCAACAATACGGCAAAATTGTATTTATATTTATTATTAGATTTATAGGCCGCTCTCCCCATGTTTGCAGGCCCAGAGCGGCTTACATGACTTGGCAAGCCAAGATTCATAAATACATTAAAATGAAGTTCAGTGTTGGTAAGTGTAAGGTGATGCACAAAAACCCTACCTTCGAGTATAAGCTAATGGGGGTCTGAACTTGCTGAGACTGAGAGAAAGAAATCTCAGGGTCATAGTGGATAGCTCAATGAAAGTGTAACCCAGTGTGCTGCAGCGGTGAAAAAGGCAACCTCTATGTTAGGAATCATTAAGAGAGGGATTGAGAATAAAATGGCCGATATTTTAATGCCCCGTATGGTTCTATGGAGTGGACTCATTTGGAATACTGTGTACAATTCTGGTATCTCAAAACTGACATTGCAGAGTTCGAAAAAGTACAGAGGAGGGCACCCAAGATGATGAGGGGGCTGGAGCACTTTCCCTATAAGGAAAGGCTGAGGAGTCTGGGATTTTTCCGTTTAGAAAAGAGACAACTAAGGGGGGAGATGATAAAGGTTTAAAAATTTATGCATGGGGTAGAAAGAGTTAACAAAGGGAATTTTTCTCCCTCTCCCAAAATACTAGAACTCAAGGGCATCCAATGAAGCTGATGGACAGTAGGTTCAGGAAGGACAAAAGGAAATACAACTTTACAAAGATAATTATTAAAATGTGGAATTCGCTGCCAGAGGATGTAGTGATGGCCACAGGAATAAACAGCTTTAAAAAGGATTAGATTAATCATTGGAGGATGTCTGTCAGTGGTCATGGTGACTGAGAGGAACCTCCACATTCAAAGGCACTAATCCTCGAAATCCCAGAGCCAGGAGGTAACATCAAGAGAAAGTCTCGGCCTCTATGCCCTGTTGTTGGCCATCCAGATGAACTGGTTGGCCACTGTGTGAGACCGGATGCTGGACTAGATGGATCATTGGTATGACCCAGCAGAGCTCTTCTTATGTTTTTAAGCCAGACAGGCAAATGCACACCGCAGCACAAAGCCCCATTTCCATAGCCACCTCCTATGGAGCTGCTCCCCACCTAGGCTTGCCAGCCTCCAGGTGGGGCCTGAGGATCTCCTGCTTTTACAACGGATCCCCAGCTGACAGAGATCAGCTCCCCTGGAGAAAATGGCTGCTTTGGAGAGTGGACTCTATGGCATTGCACCCTGCTGAGGCCCCTTCCCTCCCCAAACCCCGCCCTCTCCCGGCTCCACCCCCAAAGTCTCCAGGTATTTTCCAACCCAGACCTGGCAACCCTATCCCCACCCCACCCCGGCCCAGGGAAAGCTGGGCATCGTAGTCCCTCTCTGTGGCGATCAGCTGGCTGCAGTAGGGAGGCAAGGTAAGAATGTCCCATTCTGCCACTGGAAAATTTAGTATGAACCCATTCCAATGAAGGCATTTGGCTGAGGCTTAGACATTATTTTTTAAAAAAACCCTTAAAGAGAATTGCATGCAGTAGCAAAGTCTGAGGAAGGAGGCTTCATGTCGCTGTCTGCTTGGCTAAGGAACAATTTAATATGGTGATTCATAACATAATTTGTACCACACTTTTTCATTTAACAATACATTGATTGTTTTGTGAAAAGAATTTAGCAGTAATCCTACAGGTGCTTATTTGGAAGTAAACACCAATGAACTCATTATTTATTTTTTTAACTATCTCTGTGCCATCTCTCTGCAGTGCAAGGTGTGCACTCTCTGTAGTGCCATGCATGCAAGCAGTGCACAGTATAATAAAATTGTTCTTAACCTAAAACAATTCCAAAATCCAATAACTAGCAGAGCCATAAGAATCTAAAACCAAAAACTGTAAAATTCATCTTGGACAGGAGCAGCACCTCAGAACTGCTATCAATATTAAACCATTAAATAAGAGAAAAATAATCAGTCAATAATGCAGCCATTGCATGTTTATCAAAGTAGAAAAGCCTTCATGAAACCCAAGCCGATAAATATCCTGTTTACTGTGAGAAATGCCCAATTTTTTACATGCTTACTTGGAAGTTTAGTTCTGCGGAGTCCCTTTCTGTTGATCTTTTGCACTAAACAATCCACATTGAGAAAATAAAGGTTAAAAAAACTTGAAAACTCCTGGATTACAGTGTTGGGATGCAAAAGGCATGTGCTTGTTTTACCGTCAATGAATAAAGGACTCACTTGCTCACACTTCCCAATGAAATACACCAACATTAATGGAGTGTGTGTGCCCCTTCTGTAAGGTCTTACAGCATTCCTGCCAACAAGCATTTTAAAACAACAACTTTCAAGCACACACAATTTCTGAACAATTCAAAAGTCATTTTTTGAATGACATGCATTCTTGGTTTTACGCACTCACTACCTCCCAGAAACATTTTTGGATGGGGGGGGGGGACAGAAACTCAGCACATACTATTTGTGATCAACAGTAGCAGCTGCAGTGTAAACTACACAAGTATTTGCTCTCCCTCCTGGCACGTTGCAATAGGTGCTGCCCAAACATTCCCCTTTCTTTCAATCCTGCAAGCTCAGGGCGGCCCATCAATAATGGATGCACAAGGCAGATAGTTCAAAGCTCTGGCCCTGGCAGGTGGGGAAGGACATCCTGGTGCTTGGAGAAGAGGAAAGCGCAGAAGAGGCAAAGAAACCACAAAAAGAGATGGGGGGAATATAGCATGCAGAACTGGTTGTGTGGAAAGACTGTTGAAATTACACACTCAATTACAGAAGTATAGTCAGGGGTCATTTCATAGAAAAAGAGGTGCAGGAGCTCATTAGCATAACTTATTTGCATAAGCCACACCCTCTAACATCACCGGAAGTATGTCAGAAGGCAACACCCACCGCTCGGGCTCCACCCCAAAAATCTCCAGGTATTTCCCAACTCAGAGCTGGTGAGCCAGCTTTACACTTTGACTAAAGACACTTTATGTTTCCTTCGCTCTTCCAGGGAAGCTATCCTATAACAAGCATGAAAATACAGATCAAGTTAGTATGCTTTGCTTTTTTTTTCACAGCGCATCACCATATGCACCCGCTCCTGGGCTTGTTACTCCTGGAACCATGTTCCTGCGCTTTCCTGCTCGAAATGACCCCTGAGTATAGTCCAGATCTGCAACTCAGGCAACAGAAATAAAATGCCCTAGTGTTGACAGAAACTAGGGGGCAAGGGCAGGGAGTGGGGAAGGCATCTCATAGTTGGAGGTGAGTGAGAAGGAACTACTGAAAAAGCCTTATCCTTGGTGACACCATGAAGGCACAGGGAGCACAAGGGGGGGGGGGTGTCTTCTAAGATGACAGATGCAATTTCATCTTCCCAAAGTATGAATTGACTTTACATAATTTGTGCATGCTTGCATATATTGTGACCGTTCGGTGTCAGGTAGTCTAGGGCTTTTGGTTAAAACAGGTAGTGGTTGCCAAGGCAAGCCTCCAGGCAAAGATGCTCTCTTGACTCCTCCACATACCACTCAGTCCTGGACACATTATTACTGCAAATTCAGATATGTGGAACTGTCTGGAGCTTGGATGTATCTGAGCATAATTTTATGCAAGCTTTGCCAATTGTACTGATTACTAAAAAGGAAAAAAAAAAGCTTGAACTTTTGGGGACATAATACATTTTTAAGGTGAACCATTATCCAGTCTGGTTTAGATGTTCCTAGTTTTAAATTAATATTTTGCATATTAAGGCAGAAAGGGGGATAATTCTAGCTGGAATGGAACCTTAGAGAAGTGTTGATAATAATCTGTCCACAACATATTTTGTGAGAAGGAAAATAAAACGTGCAGTAGAAAATCATTTTTTGTGCAGTTGGCAATATGGGCTTTAAAAAGGAACAAGGTTATTTTTAAGACAGACTGATGGGAAAAAGATAAAGAAATTGAAACTTATGATGATTACTATCTTCATAACCATGTATTAATAGTATATTACTGAGACTAACTATTTGAGACTAGTCAAAATATTAACTCCTATTGAATATCATGATATGTTGGAATTCTTGCAAACTAAATAAACTAAATAAACTAAAATCAAAAGAAGTTTTGATAACAGAAAGATATACCTGTCTGTGGTTTTCGTATTTACAAATTTCAGAAGGTTTTAAAGTAGATCAAAGGTACTGTGATTTTGAACAATCCAAGTCTGTATTTGAAACAGAACTATGTACAAGTGATGAATATGTTATTGCTAAAATGTATAAATTCTTGTTAAAATTTGAGACAGAGGAAGATTGAGTGAAAGAATGTATAATAAAATGGACCAACGTATTTATATATGACTACAAAAGGTACAATGGGAAAATATATGGTTAAAAGGATTGAAATTTACATTAAGTTCTAGTCTTAAAGAGAATTTCTATAAGATGATGTATCACTGTTATATGTCTCTGGAGAAACTGGCCAAAATGTATAAAGCTACTTCTAGCTTATATTGGAAATGTGAACAGCATGAAGGGACATTTAAGAAGAAGAGAAGATATTGGATTTATAACACACCCTTCAGTACTCAAAGGAGTCTCAGAGCGGCTTACAAACTGCTTTCCCTTCCCACAACAGACACCCTGTGAGGTAGGTGGGACTGAAAGAGCTATGACAGAAACTGCTCTTTTTCAAGAACAGCTGTGCCAGAACTATGGCTTATCCAAGGTCATCCAGCAGGTGCAAGTGGAGGAGTGGGGGAATCAAACCCGGTTCTCCCAGATTAGAGTCCACGCACTTAACCACTACACCAAACTGGTATGCAAGCCAGTCAAAAAATTCTGGATACAAATACAATTATTAATTCAGAAGATTTTATCCAAACTGTATTGGACGACAATTACTTAAAATTATGGCAAACAGACTGTCAAAACAGAATAAAAGAGGAGGTTTGGGACCAACTTTGGAACACCTTCAATTTCACCTCAAAAATATTTAATATACAATATCAGGCTTTAAAAATGGCTACTCGCTGGTATTATACTCCAAAGCAACTCTACAGTATGAAAGCTATTGATAGCCCTATCTGCTGGAAAGCTTGTGGACAAGGCGGTGACTTCATTCATTTGTGATAGTCCTGTCCTAAAATTGATAAATTTTAGAATCTTATACTAAAAGATATATGGGAAATCACTGGAGAGAGTCTCTTCCCTTTCATCCAGAGACAGCTCTCTTAGGCTGGTGGTCCAATGCACCATCAAATAAAACTTCTGTAGACAGAATCGCCCTCTTGCTGGCAGTAGCATGATTGGAAATTGCTGCACACTGGAAGGACAAGGCTCTGCCTTCAGTGCATGCTTGGAGAACCAGACTGTGGGATTACTTTGTACTAAGGAAAAAGTGGAATGTCTCACCAAACATGACATTCTCCCAAAAAGCATTTTTATCATGATTTGCTTTATTTATTTTTTTATTATTTGATTATGTATTTGATTATTTATTTATTTATTTTGCTCAGCATAGAATGTGTTGGTCATTATGGCAAAACAGAATGGATTAATTCAATTTTGCTAATGGATCACTGCTGTCAGAGAACTTCTACTGCTGTTTCTTTCTCTCTTTTTTAAGAATGTTTTTAATTTTAGAAGATAAACAAAACATACACAGATCTGGAGGTTACCGTCACATCATCAAAGTACCTAGTTAAATATCTCATACAATATCCAAATATCTATTTTCTATGTTCCACCTTATTTTTATTTGAATTCTTTTGCAAATGTTTTTAAATAAACTTCCTGTTTCTTTCAATTTGGTTATATATCAGTCTAATTTAACTATAAAGTTCAAGCATCTCTGTCATCTTTCCAGTCATTTGAGTAATCTTAAGAACTGTAAAGTCTCACTTGTCCAAGTGGGTTTTCACCTTCTTTTCTCAAAAGTGTGGGTAGTCTCAGATAGCTAAAGGGTAGAATTTCTTCCTCTTCCTCATTCTCTGATTTCTCCTCTTGTTTCAAAGTCTTAATTCTGTGTCTTTTCCCTTTATATGTAAAGAGAGTAGCTTCTGAAGACAGCTATCTGTAATCAGTTCTTTGAATGGTTTGATGCTCAATGTATTCTCTAGTTTTTTTCCCTGAAAGAGAATCTCATTTGCTACTATAAAAGTTTCATCTTTTGTCATTCTTTTATAAAATATCACATTCAGTTCTCCAAATAGTTTGTTGCTTTTTGTGTACGTTGTCTTCGTTCTGTAGGCCATGTCATCTTGCTTGCAGGGTTCATCTGTATTTTCTGTGTCCATATCTTTCACAAAGCTGTATGGCATGTCAGTTCGTTCTTCCATCTGGTTGATCCTCTGCTGCAGAAGTAAATCCAATTTAGGTTCCCAGAGTCCAGAACTGTTTTCACAGCAGTTTCTACTATTAGTGTAATAGTTTCTTGTAGGGAGAATTAAAGATCTATGACCATTAATGTTAAAACAATTTTTTCATTTTCTACCCCCACCATTTTAAAGTATTACGTTAAAAACAGAGATTCTCTCCAGCTCTTTAACAATACAGTCCCTACATTCACACAAATTTCTATGTTTACCCAATTACATTAAAAACAAGAGGATTCCCAGGCAAAGCAGACAGAGTTATCATATAGTTATAATACAGACTTATCAATTGTTTACACAGACCTCAGAACTTAGTGTACTCTACAATTTTTAACAAGCTGCAAAAGTATACACAATGGGTTGTAAGGAAATGACGTAGTAAAAGTTAAGAATAAATGATAGTTCATGAATTTTTCTTTCTTTCTCCTTGGTTTAGTTCCTAGTCCAGATAATAAAATGTACATATTTATGGTCCAGATTTAATGTCTTTCTGTAGATCCTTATTGCTTGGTTATAGTTCCAGGGAAAATAGGCATCTGTTTCAATAGTATAAAATCTAAAGCTTGTTTCAATATTCCAAAATCCACAATACAATTTTGTAATCCAAAAATGATATTATCACATTTAGAAGTCTATTTCACAAGTTCTTCTCAACCTTATCTTCTTTAGCCCAAAGGCAGAGTTTTATTAAAAAGTTGTCTCTTCTCTTGGCCGCTTTAAACGATTTAAAGGGCTTAATGGATGGGAAAGTGACTAGAATTGTTGCAGTGAGGGTTACTCACAGTGATTTCTCTTCTTGTATAGTTATGTTGAGATGTTCTGCTTCCCCCTCGTCCTGGGAGTTACAACTTCGCGTCCATGTCTGATATCTCACTGAGATCTTGCTGGGGCAAATCTCGGACTTCCACCCGCTCACTGCTGCTTGCAGGGAGTCCAAGTCGAGCCCCTTGCGATGAGCTCCTCTCCAGGGAGCTCACTGGAGTTTGGGAGCCCCTGAACTCCTCTTAAGGATCCAGTAATCCAGTGGCTTTGAGGGAGCAAGTCCCTGTGCTGACTGTTCTTGTTGGGCCGAAAACCAGAAAAGCCGATTTGCTTTATTTTAAAAATATTCTGGGCTCACTTTCTTCCCTCTGGTCTAAATTCAAAAAACAGTGGGCTCTCTCTAGTTGATCTGATCCCTAATTGTAATCTTGGGACTACTCTCTGTATATTCCTACAGTGGAATCTGTTAATTGAATGTATTGGCATTGTCTGCTTTTTGGTATAAATGTAGGTTTGGTCCCTGGTATCTGATATTGTGAATTGTGGGGGGGCTTATTTTCTTTCCCCTCCTCCTTTCCTGGTGTTCCTAAATTGTTAGTTATGTCCTCACCATGATGGCATTCTTTGATGTAATGAATTATAGTATTTTTATTGCATTCTGAAAATCTGTTAAAAATAATTGGAAAAAATAATTAAGACGATTTTAAAGGTTAATATACAATTGAACCCAGAGGATTTGGGGGGGGGATTAATGGACAAACAGCTGGAAAGAAGTAATGGAACTTTGTTTTTATATATGACAACAGTAGTGAGACTACTGTATGCACAGAAATGGAAGAGTTCAACACTGCCTACAATAGAGGACTGGTTGGAGAAGATGTTGGAACTTGCAAGGATGGCTAAGCTTACTCAATTAACTAGAGAAAAGACAATCAGTTTGTTTATTGCTGATTGGAAACCTCTCAGACTTTTTGCATGACATAGATAATAATGACTTGGTGATCTGTGGATTCGGTAAATAAGGAATTCAGATAATAGAAAAAAGAGAACAAAAAGAAATTTTGGTAATCAAACTTATACTTGTCATAGAGGAAATTGGAAGTCTCCCTTCATTATATGTATTCTCTCCACTTTCTTCTTTGTTTCTATTGAATTATGTTACTTGTTTGTCATTTGTTCAATAAAATTTTATTTTTTAAAACAAAGAGAATGAAACATTTTATAAATTCAGTAGTTACATACCAATACAAATGCAGAAAAGAAAACTCCCCCCAATGTACCATATGTCATGTCAAAACCTTCTTTGTTTCAAAATGGTTGGATCATCACCATCTGGGATGGGGTGGGATGAGCAATATTGCTTGCCAACCTCTGAGAAAATTCATTTAAACCATATCTGCTCTCTTGCTTTACCTGTGTCTTTTGTTCTGTGCTCTTGTTTATTCATCCATAGAGGCACTGATGCCCTTGGATCCCATCAGTCAGAGGTAGCATATTGTAATTGATCATGTAGAGATACTAATTTTCTGATTCAACTGAGACTCTGTTTCTGTTTATGGACTTCACTGTAACACTTGTATTGATGAGACATTCAACATCAACACTATCAGGCTTAGCTACTGGAATACATGCCATGAGAACGGTTGCATTTCTGTATTCTTTGGATAGTGCAAGAAAAGTTTACCAAATGGACCAATGTCATCTTGTGAGCTTCATCAATGTTTTCAAGTTGAAGTATCTCATCATGATCTAGTGAAAGTTCTACCAGGTCGAGGTCTATATCTAGCAACTTGTGAACTGCTTCCCAGTTTACTGAGGTCGCAAAGTAGCCAATGGCTTCATAATCAACAACAGATCAGCATCAACTTGAAAGCGCTGATTTGGGAACTCAACAAGTGAATCAATGACTTCATTACAGACAGTACCAACATCTCTCCTTTCAGATACATAATGGTGGCAACTTCATCCTTAAAAGCCTTGACCTTACCAACAGTGTCAGCTTCTCTGTATCAAGGATGGTGACACCATCTTCTTACAGCTCCTCCTGGTACCTACTGAAGACTGTAAGTACATCAGCCAGAAAGAACATAAGTAAGAGGTGATCTTCATCAAAGAGGAATGCAAGAAACCCATGAGCCGCTTTCTCCTTTGATTTTTTCATTAAGAGGACTAGGGAACGCCAGGACACAAGGACTGAATGTACTAGTGAGAAGGAAAACTGTCACCTGTTCTCAGAAAACTCAGGGAATGCTAGGAGGGAACAGTGGTTGGCTTCTGCAATGTCCCAAAGTTCTCTGCAACTGAGCCCTGGCGTGTGGAAATCTGTACTAAGCCATGTAAGCTGCTTGAACATATGCCCAACTTCACAGACTGAGTCATTTGTAGATGTCCATGCAAAATTTGACTGGTGGGCTTCACACCTAATCTTCAGAAGAGGGACAGAAGATTCTTGACAATTACCCCTCATTTTGGATTGGATGAGGGTCCAGAAACCTTCCTTATCATCTGTGCTGCTCCATCTGTGACCAAGAAGGATACATGCATGAAGGTATGTCTAGCTGCTTTGGATCCAACTGTGTTGCTGCAGGCATTCTCAACTGCATCCAGCACTCCTCTTGCACCATGGCTACAGGGTTTACTGGCAGCTAGAAAGTAGTGCTTTTCATCACCAAATCTTGTAATGACTTTCACCATTACATAAGTTTTATTGATTCTGGTTCGGTTTCCAGTGCCATCACACCTCAGGGACAGTGCCAGTGTATCTTCCGTCAATGTCTTGATGGAGCTATCCCTGTTGCTTTCTACAATGCACTGTGGAAATTCCTTGTGGGCATTTGGGGTCAAGTACTGAAAGTCCATCTCAGTTTTGTGTGCCACTTCTGCAGTATTATAGGAAAAAACAGAGGCTAACCTACTCACAACTACTCCTGCAGGAAATGAGTATGCACTCAAGAGTCAGTTTCTTTGCATCTCCATAAGTGTGAAGGAGGAGGCCACCAACTTTGTCTTTCAGTTTTTCACTGGCCTTGCATATTGCTTTTCCCATAGAAAAAATATGTGATGTCTCAGCAGGGGTCAAGGTTGACAAACAGAGTGCTTTAGTGCTTTCAGTATGATAGGATTGTTTCATAGGCGTAAACTACAGGGGTGGGGGCTGGGCCTCCCCTGAATATTCCCAGGAGGGACTGAGCCGCCCCTGGGCAACAGTGCCATGTAGTATTGAGTTGAGTTGAACAATATTGAGTTTCTTGTGTGTGTTTTTCCTCTGGCCTAGAAAGAAGTAAGTCAGGCTCACCTTTTTAAAATGCTAACTGAGCTAGCAGAATAGACAATGGGATGGTTAAACATTCCCCCCCCCTCCCTCCAAGCATATATGCTAGAGAGTCTTTAGGAAGACAGATCTCTGGAGACAGGAACAGCTGAGTGGGGAAAGAGATTTGATAACATTCCTTGCAACAGGAAGAGAAGGTCTCTTGCAGTTGGATCCATCAGGTTTTTGGTTGTTGCACACTCTAGGTTAATAACTAAGATTTTTGATATTCAGAATGTATCAATCCTTGAATATGTTTGGTGTCTGTCAGAAAAGAAAGTATAATCCTAAATCCTGGCCGTCTCCACCCACTTTCAGTGTAGCTATAGTCAGACTGCAAAGCCTCTGTTGGGCCCAATATACTTGCTGGGCTCCAGTTTATATTTGGGGGGAAAGTGTGTCTCTATTTTATTTTACTTGGGTCTATATAACCTTGATTGAGAACAGTTGGGTTTTTTCATGATGGGGGGGTGCTTCAACCACTCCTAAACTCTTATTTCAATTTCCATTTCATTTTTAAATGGTAATCCATGCCTATCTGCTTGAAAAGATTGGAGGGGGACATGCAGATCAGAGGCCTTTTAAAATTTCTTTTTGCCCCGTGTGCAGCCCAGAGAGAACATTGGAAAGAAATGTGCACTCTGTACATGTTCATGCTTTTCATTTTGCTGTTACTTAAAATGGTGTGGTGCAGTTTCAAAGGGGCAATTAACTGGGATATATAAAAGGGACGACAGAATTGCCCATTGGAAACAATGGGAGAGGCTTGAAGGCCCTTTGGAGATCATGGGAGCCAGGAATGCCAATTGACTTGCATGGGCTCCACTGAAATACATTGCAGCACAAAAAATTTGCAAAGTAAATGCGGAATGTTTTTTTCATTAAGGTCTTTGAGCCTAGATAGGCTACTCAGGGACTGGAATGACAGCCCCAAGAGTGGAAAGTGAAATATACTGGGTCCAGACATGTTGAGTGAAATCAGCTCATAGTTTATTTACAGGCGAACACAGACTGCTGAGCAGGACCCGGGGTTCTGCTTTTATGCAGGTGCAAACCACACCCCCAGTGACACCTGATCCCTGTGATAGGACTATTTACATGGCAACCACAACCATAAGTCCCTTTTAGGATCCTGCTGAGCCAAATGGTCAAAGTTAGCATGTGAAGCTTCAGTAGTTTGCCTGACCGTGTGTGCGGTCTCCAACCGTGTGTGCGGTCGCCATTAGTACACAACACCCCTCCCCCCATTGTTCGGACCCTCCCTAGCACACAAAGTCTCTGAGGTAGATGGGCCTCCACCGTTCCCTGGCAGAACGGTGTAGTATAGGTTCCATGGTGGGCTGCTCAGGGACTGCCTCTGCTCGTTCAGGGGAAGCTTCTGGCCTGTTGGCCGGTGCCGGTGCTGGAGGGATGTCTCTGCGTCAGCCAATGCCCTTGGCCGTTGTGTTGTCTGTGCAGATGACTCAGGCTCACCCTCTTCGACTATCTCTGGAGCCTGTGATTCATCCTCACTCTCCCTGGGTGTGTCAGTGTCTGTGGGAAGGCCTAGCTGATTGACATGGCACTTCCACAATTGACTGTCTTCTCCAGAGACTTTGTAGGACAGGGGCCCAGTCACCTGGACCACCCGGCCTGGCAGCAAAGTTCCTAGCATAGACTGGGTCCCCTGGGAAGAACCCGCAGGAAGCCTCTTGGTAAGCCAGGCCCACACTGTGTTCCAGGGTGTGGTCTGGGTGCAGGTGGTCTAATCTTGTTGTGAGACGTCTTTCCATGAGCAGTTCAGCCAGGCTGCACATGGTGGTGGTGTGAGGTGTTGTCCTCTGGCTGAACAGGAACACCGCTAGCTTTTAATCCCAATCTCCATGATCCATGGGACGCAGGGCTTCTATAGTTGTATGCACCATGCGCTCAGCCTGGCCGTTTGTTGCTGGGTGGAATGGGGCAGAGCATATATGACAAATACCGAAGTATTTCACAAACTCCTGGAACTCCCTGATGTGAAGGCTGAGCCGTTGTCCGTCACGAGAGCGTCAGATATGCCGTGTGAGCTGAAAATCCACCACATGGTGCGGATGGCGGATGGCGAGGACATGGACGGTACTGGAACCACTTCCAACCACTTGGTGTAAATGTCCACCATGAGGAAAAATAGTTGGCCCTGGAATGGGCCCGCAAAGTCCAAGTGCAGCCTGGCCCACAGCTTGTGGGACAACTCCCAGGGCCGCAGTAGTGCTTGAGGTGGTTCTGGGCGAGAGTCCTGGCACTTCTGGCAGCGATTCACCCAGTCCTCGATCTCTCGGTCCAACCCCGGCCTCCACACATAGCTCCTGGCCAGGGCTTTCATTCGCACGATGCCTGAGTGAGTCTTGTGCAGAGCAGTGAGCACCCGCTTGTGCAGCAGGTGTGGGCACGACCACCCGGCTTCCCCAGAGCAAACACCCCTTGTGCGATGACAGTTTGTCCCGCGTGGACAAAAAAGCAGCAAATTCTGACCTTGGGCTGGAGGGCCATCCTCTTCCCACCCAGTCCAAGACCCGGGACAAAGTGCAATCCCGGGAAGTGTAGCACGACACATCTGCCACCTAGATGGGCCAGTCCGGCAGGTCTTCCAGCAAAGCGACATGGTGAGCCAGAGCCAGGTCGGGATCACAGGATGGCAGTGGAAGATGGCTGAGGGCGTCGGCGTGGCCCATTGCTTTTCCAGGGCGATGCACCAGCACATACTGGTACACAGCCATGAAGATGGACCAGCGCAGGATGTGTTGGGACAACATCTGGGGGGTCTGGCGGTCCAGGGTGAGGAGACCCAAGAGCGGTTTGTGGTCCGTGAGGATGGTGAAAGGCTGGCCATATAGGTAATCATGGAATTTTTTAATCCCCACCACGATTGCCAGGGCCTCCTTGTCAACTTGTGCGTAGTTGTGCTTTGCTGCCAAGAGGGTGTGGGAATAATAAGCAACAGACACCTCTCTGCCATCCACCAACCTGTACCCCAGGACCACCTCCAGCCTGTACGGGAAAGCATCACGCACCAGGACCACTGGGAGGGACTCATCAAAGTGAGCCAGGACCGCATTGGAGGTCAAGAGTTCTTTGACAGCCTGAAAAGCTGTGGCATGGCGTGGGCCCCAGACCCACAGGGCACATTTATCGAGGAGGCAATGGAGGGGTTCGGCAACTGCAACCTTGTGTGGCAAGAAGGTGTGGTAAAAATTGAGGAGGCCCAAGAAGGCCTGGAGTTCTGCTTTTGAGGAGGGAGTGGGAGGAGGGCGCTTGAACGAGGGTGCAGATCTTTTCGGGCGTTGGGTGTATGCCGTGAGTGTCGATCGCAAACCCCAGGAACTCCACCGACGGCACCCCCAGGAGGCATTTCTCTCTCTTTATCTTCAAAACTGCATTGTTGAAGCATCGGAGGACAGACCACAGATGGGTTGCAAAGGTTTCAGAGTAAGGAGCTGCAATCAAAACATCATCAAAGAAGGGCTGGACTCTGGGGATTCTTTAAGTAAACAATCCATCAAGTTCTGGAAAATCCCAGGAGCCACACTGACCCCAAATTGTAGGCGCTTCACCTTGAATGCCCCCTGGTGGGTCACTATTATCTGGGCTTCTGATGTGACATCGTCCACCAGCAGTTGCTGGTAGGCCTGTGCCAGATCCAGCTTCCCAAAGACCTTTGCTCGTGCTGGCGAAGCGAGGACATGGGTTATGATGGAGACGGGATATGCATGATCTTCTAAGGCTTTATTGATCGTGCATTTGTAGTCTGTGCATATCTGGATGTCCCCAGTAGGCTTCTCCGAAGTGACTATGGGGGTCTCCCAATGGGCACGTGGCATGGGTTCCAGGACCCCTTGTTCCACCAGACAGTCTAGCTTTAAGTCTATTTTTGGCCGTAATGCGAACGGGAGGGGGGTGCCTGGCCTTTAGGCAGACTGGCCATACCATGGAGTCAAGTTCAAGGGGAACCAGAGGTCTGGTGTAGCGGCCAAGTGAGCCATCAAAGATGGCCAGGAGCTCAGCACACACCTTGTTAAAGCCGCCACCCTGTACGTGGTGCACCCTGGTCATCCCAAACCCCAAGGGCCCGAACCAAGATAGCCCCAGCAGGCTTGTTTGCCCTCCACCACCAACAAATCCAATAGTTTGTTAAAGTCCTTGTACTGAACCCTGAATTTGCCCCACTGGGTTCTTCTGGAACTCCTGCAGCGTGAGGCCAACAGGTTACTTGAGGAGGGCCCCCCCTGTGGACTCTTAAGGGTCTCGGCTGATATGATGGAGAAGGAGGACCCTGTATCCAGTGCTAGTGCTAGTGCTCGTGCTCAGTTCAGAGTCGGGTGCAGTCTCGCTCATTGGGATCCCACCTTCATCGCCAGTGAAATATACTGGGTCCAGACACGCTGAGTGAAATCAGCTCATAGTTTATTTACAGGCAAACATGGACTGCTGAGCAGGACCCGGGGGTCTGCTTTTATGCAGGTACAAACCACACCCCCAGTCACACCTGATCCCCATGATAGGACTATTTACATGGCACCCATGACCATAGGTCCCTTTTAAGACCCTGCTGACCTGATTGGTCAAAGTTGGGATTCAAATGGGCTATTGTCTACCGATGCAAAGCGTCGGTAGTTTGCCTGACTGTGTGTGTGGTCGCCATTAGTACACAACAGAAAGACAGTCCCTAGGAATAGAATCTGTGCTCTGGGACTAGAATGACAGCCCCCAGAGTGGAATTACAGTCCCTAGGAAGAGAATCTGTGCTCTGGTACTGGAATGCCAGCCCCCAGAGTGGAATGACAATCCCTAGCAATAGAATCTGTGCTCTGGGATTGGAATGACAGGTCACAGAGTGGAATGACAGGACAGCCCCTGGGAATACACTCAGTGCTCTGGAACTAGAATGACAGCCCCCAGAGTGAATAACAACCCCTGGGAGTAGTAGAGGTGTTCTGGGACTGGAACTATAGCCCTTAGAGTGGAATGATAGTCCCAGAACACTTCTGCAACTCCCTGGGGCTGTCATGCCAGTTCCAGAATACTTTTGCTAACCCCAGGGATTGTCATTCCACTCCAGGGGCTGTCATTCCAGTCCCGAAACACTGAGCCTATTCCCAGGGTCTTTCATTCTACTTTGCAAATTTAGAAGCTGCAGGAATTACATAATTAACATGGCTACCCTCCTATTTTATGTATATATAATTTCTCCTCCTTCTCCTAATATTTTCCTTTGAATTGTTTTCAGTCCACCATTCCATTCAACTTGCCATGGATAGATTAGAAAGAGGAAAGTCCTTTTTGGTGCAGTTAAAATTGTATTTCAGCAGTCTGAAGATCATTTGTTGAACCCAAATGTGTTTTGCAAGTTGAACCTGAAGAGCAGAAATTAACTATGCACAGGAATGCAGTTGTTTCCTATTAACTTAATTATGTGATTTATTTTATTAATAACTTGTTCTGAATGACTGTGTTTTTAAGGTGGAGTTTCTAAGAAGTATGCTAAGGCAAGGTATATAAAATCCTAGACGGCATAACTGTGAGTTTTCTATGGGGTCACAGGGGCGTAGACTTTGTAAATCCCGGGGGGGGCGGGGGCTCTTTTGTCCCCTCCGCTTCTCCCCCCCCCCAGCCCCAGGGAGGCAGACTTCTTTCTGCCTGCTGCTGCTGCTGCTGCCTGCTGCTGCTCTGGGCAGCTCGCTGACTGGCCGGTGCCTCCTGCTGCCGTAGGGGAGACCGCCCGGGCTACCTCCCATGGGGGGGAAGGCGGGGACACATGGGCGGCCTCAGCAGGAGCAGCAGCAGCGCCTCACGCTCACCTTTGCCTCGGGGCGTGCGGGGGGGGCGCACATGAGCGCAGTCTCGGCGGTGGCAGCCAGCTGGCCGGCTGACTGCCGCGCGCACGAAGCGCGGGACCATGTCCCCGCCGCCTCTCCCCCCCCCCCCGCCCCAGGGAGGCAAGAGGGCAGGCCGGGGGTGGAGGGGAAGGAGAGACGGCGACGGCAGCCAGCTGACCGGCTGACTGGCCACCGGCGGGCGCTCCATTTTGCTGGGGGTGGCTGAGCCCCCCCCCCTGGGAAATTTCGGGGGAGGCTCGAGCCCTCGAGCCCCCCCGTAGTTGACACCTATGTGGGGTCATGGCTTTGGCAATGTTCTAAATTGCCTTCTATGTACTTGTATTCACTTGTAGGATATGAGTTTGAAGTGAGAAGAAGATTGCTGCTACTCTGAATTCTGTATATTGCTCGGAAATTGAGTGTACAGTGACTGTTTGGTATTCTGCCCTGTCTCAGAGACTTCAGCTACGCATTTACCAAAGGCATCTGCGATGCCATAATTTAGTAAATTTTAGTACAAAGTCACCCTTATGAATAAGGCAGAAACAAGACTCCTGTAAATTAACGTCCAGGAAAACTTTTCAAATGTTCCCCTATAGGTTTTTCTGTGTTGCCTTACTAACTGTCAAATTTGTGACCATTTATTTGTCTTATGCACATGGTATGTATATTTGCAGATCTTAAAGTGACTATGCTAAAAGTGAATTTTAAAAAAGGACACAGCAGGAGACCACTGAGATACCACTATAACCACTGGCCAACTCCCACCTTTTCCTGGGTATAGCCCAGCCCAGGGGCATGGCTATGGGGGTTCCCAGGCCCCCCTAAATTTCTGGGGAGCCCCTTCCTAAATCCCACATGGCTCCACCTCCATAGATAGTGACAATGGCCTGTGATGTCACTGGCTCCTCCCTATGATGTCACTGGGCCTCAGTTCTTTTAAGGACCTAGCATAGCAATGCCTCTGAGGGAGAATGCTTAGGAAGTTTGCTTATGCTGATGACATGGCAATTGCAGTACGGCACAAATCAATTGAAAGGACTGAGAAAAAAATGACTAGGGACTTAGAAATTTTGGCTGACTACTATCATAAACGGCGGCTTATCCCAAGTCCAGGAAGAACAGAATGCTCCTGTTCCCATCTCAATAATTAATTATTTGTTTAGACTTATATCCCGCCTAGCCAGCATGAGCCGGCTCTAGGCGGCTGACAGCATAAAATCAGCAGCATACAGAGGTTAAAATCAACAACATACAAAGGTTAAAATCACATTAAAGTATACACTAAATAAAAAAATCATCATAATAATCTTGCCAACTGTGAACTAAATGTCTACCTTAATGACACCCGACATACACACAACCTTACACCTAAGTACCTTGGCATTACCCTGGACAGGATCTTGAGCTATAAACACCATCTTACCAATGTAGTAGTGAAAATAAGCATGTGAAACAACATTCTCCAACTTGACACAACTTAGGGTATGTCTGCTACAACACTTAGATGCTTAGATTGGTTAATAGTACTGTGGAATATAGTGCTTCAATGTGGCTCAGCAGTCCCCATGCCCACAAACCTGATGTGCAATTGAACCCGAGAACCATCAGCGGATGTATTAAACCCAATCTGGCCTATTGGCTACACACGTTGTGCCACATCGCTCCCCTGCGTCTCTGAAGACAAGATGCTTTGCTTCATGAATATAGAAAGATAATTGAAAACAGAGAGTTACCCATCCACAATGACATCGCTGATGTGGGCCTATCCAAACTAAAATCTTGACACCCAGCAATAAGATCTGCACAAATCCTGCAATCACAACATTTTGATCTAGGGAATGAATGGTTGCAAACATGGATGCAATCAGTTCCAGCCAATATCCATAACCTGATAAACACAGAGAGGCCTGCAGGATTTGACTTGCCACATAAAGTATGGAAGACGGATGATAGAATACGAATAGGCTTTGGCAATTGTGCAGAGCTGCTGTTTAAATGGGACAAAATACCAGGATCCGAATGCGATTGTGGTGCAGCCCACCAAACTATTTTCCATCTGTCACAAGAATGTGAGTATCATGTTTTCCAGGGAGATGTGACAGAGCTCTTTGAACTCTCCCCAGCTGCAACTGTGGATTGAAAATCTAGATATTAGTGTTTAGGGGGATTACCCAATCTGTCTGCATACCCATTGTATCGACCTGGTTACATATTTTATATCATTATATATTTCCTGTAACTCTGCCGTACGATAAATACAATTTAAAAATCCTGATTATTGGCATATGAAGGGGCGTATGAAAGCATTCCTTGGGCAGCAGTAAGTGTATTTGCATCAGCAAACGATAGAGGTTCATCAACAGCTGCAGGTGAGAGGATAGTTGTGACTGAAGTGCCAGCAAGTGGTGCATGAGTTGTGTGGGCAAGCAAAGGGGGTGTAGTGTAGATGGTAATGCATTCTTGGATGGTACAAGTCAGCGCTTCAGAGGGCTTGGCCTTGCACGAGCAGTCTTGATGTTTTTTTCATTTTTGTACAAAATAGTAGAACTGGCACCAAAAAGAAATTTTAGGTAGGGAGGATATACAAGTGATTAACAACTGGGTTAAAAGAAAGCAGAACAACTGTGTTTTCCCCTCTGTTTTGTCTAACCATATACTTACGAACACAGACAAAACTTGTATGTGCCCTAGTCAGCAAGAGACTCTTTCCAAAGGCAAAGTTGTTTAATGAAGACTGGGTGTCACTCTAGTAACCTGTATTCAAATACTGTCTCCAGCACCTACAATTCTTCTTAGCAGCCCTGCAATGGATTTCTTCCTTCTCAGCCCTTGAGCAGAATGTTATCTGGGTGGCCCGGTAAGTTCAGGTCTTAGGGATGTCAGGTTCTTACCTCGTGCCGCTGGGGGATGGGCAGGAGCTTTCTGGGAGTAGGGGCAGGGCAATGTCACCATGTGCAATGTCCCTGACGTGATGACATCATGTGGAAGTGACATCATCACACCAGGGACATTGCATGGCAACTCTCTTGTTTTGGGGCAAACTCTATGGTGAAATTGGGCTCAAGCCATACTTTTGTCCCAAACCCAGAGCATTACTATGCGACGTCCCCAGCGTGATGACGTAACTTCCGTGTGACATCATCACATCGGGGACATCGCGCAGGGGGCGCAGCAGTTGAGGGTGAGGCTTCCCCCCACTGGCCAGCTGGCCAGCAGTGGGCAGGAGCCTGCAAAATTGGGGGATCCCCCGCTTCCACCTGGGGACTGGCAGCCCTATCAAGTCTCTCTCAGCAAACACCTTAATACAGGACAGGACTACTATATTTCCAGCTGTTTGTGTAGGTACCTTGTACTCTGCCTTCAACTTTTACTCTACTGTCTTCTCTCAAGTACAGTGTCAGGGAGAGCAGTATAGGCTACAGATCTCTGCTTTGTCATGCTACAATTCCCAGTCTCCTTGTTCCTGTTTGCCAGTATCCATTTTGTTCCACCTCCTTCAGAACTCTGATATTGCATGACTGAGGTTTAACATCTCTCAAAGAGACTGAGATTAGGCCTCAGCCCAGCCAGGCCCAGTGCAGCAGACAGCAAGGCCGAAGCGTGTGTGGCCAAAGTGTGAGTGTGGCCAAAGAGAATATTGGAGACACAATGGACTATGAGTTGTAGAGATGTTAAAATGTTTCTGTATTTTGAGCATTGTCAATAAGAGACAAGTTTAATTGTCTGAACTCCCGGTCTTCTAACTCAGTCTCCTTCTGTCCTATAAAGTACGTGATTTCTAAAAGGCCAGTTCTGGTAGATTTATTCCCAAATGTTTTATCATGTTGGAAAGTATTGGAGTTGGGAGGCGAGTGGTAGTGATTTCATAGAAAGCTCTTTATTGGGGGTCAGATGGATCATGGAAAACCCCGGACTCAGAGCCTTCTTTTATGCCGGCCAGAGACAAAGCCCCGACCTCGCCCCCAGGTCCTGATAGGACCTTAAGTCCATGGTTGCAGTTCATAAGTCCCCCAGCGGGAGACCTAGGCACGTAATTGGTGGTCGCTCAGGATCCAACTGGCTATTGTTCTATCTGGCCGAAGCTCAGGTAGAGTCTGACCTTGTGTGCTGACCATGTGGCGGTCGCCATTGCGAGAGGCCAGGCGACCGCGGTCTTAGTACACAACACCTGTAAAATAAAAATTAGATATTTTTGCTTTAAGGACAGATCTGCTCTCCATGTTGCACTTAGAGAATCGTAAATTTTTAAAAGGACTCTCCAAGATCATATAATCCAAGTTACTGCCAGTGCAGGCAGTCCATAACTACAATATCTCCAATAGATGTTTTTCCATCCTCTGTTTAAACTATTGACAGGTCTGCTTAAACCTATTCCTCCCAAGCCCTTACAGCAGATATGCAGATAAAGTAAATAAGGATAGTACTGGGCAGCCATTTTGTGAGGACTCTGTATGTTGTGATGGCTTTACAACTTTCTATCCCTAGTACACCATATAGAATGCACAATAATAGAGGAGTACATTCACAGTTTTACAGGAAATCTCTGTCCTCAACAATCGTTTATGTAATAAAGATCTTCTGTTTCTCCTCTTATTGTCCTATCCTCTCTTTCCTGTCAATCTCTTCCTCTTAATTTCTCTAATCATTCTAATTTCCCCTCCCCTCTTTCACATTATTCTTTTTTCAGTTAGAACAAATTTAGGAGGTGCTCACAGGATTGCAGGTTCTGTGCTAGCACTGGCTTCTTGTGCATTGGGAGAAAAGCTTAGAATAAACCCTGTTTTAACCCTCTGAGCCATTTTAGATACTGCTGATTTTTCTAAAGCAACAACTATCTCAGAGGAAAAAATGACATAGACAGAAACACAGTCTGAACAGCCAGAGAACATGCATCAGATTCATTCTTCCCAGCAATGTCTTCTGTCAGTACTAGGGCTGCCAGTTGCCTGCCCACAGTGGGCAACCACCTGCCCCCACTAGGGTTGCCAAGTCTGGGTTGGAAAATACCTGGAGACTTTGAGGGTGGAGCCAGGAGAGGGAGGGGCTTAGGGAGGGGAGGGGCCTCAGCAGGGTACAATGCCATAGAGTCCACCCTTCAAAGCAGCCATTTTCTCCAGGGGAGCTGATCTTAGTCAGCTGGAGATCAGTTGTAAAAGCAGGAGATCCCCAGGCCCCACCTGGGGGCTGGCAGCTCTAGCCCCCACCCATTCTCACATGCTTTTGGGCAATTGACTGGTGGGAGAAAACAGGGGGAAGGGGAGATAACACCAGTCATGGCAAATTCACTTTTGGTTGCCACCGCTGTGAAGGTCTAGGAACGCCCTCAGTCTCTACAGGAAATAACATAGATGCAGGGATGTTAGTGCCATGTGATCAACCAGAACTGAAATTGTATCAATGATGTTCCTCCTCCTTCTCATGATTTGCTTCCCAAAAGCTCTTGGGGGTTGCCAACACTACTCAGTACCCCTTGTCTAAGGCCTGTTCAATGACAGTCAGGACTGCAGCCTTTTCAGTAACTCCCCCCATGCCCTTGGAACAGCTTTGCAGAAGAGGCTGTGGGGAAAGGGGGCTCCTGCTCTCCTCGCTTTCCAGTGAGGTTGCAAAACAGACCTATTCAGGAGAGTTGGGGGGGGGGGGGGCAGGCTGAGCCTGGGCACTGAATAAAATGCAACCTCACTGCCGTAGATAAACATATGGAGCAGAAGTCTACCAGTGGCTATTAGCCACAAAGTACAGATAGGAACTCTCAGTCTGGGGCAAGTGATGCTCTGTAATCTTGGTGTTTTTTTTGGGGGGGGGGAGCAACAGTGGGAGGGCTTCCTGCCCCCACTGCTGGACCTTCTGAGGGCACCTGGTGTTTTTGGCCACTGTGTGAGTGTTGGACTGGATGGGCCACTGGCCTGATCCAACACTGGCTTATGTTCTTAACCTCTGTCTGAGCAAACATCCACAAGATTCCACTGCCTGTAGGACACTTCCTATCATGCCAAAAGGGTTATGTGAATCAGGCAATCCTGAGTGCAGCATGGTAGCCCTCAATCTGGGCTCTGTGGTAGCTGTTCTCAGGGTACACAACTCACCAGCATCTTCTATATTGTTGCAACGTATACCTGCTACAATTGCTCAAGGCCTCATTCATTACTTATCCTTACACATATCAGTCTCTGTATAACATATATATGTGTTTGTGTGTGAGAGAGTATGTATGTAACGAGCCACTGTGGAGTAGTGGTTAGTAGGGTTGCTGAGTCTGGGTTGGAAAATACCTGGGGACTTTGGGGGTGGAGCCAGGAGAAGGTGGGGTTTGAGGAGGGGAGGGGCCTCAGCAGGGTACAATGCCATGAAGTCCACCTTTCAAAGCAGCCATTTTCTCCAGGGGAGCTGATCTCTGTCAGCTGGAGATCAGTTGTAAAAGCGGGAGATCCCCAGGCCCCACCTGGACACTGGCAACCCTAGTGGTTAGAGTGCTGGACTAGGATCTGGGAGACTCAGGTTCAAATCCTCATTTGACCATGGAGGCTTGGTGGGTGACCTTGGGCCCATTACACATTCTCAGTCTAACCTTTCTCACAGGGTTGTTGTGAGGATAAAACAGAGGAGACTGTTGTAAGCCACTTTGGGTCCCATTGAGGAGAAATGAAGGGTGAAAACGAAGTAAATACATTTTGAAATTCATGAAGCATAAGTTGCTGGGCAACTGCTGGGTAACTGCTGCATATCTCAAACTTCATCTGCATAAATGATGTGAATCTCCATGCAATGGGAACATAATGAACAGCGGAGAGATGGGTGTATAGAGAAGTCACCTCTTTTCTTGCAATGTTGCTATCCCTGCACAATAGCTTTTCTGGTAGCCTGGAGATCTGGAAATGAGGTTGACCTTTGCTATTTGTCCAGCTGTAGCAAGTATCTACTATATGAAGATACAACCAGATGACCTACATGATTGTTCTTACTACGCAAAATTTCATTACATGAAATAATTGCTTTTATATTTTTATGTCTGTACATTACCTCTTGTATAGTTGCAGAAGGATGTTAAATGTCGGGTTGTTTTCATTCTAGCCTTAACATCCTAGTATCAATAAACTCATAAGAGAACAGTACTTCTGGTTTTTTGCACAGTCAACAGTGCAGTCCTAAATACAGTTGCACCCTTCTAAGCCAAATTAATTTAGGATTGCACTGTTGAATTCAGTGGACTTGGAGGGTGTAACTCTGCTTAGGATTGTATGACAAATGACTGAATTTCAGCATACAAAGTCACACACAATATTGTATAATATATGTATTGGGCTTCCAAAATTTAAGCATGAGCACATTAGTCTTTGGAGGACAAAGGCTTAGGTCTTAGCAGAATCCTCTTCACCAGAGACTGATGTGGCAAATAAGTAACACAGAACAGATATCCCATTGTGTTGGATGGGAATTATCTTATTTTGAGAACAATCCTAAGAAGGTTATTTGGAGAAAAATCCTAAGTAGAATTCTACTGAAGTCCATTCAGTGAGGCTTTTCAGGAAAATATTCTTAGGATTACAGCTGGTTATCTCAAACTTCAAAATCTTTCTAATGAGGATTACCATGTAACAAAAGCAAAAACATCACAAATTAGGAAATAGTAATTTTTGAGAGCAGTGGGTTGGATCTAATGCTCGTTTTCCTTCCACCAGCAGAATGGAGAGAACTCTCTTGACCCCCCCCCCCATACACACACTGGAGATCCTTACATTGCACCCCACCACTGTTCTTGTGGGCCCCCTGAGTCCCTGGGCCAGCATTTCAGAGGATGGGATGGGCTTCAGTGAGAGAAGAGAGTAAAGTTCCGTTTAATGAGCCGGGGTTCTTCTTAAGGTACTCTGGATACACCTCCAAAGTTTTACATCTGAGAGACAAAGTAATTGTTTATAATACACAGCAAAATATGCAAAGGATTTTCAGTTGTAATCATTTTTTAAAGGAAAAAAGATGAATCAGTACTGGTCAGCCAAGGATTTTTTAAAGAACTTATTTTATATACATATTTAACCTTTAAACACCTTTAAAAAATTTCCTTTCTGTATGTGTACACATTTTGAAAACATCTGTTTTCAGATGTTTTCAAAATGGTTTCATTCATAGGCTTTAATTCATTCATACTCTGACAGAAATGTAAGCAAGCGTTTCGAGAACAGCTTTTACTTGATTTATCCTAGGAGTTTGTTTTTAACTTGTCTTGTTTTTCCCTTCTTCATTTCCTTCTGGACCTCCTAACACTTTAATGTCAGCATTGATTTCACAGTATCTTCCCTAGAGGTTTAGTCAAGGCACAAGTGCAGATATGCAGACACCATTTAAAGACCGAGTTCAACATGTTCTTTTTCATAAATATTACATCCAACTGATATGTTTATTGTGCTTTTTAAAAAGCACCTTTGTGATGGAAGCACAAGGCTTAGGTAGTGTGTTTTCCCAGTATAATTTTTCCCTCTTCTTTTGTGATTAGATTGATTTGGTTTCAGTTGTTTTGGTTTTGCAGTATGCTCCATAAACACTTCTAGAACTAATCAGTGACTTCACTAGAGACTGAAACATGAGTTGCCAAGTGGGAGAGGGAATTTACAACACCTAAACACTTTTAAAATTTTCTGTAAAGAGTCCATAAACAGTGTCATCCCTGTAAGAAAGGACAGCACACATAAACAATTGAGAATGTGGTACTTCTATGCAAAGAAGGCGAAGGCGAAAAATAATTAGATTTATATCCCACCCCTCACTTGGAGTCTCAGAGTGGCTTACAATTTCTTCCCTTCCTTTCCCCACAATAGACACCCTGGTGGGGCTGAGAGAGCTCTGAGAGAACAGCTCCGAGAAATCTTCAGGCTCCACCTGGAGGTTGGCTACCCTATGTGTAGCAGTTAGGGCTTCAGAGCTGAGTCTGCCGGACCCAGGTTCTTGCTGTGAAAGTTGAGTGGGTGATTTCGGACCAGTCACAGACTTTCAGCTTAACTTACCTCACAGGGTTGTTGTGCAGACCAAAAGGGGGAGAGAATGATGTAAGCTGCTTTGGTCTCCACTGCAGAGAAAGACTGTACTTTTCCTCCTGGGGAACCATGGCTGCCAATCTCCAGGTGAGGGCTGGATATCACTCAGAATTAAAACTGCTCTCCAGATGGCAGAGATCAGCTCCCCCGGGAAAAACGGCTGCTTTGCAGGGTGGACTCCGAGTCATTATATCCTGCTGTGGTCACTTCCATCCTGCTTGGGTCCTCATTGCAGAGAAACTTTTCCTAGGTAGAGGCTATAGGTGGAGGGAGGATGGAAAGCTGAAGTCAGAGGGGCAAAGGTAGGTTGCTGGTTGGCTAGGAAGGAGATAGGATTGCCAACTCTAGGTTGGGAAATTCCTGGATATTGAAGGGTGGAGAGCCTTGAGAGGGTGGGGTTTGTGAAGGGGTGGGGCCTCAGACAGGTACAATGCCATAGACTCCACCCTCCGTACCACCCATCTCCTCCTGGGAAACCATTGTTGCCAATCTCCATGAGAGAGCTGGAGATGACTCAGAATTTCAACTGCTTTCCAGATGGCAGAGATCAGTTCTCCTGCAGAAATGGTGGGCTCTGTGTCATTATACCCTGCTGATGGGGCCCCCCATGACAGCCAGTGTTGGGAAATTCCTGGAGATTTCAGAGGTGGAGCCTGGTCGAGGGTGGGGTTTAAGGAGGGGTGAGACCACACACAGGTACAGTGCCACAGATGCCAAAAACTTTCCACAGTTTACAAACTTTGTATGCCTTATCTTGCTCCCACATGGGTTCATTACGCTCCTCTGACAGCAAAGTGGTTCTTGAACAGAACTTGGTAACGAGCCCATGTGGGAGCAAGATAAGGCATACAAAGTTTGTAAACTGTGTGGTTCCATAGAATATTGGCTCTGAAGAAGTGAATCGAAACTCTCTCGGCCAACGGGAGATGTCAGCCTGGTGTTTAGCCTCCCTGCAGACCTGGAAGCTGGCAACTCAGAAACAGCCAAGAAGACCACAGTATATATAAAGACTGTGTACTGCCTATTTAGGTCTTGCTTGGGAAGGTTTTTGGACATGTATATTTGTTTTAAGCATTAGTGCTTTAATAAGTTATATTGAGACATATGCCTTTAACTTTGTGTTAGTAGACTTTGAGCTGTTTGTTATTTCCATGAGGTAATTTTGTTTTGTCATTATTTTCCAGGGGAGGGCTGGAGATCACTCAGAATTACAACTGCTCTTCAGATGGCAGAGATCAGTTCCCCTGGAGAAAATGGTAAGCTCTGTGTCATTATACCTTGCTGATGTCACCACAGCAAATTGACGTTGAGTGCCCAAGGCCAGGGCACCTGCCCAGAGCCTCTTTCTAGACCCAGATGTATTTATTTCCACAACGGGCCTTATTCCTAGTGTGTATATTAATCCACTACTTTTTCCCTAATAAAACTCAATTTTGTGGGAGAAATAGTAAGGGCACTTAAATCGTGCATCAAGAAAAGTGATATTTTGGTAATGGAAGAAATGCATGTGTAGAAACTCTGATTATTAGTTTCATGTCTGATGCAAGCAGAAAATGTGAGGCAGATATTATATACATCACTAGTGTGGGACAGTAGGAGCTTGAAATATAGTTGTTGTCCAAAGGTACAGCTGCTCAGGTAGTTAGCAATCCTAAACGTGCTTACAAGGAACTGACCCCCAGCAAATAAGGTAAGATTTAGGCCTCAATGACTGCAATCCTACACATACATACTTCAGAGCAAGCATTAATGAATGCAATTTAGTTCTGAGTAAACATTCATATGATTAGGCTGAATACAAAGATCAAATTGAACTATATGTGAGTATATAAACAAATTCCTATCCTGGAATAAGTATGCGTAATTTCTCCCCCTTGGTAGTCTCCTTGTAATTTACTTACACACAAAAAAGAGACCTGCTGATCTGTGTAAAACAGATGAGCAAAATTAGTCACTAATGAGATACAATAATGCCAGTTCATAAAAGATACAATAAAAATACAGCAACATTTGCACTATCAAGTAATGACTACTTTGCAATTGCCACATTTGTGGAGTAAATATGCACAGGATTGAGCAGAAGAGTGACTAAATTTGTAGGTACTAACTAAAAGATTTTTTATTACTTGAACAGGCATGAGATGTCTGAGGGTCTGAGCAAATAAATTGGTTTTAACATCTGAAAGCATACATTAACTCATAACAGGATGCACTTGGAGTGTGTAACAACCATGGTTATTCAACAGTGTCACTTAGTTCAATGAGATCTTGTCCCAAGAAATGCACTTAAAATTGTAGTCTTATGTTCATGCTTCATAAGGTGGTACAACTCTATTTATTTGCTTCATTTATACCCTGCCTTTCTCCTCAATGAGAATCCTATCCTCCATCTTTTCCCTTCACAACAGTCCTGTGAGATAGGTTAGGCTGAGAGTGTGTGACAGGCCCAAGGTCACCCAGCCAGCTTCCATGGTATAATTGGGGATTCAAACCTGGGTCTCCCAGATCCTAGTCCGACACTCTAATCACTACACCACACTGGCTCAATTAAACAAGTATGCATGCATGAAGCGCAGTAACCTTCTGTTTACAACAAATTATTGGAAAAGTCCGGGAACATTTTGAGGAAACTGTTTTCCCCCAGGGAATAAGCTAAAGAATTTTAAAAGAAAAACTACTTTATGAACAGCCATCCTTTTATTCTGACCAGTAAACTGACAGGAAAGACAGTGCAGTGATGTACCATACAATTTCTAGATATTATTCAGAAGCATTTTAAGAAGTTAGGATTATTGGTAGCCTATCACTATCACCATCATCTCTAATTCTCAATATGGCCCCATCTGTAGATACTTAAACAGAGAGACTGTGGCCATGAACATACAAGACAGATCTTTCTACAAACCTGAAAAAAGCCCCAGGTTTGCAGAAAATTCTGAAATCTCAGTGGGGAAAAACTTTGAGAGGATTAACCCCCACAAATGCAGTGTTCCCTCTAAGCTGAGTTAGTGTGAGCTAGCTCACAATTTTTTAACCTCCAGCTCACACATTTTTGTCTTAGCTCAGGAAGGATGGCTCCAGAGCAAACTGATTTATGCAGTAGCCGAATCACTCACTCACAGCTTTAATGCCAGTAGCTCACAAAGTAGAATTTTTGCTCATAAGACTCCACAGCTTAGAGGGAGCATTGGATAGGAGTACCTGTAGCTTTATGAAATTAAAGCCCTCAGTGGCCATTGCTAGGCAACCACAACAATACTGCGCCTTTAATCCTAGGTTTTTGTTGGTAAAAGATGGAGCTGGGGGCTCCCAGGGCTATTTTGGCCTTTGAGGGAAGATTCATCAGGGCCAACTCTGACAGCAACCTCCATAGCAACTTGATACCATGAGACTCATATGACTCATCCAGGCTGCTTGCTACATCCTCCACCCCACAAAAACCAATGCAGAGTTTCAACCTAGGATCTTGGGGACCCAGAGTCAAATTCCCACTCTGCTGTGGAAGGCCACTGGGTGACCTTGGGCTGGACACATTCTCAATTTAACCTACCTCATTGGGTTGTTCTGAAAATAAAACAGAGAATGGTATAAATTGCTTTTAATCCCATTGTGGAGAAAGGTGCACTGTGCAACTTGGCTAGAGTTTTCCCAGGGAGAAGCTGTCAGGGGGAGGAAATGAGGAAAAGCTGAAGGGGGGTCAGATAAAGGTAGGTTGGCTGGCTACCAGGAAAGAGAGAACGAAGCAGGAAAATGGGAGAAGCTATGGGAGTTTTTCAGGGAAGGGAATGAGCAAATAGTGGGGATCCTCCAGTTGTACTTCTTGAGGTCAGCAAACATGATCTTACTCATCTGCATAGACACTTTTAATGTGTACATAGGGAATGAGAGCATGAACTCTAAATGAATGTCAGAAGTCTGCTCAGTGAAGGATAGTCAAGCATAAAACACATTAGAATTGCAAATGGCAAAATTTCTATGAATGAATAAAAAATAGGATAATAGCACATAAAACCTTTGTAACTCATATAATTTGTAACCTTGTGTTTGGTCCATAGAGCTCGATGATGCTAGGAACAATGTTTTGAATAAGCCAACATGGCTACTTCAACTTCTGTAAAAGCTATGAATTCTCAGGAGTTTATTAGAAAACAGGGAATACTTTCAAATGATAAGAATGTATAGATTTATTTAACATATAACTTGCTTTTCTCGCCAGTGGGGAGCCAAAGAGATTTACATCATTCTCTTCTCCATTTTATCCTCATAACACCCCAGTGAGTTAGATTAGGCTGAGTGTGCAACTGGCTGAAGATCACCCAACAAGCTTCAATGGAAGAGTGGATCTCCCAAATCCTAGTCTGAGTCACGAACTATTAAACCACACTTGAGTCTCATAACCCTACAGTACTGAACTTAAAGTAACCATACTTTTAGCTAGTGCTTTCCTGAAATTAGTTTCTTGCTGGCTATGAGAAACACAGTTTTATAAAAGACTGAAGTCCAGCACACTGTTATTTTGGAGGTAATGCAAAACTGAATTAAGGAGGGTGTTTTCGTGATGTTGGGGTGTTGCATTGCTAGTCTTATGTTTGATTATGGATTATGATGTTTTACTGCATTTGTTGTTATTTTAAGGGGGGGTTTAGGGAGAAAAGATTAGAAATGCTGTAAAATCACAACAGAATTACTGTACAATAAATAAGGAAAAAGTTGGTCTACAACACACATTTAAGGTAGAAGTCTCATTCAAGAGCCTGTGTGTTTTTGTTGGTAAAAGATGGAGCTGGGGGCTCCCAGGGCTATTTTGGCCTGTGTGTTGCAACAAAAATAAAACAGGTCTATTACAATACTTTAAAGTATTGTAAATTTATAGTAGAATAAATTTTATTCTACTATAAGCCATTGTGGATGAGAGCCCACTTCTTCAGATAGTGAGGGAATCCTCACCTTCCTTTCCTTTTATTTAGGGCGTTGGAAAAACAACAACACAGCAGCAGGGTCAAGGATTATTGAAATGCAGAAAGTAAATAGTGTAGTATAATTACTTCAAATATAAGCACAATCAGGAATACGGATACCATTAAGGGCTGTTTGGTTGCTCCTTTGTACCTAGCAGGTCTATCTGAAAACTACAGACTTTACTAAAGCGGCTGAGTGCTGATATATAGACCACTGTATGGCCACTAGCTGAAGCACAATCTTCGCAGGAAGCAGGTTCTCCCCACTTCCCTACGTCCGGGGAGAGGAGAGAAGCGCCGCCTCGCATCGCTTTCCAGCGCCCGCTGCTCCTCCTTTAGATGAGAACTCGAGGCAGAGGGAGATCCGGAGATGGCTTGGGGGGGGGGGGGGGGGGGACGGCAGGTGAATGTTTATTGGCAGCAGACAGGCGGCGGGTGCCAGCGCTGGGCCAGGGGGGCGCCTGATTGTGAGGTGTTTACATGACAGAGGCGGCTCTCGCTCCTCCGGGGCCGCCAAGTGAAGTCGTTGCCAGGCTACCGACCCTAGGTCACACACGGGCCAGAAGAGAGGGGCGCCGCCACCGTGACACAACCCCACTCTCTCTCCCGCGCTCCCCGCAGACCCCGGGACACAGGCCGCGGCCCCGCCGCTTCGCACCCCCAGCCACGGCTACCCCCCTCCCTCCCCCTTCCCGACCACAGGTTAACCCCCCCCCTCCCCCTCCAGCAGCCACAGAGAACTTAAGATGGCTGCAGGACCCAACAGGGATGCCCACGTGACTTAGAGAATTCCTGTTTTGCTACCTGCGAAGACTTCGTTGGCCTGAAAACTCGCGACATCTTAGGGGAAAAACGAAAAGGGGCGGGGAACAAACTTCAGAGATTTTCGCAAAACTAAAACGGTAGTGGAAAAGGGGTAAAAAGGCGGAAAGATCTCGCGAGAACGACGCTGTAAACATTGTGTAAGAAAGCCTCGCGACAACAGCTAGAGCCTCCTTAATCGGGAGGAGCCTACTGCCTTGCCTAGTTCTCGCGGTACTCTTGGGACTTCTTTGCCCTCCCCCCACCTCTTTATGCGGAGCGGATAGTTCTCCCCGCGATACCTTTTGCTGCAAGCCGAGGTGGGGGGAGGGGACCGAGAGGAGGAAGAAGGGGCGTGGTTTTGCGCGCTGAAGTCAGCACGGCAGCTCGGAGGGGGCGGAGGAATATATAAGGGCCAGGGCCGAACAGGGGGGGTTTCAGTTAGAGAAGCGATTCGAGGCGACGGTGAAGCAGCGGCAGCTAAGGCCAGTTCTCCACCGGGCGAATCCGACTTTCTCTACGCGGAGCGGGACCTCCCGAAACGATCTCTCGTTATGAGTCATGTGGCAGTGGAAAATGCCCTCGGTCTAGATCAGCAGGTGAGGAGCCGCGGAAGGATCGGGGTGGGTCGGGGGCGTCGATGGGTGGCTGCTCCGCCCAGCACTCGTTGGGGGATGCTCGGTGGTATCTAGGCCCCATTTTGCGGCTTTCACCCCACTCTTCTCGGGCGGCCTCATAGTGGCGCATTTAAGTGTGACGCAGTTTCTTTTTGCGGAGGCCGCCCTACCGGCGCACTGGGCCTCAAATCCTTATTGGATCCGGGAGGACTGGAGGGGCAAGGAGCGGGTTGATGAAGAGGGGAGGGCGGCGTTGGAGCGGATACCGATGGTGGCGGAGGCCGAGCGCCGCCGGGCCGTGCGAGGCCTGGCCTGTTCGAGGGGCTTTGTGCGGCTGTAAGGATGGCTCGATCTGCCGGGCCCCCTGGTGGCCAAGGATGGCACACCAGCGGGTGGGGGACAACGGCGGCCATTGTGCGTGTGACGAAGCGAGGAGGTGGAGGGGGGGGAACACGCGCGTGCGCAGTCCCCATGCCTGTTTGGGGGGGGCGAGGGAGGGGGAGAGGGGAGCGGGAACCACAATGGCGCTGCTTCTGTGGCGCGCGCGCGCATTCTCGACTTCTTTGTCCTCGCGGCTCGTGTAAGAGGGTGGCGGGTGAGGGCAGCCGCGTGCCGTGGAGGCCGGATCCTGCTTCCGTTCTCTCTCTCTCGTGTCCTCTAAGTCCGGGAAGGGGTTTCCGCAACTGCCGGCTGGTTGAGTTTGTTCCGCATGAGGCGCGACTGAGGCGGCGGCGGGGGTGGGGTGGGGAGAGGAAGGTTGGTGCGAGCCGCGCGGCTCTCCTGCCGGCTGCTGAAGTAGGTCATGGAGCCCGTCGGGGAGGGAGGGGGGAGGAGCCACGTGACTGCCAGATTAGCGGCTGCCAGTGAAAGCCCTGGACGCCAGGCGCTGCGGTGTGCAGTTCTGCAGCCGTAGACACCGGGTGGGGGGAGAAATAAGGCCGCGGCGGCGCTTCCCTTGCTTATTTGTCCTAAACGCTTGTCTTGTGTGGCCCTGTTTTCTCGTGTTGGGGCACGGTTATGAGTACGAACGCTCAGGGTCGTGCTTCTGAACAAGCTCATTGCTGGATTTTTGGGATTTCTTAAAAGTGAAATTTTGGGGTGTACTTTTTCCTGTGGCTGCAGTTGTGGAAAGGGGGCATCTTCTAGTTAGCCAAAATGTTATATAAATCTGTGTCAAGAGGCTTTTTTTAGCAGTAGTTTATGTAACACTGATACTGATTTGGAGGCTGGGCATATTTTTGGATTTGCATAATTGGTAGCCAATTGTATGAATAGCTTCAATACTGGAAATGACACAACTTCCTCCTGTATCAAGGAAGAGATGCCAAATCGCTTTACCAGTGATTCTTTTAAAATGTCTGAAGTGGATAAGCTGCTGGTTTAATAATCAAAGTTGTTGTACCAAGAGAACTGCTGGCTGAATTCTTAAAGAGCGGGTGTGAAATGAAACACTGGAGGCTGTTTTAAGTATTACTTTTCCTTTGAAGTTTTAGAGGGCATTCAACTAACAATACTGTTTACTGTTTTTAGTTTGCTGGTCTAGACTTGAATTCCTCAGACGCTCAGAGTGGAGGAGGTACAGCAAGCAGTGAGTATATAAATCCAAAATTTAAGTTATTGTACCTTTAAGATTTAATCTGGCAGCCAGAAGTTCTAGCTCTTTTAGTGTTGTGCAGCACTAGGTGATGAGCTAAACGTTTCGGGGTGATTTGCCATTGCTTGCCTCTGTGACACAACCCTGGTATTCTTTGGAGGTTGCCCTTCCAAATACTAGCCAAGGCTGGACCCTGCTTAGCTTCCGAGATCTGTCGAGAGAAAGCTAGGTTGTTTCTGGGTTTTGGATGCTTATAAGGACACAATCTTAGTACTGGGTCCAATACTACTGCACTGGCTCCAGATTGAGTACCAAATCAGGTTCAAGGTTCTGGTTCTTACCTTTAAAGCTCTAAACGGTCTGGAACCATTATATTTCTTTATACAACCCTCAGATGGCCTTACACTCCCCTGGAAACAACTTATTAGTGATCCCTGGCCCCAGAATGGTCCATCTGTCCTCAGCCAGGGCCTTATCAGTCCTGGCCCCAACTTGATAGAATTTTCTGTCTAGTGAGGCTTGGGCCCTGTGGGACTTGGTTCAGTTCTGCAGGGCCTGTAAGACCCAGGTGTTCCACCTGGCATACAGTAGAGCACAGTGATGGTTAATGCAATAAGGAAGTTTTTGGTTTTGATCTATAACAACATGAAATTTAAAACCTAGTATGTTCCATTTATGGTATTTTGATTGTTATAAACTGTCCTGAGCCCTGCATGACAGGGAATGGAGTGGCTTATAAGTCTAATAAAATACATACCATTCAAAACGGTCACGAGTACACTTGACCTATTGAATATCATTGGTATTGGAATTAATGTTTCTGCTTAAATTTCTTTTTAAAAGATGAGTTCGAAGCAGTGATGACTCTCATCCCCCCCCCCCCCCCCATGAGTGCATAAGGTTTTATGGGAATGTATCTAATGAGATGATATATTTCTAAGAGTTCTGGGGCTCTGGTAGCTGAAATGGAATAAATGTATTTTTCCTTCACTACTGACATCATGAGCAGTTTTCAAAGTAATGGTTTATAAAGTCATTTTGATTTAGTTAACACATAAATATTGGGGTGAGACCACCATATCACAATACGTGTCTACCTAAAAGGCAGAATTAGGCTTCTGTAGTCTGTGAAATTACGTAGGTATTTAGAGTTTTCAGCCCATCTAAGCATTTTGTATATTAATGATTTAATATGTGTTAATATTTTAGAGCTGGTATTTCTATTTTAAGGTGTATCCTGTCCTGAGTCTACTTATGGGGAGGGTGGGATAGAAATAAAATAAATCAATTAACAACTGTTGTTTTGTCTTTAGAAGGACGGTACATTCCTCCTCATTTGCGGAACAGAGAAGCTTCAAAACAGGGTATGTTGACACATGAATATTCCAGTT
Organism: Lepidodactylus listeri; assembly: GCA_029233225.1. Lineage (NCBI taxonomy): Eukaryota > Metazoa > Chordata > Lepidosauria > Squamata > Gekkonidae > Lepidodactylus > Lepidodactylus listeri. The sequence goes on from JARCFY010000001.1 coordinate 93,295,814, forward strand.
GAAGTAGTACTGATGTAGTCAGTGTTGGCTCTCAGTTGAACTGGAACAGGAAAAGAGTCTGGGAATTCTTGGTGACCAGATTTATTGAGACCTGATGTTATTGCTTAAGAACTTCCTCCGAATAAGGGAACTTCTTCAAACGTGTTTAGTTTTTTGTTGCTACAGTTTATATAAATGCGTGTACTGGGGTGTTGTAAGTGTTCCAATGTTAAGAAGCTCTATGACATAGAGTTAAGTTGCTTTAGCATTATATAAGAATCTGGTTAAGGGGGGGGGTGTCCAATGTTTGAATTGCTAAGTAGTACTTGTATCCATGGTTGGCAAAAATTAGTCACCCATATATGAACCTGAATTATTTTCCCAGTAAGTTTGAAGTAGATAAGTTGCAGAGGAGGCTGGTAGTTAATAGGCTGTGTCATTTTTAACTTGTGCAAGGGTCAGTCAGTAAAACCTATTTTGGAGAAGTCATACGTGGAATGGAATAAGCAGTATCATTTATTTGAAAGTGACTGTATCGTGCGGTCAGGTGCTGAGTATCATGGAGTAGGGGAGAATGCACACGATACGGTGATTGTCTAACCCAGCACTGAATGTAGTGCAGTAGTAAGCCACAAGTATTTGATCTAAATGGCTGAATGGTACCATGTAAGGCCTGTGTTCTATGCATCTGTTCTGCTAACAGTACTGCTCCATGGAATTCAACCTTCAGCTGTCTCATTTGGAAAGAGTTGTGCCAAACTAATTAACGGCAACTTTCATGCTCAAATTATGCATGCTGTAAAGGGCAATTTGCACAGAAAGGGAAACATTACAATAATTTTTAATGGAATACGTACCTTTTATTTGCAAATGGCTGTTAAAGCTTTAACCTTAATAAAAACTTTAGATGTGCTTTTATGTGTTTCTATATAAAAGGAAACCATTTAAAGTTTTTTCCTTGGATCTTTAATTTGTCCCTTCCTGGTAATCACAAGTACCCTGTTCAGTACTTCGGAGTTCTTTGAAGACCCCCATAGTAAATTAGTGTTTCTTACAGTGCTGTAGATTAGGGGTGCCTACTTTTCTTTTAATAGGTTTCTTCTGAGTGGTAAAAAGTATCCTGAGCTACTAAAACATATTCATAGGGAATGAGCTTCATTTCAGGTGCTCTTCTTAGTCCATGTTATGTGTTTAAAATAGAACAAAGTTTAGACAATGGGTGGGGAGCAAGCCGCCAGACAGCATATAGAAAAATCCTATGAAACAATAGCTTTAAACAAAACAAAGGCTAGAGCAGTATTTCTATGAAAGCACAGATTAACATGTTCCTGCACTTTTGAGCTTTAGCATGCACAGCAAAAATTATTGCTAAGATAGCTTCAAAGTGGAGAAACAATTGTTAGTAATGAACTTGTGGAAAAAGGCAAAAACTATTGTCATCACAAGGTACCCAAACTTATTTCCCAAGAGGATGACACAGCAGCTTCCCATTCTTAGCTGTCCTTTCTAATGACACCTCCCCTCCCCTCGCATGTCCAGGTAGCAGTGCCCTGTGGCCCTGCCAAAGCCAGTTAAGCTGCTCCTTCATGCTAGCTTCAGGTAATGCTCCCAATCTCTTCCACTCCCACCTTGGCTGTGCAGCACAGAAAATAGATCTTGTGATCTGTTGCTGGGTTTTCTTGGGCCCCATGAGTTACCTCTTGGAGACAGATGCTGCTACCTTTTGTATACAACATCCCCCCTCAAGAAAGACTCTGCAGATGTTCCAGTATGGCCCTAGATTCAATTTCCCATATTATTCTGGACTGCTGACTGCACACATCACCACGTATGAAATTTTCACCCCTTTGGCTATGCTTATTTTCTAACGTATCTAAGACATTAGACACAGATTTTTTACATAATATATACACTTTTATTGTCTAAATTTATCTGCTGGAACTAAATGTATCCTCTCTATATTACTATGCCTTTAAAGGTATCTGAATCTGCTCCCAATCTCTTCCACTCCCACCTTGGCTGTGCAGCACAGAAAATAGATCTTGTGATTTGTTGCTGGGTTTTCTTCGGCCTCATGAGCTACCTCTTGGATACAGACTTTTTGTATATTACTTTTCTCCTGCATTGGAAAGTAGTAGGTAGGAAATACCACATCAGATGCATTTGTGTGTATTTCAAGGGTCAACCCCCAAATAACCATTATTATATTGCAGCCGAGAACTAAAGAATTTACTCTAAAACTAAAGCAATGAGCGCATATATATAGCCATACCAGTTAGTTGATGTGTTTCAGTCACCTTATTGGCAGCATCGCTCCAGTTTTATGTACAGAGACCTTTCATAGTGTCATTCCCACGAATCCTTCCACTGTGGTATCCAGAGATTTAATATATGAGCTTCAGCCTCCAAAGCAGAGGTCTTATCCTTGAATGAAGAATCCTTCTTTTTAGATTTTTATACTTTGCTTTGCTTCTTACATTGTTCTTTTTCTTTGCTTTATTCTGACAACAGCTTTGTGAGGTATGATAGGGTGAGAGTGACTGGCCTAAAGATACTTAGTGAGCAGTGGTTCTCCCAGATCCTAGTCCAGGCACCTGTTACTGCACACCATGCCACTGCACTCTTGCATATTCAGCTAATTTAGAAATATAACTGAACTTGGAAAAAAGAAATACATTATTTGGAGTTATATAATAAGCTATATTATATAGGGGCAGTATACTTGAAATAATGGGCTCACCGTTGCTTATTTTGGGTATAGCAGTCAACTGGAGCAATGGAAGTGATTTTGGCCTCCAGTTGAGTCCTTGGCTACTAATATATTGTTCTCTAAGTGTTTGCTGTAATTATTCAGGTTTTCAAAGGTGCTGAAAGGAAGACAGAGTTCACGAGTTTTAGTCATGCTCCCTCTATGCTGTGGAGTCCTGTGAGCAAAAATTCTACTTTGTGAGCTACTGGCATTAAAGCTGTGAGTGAGTGATTTGACTGCTGTGTAAATTAGTTTCCTGTGGAGCCATCCTTCCTGAGCCATGACAAAAATTTGTGAGCTGGAGGCTAAAAAACTGAGCTAGCTCACACTAATGCAGCTTAGAAGGAACACTGGTCACCACGTGTGGATCCATCCCCCCAGTGGAGATCGATGCTTTCTTTCCACAGTGTGGCATTGTGATTTATTAGTGTGTTGGGAGGCATTCACCTTATAGTTGACAGGGACATTGTTGGGGGTGCAGTTAGGGGGCAGATCTCCAATCTGAGCTAGTAAGAAGCACGAGACCCAATTTTTCATCTGTGGCAGTGTTTTTGCGGATGGAATCCCTAGCTGAATCCATAGCTTCATGTTTAATTATGAGCTTGAAGAAGATGATGACTCCTCTCCAATGAGCATTTGTAAAAACAAGGCAGATAAGTAATTTAACTTAGGCTGTTAAAGTAGCAGTTTTCTTACAGGATGAAAGAAATCACGGTAGTATGCTAAAGTTTTGTAAGCATTTGCCTTGAATCGTAATGCTGGGAGTTTTCATGGCTTTCTTACAGCAGGAAATGCCTGTTCTGCAAACTACTATTCCAATCCGACAGCACCACCACCAAGATGTTGTAAGTTGGTGTCAGGCTGGAGTGATTTTAAGTTCGTCATTTGATAGCATGTTTCTAAGTATACTGCACAGGAGTAACTTGCAATCAACTAACAAAAGAGCACATGGCTTTATTCTTTAGAGCAGAACGTCAGGCATGCCTTTTGCCTACATTTTAACATCTAAAGATTTCATCTGAGTACCGGCTTAGTGTTTCTTTGTATGAAGCAAAAAGTAGCACTGGGATACTATTTGTATCTTGCATTCGAATGCTCCATGTAGTTGTTAGACAGAGGTAAGTAAAAGGTATATGTAATGTTTGCGATCTAAACCTTAGCCACTTTGGTGTAGTGCGCAGACTCTAATCTGGGAGAACTGGGTTTGATTCCCCACTCCTTCACTGGCACCTGCTGGATGACCTTGGGCAAGCCATAGCTCTGGCACAGCTGTTCTTGAAAAAGAGCAGTCTCTGTCAGAGCTCTCTCAGCCCGACTTACCTGTCTGCTGTGAGAGTGTCTGCTGTGGGAAGGGGAAGGAAAAGGAGTTTGTAAGCCGCTCTGAGACTCCCTTGGGTAGTGAAGGGCAGGGTATAAATCCAATCTTTTCTTAGCAGTCACTCACTGTCTATCGATTTAGCAGTCATGCTATCCAAGATTTCTAATGTTCAAGCCTAGGAGACCCATCCCTCCCCCCCCCCCCCAATCCAGGCTTTAGACGCTGGGGTGGGGATTTGTTCAGTGCACAAATTAGCTGGTCTACTAGGTCTTTGAAACTTACCATGTGACTTTCTTAACAAGCTTGCCACAGTATTAACTATATGATACAACCAATTTCTCTATGCTGCTTGGTGATATATGAGTAGTAATGTGCCATTCTGGCCAGATTTAATTAGATTTAAAGTAGTCTCTTTAAAAGCTTATTGCATTGAGAGGCCTAAAAGCAAATAAACTGATAATAATCTCTGACTTCAGGTAAATACAACATATATTTCCTTCTCCCATCCCCAGCAGCATCTGAAAGCTTGTCCTTTTAAAGAGTTCTTGAGTGAAACGCTTCGTGGCTTGGGGTTTCCAATAAATGCTTGTAGAGATCTTTTTCTTTTCAAGTATATGTATATTTATATAACTGCTATAAGCTCCAACCCTTTGAACAGAAAGCTCTTGGCTGCTTGTAAATCAGAAATAGTTGCAATTGTTCACCCAGGGTAACCTGAGCCCACAAGATACAAGTTTAGAAACTGATTGTAAATATATCATGGCATAAACTTCTGTGGACTGTTCTTCACCTTTGCGATGAATATTGTTCTCTGGTCAGCAGAAGCTTATGTTTTTTGTTAGCCTTTAAGATGTCTCAAAACTTGGTTAGTTCCAACAAACTAAATATTCTATAGAGTTTTCTACAGGTCTCAAAATGTGGTTGCAGATACTGACAAGAGTCTCAAAGTACTAATCTTTATAAATTTGATAGTGGCAATGTTAGTCCTACAGGCTGAAAGTTAATTTTACTAGTAAAGATTTCGAATTGAACAGAATGCACAAATGCAGTTAATCAACAGCTGTGTGCATGATAAATATTTGAGCTTAGCATAGGATCTTGAGGGCTGCTTCAAACTGTTTGACTAGCTTCCCTGAGAACATTCTTTTGCTTATAGCATGGCAGCAAGTATTGGTGCACTAAGCTAATAAACATGAACCATTGCATTGTCTGTCTTAAAAAACCCCTTGGCTTAGCTAAATACACAGTGTGCCATAAACCTGGTTTGCATCTTTCATAAATCCTACCTGAGTGCAGCACCTTGACCAAGTGAAGGCCTGCATTTCTAACTAGCTCTTGGGGCCCAAGGCCATTCTTTCTCCCAAGGAAAGATGTAGACTTCTGGCAGCAAAAGTCACACTAGTGCTGTGGAGCTTGCAAAAACTTATTTGCTAGCACAAGTGACATTTTACCCTTTAATTGTTTGACTTTTTATTCTCTGCCAAAGATTCCCCCAGCTGGGACTCTCGTGGAGGTAATGGCTATATGAATGGATATGATCGTGACAGCCGGATGAATGGCTACGATCGTGATCGCGGTGTGTTTGGATCCAGAGGAGGATCTGGACGTGATGACAGAGGTGGGCGTGGGGACCAGTCACGTTTCATCCAACAGTTCTTTAGTGTCCACTACTGCTCTTGTTAGTGATACAATCAACTTTTCTAGAGAAGCTTAACAGGATGGTAGCATGAAATGGAGACTTCTTATGGAAGTTGGAGACTTTCTGTCAAGCAACATTTTGAAAGCTGCTTTTCTGCCACACTAGGATGTTACTGAAATAGAGGCTTAAAAGTGTTGGTTATTTATGTGGGATCTTGGAAGTATGAGTTTGGCCACAGCAAGATAATTCCATAGGGAATTTTGGAGCCAAAATTTGGTCCATACAGTATTTCTGAACAGTGGCATGGCTTCTCGCTCAACAGCCTAAAGTATTCAAAGTATTGCTTCAAAGTTTCATGTAAAGAAGCACCTATATTCTAGATAAAGCACTTATATTCCAAGTCTCAAGGCCTCTATCTGAATGCTGACTTAGAATTTAGATTTGGGTGGTAGAAAGTGATACTGCTTCATTTGTAGCCCACATTGCAAATTCTATTTTGTTTGAACATGTAAAATTAATGTATTCCAAGTTTTCACATTGCAACTTTTATGAACTGTTAAGGAAGGTTTGGCTAATAATCATGCCCCACATGCAAAGGTGCTAGAGTATGAACAGTTCTCATTTGGTATAGACAGACTTGGGTTTGCTGAATTTTAGAAGCATCAGTAGCTGCTGCATGTCAAATACGAACACTTTGTGTCATGGGCCACGGCATGGTTGACCTGCACAGGATATAGCAGCCTTGTTCAAGCCAAGGTATGGGTCTGTTCAGTGCCTGGATGGGAGATCATCTAACACTATATATGTTGCCTTAAGGTCCTTGGAAAGGGGGGGGGTGGATACAGGAGAAAAAAATGTAACCAAGCCTGGTGTTTACCATGTGTCACTATCTCATAAACAATAGACATTCCTAGTGTCTTGCTTGTAGTAAAATGTGTAATGTCTGAAAAGATTGTTGGTTTTGCAAATAAAACACTTGGGGATAACTTGAGGGACGTTGGCTGCTTAAGTTGCAAAGACTCTAGGAATTTTAGGCAATTTGATTTTTACAGGTTGACTTGTTCAGTCTTTAGACAAGTTTTTAATTCGTGATGTTTCTTCCTAGGATTTGATGGGTGGAATGCAGGAAGAGACAGAGATGCATACAGTAGCTTTGGTGCAAGAAGTGAACGTGGTTCAGGAAAATCAAGCTTCTTTGCTGACCGTGGAAATGGCTCAAGCTCAAGGGGAAGGTTGGTGTCTGAACAACTACAAGCTAGCACACCTTTTTCATTCTAAAGAACTGTACATAAATAGAAGTGATGTAATCTCTAGAAATGGAGTTAGGTGCTCAGTTCTCACATTTCCTCAGATCAGAGTAACATGAGATCCCAATTTCAGACATGGCACGAGTTAATGGGGGGGCACTATAGTTTTGAATGTATTTGGATTGTTCATATTGGCTGTAAATCTTTAAAGGTACATTAGGTGCTACAACATTGGAGAAGATTTAATTTGTGGGAAGCAATGATTTACTGTTTTACCAAATGTGCCATATAATCTAGTATCTAGATTTTCCCTTAAAAAGCTGTACTTGCCAGGTGAAGCATTTTTAGTCTTAACCTTACATCGCTGGAGTACATAATGTCTTGTGGGCCATGATGGATCTTGAATGGAGCTAAATGGGATGTCCCATGATGTCACCTGGCTCTACTATGGCCCACATAACTGATGGGAGGATTTTCAGAATGCCTCAAGTGGGCTCTGGTAGTCCCACTTACTGGGAAATTTCTCCTTGCATCCCAGGAACGTGCGCAGAAATACTGGGTCAACTTCAAGCCTCTAGAACAGCCAGGTTGGCACCCTCCCCCCAAATTGTATTCCACAGTGTGTGAGAATGGTGAGGCTGTTGGAAAACTCTACCAGGTCACATGTTGTAGTCTTAAATTTTTATGGATTGTTAGGCTTACTAGAATTCATGGAAAGAGCCTAATTGAGCTTATGGAATTCAAATCCATCTAGAAATAATTGCTGTGATTTACTGAGTTGTAGTCTCAGTCTTTATTTCTACTAGGTGTCATTTCATTGAGCAGTGACTCTCACAAGCTCATACCCTACCACAGGTTGCATTAGTCTTTAAGGTGCTACTGAACTCTTTACTCTTTTCTAATACCTCAAATATAGGTAGTGATAAGAAATTAGAGCCTTGGAGAAATTGAGAGTCCAGAAATGGAGGATTGTGGAGTTAAGGCAAATAGTCTTAACTATGCCAGTGAATATTTGAGGTGGCAGTACCTTAGGGAAAACTGCTGTGTATGCTGAATCTCAGACTCCGAACTTCATGTGATTAGGTTTGAAGAACGTGGAAGAGGCAGTGAATTTGATGGCATTGGCAGTCGTGGTGATAGAAGCGGCTTTGGAAGATTTGAGCGTGGTGGGAACAGTCGTTGGTCTGATAAATGTGATGAAGATGACTGGTCCAAACCACTTGCACCAAGTGAACGTATGGAACAGTGAGTATTAACCTTTGTCATTTTGCAGCTTGTTGAAGTCATATGCTGAATGCTTCGTAATGCTGTGTTGATATCTCCATTCTAGGGAGCTCTTCGCTGGTGGGAACACCGGCATTAACTTTGAGAAATACGATGACATTCCAGTTGAGGCAACAGGCAGCAACTGCCCTCCACACATTGAGAGTGTAAGTATTTTTTTTGGTAAAAACTGGATTAAGTTTAAATAGAGGACAAAGAGGAAGTAACAGATCTTTGTATCTTAGGCTCCAGGAAACTTATTTAGTATCTTAGAATTCTTGGATGTAATATAGGGATCAGAACAGGAGTTGGTGATGAAAGCTTTTCTGCTAGTGCATGACTTCTTTAAGTCTGACAACAAATAGCAATAGAGGTTACTCACCTAGCAGAATACCCATTCTAGTCTTCTAATTTCTCTTGGTCCTTTAATTATAAAAATAGGTAGGGTAACTGCTTCTTTATTTTCGATTGTGCTACAGTAGTTTGTATATTTTGTGACTGTACATCTGCGTTTTGAAAACTTTTGGGGAGTGTACTTTTCCTCCCAATATACTTGAGATTTATTCCTTCACATCCAGTCAGTCTAACTGCAAACTACTGGACCAAAAGGTTGTTTGATAGCTCTGTCTCAGATTCATGGCAACATGAGGCACTGTTCAGTCTTCGAGTCTTGTCAAGTTCATCCACTCACTTCACTTGTGTGAATGGAGAAATCCCGTTTATTCCCCCCTGTGTACTTAGTACTCAGCAGCAGTGTCAAGGTGTGAGAAGGGAAAAGGATGGATGAAAAATATAGTTCCAGCAAATATAGTTGGACGTGGCAACATGTTAAAAGCTGGAAAGTCTTGTCAGGGCAAGCCTTTGAAACAATTTGTTTAGGTCAATGGCCCAAAACTTCTACTTAGGTTGCTTCATGAAGTGGTAGATCAGTAGAGAACTGATGCCTAGCATTCTCTCCTACTCTGTATAGTGCTAGCAAGGCTGTGTTAAATGAAGGGGAGCTTTCCTCTTCTTAGGTCAGCTAAGAGTACAGGTGACCCCTGCAGTAGAAGGTGGGAGTTAAACCTCATTCCCCCCTTGCATAATGTGTTGTCCAGGTCAATAATTTGCATCTAAAACAGCCATTTGTCAGCAGGGGCCATCTTTTTTCAGACCCTCTACAGACCTTTGTGTAACACATGAGTCATCCAGGAGCAGAATTTTAAGAGTGCAGTGGGCTGCAGAGGGAATTGAAAGATAGTCAGGTCATGGAGCTCCACTTATTCCTTCGGCTCAAACCCTTTGTTGAGAAATGGCTGATTGGATTAGAGTTTAAGGTATGTGGCATCCTTGCCTCTACCATCTGAATCACTTTAGATAATGAAAGCTGAAACTTAATAGAGGACATTTAATTGCCAAAATACCATTACAGTACAATTCAAATATTGCTGGGTTTTCTAAAAGAACGCAGAAAACTTTTTAGTCTGTTGCAGGTATGTTCATAGGTAGACCCTGACTGCAGTTGTATTCATTTGCAATTTTTAAATGTAAGGCATAGATTATCTTAATTACTGGAGTCTGTATCTATGATGCAAAGTGCACAGCATGCCTTTGGGCTAGGTCTCTGTGCTGGATTTTTAGAAATAGTAGGTAGTAGACACTATTCTTGAAGTCCTAGCAGCAGAGCAGAACAAACTGGATTATGTGAGTGCATCATAACACCTGTCCCTCTTAACAATTTCAAATACTTGTAGTTCAGTGATGTTGACATGGGGGAAATTATCATGGGGAACATTGAGCTCACCCGCTACACTCGACCTACTCCAGTTCAGAAATATGCTATCCCTATCATCAAAGAGAAGAGAGATTTGATGGCTTGTGCCCAGACAGGTATGTCTCTACTAGTCTATTTTGGAATATACTGCATAAGAACTCTTAGGATGTTGTTATTAGCTGTACATGTTCCAGTGAAGGAGAATGGAATTAACAGAAAACCAGTTCTCATGAAAGAACAGGAAAAAGGGTTTTGGAATGGCTGCAGAACAACTTTCTTAAATGCTGAGGAGTATATTTATAGGTTTAAAAGTACTGTCCTCAGATCACTTTTCTGAATGCTGTATATGTAACTATTGGTTTTTGGCAAGGAAGAAAGATAAATGGCTTTAAGTGACGGCCCATTTTGTAATTGCCGGTTATTTTAGCAGATTCAAGGTGAAGGGTACCTTGGTAGTGTCTGTACAGGACAGCAAATAGTCAAAACATCCAGGTTAAGTTTAAAGTGAGTCACCTTAATAGGACAGCCATCTTGTGTTCACTATGGAAGAGTAATACTGAAAATGGTTTTAAAAATCTGAAACGTGCTATCAACCGTGAAACATGCACCTTCCTTCTAGGGTCTGGGAAAACAGCTGCATTTCTTTTGCCAATATTGAGTCAGATCTATACAGATGGTCCAGGTGATGCCTTGAGAGCGATGAAGGTAAGATTTTGGTCCGAATACTATTCCTCAAATATATGGTTGGTGTTGGTGTGTGAAGCCTAACTTTGAGATTCTTGACTCCACTGTTTTCAGACAGCAACTTCATACTTAGACAGCATAGTAGTTGTTTTATTTTATAAAATTTAAATCCTGCTTTTCTGCCCTCACAAGGGTCACCAAGGTGGCTAACAAATTAAAACATAATAATCACATTTTAACACCAATAAAAGCAACTGTCCCCAGTAAACATACATCAAAATACTCAAAAGCAGAGGTAAAATGCATACAAAGATATACTTAATTTCTGACCTATGTGCACTGTCATCTGTGTAGTAGAGTGGAAACAGTATAGAAGTGAACTACTGGTATAGTGAACCATGATTTGGGAACAAATGCAAGAACTGCACCCTTAAGTCTTCTAAGAAGGAACCATTTTGCTACGGTTGATGTGATGGTAGCACCAACTGAGAATGTTACATAGTTATACTAGGTAGCAATACTGCTTGTGGTCAGGTATCACCTGGAAACCATAGAGAATCTCCAAAGCTCCTTGGAATAACAGGATAGAAATGTGATTTGCATGAAGTTTTACCTTGATTTCCAGCTGGTAATGGGTATTAAATGTTTTAGGAAAATGGAAGATATGGACGTCGTAAGCAATACCCAATCTCGCTGGTTTTGGCTCCTACAAGAGAATTGGCAGTGCAGATATACGAAGAAGCCAGGAAGGTAATTGCATGTGCTTTTGCAAGTTTGGCCACATAATATTTGGATATCTTAGAATCTAAAAACATTTGCTTTGTTCCCACAGTTTGCATATCGTTCCAAAGTTCGTCCTTGTGTTGTCTATGGTGGTGCTGACATTGGCCAACAGATACGTGACTTGGAGCGTGGTTGCCACTTACTTGTAGCAACTCCAGGACGTCTTGTAGATATGATGGAGAGAGGGAAAATTGGACTGGACTTCTGCAAGTAGGTGTAATAGCTCCACATTGTGCACGATAATACTTGCCCATATTTAATAATCTTTGGCTTTGGCAGTATGGATCAGAATTTATAAATACTGCCCTATGTGTTATCTTTTTTTTAATGCTCTCCAGGTACTTGGTATTGGATGAAGCTGATCGTATGCTTGACATGGGGTTTGAACCTCAAATTCGTCGTATTGTTGAGCAAGATACTATGCCACCAAAGGGTGTCCGTCAAACCATGATGTTCAGTGCTACCTTTCCAAAGGAAATCCAGGTAATCTTTCTCTAACTTGTTTGAAACAGTGCCAATGGAACCACTATTCAGGTGGTTGAATAGCAAGCAGCTTGTGGCTAAGATAGATCCATGCAGTTAAATTGTAGAACAGAAGTAGCAGTTTGAAAGTTAAGCAGTAATTTATTTTTTCTTGAATACTGTGTGAACTCAAATGTGTGTTCAGTGTTCTTGTACGTACCCTCAAAGCTTTTTGCTGATTAATTCTTATATAATATTGGTAGCTTTAATACTGAATCAAGTATTCTTCTTTCAGATGCTTGCTCGTGACTTCTTAGAAGAATATATCTTTCTGGCTGTTGGCAGAGTTGGCTCTACATCTGAGAACATCACACAGAAAGTAGTGTGGGTGGAAGAGTCAGACAAACGGTCATTTCTGCTTGACCTCCTAAATGCCACAGGTAAAGACTGTTTGGGAGAATTCCAACACAACTCTAATGGCTCAGGTAATGAGAATCTATGTTAGGTGGAGGAAAAGCTTCAGACTTTTCCTCCCTGTTTTCTCCTATCTTTGAATATTTTATTTAAATCTGCATGCAGCTTAGCTTGACTAGTATTAAGTTGTTGTGAATTGCAACCATAATTTTCACCACTTGGTGGTGCTGTATCTACCTATGTGGCTCGGTGCTGAAAGAATTCTTTGATTACATAGGCAAAGATTCTTTGACTCTGGTGTTTGTGGAAACTAAAAAGGGGGCTGACTCCCTGGAAGATTTCCTGTACCATGAAGGATATGCTTGTACAAGTATCCATGGTGATCGCTCCCAGCGAGACAGAGAAGAAGCATTACACCAGTTCCGTTCGGGCAGAAGTCCCATCTTGGTCGCGACTGCAGTAAGTATCGTTTTAGTTGAAAAATGCATGTTGACAAATGAAATGAACAGGTTATAATCTGTGCACTTCTGGACGCTCTTCATTAGGTAGCTGCAAGAGGCCTGGATATTTCAAATGTAAAACATGTTATCAACTTCGATTTGCCAAGTGACATAGAAGAATATGTTCATCGCATTGGCCGGACAGGGCGTGTTGGGAACCTTGGTAAGATACTGTTAATGTAACCCTGAGACTTTCAAGTATCTGACCTGTTAAATAATGTGGATTTTATTCTTGGGCAGAGCTCTACTGCCCTCAAATTATAGCTTGCTATTATATCCCCCCCCCCCCCCCAAAGTGGTGCCGCAGGAAGAGCTTCTATCAAATAGATCAAAACTGGAGGTACAAAGGTCTCCAGAAAATGGGAAATTCAGAGGGAAATTTCCCCCTCCTCCCCTTTTTTCTCAGGATTTTCCCATTTTTTCCTCTGAAAAAACTGAACATGAAGCTCTGAACTCCTATAAAAAGTACTCTATGAGTAAAATGCTTTTTAAAGATGCAGTGTTACCAATAAGATCTGTAGTGGGAAGGCTTTTTATGTAACAATTCCTGTGTGTACTATGGGCTTGTTTCAAGAGTTTCAAGAGTTATGTTTAAATGTGACTTGTTTCTATTCAGTTACTATGTATCTACTATTCAAATAGAGTTTAGTGTGTTAAATATTACAAATAGAAGTCTGTGCCAGATATATTGGTAGTCCTGTTGTGGTTTACATGGCTGAATTCTACTGGGGTAATATGCTTGCGTAGTTGCAACATTGTTACATTCAACTTCTGATGTTCCCTATTTAGAAAAGTAGCCTAGGATGCTAGGGAATGAAGGCATGGCGCCATTATGGTTCCGAGCATATTTAGTAAATGTGATGAGACGGTAAATTGAGTTAAGTTTTGGAGCTTGGAAGAGAATATAGGCAATATCTCCATTTTTTCTAAAAACCTGGTTTTTCCTATTTGATATGGCTTTATAATATATCTAATAATGTCAAGAAATGTAATGTTAAGGAAGCTGCTTTATCACAAGGTGCCCCAAAACTTCTGGACTCAGACTTCTAGATTAATCTGCACAAATGCAGTTGAACTTGACTGTTTTTGGGAAAACAGTTTGTAAATCAGTTGCCCATTTGCCTTAATTCTGAAAGGCCTTTGACTTTAAAAAAGATGATTTTGGGGGAGGCTGAAGGCATATATTCACAATGAACAAAATTCTGTTTGTTTCATCTTTCAGGTCTTGCTACATCGTTCTTCAATGAAAGGAACATAAATATTACAAAAGATTTACTAGATCTACTTGTTGAAGCTAAGCAAGAAGTACCATCTTGGCTAGAAAACATGGCATATGAGCAGCATCACAAGGGTGGAAGTAGTCGTGGAAGATCCAAAGGGTAATTTGATTCTTTTGGGAAGTTTAAAACTAAAACTGCAGTACAATCATAGGTGCACACATTCTGCAGTGAAATTGTCTACGTGGCTATGCATGGGTATTATAATTCATAGTTATCAGTTGTGTTTTATAAAATCAGTTTATTGAATAGATAGGACATGTTTGTTAAATATAATATGGCCCTTACATTGTCTTATGGTTACGGTAACATTTTTTGATGGCTCGAAAGTTGCAACAAGTTGTTTGATATAGTTAGGCAGTCTTTCAAGTAACTTGTGGAGAAGTGACTGCAGAGTTAAGCTAATGTAAATGACCACCACAAGGGAAAAAAATTGCTCTTCAGATGCTACTAACACTGTTCTTTTCTTGCAGCCGTTTCAGTGGAGGGTTTGGTGCCAGAGACTATCGAACAAGCAGCAGTACTGCTGGCAGTAGTTTTGGTAGTAGTCGAGCAAGTAGTAGTCGCAGTGGTGGTGGTGGCGGCGGTGGCGGCGGAGGCCATGGAGGCAGCAGAGGGTTTGGAGGTGAGCTTTCTTACATATTAATGATAGAATGAAAATTGGGGAAGTAAACATTAGAAGTCATTTGATTTCCTGTACAATTAGATTTCCCTGAACATTAATTTTCATGACTTTTTGTTTTAATAGGTGGCTATGGCGGCTTCTATAACAGTGATGGATATGGAGGAAACTATAACTCTCAGGGGGTAGACTGGTGGGGCAACTGATCTGCTTGCTGCAGATGCTTACCAAACAAGCTAATATGGAAACCACATGTAACTTAGCCAGACTATACCTTGTGTAGCTTCAAGAACTCGCAGTACATTACCAGCTGTGATTCTCCACTGAATTTTTTTTAAGGGAGCTCAAGGTCACAACAAGAAACGAAGGAACAGAAGCCCTACTTGGAAGAAGGTTTAAAGACTCCATTGTAGTCAGGATTAACTCCCCCACCCACCCCCCCACTCCCAGACTGTATTTATAATTTTGTGACTGAGGATCATTTGTTAATGTACTGTGCCTTTAACTTTAGACAACTTTTTATTTTGATGTCCTGTTGGCTCAGTAATGCCCAAGATATTATCAATTGTTTTGACAAAATTTCTGAACTTGGGCTTTAAAAAAAATCAAACCTTGGCACGCAGGTGTGATACAACTTACAGGAATCATTGATTCATCCACTAAATACTACAAAAAACTTATGCGGTGGCCTGCATTAGGGCTTTGATACTTGGAGATTTGAAAAATAAAACATCTTGAAGCATATCAATGGAATTAGTTTCTAATGTGGCAAAACTGTACTAAGTTAAAGTTGATTTGCTCACTCTATCCTGGATAGGTACTTAGAACCTGATAGTCTTTAATAAGCCATTCCAGTCATGATGATGATAAAGGTGGTGTATGGATACATGCATACAAAAAAGCACTGTTTTTCAAAGTTAATGCAAGCAAACACAGCAGTTCCAGTGTTTAGGCAGATAATTAATGTGAGCTAGCCAAACCGACGTGGAACATTACAGGGAACGTTTAAAGGTCTGAACTTGAAATAGTTTTTAGGAGAATTCATCTACTTAGACTTTTCAAAATTGCCTGCCATATAAAATTGAAATGGTAGAATGGCTGACCACAACAGTGACGGGTCCACTTTTTAAGGGCCTGACTGATTTTTTTGGTCTTAACGCATGCTAGTGTTGATGTTTTTTGGTCAAGGGGGAATGAACAGGAAGAATTATGCAGCAGGCTTTATTTTAATGCAGATTCACATTACTCTGTTCAAGCTGCGTTGAAGTGTAACTGGCTTACTGTAGACTTGTAAAATGGCTCCAGAAGAGGAACAAATTCTGAGATCACAGAGGTTGGAATGTACATAACTGCACAAGGTTTCAATTCTGCTATCAAGTGCAGTTTTAGTCAGTTTTAGTTGCATAGGTTTCCATTGTATTAGTCTGTTATGCTGAATCTGGCCAAAGATAAGTATTTCCAACAGTAAAATGCCTCTGCCACGTTGATTCTCTGAGCTAACTTCTGTGGCGAGAGTCATTACCAACTCTTAGTCTAAGTGGCACAGGACAACAGCAAAATCTCCTAAAGTGCAATAGATCTTTTCAAGTGTATTGTGCCTTGTTCTAAACTTTTAAGTAGGTGCACTTGACAGTATTTGAGGTCATTTGTTATGGTGCTATTTCAATTAGTCTAGATTTAGGCCCTTGTACATTTTGCCCATAACTTTTTACAAAATACTTCTTTTATTGCACATTCAGAGAATTTTATATGTCTTGTGTGCGTGTCCTTAACTTCCAATCTTATTTTGTCTCTTGGGAGACTGAACGCAGCTTGTATAAGGAAGGAACTTGATTCTAAAACTGGGACCATGGGAATAATGGTTGGGAAGAAACTATTTGCACACGACAGATTTCTAGATACTTTTTGCTGCTAGTTTTGTGTAATATTTATTGAACATTTTTGACAAATATTTATTTTTGTAAGCCTAAAAGTGATTCTTTGAAAGTTTAAAGAAACTTGACCAAAAGACAGTACAAAAACACTGGCACTTGAATGTTGAATGTCACCGTATGCGTGAAATTATATATTTCGGGGTAGTGTGAGCTTTTAATGTTTAAGTCATATTAAACTCTTAAGTCAAATTAAGCAGACCCGGCATTGGCAGTGTAGCCATAACTTTCTGATAGCAAAACAAAAATTGGCAACTTTAAAATTAAACATGCCAAGGTTTTGATACACTTGTCTTAAGATATTAATGAAACACTTCAAAACACTGATGTGAAGTGTCCAGATTCTCATATGTTTGTTGCGTGAGTTTTTGTTTAGTTGTGTGGTTTTTTTCAGTGAATGTCTGGCACATTGCAATCCTCAAAACATGTGGTTATCTTTGTTGTATTGGCATAATCAGTGACTTGTACATTCAGCAATAGCATTTTAGCAAGTTTTACAGCCAGCAATATTCTTCAGTTCAGATAAGGATTCAATCATATGCAAAGAATGGATTTAAACTTGCTGAGTGTAAAGATTTGAACTTCAAGTCACTGTAGGTTTAGTAAATGCTTATTGTATTAGTTTAGATGCTAGCACTGCATGTGCTGTGCATTACTCAATTTTAATAAAATAAAAAGTTTAAATGCACAGTGTCTATGTACTTCGTGTGTTCATTTCTGAGATATAGCATGTGTCATCAACTACAAACACTGAACAAATATCACATCTTCCAGCAATGTAATACCATAAATGTGTTATACTGAGTTTACATGTGAATCCATCTTGACTCACTCACCGCAGGCTGTGCAATTTGCTGTTTTTTACAGTAGTACAGAAGAGAAAAAGTTGCTACCTCTGTTCAGCTGTGAATTGTTCAGAAGTCATCATGTCATCCTTGACATATAAAGATGAATCGTATTTTAAAGAACATAAGGGGAGCTGGCAGTTCTCTTAATGAAGCAGCTATACTGTTCAGATATGAACATATAAGGCTGGTGTGACATTTGCTGGCTGCAGATACAGCAATCTCATGAGGTTTCCCATCATTCCAAACCTTTCCCAAGCTTCTGTTTGGCAATGCCAGTGGACCACACGAAAGAGTAGCATAACACCCACAAACACTTTCAATACCTTTTTATATTGCCACTGGACAGTGTGGGAATACAAATAACTGCCCACCAATAGTTTAAAAATGTCCAATAACACTAAGGCCATTACTCTGATTTGTTCATTTTTTAGCAGAACCAGTTTTCAGTGTCCTTGTTTGCAATGCAAGTTACAAGACACCCAAGTTCTTTCTGAGCCTGTCTGGTAGCCAGTGCAACTGTTTGTGGGCACGTGGATTTCAGGTGGCCTACAGTTACTGCTGAGTTGCTTAATAAATCTGAAACCAAGTTCATGGTGGCCCATGAATGAACAGTGAGGTGAAGGCACACAGGTTTTATTCTAGTACAAGCTTTTATGAACTAGAGCCCATATTGAAACCTTATGCTAGAATAAAAACTTGGGCTTTAGGATTTTTCAGTTTTTCTGGAAATGGAAACCAATTTAAGGAGCTCACCAGTTGATCCATCCCACTGGAGCTTGGCCATCTCACTTGAAGGCCATAATCCTGTTTTCCCAGGAAATTTCATCCCACATATATCTACTCCTTCCTCCACCCTCACATGAAGCCTCTACTAAGCTGCTTTCCTCCAATTCCAAGGGATATGAAAGAAATTTGGGAACCATAAGGTAGGAGTGATACAACTGGTGAGGAAGCTTACTACAATAGGTCAAGAAGGAGGGACCATGACTTCAATGGTCTCTGGGTGAAGAAAGATGAGGCGGCTTTAAAACAGGTTACGCTAACTCAGCAACCTGGAACCCAGCTGTGAGGAGACTCCCATTTGACAAGTTTTAGTGCTGCCTGTTTTTGTCTTTCTAGCTTGAAAATTAAGGGAGGGGGGGCCTACATGAAATGTTTGCACACCTCCCACTAGGCCTCAGGCAGTACACAGATCATGGTGAGATCACTCTTGCTTCAGCTGCAACCTTTTCATGTACAAATCAGTCCCATCATGGTCTTTTGCCCCCCTGGACTAAAGGGCCTGTGGTTGCTTGTATGTTTATTAAGCACCCATGGTCACAGTAGTCTTGTTAAATCAGTGGTGTTACATAGTGATCTGCACCCATCTAGGAGGGGCCTCAGCCACCTGTGATTTCTGCCATCACTCCTGGTCCTGTGTTGCATCACCTTAATACTGCTAATTCTAACAATAGTGTTTTCATATACTGGTTCACATTCTAATCACCCCAATTTTAGAGGAGTGTTTTCCAATTGCCTGCTCTGTGCTCCCAATACGTTGTGTGGTTGGCATTCTAGCTTCTGGGAGAATCAACTCTGTTAGGAGGAGGAGTGATGTACCTATTGGCTGGGGGAGTAGTTTCCATGGTTTATTCTTATGGCCCATGGCCAGCATACATAAAATACAGAAAGTGCACAGCCATTTGTATGGGGATATTAAAATACAATATACAAAGACTTAAGAAAGAAATATTTAAAAGAAGAAGGGAGCTTGAGAAAAAAAAATGCAAACCCTAAGGGACATTAATATCACTCCTTTATGTAATCTTTGCAGATTCTAGAGGCTGCAGCCAAAATCTGGAGCAAGCGAGTGTAACTTGAGGGTTAGAATCCGCCAAAAGAGTCCAGGAGGCCCATAAATGTTGCCAGTATAGGTTGAATACATTTGGTTCATATTTCTTTGTAAAGACTACAGTTAAGCAAAGTATGTTTGATCGTTTCTACTTTGCCAGTGCCACATGGACAAACATGATCAGCCATAGGCACCTTTTTGTAACCACCCTCTATAATTGCAGAACAGAAAGTGTTACATCAAGCCATAGAAAAGGCCCTTCTATAGGATGGAGTTGTCAGATTTGATAGATAGGGTCTGGGGAAACTACATATCTCTTCTGGAGAGGAGCATAAAATCTTGAGACCTTGGCAATATCATTCTGTCTCTCAGTGTCTAGCATTCTTTGGGGGAGTATTTTCTTGTATTCTGTTTACTTGCATAAGAGGCATTCAGCTGAGTCGCACCAGTGGTCCATATAGTCCAGCATCCTGTTTCCCAGTGACTGATCAGACATTCTAGAAGGTTCATAACAGTGGTCAAAGCCATTGCTGCTGCCTCCTCTTGCTAGCTACTACCTCCAAGCAACTGGAACTCCTGTTAATGCAGCTGTTTCACTACCCATGCACGCCAACAGACCCTCTTCCAGGACCAAGGATAAGCGTGAGTACTGCCAACTGACCTGTAAGATTTTGTTCCATTTGACAAATTAATACCACAAATGGCTTCATGTAGTCAATTTCCCAGCACTGGTATGATATCCCAGCACTTTGGTTCTAGACTCAGCAGCCTCTCCCAAGCTGCTGCAGTATCTACAGTTACTGATTTTGTAGTAAAATGTTTGCTGGGGTTTGCATATTCTTGATCAGAAACGACATTCATTGTTTTGGCAACTCAGTAGCAGGAGTTGGAATTCCCTTTGCTTGCCCATTCAAATACTTCTAGTTGCTTCTCTGCAAGCGCTTATGCTGCTTGTGAGCTATTGCACCATTTTGTTGGTATGGGTTATGAAATAATTGTGTGGGCAAGCTCCTCTAGCTGCTTGCTGAATCTCCAGTGAGCTGCCCAGTCCTATGTTGAACAAGCAGATGCTGAAGTATGTCCCACTGATTTTTTTTGCCTGGCGGGTTGCTTAAATATGTACGATTTCTTTAGTACACAAGAGCTGCAAGTCCCAGGACAAACCGGATCTAGTTGCCATGAATACACTGCATAAGGATGTCATTTGTGCAAGGATGCTGCTCAAATATTGGCGCCCCCTCCCATGCCGGAGGATGTTTACAGGATGCATAGTATCAGGAAAATGGGCTGGAGGGAACCTTCCTGAGTGCCGCAGTCCCAATCTGATCGAGTCTATCCTGCTTTTAACCTTAAAAGCAAACAACAGACCCGCAGCGCTCTCACGTACAGACAGAGATTGAGATCACAGATCTGCATGTCATCTGATGTTTAACTTCATATTTAAAATTCAGGAGGTTGTTTCTATTAAATGAAAACCCTCCCACTCTCCACATTATATAGTGAAATGTCTCTTTAGGTAGAGCAATCAAAGATAAAAACAAAGGGCAAAGATTTCTTGGTGACAAATTCCAGAAGTGAAGCCATGTCAGTCAACAGCAGCAGCAGCAAAAAAATTTTTTGATGCTCTAACTGATTTCATGAGGTATATGTTTTTGTTGACTAGATGCCTGTGATGACGTTGGTTTTAGTTCTCAAGAGCTTGTGCCGCCATCTAGCCATTCATCTTTAAGGGTCTTTTGGTGTTTAAGTGGTAGTTTGACTGCTTTTATAGGCAGCTAGGCTGCTACCAAGTGTGATTTTTGCTGAGATGCGTGCTCTGCTCATGACCTCAAAATCAAGCGAATCTACTGGAATCGGACAACATGGGCATCTTAGTTTCAGTCAACCTTAGCTTATTGTATCCATCAGTGAGGAATGCTGGCACCATGTGGTGACATAGGCATGTAAAATCAGCAAGTGCCATCTTAGGAGAAGCATTCTCCCATTCTCTCACTTGCAGGAGTGTATGCCTCTTCAAAGATGGCACCCACCACCTACTGGCACCTTGTAAGGATACAAGCAAGCGTAGCAGCAAACAGTATCTTTAAAATAGAGATTCTCTTCTTTTGAACTCAGCACCAGGGTTACTTCTTTATGGTATCTATGCATCACACTGATGGGTTCAGCACGTGTATGCATGCCTATCTCAGAAATGTACAGAGCTATGAAAAAGGTGCAAAAATCTCCTGCCCCACAGTGTGGAGATACACCGCCCAAACCTGGAAGACTGTGCCTCTCCTCACTTCCTTTTTGTTTGCTGCTCTGTAGACATCTCTGGGAATGTCATTCACAAGGGTTCCCCCACCCCCACTTTGAAGAGCTACTCTCCTCTTTCAGCTTTGGGTCCCCCCCCACCCCAAAGGCTCTCACTCCTCTCTTCCTCTTACTTCAAGAAGTGCTGAGGCCCTGCAGGAAAGCTATCATTTTTGGACAGCCACAACCACTGCTTATTTTGCCTCGGAGAAGCACATAATAACTGATGCCGCTTGGCATTGCATCAAATTTACAGGGCGAGGTAGGAGCAGCTTGCAATCTCACCTTCACCTCCTTCACTGGAAGCCAGCTCTGTCAACAACTAAGCGCTGAGGGCCACCTTGATGCCATCAAACTAGTGGTGACTTATTAAGCGGCCATTCCTGCTTTTCATGAGGAAGTGCAGGGAAATATTGTTTTTGCTCATAAGTTGGCTCAGTGTTTTTTTAAAGGAGCTGTCCAATGTTTTCCTTCCTACACTCCATATTGTCCCACAGTGGTCATTGCCCTTAGTGTTAGCCAGACTGATGAAACCACCCTTTGAGCCTCTAGCCTCTTGCTCCTTGGCTTTACTCTCAAGGAAGTTAGCAATTTTAGTGGCTATTACCTCAGCCAGAAAAGTCAGTGAATTTGCGAGCTTTAGGGATGATCCTCTTCTCAAGATATTCAGTGAGCAAGTCATCTTACACCCAAGTCTAGACTTCCTGTCTAAGGTTGTTTCCAAGTTCCACCTAGCAAAGGAAATCGTCCCAACGAGTATTTTTCCCAGCTCCGAGCTAGGAAGTGGAAAAGGCCCTACGTACCCTTGATGTTAGGAATTGGCAGCTCTCAGGGCTCATCCTCTTTCCATCAGTTTCCACTGGAGCAAGGTTATTCTACATCATTATATCTCTTTTTTCACCTAAGGTCGTCTCTTATTTTTCTTTGAATCAGGATATCATCTTGCCCATTTTCTTCCCAGTACCTATTACTGACACAGAGAGGACCCCACATTTGCTTGACTTTAGGAGGAACTGCCTTTTCACATCGACCCCACCTCTTCCTCCTGTAAGCATGTATGGTTCTTCATATCATATTCCAGCAGCCACAAAGGCCAGCCTGTATCCTCACAGCATCTCAATAGATGGATCTCACATAGCATTGTACTGTGCTACCAGTTGGTGCATAAACCACCGTCACCATGCCATAAGGTACACTCAGTCTGTTGTGTCCCATGTATTTTTGAGGGACTACTACTTCCTGAATTCTGTTGAGTGGTTACATGGGAATAGCCCACCATCTTTGTGGAGCACTGATGTACTTAACATCAGAGCATGCAAGGATGTTTCTTTTGGACAAGCTGCTCTTCGGTCCATCTTTGCCTAAGCAGCACCTGCACCCTCCTCCAGGTAGGCTAGTGTGGTAATCTATATCCATCAGTGTGATACACAGAGACCACAAAGCAGTAAAGACAGGCTGCTTACTTTTACCTGTTGTTGAGTGGTCTTTTGCACATTCACACAACCTGCCCTCCTTCTCCTCTGCAATAAATAAGCTTGTTAATGGCATCCTCAACACTGGAAGAAACTGAGCAGGAGATATATAACTCCTCCCCTCTTGGCATGGGTGGTATATCTCTGTCCTACGGGGAAGGGATTTTTATGCCTTTTTTGTAGCTCTAGAAGCTTTTTTTTTTTTTTTTTTTTTGAGATTTTGTGTGTGTGTGTGTGCCTGGAAGTCATGGTTGACTTCTGGCGACCCTTAGTGGGGTTTGGATGTTTCAGAAAGGTGGCTTGATATCACCTGCCTCTGCATCCTGTCCCTGGTGTTCCTTGAAAGTCTCCCATCAAAGTACTTGCCACAGTTGTCCCTGCTTAGCTTCTGAGATCTGATGAGATTGGGCTTGCCTGGGCTATATAGGTCAGGACTAGAAATTTCTGATATTGGCTTCTGTGCAGTGTGAATGCACAAAGGACCACTCAAAGAACAACAGTTACAGATAAGCAACCTTTCTTTTTCATATGCTTTTAATGTATCTTAATGGTACCTGTGTACCGATTTTGTAAGCTGCCCTGAGCCTGCTCATGGGGAGGGCGGGGTATAAATTGAACTAATAAAATAAAATTGAACTAATAAAAAATAAAATAAATAAATATGCTCCAACTGTCTTTGGTTGCTAGGGGCAATCCCTATTTTCTGGTCTCTACCTGCCCACATCCCAATTCTTGGTATTGTGTGGATGTCTTGTTGCAAATTTGGTAGTGTTACTTGAATTGCCAGCCTTCTAGACTGAGTTTTCGTTCCAGGATAGAAGAGAAATCTCTGAGTATGCAATGGATACGTTTGGTCTCCTGCATACCTGTCACCCAGGACATAGTTTGCCATTTCACAGACTAGAGCTGCTGAAGCATATTTTGAACTGTTACAGCACTGTAGGAGAATTGCAGTTAAAGACACTAGAAAAAGCTTAACCTCTGTTGTGTTTGGCCTTTAAATCAGCAGAGAACATGTCAGCTGTGATCTTTTACACTGAAACAACAGTTATGGTGTATAGCATTAAGAAATGTGTAACAGTATATGAAATTTAACTATCATTCAAGTTTACACCCCAACTACAGCTGCTGATGAGGAAAAAATTGAAAGCTTTTATGCAAGTGTCCAGGAAGAAACTGATCACATACCTAAACAAGATGTGCTGATAGTCATAGCTGACTAGAACTCAAAAGTAGGAAACAAAGCAGAATCAAATACTGCTGGAAGATTTGAGCTAGGAGCATGAAATTCTGTGAAGTGACAATTTGTTCATTATGAACACATGTTTCAGGCAGCTGAACAGATGATTACATACATGGACATTACCAGATGGCCAATAAAGAAATTAAATATATTACATAATTGGAAGCAGAAGATGGAGAAGCTCTATTCATTGTCAGTTTTCTGTGCAGTCCCACATGGGACTGTACACATGCAGGCCTGCCTTTGGTAGGTTTTAATAGCTAAAAGCCTCCAGGGGACATTGCGTGTCAGAGCTGAAGTCCCTCCCAAGAACACTTCCTGCACAGCAGCACCTCTACCCTCAGTTCCTTTTCTGCTGCCTGAGGAGTAGGTTGCTTTTCTGGAGTCTCCGGCTTTTTCTTTTTTGAAGAGGAGTGCGTTTTTGCTGATTGGCCAGTATGGCCCAGAAGGCCCTGTTTAAGAAGTGCTCCTGTTGCGGAAGCAAGATGGTGCAAATGGACGATCATGACTTGTGTTTGTTCTGCCTAGGGGAGGAACATCATGTGACCACCTGCAAGGCTTGTCAGAAGTTCACTCCCAAGGCCCAAGGTGATAGGGCTTCTAAGCTCAAAGTGGCCCTTGGGGAGAAGGCTCTTAAAGTATCTGAGCCATCCACTTCAGCTAAACAGCCTGTTGCCACTCTGTTGCATTCTTCCTGATTGGCTCCAGCTCCCAAATCTGCATTGGTTCAGAGCCGTGCGGCCTTGTCTTCTTCAGGTGATCAATGTACCACCTTGGAGTTGTCTACTAAGAAGACCAAGCTGAAGGGAAAGTATAAGCAGACACCCCGCTCTCGCTCACTGGTTTACACCCCGGAGACTTCGATGATTCCTCTTAGTGGGCAAAAATCGTTTGGACCAATATCAACCCCATTATCGGAAGGGGAATTGAAGCTGGAATTGCCATCAGCCCAAGTACCACCCAAAGCCAAGTCTGATCAGTTGGTGCCCTGGGACCAGTATCAGCAGCCGATGTTGGCCATCATACTCTTATGAGATATCATTGGGGTATATGGATGAGTGGGATGAGATCCCCCACTGGTTTATGGATCAGAATGTGTACTTCCATCTGCATCAGAGATACTGTTATCCCTCAGCAGCATCTGTCCCATACAGGGATTTCTCTCCAGAACTGGACAAGAAGGAGATTGCACCAGCCATCAAATCTGATGGCTCAGCATCAGATCTGAGTCCAGAAAAACAGGCTGGGAGAAGGCATCTGTCTCTCCTACTGAGGATTTAAATATGTATAGTGAGCAAATGAGATGAATGGCTCAGTCACTTGAGACTGAATTTGTCACCATGGAGCACAAGCCAAAGGACAAAATCCTGGCACACCTACCTTTGAATGCCCCCGGTATGGTGGCCTTCCTGGTGCTGAAAGGACTGGAGGACATAACCCAGGAGGTGTGGCGACACCTGTCTACTGTCCCTCCAACAGCTAGGAGAATGGAACGTCTTTATTGGGTGAAGAAGGAGCCATTTAACTACTTCTCAACTTCACCCTCTGCCATCCTCTCTTGTTACCGAGGAGATGCAGCCCAAGGGCAGGCAAAGTTTCCATGCTGTACCGACAGATCAAGAGGGCTGAAAATTAGATGGCATGGGTAGAAAGGTTTATGCTTCTTCCTCTCTTGGCTTCAGGATCGCCAATTATGAGGTTATCATGGCTGGCTATTAGCTCTTTCTCTGGGAGAGGATGCCTCCATTTCTAGAGCTGCTTCCAGAGGGTAGAGGTCACTGGCCAAGGTTTTTCAGACTGAGGCTGTTTGTTTGTTGAAACAGCAGATAATTGCCATTTGGACAGCCGCTGCCAGTCTGAGAAGATAATACTGACTTTGTTGGACCAAAGCTCTGATTCAGTATAAGGCAGCTTCATGTGTTCATGAAAAAAAAAATGTCTCCCCCCCTTCAGTCTGTACTGCAGGGATTCTTTGGTTTGACATTAGTCCTCTTTTACCTGCATTGCTCAGTTAGAGGAGCCAGTGACACCAAACTCACAGGGAAACTTCCACCCACCTTTAAATTTGGTAAACATCTTGATTGAGCGGAGACTGACTGTCTGGAAATGTATTCATTCACAATGAACCTCCACAAACAGCTTCAAAGTTCATGGAAAGTTTGTGCCAGTTGACTTGTCACGATGTTGACTTTGCGAAGCCTGAACTGGCCAAATTTCATCATGAATTTTAATTCATGAGCTGGTTTGTGCCCATCCCTTATAAGGGACTTATTCCACAAGATCCAAGAAATCAAAGGGGAGTTTAAAACAAGGTTAGGCCTGCTAAAAGATCAACATGGAAAAACACTGACGGGGAAAAAATAAAGAAAAGACAGGACCAATACACTGAAAAACAGTACAAAACGGATGAAAGCAGGGCTTTTTCTGGGGGAATGCGCTGGAATGGCATTCCAGAACCTCTTCAACAAAATTCTTTTAAAAATGTTTAAAAGTTCATGAGTTTTTAGTATACAGATTGAAAACTTCATTTCTGTCCTGAGAGTTCCAGCACCTTTTTTTCAAAAAGAAAAAAAGGGGGGGGGGGAGAAAGCCCTGGATGAAAGGATGACAATTCCTTCTAAGAATAATCTTTTGAAGAAGAACCTACAGTTTTAGAAAGTGAAGTGAAAGCTGCATTGAGAGTAACTGGAAGAAACAAATCACAAAGTGTAGATGGGATATCAATAGAACTATTCCAGGCCACAGAAACAGAGTCCATTGAAATCTTAGCAAGGATATGCCAAGAAAAAGTAGGACAACAAAACAATGGCCCACAGACTGGAAACACTCTATGTACATTCCAATTCTGAAAAAGAGACATCAAAGACTGCAGCAACTATTGGACCATTGCATTCATTTCTCACATAAGTAAAGTGATGCTCATAATCTTACAACAAAGACTGTTACCATATGTGGAATGAGAAATGCCAGATGTTTAAGCTGGATTTTGAAAAGGAAGAGGTACTAGAGATCATACTGCAAATTTATGTTGGTTACTGGAACATACAAGAAAAATTCAGAAGAAAATCAGCTTGTGTTTCATAGATTACAGCTAAGCTTTTGACTGTGTGGATCATGAAAAGTTATGGTTGGTTTTATAAGAAATGGGTATGCCACAACATCTGATTGATTTGGTGCACTACCTGTACTTCGGACAAGATGCCACTTTTAGGATAGAAACAGAATGGTTTACAATTGGCAAAGGTATCAGATAAGGATGTATTTTATCTCCCTACAATATATATTGTAGGGAGATAATATATATATATATACAATATATATACAATATATATATATATTGTAGGGAGAACATACAGAACATACCACAAGGAAACCTTAGATTTAGATGAAGGTGGAGTGAAAATTGGGGGAAGGAACATTAACAATTTGAGATACACAGATGATGCCACATTACTGGCAGAAAATAATTAAGACTTATTTTATTGATTGATTTACTGAATTTCTGAATCACCCCATCCCTGAGTTCACAGGGCTCAGGGTGATTTACAATAGATTAAAACATGTGAAAATACAGCTTAAAATCAAGAAATCAATCCTAAATTTCACAATCTGCAGATGGCATCTATAATTTAATCTGAAACCTGCTCTGCTCTGGTCTTCTGTCTCATGGGCAGGTTAAGGAGGAGGCTGAAGCAGGCAAGGTGGGAAAAAAGAGGAGGGTGCCAGCTATGCTGGATATTGAAGCAAACATTATATAAACCAGTAAAATCTGGAGGAATACATTTTCCTAATTTGAAATTTTACTATTGGGAATCACAATTTACTCAGTTGGTCCATTTACATAGTCCTATGATTTTTTTTAAATGGGTGCAGTCAGAACAAGCTTATGCTTGCAAGACTTTGCAAGAAATCCTATTGAGCAAAATTCCATGGAACCCGGAACTCTACTTACTAAACATAATCCCAAGAGAACTTACAAAAGAACAAAAAAACCTGTCCGTACATGGCATTACGGCGGCGCGCATGCTTTTTGCTAGATATTGGAAGACGGATAAGATCCCAACAATCGGGGAATATGTAAAAAAGATGTATGAAGTAGCTGAAATGGACAATTTAACAATGAGGCTTAACAATACTCATGAGCAAAAATTTAAAAATGTTTGGAAAATGTTTTACGACTGGTATGATAACAAATATTTACTGTAAGACCAAATCGGGTCTAAAATGTTGAAAACAATTGGTTGTTTTTTCTCTTTTTTGTAATGCATACTTTTGTTATATATTTTGCATGTGGGGAAATCTGGAAAATTCAATAAATATATAATAATAATAAAAAAAGAACAAGCTTATGCTGATCCTCTCCCTTTACAAGGGGCAATATGGTCTCCAAATAATCTTAGACCACAGACAATACCTGCAAATCCATTCTTACAGAGCACTCTCAAAATATGGGATAGACTTCGGCCTAAACTAGTATCAACATATTCTCCAGTGGCCAGTATTTTACATTATAATTGACTTTTCACTGGAATACTATATGGTAGATGGTAAAGATTGGATATTAGCTAATTTAGATAGTCCAGTTAGATGGGTTCAACAAGATAATATACTAACTAAAACACAGGTTGATGAAGTAATGGGGCAATATATCTATTGGTTTAGATACCTACAAATGAAAAATATAATGTTAGAATATAAAAAAAGAAGAGGAAAACTAAAACCTCTAACAGCTTTTGATATGGTTAGATAATTCAGAAGAATTAGGAAAAGAACCAATATCAAATTGGTTTGAAAAAATATGGGAATTATATATAATGAACCAAATAACTCAAAACCCATTTTTTATTGGAGAACATAAGATGGGAACGGTTAAGGAATTTGAAGATGTATGGTTGCCCATAATTGTATATCTTAAAACTCAAAATATTTTGCCACATAGATCTGATTACAATGTTTGGTTGTTTAGTTGAATTAGAACAATTTAGAGATCTAGCAATGAAATCATTGTTATAAATGTTTTTGGGATGAGACCCTCTATAGAGATTGTGTAAAGGTGATTAAGAAGATAAAACAATATATATATAAGATTTATATCTGTAGTTTGAATATTTCAAAATTAGAGTATAAACTTACATTTTATATAAGATAATGACATAAATGAAAATTATTTTTTGTTAAAAAAAGAAAAAGAAACTGTTGCTGTCCTCAACCAAAAACCTGTCAGAACATGTCTGCCTTATAGGCCTTGTGGCATTGCATTAAGTCCCACAAGGGCCTGATGGAAGTTGGCAGAGAGTTCCACCAGGTTGGAACCACCATTGCTGAAGGTTAAAGCCGAAAGTCCCAAAGCAGGATTATAGCAGAACATCAAGAAGACAAAGGTAATGGCTAGTGAGGAATTACAAAACTTTAAGGTTGACGATGAAATTGAAATTGTTCAAGATTTTCTATTCCTTGGCATCAGTCATCGACCAAAAGGGAGACTGCAACCAAGAAATCAGAAGGAGACTGAGACTGGGAAGGGCAGCCATCGAATAATTTAGAAAAGATTCTTAAAGTATAATGATGTGTTGCTGGTGACCAAGATCAAGGCATAATGCAGTATTCCCCATTACTATGAAACTTGGATAATGAAGAAAGCTGAGAGGAAGAAAGCTGATTAATTTGAAATGTGTTGGAGGAGAATTTTACGGATACTGTGGATCACCAAAAAGACAAATCAATGAGTTCTAAATCAAATCAAGCTTGAACTCTCCCTAGAGGCTAAAGTGACTAAACTGAGGCTATTGTACTTTGGTCACATTATGAAAAGGCAAGAGTCAGTGGAAAAGACAATAATGCTGGGAAAAGTTGAAGGCCACAGGAAAAGAGGAAGACCCAGCATGAGATTGATTGACTCAATCAATGAAGCCACAGCCCTCAGTTTGCAAGACTTGAGCAAGGCTGTTAACAAT
The DNA here is from genome assembly GCA_029233225.1 of Lepidodactylus listeri. Classification (NCBI taxonomy): domain Eukaryota; kingdom Metazoa; phylum Chordata; class Lepidosauria; order Squamata; family Gekkonidae; genus Lepidodactylus; species Lepidodactylus listeri. The sequence goes on from JARCFY010000001.1 coordinate 93,326,075, forward strand.
AGGACATTTTGGAGGTTATTAATTCATAGGATTACCTTAAATCAGAAGTGAAGTGATGGAGCTTAACACACACAATAGCAGGGCTAGGTGGGCACTGATTGTTGATATAAGTATATGGATGTTTATTCCCAGCATCATTGTAAGCCCTAGCAGGTAGCTGCCATGGCCCAGGGAAGGCCAATGCTTTGCTTAAACACACAGATGAGTAAGTGAGCAGTGGCTCTGTTATTCTTAAAAGCTATTGCCACTCCCAGGCCAAAGAGCCAGTAGCTATGGTGCCAAGGAGGAGCTGCTTCCACTGTTCCATTTACCTTCCCAAGATGATGATGTGTGAGTGGAAAAATGGCTGATACAGACCATATCCTAAGGCACAAGCATCATTCCATGGTTTTCTATCAGATACATGTAGATATGTAACACATCTGTGCCACTCCCCACTCTTTTTGCTTTCCAATATAATTCAGTTTGTCACTATTATCTTCCTTCCTCACCTCTGTTCTTATTCCATCTCACCTCCATCCCCCATTGCTATTCCTTGTTTCCTAGCCCTAATCAGGGGTCATTTCATAAAAAAGAGGTTCAGGAGCTCATTAGCATAACATATTAGCATAACTTATTTGCATATGCCACACACCCCGACATCACCAGAAGTGTGTCAGAAGGCAACACCCACTGCTCAGACTCCACCCCAAAAATCTCCAGGTATTTCCCAACTCAGACACTTTAGGTTTCCTTTGCTCTTGCACAGGGCTCTTTTTGTAGAAAAAGCCCAGCAGGAACTCATTATCATAAGAGGAACTCATTACCACACCCACCAGCAGGAACTCCTTAGCGTATTAGGCCACACCCCTGATCATGCAGAAAGAGAGAGAGAGAAGGAAAGAAGGAGGGAAAGAGGGAAAGAAAGAGAGAAGGAAAGGAGGGAAGGAAAGAAAGAAAGGGAGGGAAAGAGGAAATGAGGGAGAGTGAGAAGAGAAGGAAGGAAAGAGGGAAAGAAAGAGAAGGAAAGAAGGAGGGCAAGAAAGAAAGAAAGAGAAGGAAAGAAGGGGACGCTCTCCCTTTAAGTGCACAAAGCTGGAAGGTGCCCGATGCCCATTCTACACGTGGAGACCGGGTGTGGGGCGCTCTCTAGCCGGTGGGGAGGGGACGTGAGGCGAGGCGGGCCCAGACACCAGCCAGAACGCTGTTCCGGCATGTTCCAGCCCAAAAAGAGCCCTGCTCTTGCAGGTAAGCTACCCTACAACAAGCATGAAAATACAGATCAAGTTAGTATGCTTTTGCTTTTTTCCACAGTGCATCACCATATGTGCCTGCTTCTGGGCTTGTTACTTCCAGAATGGTGTTCCTGTGCATTCCTGGTTGAAATAACCCCTATCACATTGTCTTCCAACCTGTATTCAGTCTGCTCCCTCACAACTTTTCCTCCCATATGTTTTTACAGCACACCTACTCCCTACATTTACGCAAAGAAAGTGGTTGTGTCATAAAATTAGGATCTGCTTTTTAATGTAACCCCTTCCCCCAATAACAAAAAATGATGCTTTGTAGTGCAGGTTTTGACAGGCAATTGAATTTGGTGAGGTTTGCCTCATGCGATGTCAGTTTCATGATGTCTGCTTAAGTCAGAAGCTTTCTCCCCTCCACACAGACTACCCTCAAGCTTGTGTCTCTAGTCCTCTCATTATATAACAGGCCCTGGGGCTGAGGGCTTTGTTTTTTGATTCCTAGTAATGCTGAGAGTGGCTGAGGGCCAGTTCCAGGCTGGTATTTTCTTGGGGGTGGGGGAGGGCTATAAAGCAGACAGATTTGTTAGCAATCCAGGAGGTTTATGGAACAGAAAATTCTTCCATTTCTGTTAATCCTCTCCTGTTGCAGAGGATTTCCCTGCCATTAAGTGATAGCTTTTGGGAGGGGGGAAATGCCAGCTCTTCAGAGATGCTTTAATAAAACAAACAGCAAGCTTGTGAAAAGAAAAGAACGGTGTGGCTATCATCCTGTCAGGTAAGGGAGACAAGTCAACATTTTTTTGTAAGTCTCTTCATTGTTGATTCAGACAAGAGCTGATGATTACACTTTTTAGCATACTTATTCTTTGTTATTGTTTCTATCCTACTCACTTTTAAATGGGATGCTTGGGCAAGTCTTTTCTTTCAAATCTACAGGGCAATGCTATTCCCAAATATTTAGCAATTAAGTCCAAGTGGCCATACTAGGAGTCAAATTATTGCTGAATAACCATGCATTTTATTGGGTTTTTATTCTGTTAAAACAAAGAGTATTGTTGGAAAGGTTTGTAGTCAAAAACAAGGAATAGGAAGAGATATACTGTGATTTGAAAAGGAGGAGGGGATGATATATTTTAAATCAACAAGCAGTATTTTTTAAAAAAAGACATCAAGAAGCAAGGATAATTACAAGTCAGTTTCCTGCTTCTGTCTGCTTTTAGATTTTGGAAAAGTATTTGCCAGACCTGAGATGCAACGACTGAATAATCAAGGTAATGTTTGCCATCATTTTAAATGGTAAGTAGAGTGCCATGACATACTATAGCAGGTTCTAAAATCAGCATTGTATACAGTTTTTTGTTTTAGGAAACTGTCACAGTTCTGGTCCAAGATGCATGCCTAGAATTTTATAATTTCCTAAATATTATAATTTTAAGAATTGTGATTTCTCTGTCATATGCTGTTTCTAATAATGTCATCAGTGTTTAGAAACAGATATTTTTTTATGTTTTATGTATGATAAATACCCAAATGTCTTTTATGCTTTGAGAAGACATAAGAAACACAAACTTCCAGAAAATTCTGAAAAAGCTTCATTATGCAGCTCCTATTACATTCAATAAGGCTTACACAACAGAACAGTCCGGTAGATTTTGCCTCAATTATTTGTTATACTAGTAAAAAATTAATTATAGAAGAAACTGTAAACTTGCCAAGTTTTTTGGTTTTATATATTGATTATTTTATGTTTGCATAAAGGCACTTCTGTGTTTCTTTGCTTGTGGATCATTAGATATCAATGGTTTGGGTTCCTAGTGATAAAAAATGGACATATGAAAAAAGTAAAATTAACATTTAGGACTGGAAGACCTATAAATTTTTTGATGCTAAAATGCTGGAGACAATTTTGTAAGAAGAATGCTGAGGAATGATACTAGTTTTCTGATACTTTGGAATCAAATAGAATTAAGAAAATTAGTTTACAACAGTGGTTGCCTGATCTGGATTGGGAAATTCTTGGAGATTTATGGGTGGAGCCTGGGGAGGGCAGTGTTTGGCGAGGGGAGGGACCTTAACAGGGTATAATGCCATACAGTCCACTCTCCAAAGCAGCTGTTTTTTTCCAGGGGGACTGATCTCTCTAGTTAGGAGATCAGTAATAATTCCAGGAGATCTCCAGGCTCCACCTGGAGTTTGGCATTAGATCAGAGGCTAATCTAGACTTTAATGATGGGGGAAAATAGCAGGGATGCAAGCAGTCTCTTCAACTAGCAAATCTGATTTACACCCAGAAAACGTTAACAGCAGCAGACATAAATGTCTTCGCTATTTACTTTCTCAAGCTGCCACTGAAAGTAAGAGAACAAACAAAAGAACAAAGAGTCCAGTGGCACCTTTAGAAAAAGAAGAAGAGGTTGGATTTATACCCTGCTCTTCACTACCCAAGAGAGTCTCAGAGCGGCTTACAAACTCCTTTCCCTTCCCCTCCCCACAACAGACCCCCTGTGAGGTAAGTCGGGCTGAGAGAGCTCTGACAGAGACTGCTCTTTTTCAAGAACAGCTGTGCCAGAGCTATGGCTTGCCCAAGGTCATCCAGCAGGTGCAAGTGGAGGAATGGGGAATCAAACCTGGTTCTCCCAGATTACCACTACACAAACCACTATTCTGCAAAAGGTATGAAGACGTCTGCTCCTGCATGCTAGTACATAAAAGGACTTATTGCAGCTCAGAGAATGGTCTGTTGTGCCACTTCTGATACCAAGAAGGTCTAGGCCTCTGAGCAACCTGGAAGGAGGGTGATTATACAAATGTGAACAAAACATTCTTCATACCTGTTGCAGAATGTGCTTGCCCTTATCTTTGTGCCCCAAAAAGCCATTTGTGGCTTTCTCCAAACGCAAGAGCATTTTAAGTAAAAGGATACAATGGTGAAACTGCTTCAGTTAGGCTCTGTTTTGTGAATACATTCAGTTTTAATACCAATTTATCAAGCATTTGGCATGATATTTCATTTTTGTGTTAGTTCACTGACATTCCCAAATGTCACTGAATATGTATTACAGCTCACCTTAACTGGTAAAAGCATATTAAGTTACCCTAATAAATTGTTCACCCAAACAATCTGGCAAAGAATAGTAAGAATGTAAGGACCTGCAACAAGATAAGTTGTGACAACGTACTGCTTGCATTATTATAATAAAACTGTTGTCTTCCATTCCTCACACTCATTACAGTATTTAATGACTATTTTATCAGATGGCTAATCTACTTGCAGTGCTTTGATCATTCTAGTGGCTCTTCTTCCCATCAAAGGAGCCCAGGATTAGTTCCAACTATGCACTGTACAGAGGGGCTCACAACACGTGGAAACAAATGACTGCTGGGGATGGGGGAATCCCCACATTTTGTAATTTAGGGAAGTTCTTTCTATTGGATGTGCCACAAAGAACAACCTGTTTGAGTTCTTAGAGAAATTGTATAATTATCAGAATATTTCGGGCCAGTTTTAAAAATAACCCAACTTCTTGAAATCTTATAGAATCTTTTCACAGATGGCATTTTGATCTCACTAAACTATGTATCTCATTGTATAGGCTATATATATATATTGCATTAAATAACTGTACTTTTAATTTTGTTATTGCCAATGTTAATTAATCTCTCCTCTCTCTCTCTCTTTCCTTGTGGCTAACGCTGGTACATTTACTTGCCAGTCTTTCTTTGCATCCCCCCTGTCCATTCTGTGTGGGCCTGTGTCCGCTCCTGCCCTGCCAGCTGTGTGTGCACCCAAGAGAGGAGTTGCTCCATCCTGTGCGATCGCGCTGGCCTCATACAGATCCCCAGTGAGTTTCCTTGTGAAGCCTCCTCTATTAACCTGGATAAAAATAGCCTCAAATTCCTCTCTGAGAGGGCATTTGGTACTCTACCTTCCCTGAAATCTCTTTCATTAAACCACAACAACATCTCCTTCATCACTCCTGGAGCTTTCAAAGGGCTAGCTAGCCTGACTGAGCTAAAAATGGCCCATAATGAATACATTCGCTATCTGCATACTAGGACGTTTGTTTCACTCAAGAGATTAATTAGATTGGATTTAGCAGACTGCAACCTTTTCAACATCCCAGACAGAATTTTTATTGAACTTCCAGCCCTTCGGGAACTTTTCTGTTTTCAGAACAACTTCCGAAGGATTCCAGGAGCCATAAGAGGGATGGAGAATTTGACCCATGTTTACTTAGAGAAAAACAAAATAGAAGCTATAGCTTATAATTCTCTCCTGGGTTTGACCCGCTTAAAATATCTCAACCTCCAAGACAATAGAATAAATGTAATTCATGACAGAGCTTTTCAGGACTGCCAGCGAATGGAGTACCTTTATTTAAATGACAATCTCATTAGTGACCTTCCAGAGAACTCATTTGATGGTCTGAAGCAACTGAAGATGCTTAATATTGGTGGCAACTTGCTCAGGAATGTCTCCAATACGTGGTTCCGGGATCAGCTTGAACTGGAAGTTTTGTACTTGGACAGAAACCGGATCAGCTATATTGAAGAAGGAGCTTTTGAAAATCTCACAAGCTTGGTTTCTTTGCACTTAAATAGCAACAACCTAACCACCTTGCCTTTCTCAGTTTTCCAACCTGTTTACTTCCTAGGAAGACTCTACCTTTTCCGGAATCCCTGGGAGTGTGATTGCAGGATTGAGTGGCTGAAAGAGTGGATGGAAAATTACAGACTTGTCAGAGATATTCCTTGTTTCTCTCCATCCTCTGTAGCTGGTCTAGACTTGACTGATGTTTATTTTGAGAGAACATCTGAAGGTTTCTGTCTTGACCCAGAGGAATTAAATGTTACATCTTACAGTCCTTTTCCTACTGGAGAATTTCAGTCTACCACAGAGAACAAGTTCAACAGCCTTATCTCCAAACTTTTACGCCAGAAGGGCCTTTCAGAAGAAGTGGTAAACACCACAGAAGCATTCAGCAACACTACGTTGTTAAATGGATTGACTAATAAGGTGCCTTTAGGACTGGGGGAATGTCATGTCAAACTAATATATATATTAACCATTTTGATATGCATTATAGTTTAGCTGTAGATAAATAAGACCATAGTAAGTCTAATGTTAGTGTAAACTTTCCCTTTGTATGAAGGCTACTTTCTGGACTAACTCCATCAGAGTTCTCATTGATCAGGGTGTAAAAGCCTCTGTGGTTTAATTAATGATTTACAGTGCAGCCCTAAGAAGAGTTACACCCTTCTAAGCCTACTGACTTCAATGGGCTTAGCAGGGTATAACTCTGTTTATGACCGTACTGCAAGTCTGGGTCCATCTTTTATAATAGGTTCAGGTTCATAGAAACAGAACCCATTTCTGAAGCCCTGCAGGATTTAATGCTTGACAGCCTAACAGTGCAATCATAAACAGAGCTACAGCCTTCCTAGTCCACTAACTTCTATGGACTTAAAAGAATGAAAATCTGCTTAAATTTGCACTATAGCAAACCTAGCGAGCCTGATTCCCGTCATTTTTCTGCAAGAGTGACCATACATCAGTTGCAGTGAATTTGATCCAAATTACATTTATGTAAAAGGAGAAGGTTTACCAATGCTGTTGTTGGTTCTGTTTGTGTTTTGTAAGAGAACAAGAGAGTGACAGAGCAGACTGGTGACCTATTAGGAAGATCTGAGATATAGATTTAGTTGGCTGCAATCACACACACAATTAGCCCCGACATAGGTGCGAATGCTGGGTGGATGAAAGGAGCGTGATTGGAGAACAGCATCTGGAAGCACCCCGCAGCCATTGGCAACCCATTTTGCTTCGCCACACAAGCAGATTTTAAAAACACCTTGGAAAGTCCAGTAGCAAATGGATTGCTACAGGCCACAGACAGACTTTCCCATGTCTGATCGCTCCAGCGCGCTCTCATGGAGTTGGGATGGTCTGATCAGGCCATCCCGACTCCATGCCCCTTCTCAGTATGCGCATCATCGCATACTCCATAGGGAGCCCTCAGGGCTAAGGTGCGAATCATTGACCCCTTGTTTAAGCGTGTAGGAGACAAATGGCAAAAAAACCCAAACCCAACTCACCTGCAGTTGCATCTGATTATGCAGTGATGGGCTGTGCCTGCAGCTTCAAAAGACTGTGTAATCATGCAACTGCAGGTCAACTTCTGCCGGAGGAAATAGCCTCTCTTCCCCTCGCTTTCTCTCATGCATGTGACCGCAACCGTCACTAATTTGTCGTTATGTTACAAATTTTATATGGGATTAGCAAGTCATTTTGTTTCCTCTGTATGCAGGACTCTTCTACCATTGCACATAAAATGGGGATCTGTATACCATTATAAATGCAAACAAAAGTTCTTTCTATATTTCCTGGTGGTTACGAAGTTAGCAGTAGGCAATGTAATTATCAAGAGTTCTTAGCTATAGTTTCCTGTTTCCCCCCCAAAGTTCTGATAAACCTAGTTCTACAATGTGTTTCATCCAGTGTATTCTACAACTTTAAAAAACAACATTCTTCATGTGCTTTCTTAGATACTCCGCCACCAGTTGTTATGGGGAGCATCTCATTATATAGCACACCCTACCCACAACTCTAGTGAGGCTGGGTGTTCACAGGGCTATCCCTCTTCCCTTGTAGTTCACCTCAGAGAATGATTGGGTAACAAATATATCAAGAATGCCTTCACCTAAGTCTTTCTTTTTTGGAGGGGGGTAGAGTTCCACTTGTAAAAGAATGGTCAGAATAGCTCGGTGCTTGAAAAGTGCCACACAGGATATAAAGGATCTTACATACCAACCTGCCTTATACAGAGTCAGACTACTGGCCCATCTAGCTCAGCTGTCTATTCTGACTGACGGCACTTCTCTAGGGTATGAAGAAAGCCTTTCCCAACAACTGCCACCGAGAACTTTTAAGTGGAGGTGCTACGGATTTAACTAGGATATTCTTGTTTGCAAAACATGTGCCCTACTACTGAGCCACACCCTCTCGCATTTTAGTCTACCAAAATCCATACAGTGACACTTTTTTGTGAATCTCAGTATTACAACAGTTTTATGGCATGAAAGTATAATATTCAAATAATTGCAGCTATCATGTGATCAATTGAATGTGTGTGATCAGCCATCAGTTAACAGTGTTTCTTAACAATTAAGCAGTAACAAACCAAGTAGTTCCAAGAGAAGGAGATTCACATACAGAAACTGTTTCCAAGTGAGGATTTCTCTTGCTGGAACAGAAACCATATGCATAGCTTTGGTATGGATGCTCATCTATATTGTTATGCACATTTGGATGAGGTACATCCATTTTCCTTCCTACCTATGGCTAAGGGTGTGCTATTCCATTGGCACTGAAATTCAAGTGGGAATATGAATCTCCAACCACCGTCTCAGGTGGCTCAAGTGTTATATACAACTACATTTGGATTGGGGCCAACATATAGTACAGTACTGCGTAGCTACACCTCTGCGCAGGGGTGACAGTACTCATACTTTCAAATGCGAGGACCAGCTGGTGCCTCCCTACCTTCCTGGCCAAATCACCCCACCACATCCTCCCTTGTGTCCCAACATTAGCTTGCAGTAACATGCTCTGAACTGCCACCAAAGCTTTCCATATTTGTAGAGACAAAAGGAACATTTCTTTAGGCTGCCTCATAAAACAATGCTGCAAGCATTGCTACTTCAGACATACAATTAACTTTTGGACTTCACTGCCATGATAAGAACATAAGAGAACATAAGAGAAGCCAATGTTGGATCAGGCCAATGGCCCATCCAGTCCAATACTCTTGTCACACAGTGGCCAAAAACACCAGGTGCCATCAGGAGGTCCACCAGTGGGGCCAGGCCACTAGAAGCCCTCTCACTGTTGCCCCCCCAAGCACCATAGTAATCACTATTAGCTTAGAATGTCTCTTTACAAATATTTTTGAAAATACTTTTATAACTTCCCCACACCAATTCCACTCAGATTAATTCCCCCTTCAATAATTTTTCTCCCCAAATATTAATTTCCCTCAAAAAAGGCCTCCCCCATTTTCCTCACCTCAATCATGTAAGCTCTCCTTTAGTCTTGTGAAGCTTGTTTGCCTACAAATGAGTTTAGGTCTACAAATGAGTTTAGGCAGTCCTTAGGCATATGTTGGGCAAGACCACATCCAGACTACAGCTGCAATTGTAAGAATATTTTCCTGGGAGTAAACTCCTTGAATAAAACGGGACTTACTTCTGAGTATGCCTGCCTCACCACTGAAGACAACAGACTCACACAAAGCAAGGCATGTAGTTTAAAACAGACTAACCTTGCAGTGGCTGTCCAGACATCAGCCATCGGTATCAGTGGGCCAGCTTGCCTCCGTCCCATTGTCCAATATTCTTCATGAAGAGCTGTGCAAGCACCCCAGTGGTCCTCTGGCGTTTTTTGTGGGGGCAGGTAGACAGCAACCCTGTAAACCCACTTGTATGTCTACTTGCCTAGAGCCTCAGAACTTCTTCATTAGATCCTGACCATCTCAAGGCCAAAAACCCAAACTAAACATCCACAGTAAAAAAAAATCAGTGTGCATTGTTGATTTGTAGTTTTTAGACCTTAAGATAGCCATTCAATCTGCTGTAGGCACTTAAATAACTGAAAACGTAGGAGTTATACTGAAGAGACACATGCTATGTGTATGTGCATATAGCATTTTTAAATACTGATTTATTCAAGAAAATCTCTACAAAATACCAGCATACATAACAGATTTTGTATGCACTGATGTCAATAAACATATATGATGCACATCCTTGGGAGAGGTTATCATGTGCCAGTTAACATATACTGTAACAGCTTCTAGACAAATTGGGCATTTTTGTGACCTTCCCTTAGGTTTGGAATAAATTAAAAAATAATCTAGTATGATAAAGTTTTTTTTCTAGGGGGTGGGGAAGGAACCCTAGTAGGCTTATTTTTGTTTCAAAACCAGAGGTTTTGTCCATCTTGTGTTGTTATGCATGTGGAGGTAGTAATATTATATGTATCTCAAAGTAACTAAAACACACACACGCTTAAATATAAAAGACTCTTGGAGAACAATGTAAGAATTTCCTTACATAGAAGGCTACTTTTAAGCAGCTTAAAATGCTGTTTGGAGGAGAGCAAAAATGTTTTTTAAATTGATTAAAAAAAACATGGTTATGCTTGTAAAGCACTCAGTTCAAGCAGGAAAATCATTCCACACCCATAATTCAAAGTGGCAGGTGGAGTTAATGACTGACACCTCAACTGATGCTGACCCCTTCCCAATACATTGTATATGGTTTAAACAGAGGCACTCACTGTTTTTGCAGTCTTTGACAATAACAACCATAGTGAGGAAGAATGGGTACCATGTCAAAGCATGGATTGCTAGAAATATATGACTGAACTCTTAAAGGCAGCAGAATCCTTCCCCTTTCCGTCCATTGTTTGACTGTCCACAAAACAGGATCTCATGTTGCTAAATTATTAACTACTAGGAATAAGGCCCATTGTGGAAATAAATACAATGGGCTCTAGAAAAAGGCTCTGGGCAGGTGCCCTGGCCTTGGGCACTCAGCGTCAATTTGCTGTGGTGACCTCAACAAGGTATAATGACACAGAGCTTGCTGTTTTCTCCAGGGGAACTGATCTCTGCCATCCGAAGAGCAGTTGTAATTCTGAGTGACCTCCAGCCCTCCCCTGGAGATTGGCAACAATGACCCCCAGGAAGAAATGGCTGGTTTGGAGGGTAGAGTCTATAGCATTGTACCTGTCTGAGGACCCACCCCTCCTCAAACCCCACTCTCTCCAGGCTCCACCCCTAAAACCTCCTGGAATTTCCAAACCTGGAGGTGGCAACTCTATCTCCTTCCCAGCCAACCATCAATGTACAGTTATCTGCTCTTCTGATTTCAGCTTTCCATCTCCTCCCCTCTCCCTGCAGCCTCTACCTAGGAAAAGTACAGTCTTTATCCACAGTGGGGACCAAAGCAGCTCACATCATTCTCTTCTCCCCCTTTTGATTTGCCCAACAGCCCTGTGAGTGGTCTGAAATCACGCAGTCAGCTTCCACAGGAAGAACCTGGGTCTGGCAGACTGGCTGTCACAGGAGGGCCACCTCAGCAGGATATAATGACACAGAGCCCACCATTTGCTCCAGGGGAACTGATCTCTGCCATCTGGAGAGCAGTTGTAATTCTGAATGACCTCCAGCCCTCCCCTGGAGATTGGCAACAATGGTCCCCCAGGAGGAAATAGATGGTTTGGAGGGTGCAGTCTATGGCATTATACCTGTCTGAGGTCCCACCTCTCCACAAATCCCACCCTCTCCAGGCTCCACCCCTCAAATCTCCAGGAATTTCCCAACCTGGAGTTCATAGCTCTATCTCCTTCCCAGCCAACCATCAACCTACCTTTATCTGCCCCTCTGACTTCAGCTTTCCTGCAGCCTCTGCCTAGGAAAAGTACAGTCTTTCTCTGCAGTGGGGACCAAAGCAGGAGGGAAACGACACACAGAGTCCACCCTGCAAAGCAGCCATTTTCTCCATTTTCTGCCATCTGGAGAGCAGTTTTAATTCTGAGAGATCTCCAGCCCTCACCTGCAGACTGGCAGCAATGGTTCCCTCTAAGCTTAGTGTGAGCTAGCTCTCAGTTTTTTAGCCTCTGGTTCACACATTTTTGTCTTAGCTCAGGAAGAATGGCTCCTGAGCAAACTAATTTATACAACAGCCAAATCACTTGCTCACAACTTTAATGCCAGTAGCTCACAAAGTAGAATTTTTGGTCACAGGACTCCACAGCTTAGAGGGAACATTGCCAGGAGGAAAAGTACAGTCTTTCTCCACAGTGGAGACCAAAGCAGCTTACATCGTTCTCCTTTCCCCCTTTTGATCTGCAGAACAAGCCTGTGAGGTAGGTTAGGCTGAAAGTCTGTGAATGGTCTGAAATCACCCACTCAACTTCCACAGCAAGAACCTGGGTCTGGCAGACCCTGCTCTGAAGCACTAACTGCTACACCTAGGGTAGCCAACCTCCAGGCAGAGCCTGAAGATCACTGGGTATCACAACTGAACTCCAGACAACAGATCTCTCTCCCCTGCTTTGGAGGGTGGGCTCTGTGGCATTCTATTTAGTTGAGGCCTCTCTCCTCCTCAGACTCTGGCTTCCATAGACTCCGCCACAAAATATCCAGGAATTTCCCAACCTGGAGCTGGCAACCCTAGTTAGGACTGGCCCCAATGAGTTCCCCATAAAGACCTGGAAAGGGCCTCCTGCCTTCGCCTTTTTACTGACAGAACCAAGCTTGGTTGCCTAGCAACAGCCACTGAGGGAAAAGTTAGTCCCACAGGAGCCAAGCAGAAGTCTCTTCATCAGGAGAGACAGCCGTTTTGGCAGTTTATTCTGTCAGGGAAGAGTGTCCAGGCTGGCAGTAGGTGGGGGAGAGGAGCAGACCCAGCACCCAGTCAATGGCACGTGAGTACTCTTGAGTGGCAGTTGATGGGCCAATGGCTGATGGAGTGCACAGCACAGCCAGTGGGAGAGCTGGAAATGGCTAATACATAAGGCAATTATATATATAGGATGCCAGGTTCTATTGTTGTTCAACTCAAGCATTCAAATACAAATGCCAGGACAGCAGCTGCTAGTGATTTCATGTGCAGTGCTGATTGCATCAAGACATTCTAGGCAATACAAAGAATTAGGTGACCATTTTCCCCCAAGAATGAAAGAGGCCAGATGGTTTGATAGCTATTTGATTGAGCTTTTCTGTGTGCTAAATTCAATGACTCTGGATTTCCAGGCTATTTATAAAAAGAATAATCTTCTTACATGCTAAAATTCATCTGTGTATTATAAAAGGCCTGTTTTTCAAAGCCTGTATCAACCAAATGCAATAGATTAAGTTGAGGATTTTTGTAGGGAAAAACATTGCTCTATCATGTGACTTGAGGGTTGACAGGAGAAATTTGATAAAACCTGTCAGCATTATCAAAGATACTAGCTGGCTTACATTTTTGTAAAAGTGATCATTTCACATATATGAAACTGCATGACTTAATGTTATTCACATGATTTTTTCCCTTCAGATCCCTTAATTTAAAAAACGTAAATAAGAACATAGAACAGCCCTGCTGGATCAGACCAGTGGTCCATCTAGTCTAGCATCCTGTCTCACACAGTGGCCAACCAGTTCCTGTGGAGGGCCAACAACAGGGCATAGAGGCTGAAACCTTCCCTTGATGTTGCTTCCTGGCTCTGGGATTCAGAGGTTTAGTGCCTCTGAATGTGGTTTCCATGGCTAATAGCCACTAGCTACTAGTATATGGCAGGGGCGTAGACTTTGTAAATCCCCGGGGGGGGCGGGGGCTCTTTCATGCGTGCGTGCAAAGCGCGCGCACACGGGACCATGTCCTTGCTGCTTCTCCCCCCCCCGGCCCCAGGAAGGTAGACCCGCGAAGCGCGGGACCATGTCCCCGCCGCCTCTCTCCCCCCCTGCCCCAGGGAGGCAGGAGGGCAGGCCGGGGGTGGAGGGGAAGGAGAGGCGGCGACGGCAGCCAGCTGGCCGGCTGACTGGCCACTGGCGGGTGCTCCATTTTGCCGGGGGTGGCTGAGACCCCCCCGGAAATTTTGGGGGAGGCTCGAGCCCTCGAGCCCCCCCGTAGTTGACGCCTATGGTATATGGTAGCTATAAAATGTATATTAAGTAGTTTTAAAGTAAAATCTTGTAGGAAGGAATTATTTGAAATAAAGAAAAAAATGGTGACTGGAAGTTCGCAGCAAACATTCATGAGTCAGGCATTTAGTCAGAAACCATGCTGTTTTACTGCTTGGTTACAAGACCCAGAAACACACTGGGATGGAGGTGGCAGGTCTTAGCTATTTACAGATTTTGTATTCACACTTTAGTTTATATTCCCATTTCCAGAAACCATTTTGGGCACCATATGATGATTAATCTGAGGCAGGTGAGAGAACCAATGGTACTATTCCATAGATCTGGCCCTTCCCAGAGGGGTGCTCTGACAACCACGCTCTCCTCCCAATAAATGACTGATCTATGCTGTCTCCCTCTTATGTTCTGTTGTAGCTGCTAAGAAGGGGGTTTGACACTTCTCAGTGCTAGGATTAATTTGACTGAGCACAAACATATGGTGTTGGTGTATATGGTTTTTCTTTGCTGCAGGTCCAGTTCTGCTCTTCCCTGCCTTGACTCCTTTCAATCTGGATTCCCAGAGTCTCTTCTCCTGTTCACCTCTCCCTCATGCTTTAAGCTAACTGTTCATTTTATGCCTTGGGCAATTGGCAATCCCCCAGGAACAGTATGGGGAAGAAATAGAGGGGCAGTGCGACAGGAAAAGTGGCAAAACTCACTCTTTTTCAGTCCAATGCTTATCTCTACGGGGTTTTTTTTTAATGTAGCAAGTCAGGGATGGGTGCAGCTTATTAATACAGTACTGTGCAGCCAGTATTGTGCACAACTCTGTTATAATTGGATGAGTGAGCTAGAAAGCTTTGAGACTGACACAGAGGCTGGCCACTGAAATCTAGTTTCAGCATGAGCCCAATAAATACCTTCCTCCTTAACCGTATCCTTGCATGAAGATGGAATGCCTAAAACATACCAAGAACACTTCCATGGAACACCTACTCCTGAAATCAGGTAGGTATGTTAAGTCAGATCAGATGTCTCAGCTGCTACTCCAAAGACCAGGAATCTCTCCAATGGTCAAGCTTAAATTTAAACCACTTTTTGAACCTAGCATTTAAATTCAAATGATAACCAAATCTGAACCTACAATTTTGTTTTAAACTGAAGTAAAGATTCGACCCTTCTGAACCTCATAGCTTTAAAATACTCTATCCTGGGATAACAGAATCCAATTAGATGTGATTGAGATCACAGATCTCCACTAATCTTTTACAGGCAAATCACACATTGATTTGGATTGGGGCCACATGTGTCTGTAATTTGCTTTTATAAAGCAAATAAAGTATAAAGTATAAAGATCCATGATCTCCATCCACGTAGTTTCCTAGCTGAAGAACCAGAAAAAAATGCATTTATCAGAAGACATATAGAACTAAGTACTCTCCCCATATGAACTGTATGGGCCTCCCCTATAACAAGCATGATCTAAGCTTGTGTCCCTGGGGCAAGGGGATTTTAGCACCTATTGTGTACCTCTAGAAGCTTCTGAAACCATCAGCATGATGTACAGGGACCATGAAGAAGTAACTAACTTCATACTAGTAGTATGGCTTTTAGTTAAGCTTTCAGATTTTAAACATACTTTATTAATCCAGGTGGACAGCCGTATTGGTCTGAAGCAGTAGAACAAATTTAGAATCCAGTGGCACCTTTAAGACCAACAAACCTTAGTCCATAAACTTTTGTCTTAAAAGGTGCCACGGGACTCTAAATTTGTTAAATTTATTAATGTAGTCCTATAACTGTAGCCTTCATTTATAAACTAAACTATAGGGAACTCTGCATCTGCAGGGTACTAAACCTAGTTAATTTTAAAATGTAGCTTCTTAAATGTGTAGCATTTGATTTAAGCACTGAATATGAGAGGGTTTTAAAAGGCTTGGTAAGTAGCACTTAGCTTCTCTCCCAGCAGTCACTCAAATTACATTAGCATGTTTTTGTCTTTGTGATGTCCGTGCTCTTTCAGCACTCTGCTAAAATGTTCACATCAGTGAAATTGACTTTTGCCATCTGCATAGGCATCGTTCAAATGGCTGCAATTAGGAATCTTTTCATGGCTGCTTACACCTACTTGATGAACACCATAGGGTTGCATTTTCAAGAAGCTAACATGCTGCTAAAGGTGCACATGAATTGTACCTAAATTACCCTGATTTCAATGGAAACTATTTCCAAGTGACCCATTTCAGTGCAGATCCCAAGCATCAAACACACACATGCATTTATTTACTTCACATATACCCCACCTTTCTCCCCAGTGGGGACCCAAAGCAGCTTACATCGTACTCCCCTCCTCCATTTTATCCTCACAACAACCCTGTGAGGTAGGTTAGGCTGAGAGTGTCTGACTGGCCCCAGGTCACCCAGCGAGTTTCCATGGGCAGAGCAGGGATTCCAACCTGGGTCTCCCAGGATCCTAGTCCTGCACTCTAACCACTACATCACACTGGCATAAATACAACTTGATGCAATAAAACTTTGGCATAGACTTAAATCTTCAACAACTAGAACTTTTCCAGTTCATTTTTATTTGGCAGCACTATTAAAGCATTTCAGAAATTAAGAAAACAAGCCCTCCCACTGTTGCCCCCCAAGCACCAAGAATACAGAGCATCACTGCCTCAGACATTGTGATTCATCTGTACCTTGTAATAGCCACTGATGGACTTCTGCTCCATGTTTATCCAATCCCTGCTTGAAGCAGTCCATGGTTGTAGCTGCCACCACTTTCTGTGGCAGTGAATTCCACGTGTTAATCACTCTTTGGGTGAAGAAATACTTCCTTTTATTTGTTCTAACCCAACTGCTCAGTGATTCCATGGAGTGCCCACGAGTTCTTGCATTGTGAGAAAGGGAAAAAAGGACTTCTCTACCTGCTCTCTCACATGCATAATTATGTAAACCTCTATCATGTCACCCCTCAGTCATAATTTCTCCAAGCCAGGGGTGGGCAATTGTTTTGACTTGGGGGCCACTTTGTGGGAGCGGAGGTTAGCAGAGGGCCGCACCTTTTAAAATGATTGCATTCATTAGCTAACTTTGCATTTCAGAAAAGGTATAAATTGTATCATAAAAATCAATAAATATAAATAAAATAAAATAGTGGTAGTTTTATGAGACACACAGGGGAACATAGGGACAGAGAGAGAGGAAGACACACACAGACGGACAGAGAGAGAGAGACAGACAGAGACACACACATGGGGAATATAGGGAGAGAGGAAGACACACACACAGACAGACAGAGAGAGACATACGGGGAACATAGGGGGTGAGAGAGAGAGGAAGACACACACACACACACACAGAGACAGACAAACAGAGACAGACTCAGAGGGACAGAGACACACACACACAGAGAAACATAGGGACAGAGAGAGAGAGGGACACAGAGACACACACACATGCAGAGGGACACAGAGAGAGTCAGAGAGAGAGAGAGATTGCTGAAAGCAGCTGCCTGCCTGCTGTGCCTCCGTGCAACCCGGGGAAGGCAAGGGTGGGAGTGTGCAGGGCTTCCCCGGAGCGCTGCACTTTGGTGCGGCCCGGGGAAGGCGAGGGTGGGGCCGGGCAGGGCTTCCCTGGAGCGCTGCGGCTCTGGGAAGAGGAGGATGGGGGAGGGAAGGTAACTTACCTTCCTTCTTCTGCCTCCTCATCACCCAACAGGGCTGCTGGGAGCAGGGGGTCGGGCTTGGTAATGTGCCTACCCCCTGGACACTTCACTCCCAGAGCGCTGCTTCTCTGTGCTCTGGGCCCAATGGAGGCCTGACTGAAACCACATGGCCGACTGTCTTGGCGGGCCGCAAAAAACTCTTGTGGCGGGCCGCATGTGGCCTGCGGGCCGCAATTTGCCCACCCCTGCTCCAAGCAAAAGAGTCCCAATCTCTTTAACCTTTCTTCATAGGGAAGGTGATCCATCCTCTTAATCATTTTAGTTGCCCTTTTGTGCACCTTTTTCAATGCATACATGTTTATCTTTCCAAAATGAAGAAACCGAAAATTCAGTATGCTGTTGGGGGTGGGGGGGGGGAATAATGTTAAACCGCAAAGGGAGATACAACCTTCCTGAATCAGCTCATTGATTCCACACTCACAAAACTCAAGTTAGAAGAGCCAGTGTGGCATAGTGGTTAAAAGTGACAGGCGAGTATCTGGGATACCCAGGCCTGAATCCCCACTTGTATCCTGGAAGCTCGCTGGGTGACTTTAGGCCAGTCAGACACTCTCAGCGTAACCTACCTCACAGGGTTGTTGTGAGGATAAAATGGAGGAGGGGAGAATGATGTAAGTTGCTTTCCAGTCCCCCACTGGGGAGAAAGGCAGGGTACAGATGAAGTAAATAAAATAAATAAGAGTACTGTGCTCAATTTCTTAAACATTTAGGGAGTTAAGAAGCATTTGGAGTTTGCTCTGGCAGTACTGCCAGCACCATGTTCCAAAGCATGCCGTCATGGTTACTACAATCCCATGTACTTTTATGACTCACACCAATAAAACAATTAAGGTAAAAGAAATGATCTCTGATACATGTTCTTAAAATATTTTGTGCCATCAAAGTGTAATGCAGACATCAGTTCAAAAGCTGTTTGGAAGTGACATGGAGTATACATTGAGATAAAGGCAGGTGATCATTCAATAGTGAAGGACCTTCTTGTAGGTTAAAAATTATCTGTACTGATACTTGGATGAGTCCTACCCCCTTGCCCTACCATTCCACTGAGCGAAGTTTGAAGCTCCTTGGAGGAGGGTAGCTGGATCTACCCCACTAGCAACACCGTCTGAAGAACTGCCTCTTGGTGTTCCATGACTCTTTTGGTACTGATGCACGGGGACTACAGCACAATAAACTCAGGGAACCGAGAGCAACCAGCTGCAGTTTCATAAGTTTCAAAGGAAAATAAGCAGAATCAGAGCGGATGACCAATACTAACAGGCTCTTTTCAAATTTTTAGTCTCTCTTAAAATGGTAGCATACCTTAAGTTCTGAAGGAACTGAAATCATCTACAGGTAAATCACAATTCTGCATTTTAACGTTGAGAATAACGTTTTTCAAAAACATACTGGCATTTAATAAAAGCAAAAAATCCATATTAAATAATAAAAATGTAAAACAATCAGTCCAAGGTACAACAATACTGGTGATAAAAGGTGGTTAGGTTCACAAAGACATCACAAACTGGGATGGATAATGTTCCGTTTCCCTCTGCCAGGAGAGAGGGAATAAAGGATACCCTTGTTGAGGACTGGTTAGAAAAATGAAAAAGTATCAATAACCCTGAGATGAATACATGGTTAAATTTGCTCAGTAAGGCTTGGTACAAGAAAGTAGGGAAACTTTTGCACATTAGGTTTATGAGCATATTTTCCCACCAGAATATGTAATGCGGGGAGGCACTGGCCCATCAGGATTTCCCTGTGACTTGTACCTATACTACACATCTATTACATGTGTTTGGGGGCAAAATATTGTCTTTTAACATGTACAACATGGGCACATGGTAAAAAATGTTAATATATGAAGCAGCCCTTATTTTTTGCCGTGGGAGTCACAATTCTTGAAGACTTGCATTCAAAGCAAAAACTCCAATGACCACAAGGCTGGTGAGAACTTTTTCTAAACATCTACAAAGGATTTGATTGACTACTGAAGAACCTGAAGAATCCTGTGATGAAATGAATGACCCAAGGCATTTAATTGTTGAACACATAAAAGGAAGTATATTTAAAATAAAAAATTGGTCAGACTGTAGAGTCATTTGCTGTTTAAAGAAATTTACAGGGCTGCTGCAGATGAGTCTTTTGGAATTGTTAGTTTATCGCAGTGTCTAAACTGGTTTCTTCATCGCACAGTATTTTTTTCTTAAAATGTGTGTATTTTCAAAACAATTACATACATATTAAAAACCAGCATTTCTTTGCTTAAACGTAATTAAAACGTTAATACTCTCAGACAACACAGATCTGAAATGGTGAAACCAGTAATTTTTTCCCCCGCCCACCTTTACAACAAATTAAGTTGAGACAAAATTACAAACACGTTTCACTACATGATTATTAATAAAAATTAGGATTTTTGTTTATAAAGTTGCCCAAAATGCAAGGGATGTGCATAGGTTTTACAACTTAGTCATAGTATTGAATTTTATTCCCTTGGGTACTTTCCCCCATGAACGGAATGTACTTTGCTGTAGATTACAGTTTTTTTTTCAACACAGATACACCAACAGCATGAACGCTTGCGACTGTCCACATGCATTAAGAGTCAAGACCCAACTTCAAATCTCTATAAGTTTTACAGAGTTCTTCAAAGAGACAGTATCACATTATCTGGATATTACATGAAAGTACTTCAAATGCTATTCTAAAAATAAAATAAAATAAAAAAGCAAAGAAAGGCCATTAAGAATTTAAGAATTTTTCTCATCCATGAATGGGCTAAAATTTCAAATAAATAAAGGAAAGCAAGGTATTCCAATTCACAAAATCAGACTCTAAAAAGAATGTAGTGTTCCACCCCCAAGTAACAGATCATATTATTATTAAAATAGATTATAGAAAGCAGCATCTATTTTGTGCAGTTTTAGGGGCCTTTGAAATTAAAAGCTATGATTTTCAAAAATATAACATTCCAAAGGATTGAATAATACATATATTTAAAGATACATTTTAATAAAGTTTAGGAGAACTGATTAAAAAAGATACTGTCTCTTTAAATTAGCATTTTCTCCTCCTATCTATAAGGACATGACGATAATTATAAATTTAGGTCACACTACATCTAGGTAGTCTCTAGGGGCCAAGACCTGCTGACACAAGGTCAATAACAAAGAGGTTGTTCCATGTATGAGGCGGTTCCCAGTAATGATAAAATTCTTCTGGTGATAAGACTAGTACACCCAGGAGACAGGAACCCACTGCGATGCTGTACAAACAAGCTCAATGGCTTCCTCCAGGTGCCTGATTGTTTCATCAATTTCATTGTTGATAATTGTAAGATCAAAGTAATGTGCATATGTTCTCTGTAGGATTTCAGATTCCTTTTGCAAGCGCTGAAGAGATTCATCCTGCACAGTAATTGGGGAAAAGGGAGGGGAAACAATTACATCATTTTGTCATCGTTGTATGTTAAATTTTTAACTTACAAAGAAGGAAACAGCAACACTAAATCCTTTCACAAGAACTCATTAATAACTTATTTTACCTTAGAAATTTAGCACATAATGACAAATACACTGAATTTATTATACTGCTTGCTTCAACTGCACAATGTAAATACAGCTACTTATTAGGGTCTTCACATCACAACTGAACACGCATCTACTTTCAGGAGACTTAAATAAAGGATGATATGAGAAAAAAGGGTCAAACATCAACAAGGAACAAGGGAGGACCGCTACTTCATTAATGAAAATACACCACATACACAAATACAATCTCCCTTATGCAAAAATATACTTCTGCTGGGTCAGATCCAACAATCCATCAGTGGAAGGCACTGGTGGGTACAGATCTTTGCTGCATTCCTCTCCCTGGAAAAGTGATTTCTAGTGTCATGGCACCTGTGTGACTTGAGGAAGGGGACAGAACTGCCCCCCAACGGTAGTGGAGCTGTGCATGTGGAGGAATGAAAAAGGGGAGATTTTGCTGGGTTCAAGACACTCACTTCAGCATGTATGTGGGCTGTACCATTCACTTCAATGGAGCAAGCACAAAGATATGTGTGCCTGCTCTCTCTTTCAAAATGAGTAAGACAGCCTGTCTTGGCCAAGAAAGCTCCATACACTCACAGAGAATTCCTTTTGTCATTAGACTGCCATGACTGAAAGCAAGGTATATACTCTTATGCAAATGTGTGGGCTGCAACGGCAAATCACAGAGTCTTAAATCGAGGGTAAAAGGTTATATGCTCATGACTGAAGAATATGTTACTCTCAATCTCTGACACCCACTTTCACAGACTGTCTATCCCCAAAGTACCGCTGTTTGCATTTTCACAGATAAGGGCTGGTCTCCAGTCACTGGGACAAAAATATGTAGGACAGAGGTATGAACAGTATCATGTGTCTGATAGTACCAACTCCTCTACAATGCCGTTTCCTCTCTTCATTGTTTTCCTAGAGAAACTACTGAAGCAGTTTCCATTTACAGATCCACAGAAACGAAACACTGATAAAACTGTATGAGGCTTCACCCTGACCACGCCTCACTCCCTCAAGTACTATACCTATCCATGCATGTACCTTGTGAACAAAGAAAACAAACACCAAGTGCTGAGTTACAGCTTGTTTGATTCAAATGCTCAGTAGCCAGGAGACATTTCTGAATAATCGATTTTAGCATAAGTGCTTTGTTGTTACACCAATTTGTCACACTCAGTCTAGTCATCTCCTCTTGAGGCTACATTCCTGTTGCAGGGGTATCCCATTTCACAGCAATAAATAAATCATAATTTTGTACCTAGAAAAATGAAATACTCCCCCCATCCACTGCTTTTGTGTGAAATGTATCTGTGTAAGGAGTGCAAGTGTGGACAGGTCTGTGACATCACAGATGAACATCTCCCCCCACCCACGCTCATGACATCCCTTTGTGGCTGCATGGTGCTACAGCAAAGTGAAAAGGAACGCTCCCGTGAACCTGACTGGACCTCTAGTGCAGTTAGAAAGAAACTAACAATAATCTAGCACTTCAAACGCTTCTGCAAGGTACAAGAAAGCCTGGCTGAGAAAGTAGAACGAGTTAGTTACTCAAGTGGCAGCAGATGCTGAGAGAACTTTAGAGAAAGAACATAACTGAGTCTACCAAAGAATTATGACTCCCACTCTGCAGTCCCAGGCTCCTGCTGCTGCTCCATGCAGCAGTGGGAGCAAAATGGGTGAAAAAGAAACAGTGGTGACTTCCAGCACAAACCTGGAAGTGATATTACCACATTGGGGTGATGTTCCAGGTTTCACCTAAAACTCTACTGGTTTACCATAGTTTCAGGTGAATCTTAAAGTGTCACCCTGATGCGGTGATATCACTGTGGGTTTGTGCCAATTTCATTGATTCTGCAACCCAAAGTCTCCCACCAGTTGCAAACACTTGGATGGCAACACTAACAATGACCAAAAGCCTGGGACTGACCAGAGTGGAGCTGAAATAACTGAATCTTCACCAGAGAATTCCGCCAGAAAATGGAAGAAGATAAGGGAGCTGCTGAGCAGGGAATGGCCAAGGAAAGAACTAGGCCCCCTTTTAAAGTTTCATTCAGGCTGAGTATGTCCACACTACAACTTGTGCCCAACTGGCTGTGGATTAATCATACAGCCACCATCAATATTGCAAACAGTATCTCAGATATGCTGTTCCCCACACCAATCTATTACATGCATCCCTACTGATACAAAGTCAGCAATTATAGAGGTACTGTGTAAACTGCACCACACAATCAAAGAACACTCGCTGTAAATCATACAGAAAGTATAAAGATCTACATATGTTACGTTAAGTTTCTTCCCCATCCTATCTCACCACCAGCATAGATCTGGTTAAAAAGAACTCCATATTTTACTTTACTAGAGCCACATTCTGAATAATTTTGACTGAATAACACTGACACAGGGAGTACTCCATCTTTCTGTGCTATACCTCTGAGGATGCCAGTCACAGCTGCTGGTGAAACCTCAAGTACTACAATGCCAAGACCACGGCCATAGAGCCTGGAAAATCCACAACAACTAATTTCAGCTGGCTTTTAAAAGACGTGTACTGGAATTATTTTTAAATGATGCCTTTTTTCAAATGTAATGCCTTTTTAATCTTTAATAGGTTGTGCTTACAAATGGTGATAAACCTCAGATTTATATCTTTGTTAGGATCGGAGTTAGTATTTTCTTTCTCAGGCAATTGGTACAACTGTCCCAGGCTTCCTCTAAAATGAGACAGAATCCTTTGGATGGCAAAAAAAAATTGAGATATCTATGTAGACAGACTTCCAAGAAATATTTTCTGGGCCAGGTACAAACTTGTAACATGCAACTGCCTTCCTTATAGGATTTCAATCTCATGCATCATGAAAGAAAAAAACCCCTTTTTGTTTCTTCTGAAATGGCATCCAATGGTTACTGGCTTGCAGCCCAGACTGGCTCTTTAGCATTCTGTATTTGAAACATGTACACACTGTGAGCCTTTCTATGATTAGGAAAGGGTTAATGCTTTTGCGTATCTATAAAATGTAGGGAGGAGAGGCTGATGATTAGTTTCTTCAGCTGGATTCCTTAGAGGAATTTCTGCAGTTCACTAGCTTTCTCTTTCATACTCCCAAAACAGCTATTCTTTCCTAGTGGCAAAGCCATGTGCAAGACAGAATTTGCTCTGAATGGGCTATATTCAGAAAGGTAACTCTAAATCTAGATTATATATATGCAGTACAACAGCTGATTGTTTTGACACACAACCTATACTTTGGACAAGAGGCTACTGTTAGGACAGAACATGGAGAAATACAATGGTTTCCAATTGGCAGAGGATGTATTCTATTTCCCTGCAATATATATGCAGAACACACCATAAGGAAAGATGGATTAGAATTAAATGAAGGTGGGGTGAAAATTGGGGGAAGGAACATTAACAATTTGAGAGACACAGATGATCCCATATTACCGACAGAAAACAGTAAAGATTTATTAAACCAAAACGGCTGAAGGTTAAAGCAGAAAGTGCCAAAGCAGGATTACAGCTGAACATCAAGAAGACAAAGGGCAATGATGACTACTGGGGAAGTACACAACTTTAAGATTGATGAAGAAATTGACATTGTTCAAGCTTTTCTATTCCTTGGCACCAATCAACAACCAAAAGGGAGACTGCAACCAAGAAATCAGAAGGCGACTGAGCCTGGAAAGGGCAGCCATCGAAGGATTTAGAAAAGATTCTTAAGTGTAAGGATGTGTTGCTGGTGACCAGGATTAAGACAAGACATAACACAGTATTCCCCATTACTATGTATGGGTGCGAGAGTTGTGATGGTGAAGAAAGCTGGCAGGAAGGAAGTTTTCATTTGAAATGTGGTGTTGGAGGAGAGTTTTACGGATATCGTGGACCACCAAAAAGACAAACATAGGTTTAGCTCTTCCTAGAAGCTAAAATGACTAAACTGAGACTATTGTACTTTGGTCACATTATGGGAAAACAAAAGTCAGTGGAACAGACAATAATGCTAGGAAAAGTTGAAGGCCACAGGAAAAGAGGAAGACCTAACATGAGATGGATAGACTCACTAAAGGAAGCCACAGCTCTCAGTTTGCAAGACCTGAACAAGGCTGTTAGGATGTTTTGGAGGTCATTAATTCATGAGATCACCAGAAGTCAGAAGTGACCTGACAGTATTTAACACACAATCACTCACACACACAAGCACATGCATGCGCACACACATATATACACACAAGGCTAAAGTAGCCTACATGCAGGACTGGACATTGTCATAATATTTTCCATATCCACATCCTGAACACGACAAGTGTTTTTAAGACTATGCTTTCAGGGGCAAGCTGGAATTGGAAGGAATTTTAGTTAATGACTGATAATCCCAACAAGATGGAAAAGCTTCCGGTGGGTGGAAGTTCTGACCCAGGATTTAAGGTGTCACCCATTCTGGATGGGGTTGCACTCTAACTGAAAGGACAGGTCTGAAGTCTGGGAGTGCTCTTGGACCCAGGCCTACTGCTGGATAAGCAAGTGGCCGCTGTGTGCAGGATACCAACTTCGGCTGGTTAGCCAGCTGTGGCCTATCCTGGGCAGAAAGGATCTGGCCATTGTGGAACATGCCCTGGTTACATTTAGATTCGTTTACTGCAATGCATTCTACGTATGGTTGCCCTTGAGAAGTGTTTGGAAACTTCAGTTGCCACAGAATGCTGCAGCTGGGATGTTGACTGGAATGGGTCATAGGGACCATATCACTCCAGTCTTGGCCCATCTACACTGGCTCTCAATTTGTTTCCAGGAACAATTCAAGTGCTGGTGCTAATGTTTGGGACCAATATACCTGAACGACTGCCTATTACCTTTCCTGACCACACCACCACTACACTCATTTTCAAGGGCTCTGCTTTGGGTGCCCTTGCCTTCTCAAATCAGGTGGCTGACCATCCAAGAGAGGGCCTTTTTGGTCATGGCACAGAAGCTCTGGAACTCTCTCCCTAGAGAGAGTTTGTCCTCTTCTATTGCCATCTTCCACCAGCAAGTGATGACTTTTTAGTTTCATTTGACATTCCCTCAATATTCTCTCCTTCCTAACCAATGTTTCTATGTATTTCATATATTTTAATTGTTTTTAAATTGTTTTACATGTTTGGGAGGGGGGTTGATTTTAATGGTTTTAAAATGTAATTTTATCATGTATGTTTTAAATTCTTAGCTACCTTAGTGGCTCATGTAAGAGTGGAAAGGCAGAATACAAATGCTGTATATAAATAAAATAAATAATAAATAAAAATGTCTGCTTGGTATTATTTACCTCACAAAGCTTCAGAACACTTTCATTTGCTTTTTATGCATTTACTTGAATACTTAACTCATTTCCAATTTGACATTATTTTATCTACATTAAAACAATATTAAAATACTTAAGGGTTACATGTTATGCATTCCTAGCTGGTACTTACAGGCAGCTTTCTGCACCATTTTGGCAGCTAGATAAAATTAGCACAAGTGCAAGAAAATGAGAAGAAAAGCAAAGATGATAATTCAAGAAAAAATAACAAAAACAAGGGTAGTCATGTAGGATATGTCTGCAACAGCATGCCTTATTAGACTTCATTTCAGTTTGAGCCTCTTGACTCTGTGTTAATTTCCATGCATTCTCTACAAGCAGGTGTTTCCTTTTGTTTGGGAATATAATCTCAGGTTTTCCCTTTAAAATACTGAAATATACACAATTACACCTGGGTACCCAGGTACACAGTATTGATGCAAAAGGGGGAAAGTCTGGAATTTTAAAACAGCCAGATTTTGACAATCTCAGAAACAGCCCTCTACTTCTACCCTTGTCAAAGCATGTCTAGTCAATGGGTGAATAAACTCAAAATATGCTTTAAATTTAATAAAACTATTAAATAAAATCTTTAATAATAATATGCTAGAGATGCCATTTTGGACTTTTAAAATCTGGTTTTTAATGTTTTATTATAATTCTGTTTGTGATTAGAATTTTAACGGTTTTTACATTTGTTTGTGGCTATATGCCTTCTGTTGCATATCACCCAGAGCCCTGCCTAGTAGAGATAGGGCGATTAATAAATCAAGTAAATAAAAATAAACAAAATTTCCTGATAATGGCCGGCTGGGATGAGGACCCCCCTGAGGTATTTCTCCAGATTCATCATGAGAAGGTTATCACATCTTTACTGAGGTGCTACTCATAAAGAACGCAGGAAGTAGTACTCTAATTAAGGAAAGTTAGTGACAGGAAATGTTATGAGATGCACCCTTCATCAGTCCCTCATGCTATTGCCAGTGACTGGCTATACAAAAACAGACTGGTACAGACATACCTTTTGAAATGTACTCTTTAAAGGAAGGGTTTAAAGTAACACATGGCAAGGCAAAAGGAATATTTTATATGCAAATGATTTGTTAAAAAAGAAGACCTGTAATCTAAAACTTTATTGGAGGACAGAGAAAAAAATTATGCACTTTATGGAAGATTTCTCCATTGCTTCCACATATCTGTATCTCATTAGTTTATGTTCTGGTATTTATTAAACATTCTGCAAATGAGATTTCTTTGTAATAAGTCTTACCTCATGAATGCCTGGGGTAATTGTAGGTGCAGCGATAAAAACAACAAAAGGAGCAAATTCTGCAGTCCTCAGAACCTTCAGGGCCTAAGTAAAGATCATTTTAGAAAAGGGAACACAACATAAACTTTAATACATATAGAACAAAGGCATATGATTCTGGATACATTTGAAAGTGAAGTTGTAAGGTAACAGGAATCCCAACCTTGCAATGACCTAAAACTGTTTGTATACAACATTTTAGTTACTCCTTTCTTTCAACAGGACTAAATGCCATGACAAACTAAACTAATAAGTTCACAAGTTTTGCTGGCTTCTGCAAACAGCCATATGTGTGGTTGCCACTGCCCTCATCACTTCTCCAAATCCTATGGCCTTTACAGAAGACTTTGGAGAGGACATATAGGCTATCATTTTAAGCTAGCCTTTGGAGACATTTGGAAGCAGTGAGGCGGCACTCAGAAGAACTCTGAGTAGTAGCAAGATCAGCCTTTCTCAACCATTAGGAAGGGAGATACCCCTCCCACTGCTGAGTTCTCTGAGTTGCAAAGGGAACTTGGAGAAGGGTGGGGGCTCACACTTTAATTTGGGCAACCAGTAACTGCTGGTTACCAGAAAGATTTGTGGTTGCTGCTAGTTACCTCATCATTGCACCTGTGGATCTGTGTGACACAGAAAACGTTGGAAAACAGGTATTCAAACTGCAGCTAACTGGCAGAGCATCTGCTTGGCATGCAGAAGGTCCCAGGTTCAATTCCTGACATCTCCCGTTAAAACGATCAGGTAGGAGGCGATGTGAAAGACCTCAGCCTGAAACCCTGGAGAGCAGCTGCTGGTCTGAGCAGACAATACTGACTTTGATGGACCAAGGGTCTGATTCAGTATAAGGTAGCTTCATGTATTCAAATTGTGTGCACAAGATATTAAGAACAGACAGGCATACGAGGGAACAGGCCTTGCAAGTTCAACTGGAGTTTCAAGTACTGCATACACAGCAGTAATTTGTACTGTTGATAATTTACTATAAAAAAGCTGCTGCTGTCTTTAGCACTGGGTACTGCTATAGTAAAACCTGGCCATGGGCAAATTATTTCAACCACGAATAACTTGGGGTGTAAGGGAGGTTTTGGGAAGTATGAAATATTCCTCCCACAGTGGTACTTTGGCTCTGTTTTAAATTTTCTCCAGGTTTCTCTCTTAAGTGTTTCCAAGCAATCAGAGACTGAATGCAATCATATCAGTATGTCACATAGCTCAGGGGTGGGCAAACTTGCTCAGCATAAGAGCCACTTAGAACTGGGGTGGCCAAACTTGCTTAACGTAAGAGCCGCATAGAATAAACATCAGATGTTTGAGAGCTGCAAGACATGAACAAATATTACCTGCTTTTATTGGAAAATAAGCAAATGTGCTTTTTATTAACATTAAATGAGACTGCCAAAAATAATAACAAAAGGGGTAAAAGGAGATATTGATAATGATATTAATTTGTTCAATGATATTTGTTTGCTAATGATATTTAGCTTCCCCAGCCGCCCTGCCGGGAGCCACATAATATATGTGAAAGAGCCGCATGCGGCTCCCGAGCCACAGTTTGCCCACCCCTGACATAGCTGAATGGATTTGGTATGTAACATCAGTGGTAGGAAACAAAGCCAATGATTTGCCTTCAATCTACTTTAAGGTAAAATGAGATGTTTTCAACTATGTAGAAAAATATTCACTACATTGAAACTCTGATTTCAAACAGAAATACATCCTAACTTCAAATAATCATATTAACATTTCCTCAGAAAGATTAAAAAGGAAAATATGTTTTAAATTGCTTGAGAGTAAAATCCAGAAAGAGTTCCTTGAAAAGTTCTTAGGACATCATTATATCTAATTATATTATGAACCAGGTTGTGGAGTGTGGAACAAAAAACACACCCAGTAACGTCAGGAAGAAACTGATGTGTGTGTGCCCTTGATTTGCAGAAAAATCTGAAAACTAAACACACCCACACCACACACAGAAGACCTGCCATTCGAGACCGAAGTTTCCCACTTGCTTAGCCTTCTCAGCTGCTCAAGCCTTAAAAAAGAGCTACACCCTGGTGCTGCCTTTCACCTGTGGACAACTTGCTATCTAGGGCTGAGCTTTTCCGTCTGCTCAGTCCTGTCATTTAGTTGCTTACCTGTAAAGCTGCCTGAAACCTGGTACTGTTTTGTTAATTACTAATTAAACTATTTGATTTCTGTATTTTATTAGGATGCTTCATATCTATAAGCTGTCTTGGGTGCTCTTTTTAAACAGAAAGATGGGATATAAATAAACACGCATATAATACAAGTAGAGTCTGTAGCTTTAAGAGATGAATGTCAACTGAAAACTTGGGAGACTACATTCTAATCATGGTGGTCATTTTGACGATTGCTAGGAAACCACAATATTGCTAAGACTTCCTAGCACAGCTGGTGTTAGGGGTAGCCTTAGGTGGTCCCTTGCTGAGCTGCTGATGGGCTCACTCACAGCAGCAGCTTCTTGCAAGTGGAGTTTGGAGGAATCAGCTGAAAGTGGGGGAGTGGTCACTTCCTTCCCAAGACCCTCTCTACCCCCCCTTCCCAACTTTCCCCTCCTAGTCTGCTGTCTGCACACAGCCTTTGCTCCTGCGAGTATTTGGTATATTTAATGTGGAATGCACGAAAACAAAGGGCAGCATTGCCTATTAGGAACAATGGGAGAGGCTTGACGGCCCATTGGATATAAAAGGAGCCAGGGATGTCAATTGACTTGCATGGGCTCTGCTGAAATACATTGCAACACAAAAAAAGTTGCAATAAAAATGCAGAATGGATTTGGGATGAAGGCCTCCGGGCCCAGATAGACTGCTCTGGGTCTGGAATGACGGCCCACAGGGCAGAATGATGGCTTCTGGGAGTAGCAGAGGGTTTTGGGCTGGGAACAACAACACACAGAGTAGAATGACTGCCCCTGGGTGTTCCGAGACTGGAACAGCAGCCCCTGAGTGGAATGATGTTCCCTGTGAGTAGCAGAAGTTTTCTGGGACTGGAATAGCCCTGGGAGCAGCAGAAGTGCTCTGCGACTGGAATGATAAGCCCCCAGGGTGGAATGACGGCCCCCAGGAGCAGCAGAAGTGTTCTGGGACTGGAATGGCAGCCCCCAGGGTGGAATTACGGCCCCGTCATTAAAATCAGCATAAGATATTTCATTCCATGCTAAGGTTTGTGATTACAGGTGCAGATCACTGATTTTAAGCAAAGGGACTGTCTATTTATTTATTTATTTATTAGATTTTTTAAGTCAGCACTCACCCAAAGGTTCTCATGGTGACTTACAATATTAAAACCAATATGGTAAAACAACATAAAAACAAATAACATATAAAATTTTAACATTAAAACATTAAAATATTGAAATATGTGGCTGTCACCATACCAGTACTAAAACAGCCCAAACATGTGGTTACCCTCCAAATGCAACAACAGAAAAACCCTCCCAGCCTTGCATACCCTGCAGAAACTAAACAAGTCCGGCAGGGCATGGGTGTCATCTGAGAGTGCATTCCACACGATAGGGGCCACAACCAAGAAAGCCCTCCCCCGGTGACATCTAATTGAGCCATCCTGGGACCAGGCATCTGCAAGAGGCCCCTAGATGATGACCGAAGGGAGCACAGGAGGTTGCAACAGGAGAGGTGGTCCTGTAGGTATGAGGGTCCCAGACTATTAAGGGCTTTAAAGGTTAACAGCAACACCTTGAATTGGATCCAGAGACTAATCAGTAGCCAGTGCAGCTGCCGCAGAATTGGAGTAATATGAGCTGACCATGATGTTCCGGTCAGCAACCTGGCAGCTGCATTCTAGACCACCTGAAGTTTCTGAAGCGTTTTCAAGGGTAGCCCTATGTAGAGTGAATCGTAGTAGTCCTCTTTGAAGGTAACCACTGCATGGATCAATGTGGCAAGGTCTGACTGACAAAAATAAGGAGCCAGCCGGTGGGCCTGGCATAGGTGAAAAAATGCTGACTGTGCTACCACTTGTTTATCCAATGATACAGCAGAATCCAACCATACCTTGAGGCTCTTTAGAGTCTACAGCTGTCAGCTGAATATCATCGAGTCTCAGGAGTGACCCTCCATCTCAGTCTTTCCCAACCACATGACCTATGTTTTGGATGGATTCAACTTCAGCCAGCTCCCCCGTAACCACTGGACCACAGCATCCAGGCACTGGGATAGTGCTGAGAGCCCTGCCATTGGCTGCTTATCCAGCAGGAGGAAGAGCTAAGTGCACTCAACTCCAAACCTGGCAAGAGGGTGCACATATATATATTAAATAACATCAGAGAGAGGACTGAACCCCGTGGGACCCCACAAGTCAGGTTTTGTCGGGAGACTTCTCCCCAATAGCAACCCTCTGAGAGCATCCCTGGAGGAATGAGGAGAACCAACTAAGGGCAGTGCCTCTTACCCCCAGGGAGGCAAGGTGGTTAATCAGGACCAAATGGCCAACTGTATTGAAGGCCGCTGGTAGATCCAGAAGGATCAACAGGGCTAGCGTGCCTTTATCCAGATGTAAACAGAGATCTTCAACCAAAGCGACCAGAGCTGTCTTGGTCCCAAAGCCAGGCCTGAAGCCTGACTGAAAAGGGTCCAAGGCAGATGTCTCATCCAGGAAAACCTGGAGCCGCTCAGCCACTGCTCACTCAGCTACCTTCCCCAGATAAGGTAGATTAGACACTGGGCAGTGATTGGCCAGCTCCTTTTTATCTAAGGAGGGTTTCTTTAGCAAAAGTCTAATAATCGCCTTCTTAAGGAAGCTGGGGAAACACCCCTGTGAGAGACAAATTAATAATCTGTCTCAAAGGGTCGCTTACCACTTTGTGGAATGATTTTACCAGCCATGAGAGACAAGGATCCAAGGAGCAAGTAGTTGGCTTCACAGCTGTCAGGATCATGTCAACATCTGCTAGGGTGAGCAGGCCAAAAGATTTTAAAAAAGAACGAGACAGTGCAAGCGGAGCCCCCATCCCACTATTGTTATCAAATTCAAAAGCCAATTCCAGGTGGAGCTTAGAGACTTTATTCACAAAAAAGTTTGCAAATGAAATCACAGCCGAGAGACAAATCAATATTAGTTTTAGGACACACCAAAGAGGTGGTCAATTTTCAAACTTATCTGAATAACTGAGCTGGATGTGAGCTAGCGGATGCAACGGAGGCAGCAAAATAATCTCTTTTTGCCGCTTTCACTGTCACCTTCAATTGGGCTCTATAGCATGTTCTCACAGCTTCATCCTGTATTCATCACCAATTCTGTTCTAGCTGTCTGAGCAACCTCTTAAAATCTCTTGGACTCTCCTTATACCAAGGAGCCACAGAGACACGAGGGTGTAGAGGGCATCGGGGAGCAATCCGATCAATAGCTTCCTGAAGACCTCTATTCCAAATCTTAGTCAGCTCATTGAGGGAACTGCTGGCAGGTTCAGATAAATTCCGCAGAGCATTTTGGAAACCATCAGGATCCATTAGTCTCCGTGGGTGAGCATAAATATGCTCATTGCCCCAGCAGGGGGGAAATGGCCACCCCCAATGACCCTTAGACTTGTCATTTCAGTCCGAGAACACTTTTGCTACTCCCAGGGACTCTCAATCCAGGCCCAAAACAGTTCTCCTATTCCCAGGGGCCATAATTTACTCTGGAACCTGTCATTCCAGTCCCAGAGTACTTCTGCTACTCCCAGGGGCCATCATTCCACTCTGGTACCTGGCATGTTCAGTCTGTGCTGTTAAACACTAGGAATTCAGGTACCTCTGCCTATACCTTAAAAGCTGACACAGAGCTGAGATGGCTCAGTGCTACTTGGTGCAGCTCCAAAATTTGTACACCCCTGCCCCGAGATTACATTCTGAGATAATTTTGAATTGCAGATCTATGATCAAATCCTGAAGAAATTAATGTTTAAAATAAATAAATTTTTAGTCCTAATAAATCCTGCATTTTTCTATTGCTTCTGTTTATTTTTTTTAAATGAATTAGCATGGCCCATTAATTTTTTTAAACATTCTAAGAGTGAACAAAACACCATGCAATTACATCCTTTCCCATGTCATAAGAAAGCACTGTCCAGTAAGCCTTTGCACTGGTTTACCTACTGCATGTGCTATATGGGAACTGAAAAGTGATTAGTAAGAACCAGACATGGACTTCTGAGGCTAGGTTTTAAAAATTCATCACTCAGCCTTAATCTAGGCTCACTGTGTAATTTTGATCAAGTCAATATAGCCTTTTATTTTGAGATGTTTATTTATTTAATTTCTACCCTGTCTTATTTTCCCAACAGGGACTTGAAGTAGGAAACGGAGCCCAGTTATATTCTCTCACCCATGGCTACTAAAACCCGGAACTGGCCCTGCTTCCAAGGCCTGATTTCAGTCAGTCAGGGGTCTGTCTGTGGGGAGACTGAAAAGGGTAAAAGATGGAAAATAAGGAAGGAAGCAAGGAAAGGGGAGAGAAGGAGAAGCTGCAGTGGGGGAGAACAGAAAAAGGCAGCTAGGTGCACAGAACAGAAGAAAAGGAAAGAAGCCGCAGGTGGAAGGAAGGAGGGAAAGCGGGTGAGGAGAAAGAAGAGAAAGGGAGCAGCCGTGGGGGCTGCCAAGGGGAGAACAGTGTGGAGGATACAGGGAAAAAATGCAATCCTCCCTATAAGTCTTCATGGGTCCCTCCCACACAGACATACAGACATTGAGATTCCTGAGCCCCAACAAACCTCCCCCAAGCACATACATACAGGGCAAGCAATCTTTTCATGCTGATCTGCCTCTGCTTTCTTGCTTTCCCATCTCAGAGCAATCCTTGAACAGAAGTGGTAGAACGATGGTCCAAATTTACTCACTACATGTGCAGATTAATTTATTGAAATGAAAATTCTTCACTTGCCAACAGGGGAACTGCTTCCCAAGTCCACAGGCTACTGCTAGATTGAGATGAATGGTTGTATGCTTATCAATTCTACTACAAACTTAAAGGCCAGAAACATTAAAAAAATTAAATAAAATTACATCTATTTTTTTTCAAAATTAAGTTTTCCACTATGCAACCATGCAGAAATGCATAATGGTATTCATTACTTAGCTCTACCAGTCTCATTCATATTAAGTGGAAAATTTCATGTTCAAATATCCTTTAGTTTTAAAGAAACAACATTAATCTTTTAAGAAATCCTTTTATCATTGTTAAAAACCAGCCATTTTTGTATAAGATAAAGTTAGTTACTTGTAATGAAATCTGCATGTTATTTCTATATCTACCTGCGGTTCTACATCAAGTATTGCAATTAATCCCTGTTCATGGATCTTTCGTATCGTTTCCAGTTTTGTCCCATACATTGCATCCTCATGGCTACCATATTCCAAATATTCATTGTTGGAAATGTCCTGCATCATTTGGTCATGTGAAACAAAGTAATAATTCTTTCCATTCTCTTCATCTTTCTTTGGTGGTCTGGTTGTATCTGTAATTACAAAAGTAAACATCAAAAATTTAATTTGATTAGATTTGTCTTCTCTTATTTCGTCACCCCAACCAAAGCATACATTTTTGCAGTTTTCAAAAGACTCTATACTGATGACAAAGTCATCCAGGAGTAAACACTGTAGAGTATTACTTTAATCTTTAGATATGTACAAATGGAAACCTGCAAGGACTTGAGAGGGGGGGATCTCATTTCCCCTTTCTCCTCTATTCTTTCCGCTGTTGAACAGTAATAAGCAACCAGACCTAGGTGAATCATGCAAATTAGGTAGTAGCAGGTAGCCTGGTGGTTGCTGCCAGGTCTGGCTCAACAAGTCCTTCCTCAAAGGCCAAAACAACCCTGGAAAGGGCCCTGTCCCCCTGCCTTTTATTGACAGAAATCAAGCCTAGAATGCTGTGGTTGCCTAGCAAAGGCCACTGAGGGCTTCTGTTTCTTAAAGCTATAGGTGCTCCCTTTATCATCTTGTTTCTTAAAGCTACAGGTGCTCCCTTTATCATTTTGTTTTAACCCCTAATGTAATTTTTGTTTTCATATTTCAGATTTTTCTGCAAATCTGGGATTTTTTCCCGGCTTTGCAAAAAGATCTGTCTTGTCTGTTTGTGGGCCCAGTCTCCAGATTTAAGTATCCTTAAGTAGGCAACTTAGCTATTAAAATATATGATCTTTGCAAAGTCTAT
This sequence comes from Lepidodactylus listeri, assembly GCA_029233225.1. Classification (NCBI taxonomy): domain Eukaryota; kingdom Metazoa; phylum Chordata; class Lepidosauria; order Squamata; family Gekkonidae; genus Lepidodactylus; species Lepidodactylus listeri. Next base: position 93,362,028 of record JARCFY010000001.1, read on the forward strand.
CAATAGTTAATTCAGTCTGGTATTTGTACTTTGGAACTACAGGTTTTTTCTTCCTGAAAGAAACCTTTCTCAAAGACTCTTCAGAAGATTGTTTTTAAAACTAATTGTTTACTGTGAGTAAACCTTAAAGATAAGCTATCTCGTCTCCATTATATTTTGCTGAGGGGTGGAGCAGGAGGAAGGAAACAGTGTATATGAAGTTTGGAGTAGATCTGGCAACAGAACTCTGAATTCCATCACCGGGGGTGGGTGCATGGGACTGATGCATTACTCATCACTGCAGATGGAGAAATTCTATCACCTATACAAGGTACTGGAATGGAAGTTTGTTTTGGGACACTGCATGCCAAGCAAATGCTATAACCACTGGGCCACAGTCCCCCCCCCCACACTTCTACAAGTATTACAGAACTTTCATTTATTCCCCTTTCCATAGTAGTTCTCTGAGATCTCAAAAATGCTGCACCAGAAGGATAGCGAACCCTCACAAATAGCACAGGGTGGGGGGGGGGGGTCTGCAGCAGGAAGGAGTATTTGGTAAAAAACCCCTGTCCCCCAGCCAAAAAACATCTTTAGATTTAACCCCATATGCTTAATTTTTACCAAATTAAAACTGTTATGTGTTCCAGTGGGGTATCTGCGATACAGTACAATCCTATGAAGAACAAGATTGTATAGGATAGTAATAATTGTCTGTGGCAGGAAAATGAACACGTGTCTTGTAACATTTTAAAGACGAACAGATTTATTGAAGCACTCTCTTTTGGGGTCTGGGTTTATGTAGTAATAAATTAGGTACCATACAATACTTAATTAATGTTCAACCACCTATCAAATTTAGCACATTACTTACGTGGAATAGGATATGCAAATCTGTCTGGATGTTTTGTGATCAGTGTATTTTTTATATGTCTTCTCCCAACACCATGTGCTCCTATATGAAACAGAAATTTAAAATGATCGTTGAGGTTCAATAATACACTGTTACAATTATAGAACAAAAGTAATATTCAAAAAATTACCTAGTAACACTAGTGTTTTCCTTTTGAATGCTGGCAATTTTACTACTTCTTCATATGTGACAAGATCTAATTGATCAAACACTGCAACAGAAAATAAAAACCAGAAATAAGAAAAAAATTGAATCATGCTTATTTTCCACTAACACCATATTTGATTTTATGATCATTATATTTGCGTCAAAATGCTATAACTAAACTATTATAATAAAACATTTTTTTCTTACATTTTACTAACACAAGATACTTCACAAGAACAGTTAGATCAAGAAAAATTCAAATTACATGCTTAAAAAATTGTGGTTGGAACCATGCAAGTGCTGGGATCCCTGAAAGTGAGCAGTAAAGTTTATAGACAGTCACAGATGAATACAAATATGAGAACATCTACTTACTATAAACAGTAAACAATTTAGATATTTTCTCAAAATGAATAGAAAACTAAAAGCTTGATTTTATTACTTTATTCTTTCAGCTACATTCTTCCACATAAATCTATCTGATTAATTGTAAGTAGAGTTCTCTTTACACAGAAGTGCTAATTTTATATTAACATGCTCTTTTAAATTTTGACAGCGAATGAAGATCTAGAACAAAGAGGGTGGCTTCACTGGACATTATAAAGCCTTCAGTGTAACAGAAGCATATAATAAAATATGACCCCAGCAATGATTTGTCAACTGTCCTTATGCTTACTGCAGTACTACAATCCAACGTTAATTGTCATGATACAGCAAATCATGTTTAAAACTGCTCTGTTCTTTCTTGTTTCCAACAATGAAATATTTTTGTTGATACGACAAACTCTACAGACAAATCCCTCTGTAACTGACAAAAGGGCATCTTTCAATATATAATTGTAACGGTGCAACAGCAAAGAAGTTTCAAGCATTGCCCATACGATTTTGCATGCTTTCAAAAAAGAAAGAAGATTCTTTGGCAATCATGGCTAGGGGTGTGCATTCGGATCTACCCAATTTGAAAAACGTACCCATAAATACCTTATTGGTATTTTTCAGGTATATTTCTGTATCCAAAAGGTATCCGAGGTTTTTTTTTTGTAGAACTGGGGAAAAAAATCCCGAAAAAATCCTGGATATATTCTGGAATTACTGGCAAACCCCAAAAACCATCTGAGTGGCTGGAGAAGATTGCTCCTGCCGGTCAGCTGCTTCTTGGGATTTCTTCTGCAGTCCCTTTAAACAGGGGGCATTTAAAGGGACTGCAGAAGACAGCCTGCAAAACAACTCTCCCTTCTAGGCTCAGTTGGGCTCTCTTGGGCAGTCCAGTTTAAAGGGCCTGCCCAAGAGAGTCCGTGAGGCAGCTGAGCCCACAGGGAGACTCTCCCCACTGGCTCAACTGGGGTTCTTTAGAGGGCTCTATGGGGCAGTCTAGTTTAAAGGAACTGCAGAAGAAATCCCAAAAGAAATCCTGAAATCCCAAAAGAGCCCCAGCTGAGCCAGTGGGGATGTTCTCCCCAGGAGCTAATCTGCTTTGTGGGCTCTCTTGGGCAGTCTGGTTTAAACCAGACTGCCCAAGACAGCTTCAGCTGAACTGGCAGGGAGGGTCTCCCCACAGGCTCAGCTGCTTTGTGTGCTCTCTTGGGCAGTCCAGTTTAAACCAGACTGCCAAAAGAGCCCCAGCTGAGCTGGACGGGAATGTCTCTCTGGGGGGCTCAGCTGCTTCACCGAACTACCCCAAAGAGCCCCAGCTAAACTGATAGGGAGAGACCCTGTGGGCTCAGCTGCTTTGTGGGCTCTTCTGAGCAGTCTCTTTAAACTGGACTGCCCAAAAGAAATCCAGCTGAGCTACCTGTCAGCTGTTTTTTGTGGCTTTGTTGCTGCTCTTCCCCCCTTGTTTTTTTCATTCTTTAGTCTATTGGACATAAAAAAATCCAGGTTTTCCAAAAAATCCCAGATCTGAATACTTTATTGGTATTGAGTTCTGGGTTTTTCTGGGAATCCCATTTATTTCCAGCTCCAATAGACTTGAACTGAAAAATACTGAGAAAAAAAATGCATACCCATAATCATGGCTTTATTTTAATAAAATTATTGCAATACAGTTTTAGCTCTAGGTTCAGAAGACTGGAATCTAAACTGGGATTTTATTTTCTAAGATTGAAATTTTTAAAATTGACTTTTTAAATCGCCTTTTAATACTATGTTTTTAAACTGTAGCCCCCCCGCCCTTGTGCAGGACTCTGAACAGGCAGTATAGAAATGTCCTAAATACTGTTCTAAATCAAGGGTCACCTTCATGGTGCCCATAGGTGCCACGGTGCACACTGACACCTTTCCTGGTACTCTAGAAGTGCTTTTAAAAAGTGGATAGGGCCAGGTGGGGCTTTTGCCTAACAAGGTTTTTGATTGGCCATTGGAGATTTTATTGGCTGTAGCAGCTGCAACCACAATACAAAGAACTTCTCTGTGTGACTGAAGGTAAGCCGCAGCAGCAATTTTGTGACAGCTATTTTGTTGCTGTGCCCATCATACGGTGTCAGAATTCCAAAGGTGTCCACAGGCTTAAAATGTTTGGGGACCCCCATCTGAAATAAATATGAATTCAGGCATATCTCTGTGAAATGCTGGATGATATTTTTGATATAGTCTAGAAAACCTTGTCGGCTGGTACATGATGTTGGAAAGTGTTCTGCGTATAAAATAAAACCATACAACAACTATATCAGGGTTCCCCAATGTGGTACCAATGGGCATCATGGTGCCCACCAGTACTTCTGCTTCTGCCTGCCAAGCTTTTAAGAAAGTGGGCAGGGCCTTTGCAAGGCAGGGCTTGTTATTGGGTGCCCTCATTGGAATGAAAAGGTTTTTTATGGATACCATAGCAGCAGAAGCCACTGGAGGCTCAAGAGGACTAGTAAGCATCCAGGCATATGGTTCTACTCCCCCTACAGGCTTCCTTTCTTTTTCTTCCCCCTTCTCTTTCTCTCTTCTTTTTCCTGGGTTTCCCTTCATTTCTTTTCATTGCTCTTCTCCAGTTATTCTGTGAATTGAGGAAGGACATATTGCCTTTGGCCTTACATACGGTGGCAGCCATTTTGGGGTGGTGTTCACCACACCTTCTCAAAATTCCAAAGGTGCTTGCAGACACAAAAGGTTGGGGACCCCTGAACTACTTCACCTTGTTGATAATGTAAACTGTACATATTGGATTAAAAATAAATCCAGAGAAATTCAGGATATTTTCTCATAGGTTATTAATTTATACATCCCAGATAGCCAATGATGCCCCTAAATGTTATTCAAAAAATATAAAGTGCTGTCTAGCTATGTTGCAGTTTACTAAAAACAGACTTGGTTAAATTTTCAGGTTATTAAGACTGAAAAACTTGTTGGACACTAAATATCACTACTGTATATTCTACCCAGCCCAGCCTCTAATGATACAAAATTTGAAGAACCTCCAATATATTATTCTGGGTGAAAACAACATGAAAACTAAATAGCAATTTTCACCCCAACCCTCAATATAATTTCACTGGAGGAAATCCTAATGTGAAGAGGCCATTGCAAAATTAGTGGAATCAAACATTCACTGTATTCTACATGTGACCACTAGTGATTTCAGAGTTTCCAAACAGAAATGAAAAAAACAAATTGTACACAAGATTAGAGGAGTACATGGACACATTTAGAGACTGAACTTTCAAACACTTCTATATTTCTAGCCAACAAAGAAAAGGAATTATTGAAAGGAAACAGTAAGAAGCAAATAAAGAGGCATTGTCACTTGACAGGTTACTTACATGCACAGAGGCCATTGGGATTAAGACAGCATGAAAAATGTACAGGGGTCATTGAAATATGGCTTGTAATATATTAGTAAAATAAAAAATATATGCACAAAATAAACTTTCACCATGCAATATTCTAAACACAGGCAAATAAATCACATTAAATGATAAGCATGTTTTAGAAAAGCTTGATCTGGTCTATGTTGCAATTACTAGCATTAAAGGAAGCATAATTTCATATGAAAGGTATAGTATTTGAAGAACTCACAATAATAACAGTAGAAGGTTTATACACATATATTTAAACAGACTGCAATATGCCTTTACAATTTATTTCAGAATGTAAAAAATAAGGAAAAGTAATATCTGGTTAGTAGTATACTTGGACTTGAAACAGACTTTTTGGAAAATGGAGCCTTAAGGTTACGAGTTCTGAAATAATTAGAGCAGAAATAAAAATCAAGTAGCAGTAATATTTGGTAGAAACCAAGAAATACTGGCAATTCATTATCCATTGTAAACAGAGACAGGACAAACTTAACTATATTGGATTAAAGTCCAGATTTAGTCCATTTTAGAGAATGCTTTCATTTGTTATCTACTTTGCTTATTTTATTATAACATTTACATCCTGCCTTTCCCTATGAGGCTCACAATTTGTTGTACTAAAACCATAAAATAAACCATTCTTAACAATACTCCATAGAAAACCTTATTCCCGCAGCACAAGTCCTGCTGAATGCCCTCACAGGCAGCATGGCCTCACAGTGCTTTCTACAAACTGTCAAAGATGATGCCCCCGTATCACCTCAGGGAACCTGTCCCCATGAAATGGTGCCACTTTAAAAAAGGAACAGGCTCACCCAGGCAAGCAGCTCTCTGTGAAGAGATGTCTCCAACATGACAATCAGTAAAATGTAATGGGTGCACAAGGACATATGGAGCGTAATGATCTCTATTTATAGTAAGGTTTTGATAATTTGTTAATTAAGAAGGCAATAGCATGCATCCTCTTTTCCTCAATGTGGACTGAGCCATTTGACTGTTCAAGGGCTAGGTACTGATAGGAAGAGGTGGAACAACAGGGTATGAAGGATTTAAAAAGGAAGTAGCTGGCGGAGTAGTTTTAGTGACTGTTCTGTATGCCAGGAGTTTTGACGGTTAAGACACCATTTAATTACCCCTACCCTATCCTACTCCTCAAAGCCCATGACCAAGTGCCCTCAGAGAATAGCTGCAGTGCTGCAAAAAGACTACCACTGCCACATTTCAGTAGGGGTTTAGCTGCCTCCACTTGTCTTTAGGAAGCCTCCTTTACTCAACTAGGCTGTTCTCAAATCTATTTTGGTATGCAATTGTTATAGGAATGGAACACTTAAAAACAATGAACATCTTCTCAGTCAGCCACAGCACAAGACTAAGGTAAGGCAATGACATAGGATTAGGAATCCTAGTTGTAACATCCAAAAGTACCTTTTGTTAGGATCAATTTAAAAAGGTCACAATACCTAATATAACATCAAAAGCAAACCTCTAACTTGGTCAGTATGAGGGCTACTACAGTTTGCTTTACTTCTGCTCTTGTCTTATATAGGAGCCATGCATTCTGATTTGTGCTAGAGATCCAAGTTGCAGGCTTTAATATTTTCAAAGAGGAACACTATTGTTACTTTTAGGTCATGATAGCACTTAGGTGCAACCCTCAATTTCTTTTGTTCTCATATGGCCTAGTCTAATTAAGTCTCCCCCCTCCCTAAATTGTTACAAATTAAATAAAACAAGGATACACCTCAAAGATGAACAAAGATGAACCTTTGAGTGGCACCTCAAAGATGAACAAAATTTACTCCAGCGTTAAGGTACTATTGATAGGCTGTATTATTTTGCTACCTTAGACTAACATGGCTACTCATATGGAGTCAAGTTATGGACTGTGAAGCTTTCCATCATGCCCTGAATTACCACCCCCTCCGTTCGTGTGTTTTCACTGAACATTTAACCTGAAGAAAAGTTCTGAGAAATCTGAAAGCTTACTCACTACTTGATGATATTTTAATTGTTCATCACAGGCTACTTGCATTTTTGTAAGTCATAAAATGTTATAAAATTCCCCCCCCCCTTGAATTCAGTTACTAGGAAATATCTGATTCCTATTTTACCATGTATCAACATTTGGACATTTTAATAGAATGATAATCTTACATTCATAAATAACCTTCATATAAGGCCAGAAATTATGAAGGACCCCCCAATAAGAAAACAAAAGAATTTAGGACAAAACGCAGTACAGGTTAAGCCTGCTCCAGTTTCAGTGGGGAAATTGTACTTAAATCTTTTCAGGTTTAATTAATGGGATTTAAAGTGCATAATTTGGGCTGGATTATGTCCTTGTCTGAATAATCTGCAATTTCTGTGTTGTTTGAATAATCTGTCAGTTTCTGTGATAAAAAGGTCTTTTAAGGTAAAAGTGTTTTTCAAGGAAATGAAACTGGCCTCATTAAAGGACATTACTTACAAATCCTCTAATTATATAATGCAACAAACATTCTGGTCTCCTTTGGAAAGCTGCAATATTCTGCATTACAAGGTCCATTCCTCAAATTAACATACATTAATGATATCTTTACAAGCATGAATTATATTGGGAACAGTCCACTTTGAGGCTGATTATTCTGTTTTATATTGAGAGCATTATACAGTGCATAATGGCTAGGAGCTGGGGCTAATTAGGAGTTAAGAGGGGCAAATTACATGTAATTTGCAAACGAATGCAACAGTATGGTTACAAGGGTTAGACACCAGAGGAATTAAGTATTACTATACTGTATTTTAAATATAAATTGATTTTTAAAGATTATTCATATGTAATATACTTTTTTACAATTGGTATTTTATCAGCTGTACTAAACACAGCAATAGACATTTAATTAATGTTAAACAAGATAAGAGGCTGCACCCATGGGCCAGTTTCCATTAACAGAAGGCATTTCTGTCAGCAGAACAGAACTTTCCTGCCTCCCCTCTTGTGCTGGCAGCCCAACAAATTTCTCAGCTGCTCGTGGGTGACGGAGACCCTTAAGAGCCGCACAAAGGGTGAATTAAAGAGCGGGAAATCAGTAAAAATCACCCTACTCCTCCTGCTGATGGAACCAACCTTGGATTCAACTCATTATTTTCACTGTTGTGTGACCTCATTTCCCCTTCTTCACTGCAGACTTTTGTGTCCTATCGAATTTTGTCAAAGAACAAAACAGGAAATGCTATTAATACTGGCATATCACTAGGGGGATTTAGGGTTTTTCATTGCTGTAAATCATGAGTTGCAGAATATGCCATCCAATGCAGCCCCCCCAACCCCCCACAACTTTCGTATAACAAACAGAAAAGTATATTTTTGTAGATTTTGTGAACATAAAACTTCTCAAAATATATGCTGTTTTGATAAAAGGTTTACAGATATTAAATGGGTAGAATGTCCACAGTCAACACTACAGAATGCTTTAGACTTCTCATTGGCTCTACCCTACTCTCAGCAAGTTCTTCTCAGAAGTTCCATCCTCTATCCTAAACCACAACAGGTAGATTCTCATAAATCCATTCCCATCTTCCCCTTCCACAAGGAGCTTGCTGAGATCTGAGCAAAGTTGATGCACATATTCATACATTCCCAGGCACAAAATTCCATAGGGCATGGAGGGCTGCTGTGAAGAGGGGAAACTGGGCATCATTATCATCTGCTCTTCTCTTTTGCACAAATGAGCCTCTTTGTTCAGCCAGCAGTACAGAGAGTGGTTGCCTGATATCCCTTTTTCACAGTAGCAGGCCCCTTGTGGCAGTTTGTCCAGGGGGTTTCTGTGATTTTAAGCATCAACTTTTTGAAATCTCAGGGAAATGGGAAATGTTCCAGTTTACAATCAGGCTTGCAGTTCACAGGATTCCCTGATCTATGAAAATCCTCAAATTCTGCAAAATCTCATTCTGAAGTAGTAATCAAGAAAGTCAAATATATAACAAAGTTTATACTTTGCATCAGCTCCAGAATTTGAAATACTGACAATAAAATTCCAGACTGGATACATCTATGTCAAATAATGTTAGATGATTCTGCTTACTGTGATGGAATTACATCAGTTAACCTGAGGTAGATGTAGCAAGTTAAACTAGGTTGAACCTTTATTTTCTGAAAGTTCAACTGTATCACAGAAATACTTATGGAACTGCCAAAATATTGCTAAAAAATCTTGGATCACCCAACTCTCCTCCCTGAAAATTTTGCCCCAGACACAATAGAATCTTTCCTACATTCAACTCAAAATACATCTAGCTACTGCCTATGTTTTCTTCTGCAATTATTTTTGAATGTAACACATTTTTATTTAGGTGTTTACACTGAGTGCCAGTGATTAAACTGAAGGTTTACTGTTAGATAACAAATGAGGCAGCAGTCTTACATAAGCTTACAAGTGCATTATATTGTTCTCACCTGCATTGTGCTTTGCTAAGTATTTGTCTTTGTATTGCTTCTTTTTCTTCCCAAACCACGTACAGCTTGCCTGTTGCTCCTGTTTAGTCTTCTCCATAGCAATACAAGCTACCCGCCTTGCAAGTGAAGAGGAAACAACTATCAAATTGTTACTGTGGACATATTAGAATCCTCTTGAATAAAGCAGTGTTTGCAATTACAAATACCAATTAGTCTTTTTTAAATACCAAAATGTGGTAGCCTCACTTTATTTTAATGCCTATGGTTAAAATTAACTTCCAAGATTTCAAATTAGAATGTTAAACAGCTGTATTTTAAAGAACTCAGTATACTCCAACAGCAGCTACCACAAATAGGAAAATGCTGATTTAAAAAGATAGTTGCAGCTTTTGAGGCAGATTAAGGTTGCAGTGTGTGGCAGTAACATTTCCCCCTCAGAGAATGTGGCGGGTGGGAGGCATGCTACTCCTTGGTGTCTCCTGTTAACAAGGTGCTCATGAATATTCTTGCCAGAAGTGAATGGACATCCCCCTTTCTCAGAATTCCAAACAGGATAAGTAGAATTCTCATCTATACATTCATTCCCTTGGTTCATGGAAGGGCAATGTGTGAATTTAGCCTAATTTGTGTGTCCTCCATAATTTAATTGAGGAAGGTTCTGACTGTGTGTGGGTCACCAAAAACTGGATGGATGCTATTATTCAACTTCCGTTGGTACTCTTTATTCCACGTGGGTATTCAGTGCAATATAAGCTACAATTTGAAGGGGGGTGGTCTGTGAGGCTCATAGGGATACTTTTTTTCTTTTGTAGATATCCACAACAGACCATAGCTGGTATCCAAAGATATGCGAAGATTCAAATGGAGGGTTACATTTTAAGAGGGGCAATGATTTGTGCCAATTTCCCCCTTCTCACTACAGACTCCCAATACTGTTCCTGAGGGTCTTCTGATTCCCAGGAACAAAATGGGAGGATCTAACGTAGGGCTGCCAAGTCCCCCGGTAGGGCGGGGGAAACACCTGTTTTTACTGCTTACCCCCGCTTTTTCAAAATTGGCCCCCGGGGAACAAAATGGCTGCCAGCAGGAAGTCGGAGTCTGCCCTGCCCTGCCTTAAAAGGGAAATGTCTCCAGAGAGCCTGCCCTGCAGTAAAAAGCCTCACCAGACATTTCCCCTTTAAGAAGTCAGCAAGAGAGCTTCCACAGCAAGAGAGGTCCGCCCAGAGATTAAGGAGGGACTGAAGGGGCTGCTTTTGCATGTGGCTTGCAAGGTAAGTTTCTCTTCCAGCTCTTTTCCTTCTCTCTCTCTCTCTCCCCCTTTCTTTCTTTTTTCTGTCCGTCCGTCTGTCTGTCTGTCTCTCTCTCTGTCCCCATCCAGCAGAGGTCTATCAGTGGCTATTATTAGCCACAAGGTCTAAATGGAACCCTTTGTCTGGGGCAGTGATGCTCTGAATTCTTGGTGCTTGGGGGGCAATAGTGGGAGGGCTTCTGAAGTTCTGGCCCCGCTGCTGGACCTCCTGAGGGCACCTGGTATTTTTGGCCACTGTTGTGACACAGAGTGTTGTACTGGATGGGCTGTACTGGATGGGCTGATCCACTGTGGCTTCTCTCCTGTTCTTATGATATGAAAATCATATTAAGCACTTGCGTAGCACTTAGTGCTTCATATTCTGCCGAGATGAGGAAGGATTCAGTAGGGCTGTTGCTCAGTGATAGAGCATCTGCTTGACATGCAGGAGGTATCAGCTTCTTCAGCTAAAAAAGGATCAGGTAATAGGTGACATTAAAGATCTCAGCCTGAGACCCTGGAGAGCCACTACCAGTCTGAGTAGTCAATACTGACCTTGATGGACCAATGGCCTGATTCAGTATTAGGAAACTTCATGAGTTCATGTGGAAGCATGTGGAAGCAACATCACAGGATGTGACATCACAAAATGATGTCACTTCCTTTCTCCTGGCTCCACCCCCAAAGTCTCCTGGCTCCACCCCCAAAGTCCCCAGGTATTTCCCAAGTTGGACTTGGCAGCCCTAATCTAACGGGAAAGGTAATTGGCAGAAATCACTGCCAATCTTGAGAAAATGTAAAGGCATTTCAGTTTTTTTAACTCGATGGCCAATATAACTTTTTGTTAGATATACCTGAGATGGGCCCAGAGAAAATCAGATTCTGTTGGTGCTTTTACAACTGTCTAGTGTTGGGGATGCCTCGTGGGACAGTGGACTCAGGTCAGCTACAAACCCCTTCTGGGCAAAGGCCCGAACCCCAGACTTCTTTTTAATGAAGCAAACTTACCCAGACCTCAGGGAGAGGCAGGGGCTGCGATGGGGTTGGTGGTGGCAACCTCAGGCCAAACAGGGACAGTTGGGCCCGCCACCCCAAAATCCTTCCTGGCAGCGGCTGTGGCAACTCTGACACAGCTGAGAGCATCCAAAGCCCCAGGGGGTGAGCATGGCAGTGATAGCATCAGAGGAGGCCCTGTGCTCTCCACCACAACTGGGGATGCCCTGGATGGAGCACGCAGAGAAGGTGCTCCGAAGAGATCCTCCCATGCCTGGCTTGCTGGTGATGGCAGGCTCCCAGACAAGTCAAGGAGAGAGAAGAGCTGTCATCCCTGGGAGTGGGCTGGGCCGGACTTTGGGGTTGGTGGCGCTGAAGGAAATGCAGGCAGGCCCAGCAGCAAAAAGCCTCCTGGGTCCTCCGCCATCCCTGGCAGGGCTCAGAGCGGGGCAGGCTCAACCCACAAGGAGGAAGAGGAAGCCAGGAGGAGGGGGAGGGGTTCCAGAGGACCAATAAGTACGTTAGGAATGAGGAGAAGGAGGAGGCCAAAAGGGGAAGGCAACAGGAAGGGAAACAGGAAGTAGAGGACTATAATAGGGAATTCCTGTCAATAGGCCAAGGAGGAGCATGTACCAGAAGCCTCTGCTGTGCAGTGGAGATTGCCTAGCAGAGAGGAGGAGGATTAGGGTGCGCAAAATCTCCTCCCCTCTTGTTCTGAGGCCTGGGAGTTCCTCACTGGGGTTGGGGGAAAATGGCAGAAGGCAGCATTTCCCCAGGGGTGGCTGAGGGCAGTTTTGAACACAGACAGCGAACCGAAGAAAAGTTTGACAAGGAGGTTTGGGTAGAATAAGAAGTCTCCCATTCAGGCCAAAAGGAATAGGGAATATATCTTCTAGGGAGAGAAGAATAATCCGTACCAGTGTTCACTCTAAGCTGAGTTAGTGTGAGCTAACTCACAGTTTTTTAGCCTCTGGCTCACACATTCTAGTCTTAGCTCAGAAAGGATGGCTCCAGAGCAAACTAATTTATGCAGTAGTCAAATCGCTCGCTCCCAACTGTAATGACAGTAGCTCACAGAGTAAAATTTTCGTTCACAAGACTCCACAACTTAGAGGGAACATTGATCCCTACCCAGTTAAACAGGGAAAGTCTCTAAGGAGTAGAAATTCCCTGCTCTAGTGTGATTGGAAACTGCTTGTGGAGACTTAAAAGTCAGTTAACAACTCAAGAAGATTTCTGGTGTTCCAAGAGAAGGGGTTTGGGTACTGGGAATAGGGTACCAGCCTCCTGGGCACCAAAAGAGTCTGCTAGTATACAAATAAAGTGAACTGGAGTGGTTTGGGAAAAACCAGGAACCAAAGCCTCTCAAAATAAAGAACTATAGTAACTGTGATTAATTCAAGAAACTCTCACTAGCCTGTTCTTTAAACATAATAGTTATGTTAATGTTAAATGTTGAATAAATGTTAAATGTTAATTGTTAATTAAATGTTAAATAAAACCTGTTATTTTTGAATTTAAAAAGCATCACAAGTGCCATTTTCTGTCATTTGAGTTAAAGGGAGACGCTAACCCTTCCCACAGGTCATGGGTTGAGAAAATAGCCATTACATATTACTAACACAGGGTGGGACTACTAAAGCTACTTTAAAGAGAAGACTACACATTACCTCAGTCAGTGAAGAGACACTCAAGTAAAACTGGAGGGGAAATCTTGCCTCTGAGGGAGGAAAGTTGAAGGGGTCTCATATAGGAGAGCATTATTTATGCAGTTTGGAGCATGGGGATGATACTACTTCTTCAGGAGGTGACAGTGGTTTTTCAGGTTACCAGCAGATTAGTCTATATCATTCAGCATTTGCTCCCTCTTTATTTGGAGGGAGTGGGAAGGCAGTGGGAAAGACTCTCAAATTCGCTCTCATTATTCTGGCTTCCAGCCCATATTTGGGATGGCTTTAGTAGTTCTAATAGTCAGTCCGCCTAAAGGGGACCAATGGAGATACCACATTGTTTATATTCCTGGATTTTTCAGTAACTTTTAATATGGTTAATCATTCTTTTTTTTTTTTTTTGGACAGCCTATAATACTTTTAGTAGTGGTTAGTCTCTTTCTTGGAGGAATCCTGACAGTGGGGGATAATGGAGGAATATTTCTTTAACATAAAGGAGTTGCCAGCCTGGGTTTTTCAGAAATCCTATCACAGTTAGCACTGCCTGCCTCTTGGTCCATCAACAGTCTAGGAGTATGTGTGCATACAGTTCTTACAAGAGGTGGTGAGCAAGTGTGTGGGCATTAGTCCATCACCACAGGATTCAATGTCAAACTGGCCCAACAGCCAATCCAGTTGCTGAGAAGGAATCTAATTCAACACTGCTTTTGCAAAATGTTTAAAATACCAAGTTTTGACACCTCCATTGATTACTGCCATTACATTTATATTATTTTTATAGAAAAAACAACTTACCATTCCTGAAGCTCAGGAGAAGGAATGAGGCCAGCAGTTCCATTTTTTGAATTCTCTAGTTTACCCTGCCACCAATTATGATCATCTTTGCTAATAATCTGGATAATATCACCAACTCTAAATCTGATTCCAGCTTCTTTGCAGGGAATAAGGTCATCCTTTGCTGGGTCATATTCAAATTGTGCTCTTACGTATATCTATAAAACAGGAGTTTGACACACTGCAATGTTAATATAATTAGAAATTGTGGATTAAAAGTTGATTTGTTGTCTAGCTGCAACACAGTGCTTATGTCCAAGTTTAGGTTTTGGAAGCAAAAAATGATGGCTGAAAACAAACAAAAAGCTGGAAAGAATCATGCTGATTGTGATTATGATGACACCTTTAATGTTATTTCAGTTTTTTTGGGAACTACTTCTTTGTTCATGTGAAAATTACTCTTGGTAACTAAAAAGACGGAATAGAAGTCTGCATATTATTCTAATATACATGACTTTTATATTTACTAGCAAAAACTGAATAATACAGAAGCTTAAATATGACAAAATAAATAGTGAAAGATATTACCTTATGATAAACATCTTTAAATATATGTGGATTACAAATATGCTATTACACAAAATTCTCTTATGATTGGCATCTATCGTACTGTAACTAAACTAACCCCTTCTTATTCTGAATTGCTGATGCAGGCAAGTTTGCTTTAATGAGAGCCAACACTGCTATTTCAAAGCCATTTTTGCAATTTCATCCATCTACCATATATCTAGGCTAGGAACTCTTATCTTTCCCTCAAAGTCTCTATACATCCATAAAATTGTGCCCCCACTGATGAGTGGATCCCCAAGAACATAATGGGTTTTAAGTAGGGGGCAGCACTGAGACGGGGAAATTAATGAAAATAACCCTCCTCCTCTCTGTGAGTGAAAAATAAGATAGGATCCAAATCCTAATCACTGGAGACCCTGTTATCTGCACATTTTCATTACTAGTTATTCTATGGAATACATCATCCAGTAATATGTACATTCCTTTCTTTGTTTCAAATCCAGGGCTATTTTTGGGCAGGAACGCACAGGAACAGAGTTTCGGCTGGCTTCTGAGTTGGCAACACCTACAGCCTCCCCCCCAGGTTCCCCAGGTGCCTCACAAGCCGTGGGGCACCTAGGGAAGCCAAGCTGATCCAGGGAGGGAAGGCAGTTTAAACTGCCTCCCCTTGGGGCACTTGGGGAAGCCAATCCAGAAAGTGCCATCCTTCCCTAGGGTTCCCCATGCACCCCACAAGCCGTGGGGCACCTGGAGAAGCCAATCCTGGGAGGGAGCTGCACTGTTAGGAGTGTGGCCTAACATGCTAATGAGTTCCTGCTGTTGGTGTGGCCTATTATGCTAATGAATTCCTGCTGTTGGGTGTGGCCTATTATGCTAATGAGTTCCTGCTGGGCTTTTTCTATAAAAAAAAGCCCTGTTCAAATCTATTGGAATATCCATTTTTGGCCTGAAAAGACAAGCTGTCGTCATTAATTTACTTGTAGATCTTGAAGATGACCAAATGAGATGAAACATTGTACTGAAAGTTAACTGTACCAGCTGAAAAGCTTACAAGTCACCCTATCATATTCTTGACTGAAGACCTAGTTTGAGAACACTGAAATATGCTATTTGGAATTACCCTAAAGAGAATTCAGGCCCCAAAGCAGATGATGCATTAGAAAAGAATGATCTATAAGAATTAGGGCACACACTGGATTGTATTTCACAACTTTCCTTAAGAGCAACACATTCCATTAGAGCATGGCATGTCCCATCTATGTTTTGATAGAAAGTGTCACCCTTAGCTGAGAGGCCGGATGCAATCCACCACACTGTAAAGTGCAGCTGGCTGGTCAGACACAGGCCCCAAATGTTGTTGAAAAACCTACTACTGCTGTAGGTGACAGAAACAAATAATATCAAATATATCTGCATTTGATGATCACTACACAGATGTTTAGATCCCAATTTGTGCAGCACTGAATTCCAAAAATGGAGATTAACATTTTATTTTATGTTAAATATACATAAGAAGTGGGACCCATGATACTTGCAGGGGGGAGTATTCTCCACACTCCCAGCCTGCAGAAGCAGGAGGAGCTCCACAGGAGAAGGAAGCGGCAGTGGGTGAACCCACCAGGCCTGCCAAGTCTTCTCCCTCCCCCACCAGCGGCAGCAAGGCCTGAGTGGCTCACAGCTGCCAGCTTGCCAAGCCTTCTCCAGCCCCACCTCCCCAGTGGCAGCAGTGGCAAGACAGTTGCACAGGGAACACTATTTTACTTTTGGGGGGATTTAACTTTTCAGATTTTTCTGCACACCTGGGAGTGCCCCAAGTGTGCAGGAAAATCTCTTTGCCCCCCAAGTGCCCCCGATGTGCAGATTTAGATATCCGCACAGAGGGGGCATCTTGGCTATTAGTATATTAGTTCTGGCCTGCCGGGTGTGCTGCTGCCTTTCCTCTAATTCCCAGCAGCACACAAAGCAGCGGAAAAATTGCAGCCGGCTCGTCCCGGGCCACATGACAAAGCCCCGCCCCCCTGCTTCCAGTCAGCCGGGAGGAGGCAAAAGGAAGACTGGAAGAGGGTAAGTGTGGGGTGGCAGGCGCTCCGGCTGGCCCCAAGTCCCCCATGCACCTTCCCTACCCGCAAAATAACATCTGAAATCTCCAACCAGATCTAGACTAACTGATGCACACTTGCATCACTTGTTACGGCTAGCAGTGACCAATATGGAACCGGACATTGACCATCTCATTAACCAAAAGCAGGCCCATAGTTCCCATTGAAATACTAATAAGTTTGTTGATTTAACTTTACTTGTTCTTCATTTTAAATATTGTATTTGTTCCCATTTTGTTTTTTTACTTCAAAATAAGATATGTGCAGTGTGCATAGGAATTTGTTCATAGTTTTTTTTTAAACTATAGTCCGGCCCTCCTACGGTCTGAGGGACAGTAAACTGGCCCCCTGTTTAAAAAGTTTGAGGACCCCTGCTCTAACTGTTACATCACAATGGTTTTCATAGGGTGGCTGCTGATGAACAGTAGCAAAGCAGCTAGGCCTAATTAAGTCATGCAAATCAGGTGGTATCAAGTCACACAGAGGGTGCTGCCTAGTGATGCCAGCCTCCAGGTGGGACCTGGGGATCCCCTGGAGTTACTGCTCATCTCCAGACTACAGAGATGACTTTCCATGGAGAAAATAGATGCTCTGGAGAGTGGAGTTTATGGCATTGTACCTCACTGAGCTCCCTGTCCTCCCCAGGTTCCACCCCCAAATCTCCAGGAGTTTCCCAGCCTGGATCTGGATCTGCTGGTGGTGGCCGGGGTGTGTGTGGGGTACTTGGCAACCCTAGACTGCTGCCAGTAAAAACCCTGCCTTTTACTGACAGAAACAGTTAGGAACCCCCCCCCCCCCCAACATTCTAATCTCACAGTTGATGCCTGGAGCTGATGCCATTTCAAAAAGTATTTGGGGGGGGGGGAATTCAATGGTCCCTGAAGTTTTTTTTTAAACTTTTTGGATTTTTCTGCAGACCGAGAAAGGGGCCTGACTATGTTGGAAAAGCTGTTGGGGGAGAGTGAGCTCTCTTTTGGCAGATATAAGCATCCATACAGAAAAAAAACCCTCTTGGAATTAGAATATAGATGAAGACTTACAGCTACTCTATATATTCAAATGAAAGACAAGTCCCACCCCCGACATATACAATTAAAAAAGAAGAGAGGATCATATTAAATTCACATATAAGTTGCAGCGATGTCCAATAAAAATGTATTTTTGTGTATAACATTTGTGAGAGAGGGGTTGTCTTCCTTTTGAGTAAATATGGTCTGATAACATGCTAAATTTCTTGATGTGTGACTGAAATCGGTTTACAATACGAGACTAAGTTGAGACTCCTTGAAGATTCAACTGCTTGGGAGGCTGCAATCTTGAACGCAGGCCCAATAGAAGTGGGAGAGGCTGTTTAACTTTCTCCTATGTGCTTTTCCACAGCAAAGAAAACAATATCAGCCTCTATCTTTTCTGTAACCACTGCAATGGAAAATGCAGATTAAGAGGATAACAATTTTGAGTGGAAAAATGGCAAAAGAGAAAGTAAAAAAAGTTGGAGAGAAGATATAGGAATCTGTGTCTCATGCCATTTGACCCTGACTAAATCTATTTTACTATCCTGCTTCAAGAATCAGATTAATGAAGCAAATTATTAGGAAGGGTATGAAATGTCAAATCTGCATCTATTAAAGAAAAAGCCCGACTGTGTATGCATTCTGGGTGAGAAGCTTATTTGTATGGAAAAATGCATGAAAATTAGTTCTAAGACAGCAACAGTGAACCACTAAATGAAATGAAATATGCCACAGAATGTTGATGTAGACAAAGCATATGATTCTGAATATAGCCACTGTTAGTAACAAAAAAAAGTATATAATTCATGGCACAGAAAAATGGCACTACTATGAATCAGCCATGTCAGCAAAACATAAAATGGAAGAGGTTTATAGAATTAAGGACAGCACACAATGGAGTATCAATTTTGAGATGGTAAGGAGGGTTTGCTACTAAGCAGCTAAGTTAAGAAAGCTTCCATGGGGAACAGCTATTCACCTGTCGTCCTTTTGGTTGTGTTGTTGATGGCAAGTCCTGCAGAATAAAGTCAACCCGGGAAAAGAAATTTCATTTTACTTTAAATATACATCACAAAAGTTGTATTGTTACTACAAAAAAACAAATTTACAAGTATTAACTTAAACATTTTTTAAAAATGATAATTTCATAGAAAATATGTCAAACCCAGGGTGTTTAGCAGCAAGCTGAAGAAAGCAGGTAAGTTTAAGCAGACAGAAAATGTGCTTTTAATAGAGAATTCAACATCTTCAACACAAAAGCACCTGTAAGTGAAGGAAGCTCTAGTAGACTACCCTTTTCCGTCTTAAAATTCTAATTATTATATATTCTTAAAAATATGGGATAGCTATTGCAATACATTTTGTCACTACAGGTTTGATCCATGTACATTTTAGATTACCTGCAAACCAACTTATCCCTTTAGCTAATTACAACTGCAGTACTTTAAACAGCATAAAGATTCACTGGTATTTAAATTAATGAAAAGTTCACAGAAAATACAATTTCTTAACAAAATATTTAGGCTGACAGTACAAGAGACATTGCAGTAAAATGTAGTCTCTACAGATGCTTTTTAACGTTTTACCATATGCATTCAGACAAAGACAAGTGATAAATATCAGCAGCATCAACTATTACATTTAATAGTACCTTTTTGCCTGAATATATGGCTAAAAAGGAAGCACTTTGTGTTAAAGATGTGATGTTAATAGCTTGGCTTATAAATGCAGTTTAAAGCCAGTTCCTTTTGCTTTTCATATCCAGGCAAGGCTCATATTTCACAAAATATGTGCACATACCACAACAGCAGAGGACACACCAATTCCTTAACTCAGATAGCGGAAACCAATACTGCAATCTAGAAAGCTTTTTTAAAAAAACAAAAATGTCCAGGTCTGGAAAACCCCCCAAATACCTGTTAATACAAATATTTTGCTTGAAAACACTATTTCAAAAAACTTCAGAATAGAAATTAGTCCTTTTTTTTTGCTTAGTTTTGAAAAAGTCAGGATGAGGAGAATGATAAGCATATTTCAGGGATGAGTGAATTTTTACATTACAGCTGAATGTAACTCATTAAACAGATTTTAATGAGAAGATTAGGCTGCTGAATAAACCCCTGAATGAGAGAAAATGGGGAATTACATATCTAAGAATTTTATCTTTATCAGCAGAACACAATTTTCCACTGGGCATGTCATCATAACAGGAATGGTAGATGAGCACCAACAAGATTTGAACACTCTCTGTCTAGA
Organism: Lepidodactylus listeri; assembly: GCA_029233225.1. NCBI lineage: Eukaryota > Metazoa > Chordata > Lepidosauria > Squamata > Gekkonidae > Lepidodactylus > Lepidodactylus listeri. The sequence goes on from JARCFY010000001.1 coordinate 93,381,947, forward strand.
ACTGGAGGTCTTACCGAAACAGAATTGTTAATGCTGCTATGACCATTAGCTGGGGACTGTCTGGATGTAGAGGGGGAATCTCTCTGAAATAAGACACAAGGTTCATTATCACACAACACTACTATAGAACACAGATATATTTAAATCAACAGTTAAATCCACAGGCTTGGAATCATTTTTTTTAGCCTTTTCATCTCTGGAAGATTTTATATTTTAACCAGTACAAGTTTCCTAAAATATAAGCTTGATCAGATCTCTCATTTTCTTAGTATCTGGAAAGGTTTTATTCTGATGAATACTATTATAAGAGTACCAAAATGCTGAAACTAATTCATTTAATTCTCTTTATCTCTTGAATTCTTGCAAAACATGATCTGAAATTTTTACGTTAGGTGCCTTGAATAGACACGACTGAACTTGAGAAAATGATGCAATTTTTTTCTGGTTTGTGTATTATGGCAATGATTTTCAACCTCAGTAAGATCATGGCCTTTTCAGCATCTGAAATCGGTACAGGGGTCAACATTAAGGTAGGAATATGGCTTTCAAAAAAGGTCTACAGGATGTAGGACTTTGGAAATATTAAGATAACATTTTTCCGTTGGGGTATGTAAGACATGACTAAGCCCCACATGAAAGCCTCAACTATGTGGATACTTCTGTAGTAAATAATTTACAGAAAAATATGAAAACGAAGATGCAGGATTTGGATGTGTCACTATGGCAAAACTCAAAATCGGATTAGTACATGATTTACAAAAATGTTGCTTTAATTCATATTAAACAGTTGGTGACTATATGCATTTGTGATAAAGGCCAATCGCCACTTATGCTATGAAAACACATAGTGGACTAAATTCCTCAGATATAATTTAGCAAAGTAAATAGATAATTATATGCCTATACTTGTGTGTATTTTCACTTACCAATACATAAACATGTACAAAATGAGACAGATGAATATTTTTGTGAGCAGCCACCCTAATGCTATCAGAAGGAGTGGCCCTACTGAGAGTACCCTTCTGTTAAACAAACAGGACCAAGGAGAAGGTGATGTAGAGCCTTTATATTGTGGCCCAAATGTTATGGTGTCCTTTGCTTAGGGAAAAGCTAGAATTGAGTCCAATAGGGCCTTCAAGATCAACAAGATTTCCAGGGTACTGACAAAGGGAGCTTTGACTCTTGAAAGCTTATACCCTGGAAATCTTGGTGGCCTTTAAGGTGCCACTGGATCTAGCTCTTCTACTGCAAACCAGCATGGCTACCCACCTGAAACTCTGCTGAAGGAAGGCTGCCTAAGTCTGAGTGCTGCTGACTGTTAGGAAGCATTGCAGGAATTTCTTTTTAAGGAAGGCCTCAAACACTATAACTTGAATAGCCTTTTATGGTTGGCTATTGTATGATTTCTCCCCAGGTTTGGCAACTCTCAACCCTGTCCAAAGCTATCCTCAGATACACAGTAGTGAGACAGATCAAATATCAAGATAAAGAACTGGCTAGAGAACTTCTAGAATCTCTTAGGAGTTAACTACACACTGCATGCAATGCATATAGCAGAACCCTGACTTTTTTTAAAAAAAGAAAAGAAAAACTGCTTTACTGGGGAGGTGACTATTGAATAAAGAAAGAGTGGGGAAAAGGGAGCGTGAAGCTTACTAAATGTGCATTTAGTCCTTTTACACAGTAGTGTTAAGAAAGTAAGTTAAACATTATAAAGGGAGCGCTTACAGCAAGATCCCTCCTAATGTAGTTCAGAATTAAAATGTAATGATCCTGGAAGATCACTATTGCTTCACTTTTCACTTTTAGGTTTCTTTACTATAGTCTACAGTAATTTGACTTGATCTGAACAGTATTTTGGAGAAATGAGAGGAGAAGTTTTGTACCAGCTGGAATTCGCTTGGTTCCTTATAAGAGATGGAAGCAATATTTATTAATTCATTTCTCTCCAGTGGGGACCCAAAGCAGCATACATCATTTTCCTCTCCTCCATATAATTCCCACAACAACCCTGTGAGGTATGTTAGGTTGAAAGAGTGTGACTGGCCCAAGATCACCCAGTGAATATGAAAATTTGTAAAAGGGTGGCTAGAGTAAGCAGAATGCACTTGTTCTTTGAAGTGTTCTCACTATAACACTATGGCTTAGATACAGAATTAATAATGTAGAATTTTGAAAAAAGAAACTGTGAATTAAATGCACAGTGCAATGCAAGAACAATTTAGTTAGTTTTCATGCTTACAATTTTTACGACACCAAAAGAATGCTACAAAACAAAAGTGAGCATGGTATGCAATATGACTACATTAGGTTAGAACAGGAAGTTTTGTATATTGTGTGATGATCAAGACAAAAATAGTTGTCTTCTGCTAGCATATTAATCCATACTCTAAAAAGAAATAAAGATAACTGAATAGAGGGCAGTCACCCAGTATAGTGAGGTAAATAGCCTTGATTTTAGAAAACATGGAAATTAATTCCTAACACTCGTACAAAGTTAGTCTACATACAAAAATGTGAGATTAAGTCAAGCCAAAATTGTTCAACAGTTGAACAACTCTCTATTTGTGATATTACAACACTAATATATTACGTTTATATCCCCCATCTTTCTTCCACAATGGAACATAAGGTGAATATCAAGGCACTGACCAGACACATATCTAGTTAACTTCACCAAGGTTCTTGGATCATGATCATTCTAAGGCCGAGGACAGATTGGCAGTCTCAGCCGCTCTGCCTCCGCTTCAGAAGCGGAGGCAGAGCGGCTGTTCAGACGGCCGCATCTGCCCCCAGGAGGCGGCCTGGACCCATTGCGTCCGGCACCGGGCTCCTCCCGCACCAGCCAAGCACCACTTCAAAGTGGTACTCGGCGGCTGCGGCGCGGGCAGGGGCAGCCGCGCGGCGTCCGCCCGCCGCTGCAGGAAGCCGCCCGCAGTCTGAACGCTGCGGGCGGCTTCCTTCTGGCGGCGTGCGAATGCCGCGCCGCGGGGGAAATTCCCCCCGCCCCAGTCTGCCTTCAGCCTAAGCATATCCTGCTAGGACTGAATACAGTCTAAAGATTCAACTGGCCTTGGTAATAACCTTGGAGCAACAGTAAAAACTTAACAGCTATATTTGTAATCTACACTGAGATTTCTAAACATTTGTGTTGGTTTGATCCCCAAACACCTTTTACCTGGAAAGCAATAAACAACCCATGGGGATAAATACAATACATCTACCACTACTGGATTTCAAAGTCTGGCATGCCAGCCTGTTTCCTGTACATTACTGAACTCTATTCTCTACATAATTTTAATAGTGATTTTATTTGCAATGAAATCATTGCATATTGGAGATACACACACACTTTACTCTTACAAATAGACTTCACTCACTATTCACAGTTCCACAACTGCCAAAAAACTGAAATGTACCCACACAGAGAACAAGCCTTATTAAAGAAGACAGGGCCATTTTACATATAACAAAATGTAAAATGTGAACTTTCCCTTATAAGAGTGGTCCAGACTTCATCAAGCAAGCAACTGAACCATTTTCGTACTGGGATAGTGGGGATTTGCATTTGCAGAATGGAAGCTACATTTACTAGCATGCTATATAATGAACAGTGGAAATGAGCTCCATTTCTTCCTTCCACATTTCTGATTAAAACAAAAGCCAGTCAATGCCACTGTTGCTTTTTGAAAAATTTAAAACTGTTCTTCATAAAACAGATTTAAAATGATTTCTTAGTATACCTTTGTTAAAAATACCTCTGCATTCTCTTCTAATTTGTTGCAGATTTTTTTGTTTTCTTTATTTTATGCTTTTGTACCTGTATATTCTAAGCTGTCTAATCAAAACCAAAGCAAAGCCTTGAATGCTGTAATTTAAAAGGCAAGATTAACATGCATCTCTCTAATTGAGGTTTTGAACATATAAAACAAGATCTGCAGAAACCAATAGAAGATGAAAGCATCTGGTTTGTGTTAAACTCTGAATTAGGGATGGGCACAAACTGGCTCACAAACCAAAATTTGGCCTGAACTTGGGCTGGTTTCAAGTTCGCAAACTGATGTTCGGGGAAGATGCCTTCCCCAAACGTATACCGGACTTGTGGCTGGTTCAATTGTTCAGGGCCAACCAATTAAACCTGACAGCTGAGCAGCATGGGGTCCACATGTCAGCTATTAGGTTTAAATGACTGCAAGCCACTAAACCCCCCCCCCCCACTTTGAAGAAGGGCAAAACCAATGGGTTAAATGGCTGCCAGCCATTTAAACCTTTCGTTTCGCTCTCCCCTTTCAAAGTGGGGTGAAGCAAAACTGATATTTCTGGGTGTTCCCCCCTTTCTCCTAGCACTGGTGAACCATGGCCAGGAGAAAGGTGGAAGAGAAGTCCCTTTCAGGATGGTCCCCACCCCCTTTCTTCAGGCAGTGGCTTGCTGTGGCCGGGAGAAAGGGGGACCTGAACTTACCAGGCCGGTTTGGGTGGGGCCCTTCTGGGCTGGTTTGGGGACTGCCCCAAACTGCTTTTTTGGGGGTTCGTACCTATCCTTACTCTAAATACACTGATTCTCATAAATAAAATCTATCTATCTATCTATCTATCTATCTATCTATCTATCTATCTATCTATCTAACTATCTATCTATCTATCTATCTTCTATCTATCTATCGCATTTCCATTATGTCAAAGTTTTCACATGGAAGAGTGTCACTGTGGTAGTTTGCTTAATATTTTGTTCTTGTACATAGTATCTCATTCAGAGAATCACTGTTGCTACTTCATTTTTCCAAAATGGAATCTCCTGTTCTCAGAAGAGTCATCTCAAGAAACTGTCTTGCAAATATGAAATATGATAGGTATGTCCTCCTTTTTGGTGCTGACAGATTTCCAAGACTGTGAACTGCGTTGGTCAATATGATGCAATATACTGATTTATCAGCCAGCATCTGCATGTCTTATACATCAAGTTTACAGATGAGAAAAATGGAAATTCTAATCTATCTCAAAGATTGCACAATCCTGATGTAAATCCACATAAAACTGAAGAGCAAATATTAAGATATAGAAAAAAGAAGACACATTCAAAATCAATGTATTGTTTAACTTCAACAATTGGAGGCAGTTACCAACAAAAAGGACATCATATCGGCAGAATAATACTAAATACCTTCCTGTGGGAGCAGACTTTGCTTCATATGCCTGAAGTCTCTTGGTACCAATATGATATTTTGGATATAAGCCTGAATATTTTTAATTACTCACATCATTCTTTGTATGTATCATTCTTTTTGTTTAGTTCTAACATGATACCAGGTCAGCTCTATTTGGGATAGAATTTAAATAAAAATACAATGATTTGGTTTGGGCTGGCATGTGGAACAAATTGCTCCACACATCAGTCTTTGTTGTGTTATTGCTACATGAACAACAACTTTCCATATAGCAAGTTGCTAAACCAAAGGAGATACAGAGCTGGGACTGAATTTCTCTGGGAATTTTTTGGGGTTGTCGTTTGGTTTGGGGCTGTAGTGCTGGGGGAGGGAATGTTTCACCTTTTCCTCCTTTGCTGGTTTCCTAAGAACACCCCCCCCTTCGTTGCTCTACAGGGAAAAAACACCCAGATACCTCTGTGGTACCTGCATACCCCCCCTCCCCCAAGCTAATATCAGCTTCAGGGAGGGAACCCAGCTTTCACTGCAAAATGGCACAGAAGAAATGCTTCAGTTCCTACTCCCACAATACTGCAGCCCTGATCTGAATTTCTTCTCTCCCCTCTCCCCTGGTTGCTTTTGATTACTAAAAAAACCAGTGAGATTACCAAAAGTCAATCTCATGTTGTTTGACCCTCAGAGACTTTTAAATGCTGTTTCTAATATGGCATGGGAACCACTTCCCTCAGGTATGTCCAGGCTCTTCATATCCTACCTTCATACTGATACTGTGATAAAATAATCCATATATTTTGGGTTTCTGAAACTTACTGGTGGTCTGCTGTTTAGACACTTGAATTTTTTTTCTTTAAAATGTGCAGCGATTGGTAGACACATGGAAAAGGTTAAACTTTCCCAACAATGTAAAACCCACTGTCCTTAGCTTTTAGTTATATTGAAATCAACAGTTGATTTTGCCCGAGTTATTATGGAAGTAAACAATATGAGAGGAAAAATGAAATGGGAACTCAGTTAAGATAAAATATTAATGCAGAAGAACTCTCAATAGAAAAATTGTGATCATTTGTCTTGAAGAGTCTATAGACAGGACACTGCTTTCTCTCTTTGGTGTCTATTCAAATGTGTTTAATCATTTCTACAATGTTGTACCCATGCTAGCTTTCAAAAACCATATCATGGAAAGGACTGTTTTTTAGATCCTGACCTCTATTAGTAGTAATTATCATATCAACCCCAAGCACATTATATCATTGCAGCTTTTTTATTTCAGTAAAGAATACTAAGATTAATTCTGCTCTTATCTCTGCTTAAAAAATGCCCTACTACTAGAGGTACCAAAAAGTTCTGTGCACATGAAACACATCTCAAAAAGAATGTTGCTCTAAGTTCCTCCTTATAGCCTGTCTGGGTTTTGGTTTTTTTTTACCACTATAAATGTGCATTTGTTTCCTACTTTGTTTGTGCACAATTAGTTTTGACAGGATGTTGCATTTTTAGGCACTCAGCAGCATCATTCTGTATCTGGAATATATACTATCCCCCCCCCCCCCCAAACATGGGCATTGCTACTGTGCCTGTTGTGAAGACCGCAGTTGAGAATGTGTCACAGGCACTTACTGAGTATAGTTCACAGTGCATTTAGTGGTGGCAACATAGCATCCCCTTCCCACTGGGAAAAAAGGCTCCTATTTGTTGTTGAACTGTGTAACTCTTGCATAGGAGTCATGCTTTTAAAGGGGTGAAAAGGAGCATGGCTATCCTCCATAGCAAGATGGCCTCTTCCTATTTATTATAAATGTACTGAATGTTGCGCTGTTGACACAGATCAGTCATTTGCAGGATTATTTCCTAATGGCTTAAATGATCTCATGGCAAATGTTAAAACATTCAGTTTCTATTTAAAATTATGAAACTGCCATTTAAATTGCCATTAATATAGGTTACCAGAATCCACACATAGGAACAACTGATACATTTGAGCATGCAGTATTTTAAAGTATGACATCACTTACATAGTATTTCTCCCAGTTTGTTTGCTAAGTAGGAAAAACATCCTTCCTTAAAATGAATTTAATCATAACAAATCTATTAAAGCATAATTTATTACAAGCACAGAATCTTTTCTTATAACCTTAAACAACTCAAAGCAAGAAACTGTAAACATTTTACATGGGCAAAAGAGAAAAGAAACTTCTTTAGTTTATTTCATCCTTCTAGAAAAATATTTTAAGTAGTTTTACACTGAGGTAGTGCAAAATTATACTTTATCAAACCATAAAGACATTAAGAGGTAATCCAGTTATGGTCAACACTATTCTATCTAAGTAATTTAAAGATTTCTATTCCCTTCCAGGTATTTTGTTTGTCTGTCTGCTGTAAAATTAGGATATTCCTAATATTTTATATATTTTTCCTTCAATTTAAAATTAATTATTCATTTTCAATCTTACAGAATTAAGAAAAACAACTGGATTACACTTCTACTTCTCTCTCACATATTGTTCTCTTCAGTATTTTACTTAAATCTTTATTTCTCCACTGTGTATTTGTACTCTAAATATACTTCTATCTAACCAATCTTATTAAAATTACAAATGTCAGATTATCCAAGTGATGCCCTCTTTGAATCCCAGCTCACCACAGCCACAACAAAATGAACATTAGCCCTAAATAATCCATGTATATAATATTAAGTGTAATTAAATATCTTACTAATTTAAGATATATTAAGGTTCTCGTTTTTCTTATGCAAAAATTGCTGTTAAGTATTAATAGCCTAACCTCACACTCTAGAATGCTCCACTGAAGCACACCTGAAGCTTTCCTGAAATTCTGGATCAGAATATAAATGTTAACATTTTACAAAAAGCAACTTTGATTTAACAATTGTCTATCAGCCAAGGAACAGTTATTTATTTGTCAAACAAGATACAACTCCTCTCACTGTATTCCTTATAACTGAATTCGCTCTTCTCCTTTTGTTAGTTTCTATCCTCCTTACATGACATTTCAACTAAACTATGTTACTGCCAGTTACATTCCTCTTATGCACAAATGCAACATTTTCACCAGGAAGAAATGTTATAAATTTACTCGAAATAGATTCAGCATATGGGGTTAGATCATATGTACTGTGAGCACAGAACAGAACTTTTCCGCTTCCCCCCATCTTGCTTCAGTCTGCTGTGCTGCTCAAAGTCCTGCTCCTGGCAGTTGGTGGACACTCAGGAACAACATGAAGATCCTTCAGGGGTATGTACAGGGGGAGGGGAAATGGGCAGAAATCTAACATGATACAATCTGATCCAAAGGGTGGGATGCAACCAGGTTTTCTGCTAATAAGAAAAAAGAGTCCCCCTTTGGACACCAAAAAAAGGCTGTAGTTAGTATCATGGGACTTGCATATATAAAAGTTATGGGGGCTGTAACAGGGAAGAGGGGGTTGGCGGAGACTGAATGAAAAAGCAGGCTGGATTCAACCCATTGCTGGATGCCATGTATCATCCCACCAACCTCATTTCATAAGCTCAGTTACTCTATTAAATAAAGTTATATTGATACAGTCCTATTTACACTGGACAAACAGACTAGCCAATTCATTGCCACCTTAGATTATACTGGTCACTAGGTACTGGAGACAATGTTACTACATCTTTCCCTCTTTTTGATATCTGTGCTATGTATATTCTTTTTCAGGTACCACATACTTTTGCTGTTTGCTGGCTAAATAAATAACATGCACATTTCAATAATTTAAATACATATGTAGCACTTCCCTTTATATTTAGATATGTAACTTTAATCTTTTCATGTGAATATAATCCTGCTTGTCTACTGAGAAAGGTCAAACTAACTTTGGGACCCTTTCTCCTAATTTACTAGCAGAACTCCTTAATCTTCCACTGTTTTATTAGGTACAATTCATTGGAGCTGTAACATGATGTTTTTGTTTCTTACATGCCAGTACTCATACATTTGCCTTTATTTTTAACATTTTAAGTGACTCCTGCAGTTTGTCTCCTGTTAGATTCTAATTTTGTTTACCTCAATATTTTGCAATTGTAGTTCCAGGATTTTAATTCTGAGAAATGATCAAATCCCTAGAGTTCTGTTTTTTCCCTTCATATCCTTCTGTTCACTGGCAGCTGAGAACATATTTAGGCATGCTTTACCATCCAATATCTTTAATTGTTTGCTTTCCTTTAGACACACTGAAAGACCCTTTCCCCCATTACAGGCTGTTAGGGGTATTCAATGAGCAGATGCAATGAATATGAAAGGACGACACAGTAGGTGGGTAGAATCTACTCTGTTCCGTTATCTTTGTTGTAAAATTGGTGTGCGTGATCTAACAGCACAGGCAGAAACAATTTCCCAGAAAGCAGTAACATTCAGCCATCAGCAGGCAGTTAGTTACAAGACTGAGAGGAAGGAGAATAATTCATTGCATTTATTACCTCACATGAAGAAGACTGAGTGCGATAACTTGGCACAATCTTGAAGGTGATACTACCTCGCATTTCTCTCTGGAAAAAGCAAAGCATACAGTTGTTTTTTTTAAAAAAGGAAAACCACAAAGAGCCATCTAATATCTCAAGAAAATCAGAAAACCCACCAGCTGCAGCAGGTCTGACACTCTCATATAGAAATAGATAAGAAAAGTCTATGATAAGTATGTAACTGCTTTTAGAAACAGACACATTTATATTACTCTGTTGAAATAAAGCCAAATGTGAACTTAATCACCCTGAAAGACCTTCAGAAATCTTCACACCTAAGATATTTTGGGTCACTAAACTGCTCCAATCTCCACCTTTTCAACTTACTTTCTTGTTGTTTGTATGATTGTTACTTTTACCCATTTCTTGATACTGTACACGTCTTAAATATAGAGATTTAGATTACTTAGATATGTGTATAAGCAGTTTTAATAGAAAAAAATTACAAAATACAGGCCACTTCCACACTGTCACTTTTGCTATCCATGTGTCCCTATTGCTTTGGGTCCCCCCACCCTTTTCCACATGTGTTTTGCTCCCTCTGGGACTAGAGAGAGCAAAACACATTGCGGGGAGGGGGGGGAGACCCTGAAGTAATAGGGACAAATGAGTGACAAAAATGACAGTGTGGAAGTGACCACAGTAAGGGCTAATGAGGTGGCATACTAAAAAAGTGAAAATTTAAAACTTTTAATCTATAATGCTATAAAAATTTTAGGTGAAAGCTAAGGTCTACTGAGTGCTTTGTTGTCATAACCGAATGTACACTACACTTTAGAGGTGTGCAAAGGAAATTTTTCGGTATGATTTGGATTCGGAATTCTCTGATCCAAATAGATTTGCTATACACCAATATTCCCGAATATCAAGATCAGTATGGATACCCTATTCAGGAAATATTCGGGATTCCCGAGTATATTCGGCTCCCTTATACCCTATGGGGCCATTGTAGTCAATGGCAAATCTCTCCTAGGTTATATTCAGGGGCCTGGGGGGGTGGGAGGGGATTTGAGGCAGAGGCATCAGACTTGCTGTGTAGCTGCTGGAGCCTCTCCCCAAAAGAATCCCCAAGCCCATGAGTATAACCTAGGGGAGATTTGCCATTGACTACAATGGCCCCATAGGGTACAAGGGAGCTGAATACATTCAGGAATCCAGAATATATTCGGGATTCTCTATTTGGTTGCCGGATACACACTGGAGAATCACATTCAGCTGAATATATGCTTGAATAATGCCAATAAGGCCTTATTCAGGTATATATTTGGCCTGGGTTTTGCTGAATGCACACCCCTACTATACATTGCTCCTTTCAAAACAAGTGATGAAGCTAGATTCAAAGGACACGTTTAATTTATGAACAAAGCTACTTAACGGAACGCTTGGAAATAGCTTCCTTCCTGCGCTTATGTTACTATCTCTGTCTATACAACAAGATTATGTTTGGTCAATGCCTATGAAAGGGAACAAATGACAGGGTAGGCACTGCATTTCTTCTTCATATTTCATGAAGTAATAGATGTTGTCACTAAGGACCACTGATACTCTGCTCTTTAACCCCAGCAAACCTAGGCTGTTATTTGTGCAACCAGGAGTAAATATTTGAATCATCATTCATGTTTAGAGAGGGCATTTTGCAGGGCATAGAAAAATGAAACCTTTATAGGATGCTATAACGCAGGAATAAAGGTTTGACATTATACATAATCCTGAATGTAAAAGAAATAGTGCATGAACTGTGAGTGTCAGAAGTGGATCTTTCCCCATCTTCCCCTTTCCACAACAGCACCTGTGACCTATGAAAAGGCACTGCTGTGGGCCTTCATGGATAAAATTGATGCAACCTGGGATGGGGCCTGAAGTGAGAAGAAAGAATCAAATGAAATTGCTCTCCTTCTTCTGCTGGTAGAACTTCCACTGTTTCATGATGGAGGAAGATTTTGCTGTGTTCCTGCTCCTTACTGCTCCCCCCCCCCCGGCTTTTTGTCTAGCCCCTAGCAACATTTTTGTGTGTGTTGTAGGAGACTGATGTAGGGAAAGATAGGGAAACACAAAATTCCAAATGAAAAAACAAATCAGTGCTAGGGACAACAGGTTATTTTATTCCACTGTAGTGAAGCAAGTAAATAAGAAGGGAAGGAGAGGCAGTACTGTGACTGCTATGTATCTTAAAAAGTCTGAGGGAGGGACTCCAGAGAAGCAAAAATCACCTGAAGCACGGCCTTTTGTACTTTTGGTTGATTCTAGGGATGCCTAGCTCATATGATACTATAAGTCTGGTGTTAACTGAGTAGAAAGGAATGAACTTTTTTTCACATAAATGGTCTTTTGAGTACTCACAAGCATTTTTTGTAGCTGCTCTACAGTTTGATTTGCTACACTGATTCCATTTATTTCCCGAATTTCATCACCCACATGAAGCGTACCTACAAAAGTAGCAAAACAAGATGTTATTCTTTAAAACAAGTGTCACCTGCCAAACAATGGCAACACAAAGACAAATACAGAAATAGTATCAAACTCAGGACTCATTAAAGGATAAATAAAATCCCTTACTTTCAATACTCTTTATTCATTATATCAGTTACTTTATCAGTGTAGTCAGATCTTGTAACCAATTAAAATTAATCTTTCATAGTACTAAAGCTAGTGGATGCAAATACTTGCAGACTTGATAACATTAATAAAAATCAAAGATATAAATAGTATGTTCATTCCTGTTGATTTTAAGTAATTATCGTACATCAAGTTGAAGGAATGGCAGAAACTGGACACCATCTGGCTTGTGTGCATAGCATCAATAAAGGTAAATGCCCTCCAGATGTTCTATGTGGTACTTTGCTTATAGCTATTAATTATACAGTTTTGTGTAAATGGCAAGATGTTGCAAGCAAATGATCCTAAAAATCCCCATTTAGCGATTATTTTAAAAAGCATGGTACAGTACTTAGAGGGAAGCAAGATCAATTTAGGAAAGTTACTGTACAGATTAAAAACAGGGTATATCCGTAAGTAAAAGTATCTGAATTTAAAAACAATTTCAATACAATTTATATATTTTCTGCGCTAACAATTAGTAACTATCACTGATTTCTTTTAAGTAATAATGGGCATGCCCACCCAGCAAGGAGAGCTGGCTACAGTCCTGATGTATGTCCTTCTGGAATTTAAATACATATTTCCAAATATTGCATTTTAGATACACAAGTGACTTTAAAAAACAAGGAAGCAGCTCAGTGTTCTGCAAATAGCTTACAAGAATCCAGAACTCAAAAACATATAGATACGTATAGCAGATCCTCATCATTCAAGGAGGATCCATTTCTGGGATCACTGTGAATTGTGAAATCCATGAATACTGGGAGGCAGGGGTTTCCTACCTCCCAGTAGCAAAGCAACCAAATTTCCTGCAAAATTTAACAACGTAATGATTATGATGAGAATCGTTATTGCAAATGGCAAGGGTCTACCGCAGTAAATAAAATATTTAATCATTACCAGATGTATTCAGTAAATATAAAATGTTCAATGAATACAGTCATATTAAGATAGAATGCTTCCCTTTTATGAGTGGAAAAAGTCAAGGTCAGAAAACAGCGTCTCAAGTTCAAGACCTAGTCATGTATCAGAGGTCTTTCAAATCTTTCTTGAATGTAGAGAGAAGCTGCTTCCACATGTGGGCAATTCCCACTTTGTTCTCTATTGCACAGGAGGGCTTCCCCTGTGCTTTCCCTATGCACCTGACATCCCCCTCCCTCCACCACCTCTAGTGGGTTTTTCAATGTATTTAAAAAATAAAAATGATAGCAGGAATACCACTATAGTGATATACCTGCTACAAATAAACAGCAAAAGAGCCAGAGGTGGTGGGAAGAGGAATGACAGACACATGGGGAAAAGGCACACCAGGTGTGGAAAGGGACATGTGGAAATATGCAGCTTTCCATATGCGCTTCCCCCAAACCCACTTTGGGTAAGATCTTTCAGGAAAGACTGAACCCAAATGAATTCGAGGAAATGTGAAGCAGAGACAGGGAAACTTGAAAGGCGGAAGGCCTCATAATAAGGCTGTGCAGAACCCTCCAAAAGAACTGCAGTTTGGGTGAGGATATGGAGGAAAACCTGTATGTGGAAGCAGCTGGGAAAAGTAATATGGTAGCAAACACCAAGAATACCTTTCCACAAAAAGAAAGGAGCATTGACATGCTGCTGTTATGATAAACAACTCAGAAACGATATGTCTCAAGGAATCCTTCCATAAATCTTGCTTATGTTCTGCCTCAAATTAGCTGACTGCAGTGGACTGAATGCTCTTCCCTCTGGGACTGTCCAATAGGTCAGCACTCTCAGATTTCAAAAAAACATTTTCTTGGAGGATGGAGAACAGCTGACTGAAGAAGCAATGCAGAGAGACAGGGTAACAAGAAAACTTCTGACAGCCTATTCATGACACATCTGCTCATTAACATGTAGCCGCTTGGTTAACTTGCATCCATATACAGGCTAACACCATGTATATTTCAAGCATGGGGAATCAAGCTCACCTTAGCACTGGCATTATGCTGCTTCCTGAAACTCAGCTAAGAGGCAGACCTTGTTACAGGACTGACTGAAGCAGTGAGGCACAGGACCTCAAGCCTTGAAACAGCACCAAGTGCTAAGATGTAATTTGGACAAGATACTAAGTGCAAATTCCACTCAAATATTTAATGAGTACCACATTAAAGTTATGCTAATTTATTCTTGCACCAACCCTTACCTTGCCGGTGAATCATTCCTCCATGCATAATTCTTGCAACAATACAGTGGTTCAGCTCATTCATTTTTAAAGTGATTCCCTGGTAAGATCAATGAAATAACTCAGAAAATCATCAGCAACAGGATTCTTCGGGTGCCAAAGGCCAGTTCAGACATCTGAACATTTCTCCATTTGAAGCATGCCCAGCCTGGCAGTTGCATGGAGGAACTAATGTCTTACCCAGCATTTTCCCACTTACAGGTATTGTTTCTTAGCAATAGTGCACCATGGTTTTCTATAGTGAAGTGAGGTGGTGGCCTCATGGAGTGGATTTTCAGGGGCAGCAGCTCTTGCTGACATCTTACCATCCTAACCAAAAGCTGTAGCAGCTAATGCTCCCTCCCTGTTCCTGAAGCATGTTTGAAAACAGCCTGACAAGCCATACAAGCTTCTTGAACTTTTGTGAGATATGAGATTAAAGATGCCTGAGGAATGTGGAAATTAGATACAGTAGCTGTTCTGGTTCCTGAGCAGCAATGGTGAGGAGTGAAGCAGGAGGATGGTGAGCAATGGCTGAGGGTGGTGGTGAAAGATGAAGCATGAGGACAGCATGAGGTGGTCAAGGGGTGTAGTGAGAGGTGAGGCACATGGGACAAGAGATGAGGGGGCAGCAAGGGATAGTGATGGTGGCAAGGGGTGACAGCCGTTGTTGATCTAACCCTTGCCTGCACTGAAGTTTTTGTTTTTAAAGATCATGCAAGGTAATGAACCAGGGGGAGTAATCAATCCCTGAACCAATCCAATCATGCTAATATAAGTAAAAAATACCTCAGGGAAAAGCCTTGCCTAGTGCCCAGCAATGAAACCATTATTCAAGGTCCTCCAATAACTAAACAGTGTGTCCTCAGCCATAAGCAGACCATGTTACATTAATATTTCCTACTATCTAAATATCAGATCCAGGACCACATATAGGGACACCTCAATTCTGTTTTCTGACTCAGATTTGATGTTCCAATGACTTGGGCTATCTGAAGTGCCTGCTAAAGCTCCCTTTTACTGATCAAGCCATCTCTGAGCAGACACCACACCACCTGGAAGCTCTTCTATTATATTTGGAATTATTCCTAGGACCACATTTTTTCTCCCCTTTCCTGTCAGTGTACATACCCACACCTTTCTGTCCCTCAGCCTGGAACCTGAAATAATTGCTTATTTTGGGGCTCTACAGCTTGCCCCGTAAGAGACCGAAATCTACCAACATAGGCTGCGGGCACACACGCTAAATTATCCATTTTCCAACTGGATTTTACTGTGTAAACTGGCAAAATCCAGTTGGAAAGTGAATTGAAAGTGGATATTTTAATGTGTGTGACCACAGCCACAGCGTGCTTTTGCCTGTCCAAGATGACAATTGTTTTATAGATGCTTAACCACTGATTTACTGTGATAATACCCAGATGTCTGGCTTTCCCCTTTTGAATTATTTTTGGCCTAGGCATTAGTATCCTTGCATTGGTACTTAAACCTCTCTTTAGATCTTTAAGGAACTGGTAACGATGATTTTCCGTTCTCTTTTTTTGGCTTTTGGATGCCTAGACTGACTGGCTTTTTAGTGGGCCTCTTGAAATGGGAAATAACAGTGGGTGCTGATATTATTTGACTACTTGAGATTTGCTAATTCCACAGCCCCAGATATTTGTATTATGCACCTTAATAAACTTTCTTTCTAGTTTCTACTCTAGATGGAGCTCAATATTGCTTCTAAATCTGCAGCAGTATTGCTTCCAAATCTGCCACTTTGTCACAAATCCCATTACCAGTGTGTGGGTTTCATGTTGGGTACAAAACCTAACCCAGAAGCTCCTTCAGCATAGAATGAAAGGAAGGTGGTTCCCCTTAGAGTTAAGTTATTTTAATACGGATTAGGTCAAAATTGGAAAGTAGGTCATATTCACACTAACAAATGGCTAGGTTACACTTATGGTAACATGACACTACCATACTGCTGCCTAGATTATGCTGGCTCAGGCATTATTTCCTCTATGTTGGTGTATCCAGGCCATTTGGGCTGTTGTGTGCGGGGAAAATTTAACACATATGAACCTGCTGGAAAGAATGACTATGTCTACTATAAGGAAGCTAAATGTTAATGTCTACAACAACAGCAGTAACAATGGACAGTAATATTAATATTATTCAGTTTTAGGAGGTAGTTCTATCATATATCACTCCCCCCCAGGAGGACTATTCTTTTGCTATTTGTTGAACAATGTTCAGAATTCAGGCTTATGACAGAAGAACAAAGCTGTGAATACTCTGAATAGACCTTTCTGAAACAGTAAATGCTTCCATCCTTTTTGAAAGCAGCTTCTTATCAGAGCAATATCATTCAGCTTTCCAACTTCAGTATTGTCCTAGATACTACTCAAATAAAAAAAGTGAAATATTGTGAAATGACCTGAGACTGACTATATATCTGTTTTTCTGTGAAATGCCTTGTTCTTGTCAAAACAGCCATTTTGGTTTGTTCATTTTAACTAGGGTTGCCAACTCTAGGTTGGAAAATTCCTGGGAATATGGGCCCAGAGCCTGTGGAGGATGGAGTTTTTAGATCTGCTTTAGCACAAACGATAGAACAGTACAGTATAGTCATGCACAAAAAGCACTGTATAAATAAAGCAGACAAGGAAATGTGTAATAATTTAATGAGATATACTTCACAATGTGATTCAAATGGTAAGTAACCAATAACTAATAAGTACATATAGATCCATCAAGTGGATGAATCCGGAGCCTTCGTACTTCTTTTCTGAAAATCATCCTCACATATTATTGCTAATGTATAAGCATACTTCATCCACTTGATGGATCTATATGTACTTATTAGTTATTGGTTACTTACCATTTGAATCACATTGTAAGTATATCTCTTTAAATTATTACACATTTCCTTGTCTGCTTTATTTATACAGTTTTTGGATATGCTGCCAGTCTGCCCTCCAAAACCACTGTTTTCTCCAGGGGAACCAATCTCCGTAGTGTGGAGATCAGTTCTAATTCCAGGAGTACTTCAGTCCCCACCTGGAAGTTGGCAACCCTAATTATAATTCAAGATCTTTACCTTGTAGTACTGCAGAATTCTTATGTTTACTATTAATATACTTTGTCTGAAATTGATGTCCATGTTTATAAAAATACAAATGCAGATACACTGCAGAATCTGACTGCTACAAAAAGCAGAAAATTTCAAACTAACTCTCATGAGATTCATTCATGACCCATGATTTACCATTTGATGATGACTAAGACCTTTTTTGCACAGCTATCTGCCCCAGGTTCAATGTTTTTGGGAATCAGTCGTGTCCCCTGCCTCTTCAGTGTCGTGGTGTGTTCATGTACACCCTAGGGGCTCCCCTGTGTTTTCTTCAATTATTCTCAAATCTGCTTTGCTCCTAAATTTTAGGAAAGATCACAGTAAAGCCTGGATGATTGCTGTGTAGGTGGGAAAGTTAGGATTTTCTAGCCCACATGGCAACTATTTCCCCTGACCCTATCTCCACAGCAGCCATCTCCTTCCCTCACCACTGGGAGGGGGGTGGCTTTCATTTTTTAAAAAAATCAGCACTACAATATAGTTGTATTGATATACCATTAACAATGGGTATACCAGCTCCCTGACTTTTCAGATTTCATTTTTTATAAATATAAGACTCTAGCCTCTTCCCTTGTAGAAATATAAGGAAAAAGGCATATCTTCACCGGGGAAGAAGCTAGAGACTTACTTTTCTTAAAATGAAAGCTGGGAATTCAGTGAACCTGCTACACCTACAGTTACAATGGTATATTGATATGATATTCTAGTGCCAATTTAAATATAAGATTGCAAAAGCCGTGGCAGTCTAGGGGAGGAAGGGATAGTCACTTCTGGGGGATTGGAACAGGGAAACTGCAGAGATACTTGCTAAGTGGAAGCCTTGTTGCTGCTGCATTTTATCTGCAGCCACACCAGCAATAGGGACACCACAAAATCCCATCTCTATATGGAAGTCAACTCGATGCATCTTAGACTTGGGGAGTTGAACATAGTGGTGTACATACCATGGGCTCATCTGTGTTTTTCTGGAACTGAACTAATCGTACTCTTGTTACATTCTCCATGTCCAAGTCACCATTGATGCTTTCAGGAGAATCTCCGTTTAAATATGGAGAGGTGGGAGGAGGTGTAACTCTTAATGCTTCATCACTGTAAACTTCATGTGCCACCACATCATGAGTTTGAAGTAAGGCCTGTAAAAAGACAGTCATCAGATTCCACAGTCTCGAGCCTATCCTTCATCTACAGAGATTTAACTTATCTTATATACATAATGACAGTTTTTCAGACTCATATAGCATCCTTTAGGCCAGATTTCTGAACTCAAACAATATTGTTGTATGACATATCTGAAACATAGACACTTATAATGTACTTTTTATACCTCTCTCTATATAAAAGAAAGTCCTCTCACCGTAAAATCAACGCCCAGACCAAACCTAGAAGCACCAGATTTGGGGAGAGTGCTCCTACCATAGCGTAGGTGCTCACTAAGAAGGGATTTTTAGAAATTCGACCCCTAAGTGGGTCAAAAGGGGAAAAAATGTGCTCCCCCCATTGATTTCTATGTGGCTGCCTCCTTGCACCCCCCACTCTCTGATTGGTCAGCTGCCAAGCTCAGCATTCTGAGGTGAAAAACGAGTTACAGGAGAGTGCAGAGAGCTAACGGCAGTTGAGGAAATCTGGAATGGCCAGCAACCACCTGTGAGGTACAGTGATGCTGCTGGCCCAGCTTCGCCGATAGCTTCCAATGCACTCCCCCTCACCTCCTACACCTAACAGGCAGTTGTCTGTCAGGTGAAGCAGCAGCTGCAGGGTGCTTAAAGCCACAAGACAGCCCGCCCCAGCAGTAACGCCTTAGTGATCCTGCTGGCCCCACCTCCACAGTGGCTTTTACTACTCCTCCCCCTCCCCCTCCTACACTGGACAGGCAGCTAGCTGCCTGTCAGGTATAGGAGAGGAGGTGGGATGCTTACAGCCACTGGGGAGGTTTGCTCAGCAGGATTGCCTTAGCCCTGCTGCTGGCCCAGCATCCCGGATGCCTTTAAACATAATCCCACACACACACACATACCAGACAGGTGGGTGTCTATCAGGTGTTGGAGCAGGGCCAGGGTTCTCTAACGCTACAAGGAGGAGGCAACTTAGGAATACAGCAAAGACACTTGCACATAGTACTCCTGTGGGGTACTGAGCTGCGCAGGCCAAGTACCAGCAAGATCACCCTGAGGCACTCAGAACAACACAGTCTCCATATGAACAAAACAATCCAGGAACACCAGTAGAAAGGCCATCACTTTCGTGGAAGGTGGTAGGAGTTGACTTAATAGCTTCTTAAATGGACAGTTCTATGTGGCCTGCTCCAGAGTGAGCTCACCAAGCAGCCTGGTAATCCTAGCACCTGAGGGCAGAACCACCAATGTGGTCTACAGAGAGGTCCTTCAGTAGAGAGAAAAAAACCAGTACGTATGTCTCACTTCATTTTTTACATTACAATCTTCTCCATTAGTATTCTTACAACAAATGTTACATTTCAAACTTCACATCATCAGTATTATAACTGGATTTATGGAACTTAAATATCATAGCGAAGTACGGGTATCAGGCTAGTGTAAATATAGATTCATAAACCCAGAACAAGGAGCAGTATTCTATAATATGGAAAGGTAAGAAAATATGTCTTCCATAGGATCCCTGACAAAGTAAAAATAAGAAATATGAAAGGAAAGAGTGAATCTAATCATGTGCACTACAGATTTAGCCAGTTTATTTCAGAATAAACTAAGCTGGTTCCAGAACTTCCCTTTTGCATTTGACTATGCCACAGTCTGGCAGTGGTTGATCACAGTGCCACTGTTTTGACTGTTACCTTCTGATCCTCATCTTCTTGACTCTCCTGGAAACTTACCAGGAACTGCCTTTAGGACAAACAACTCTGGACTATTTCTCCTGTGTGAGACTGTATGAAGTGGTAGTTCCCAATTTAGGAATCTGTCGAGGAGTGGCACACTTAAGAGCGCCAATTCTATAAACTAGGGAGAGAGAGTAATTCAGGATGATTACTAGCTGGTTTTTTTAAGCTAGGTCTTTTCACTGGAGCATGTGGAGGGGAAGAAGACTCCAACTCAGCATGTCAGCAAGACTCATGTCAGGCACTGTAGTACCTGCGGCAGCAGTGTTTACTCCAACAGTACGATCTCCAGGAGTTTATTCCTGTATGAGATGGTGTGGATGGCCCATCATTGGGTCCTTAGTTTTATCTACATTCTTTAAGTATTAGCCATTACTGTTTCTTTGTTGTCAGTGGTTTTCCAACAGGTGACAGGTCACCACTCCAGGAACACATACTGATTGATAGAAGGTGCTTTTCTGCTAGAATTGCTAAATGAACATTTAATGTTCCAACTCACTTGCAGGGGCTGGATCTGGGAACAGCAGTGTTCCTTGTTGCAATTTAGTGACCTTCTCTATGATTCTGAGACAGTCTTGGTGGTTCTTTATGTCCCCCTTTGTTTTCTGAGAGATTTTTTTTCTTCTTGTGATAGGAGTAGTATTTTTGTTTTTATTCACATCTTTTATTACCACAGTTGGATGTTTGAGAGGAGCCAGTTCCTAGCACTGGGTTCTATCTAGGCCATCACTCAGACTCACACAGCCTCTAACATATGTTTTTCTAAGGAGGTACCACTACAAAGGGACAAATGTGCATATCATGGTGTGTTACTATATTCACAGACTCACACAGGCTACTGTGGGAGCAGTTCTAGCTCTCTTCCAAGGGGACTGTCTGGATACTAGTAGCCCTGGATACTAGTAGCCCTGGCTGCCTTATTTGAAGGCAGTTATTTTTACTGTATTTATAGTCTACCTTTTTCAATAGTCTACTGTATTTATAGTCTACCTTTTTCAATGAGATTCAAAGCAGATAATGCAAAGTCAGTAAAGAAGAGATTACTTTCTGCCCCTCATGGGTTTGCAAGTTTACTTAGCTTTCAGTAGGATAAAGGGAGTTTTTTCCTTCTGTTTGGTACACCTGAAGGAATGGGAGTAGCCTTGTTCAAGCTTTAAGAGGCTTTTGTGTTTGCCTTGCAGGACATTGGAAGGTCTCAAGTCACTGCTCACCTGTTTTGTGGTTCTTCCTAACAACATGAGAGTCATTCTGTCACAATTCTGGATTATGCCCACTATAGACATGTTGTTATCAATCTAAGGACTGAGCACCCTCAGAGACAATAACGGCATCTTGCATTAGGGAATAGCTCCTCCAGTGGCATACATGGCTTTTCTCATGGGGATGGGTCTGTACGTTGGGCAGCCTCAAAACCAGTTCATATCTTTGCCTGGGTTCTGATACTTAATTTCTCCAAATGCTGTTTCCTGGCAGAAAGGTGTGCGTACAGACTGACCTACTGCTTACCACCAGAGAAAAGAAAAATGTTCACTTACTGTGAATTTCCATTCTCAGTGATACAGGGGTTGGTCAGGCTCTACTCCTTTATTCTTTGAACTAAAGTATCTTTAGGTAAGATTGTCAATATGCTAACCTTTGGGGTGGTTTCTGTGGAAATAGCCTGCAGAGATACTAACAGATTTATGAAACTTGGTATTCTCTTTCACCGTACTCCTTTTCATTGTTCACTTGGGCGATTTCAGGCTATTGGATTATTTGCTTAATGCATACAGGTTTTTTTCCTAGTAGGGGCTTTTCCAGGAGATGGTCTGAGGATTGCTGAGAAAACCCCCTCCCCTCTGGAGTCACCAAGGGCCAAGACCCCAACTGTGACCAGTGGGGGTGCTTTCCTAGAAGTACCTCTATACCACCTCTATACCACCTCCAATGGAAATTCATTGTTCATTATTATCCAAGAATAGCAGTTGTCTCCAAAGACTGGATTCTTTCTTCTGGACAAGAGGAAAGGCCCAATCCACTGGAGATTCTATCAGTAATCTAGCAGTGGCATTTATTTATTTATTTAGGATAAATATTCTGCCTCTTCAGAGTCCTGCTAGGGGCAGTTTACAATTGAATCCACAATGCAATATTAAAAACAAATAACTGGCCATAGACAGAATAAAAAACTATCCATAAAAAGCTGGTAAGACTAACCCCTTAACTAAAACCATATGAAAAAGACATTGTGACAGAAACCATAAAACCTTACTAGGGCTCCAGAGTGCCACCAGATCACCTGGGATCTTGGACCCTTGGGGTTTACATCACAATAACCAATTTATTACCATTCCACACTTGGCCACCTGGCCAAACTTAATACTTTTTAGACAACAGGACCAGTTGGGATGAGACCCACTGTTTGTCATAAAAGTTCAGAGTAATTAACAGCTATCTGGTGGGAGGGTCTGTAATTTCTGTATAAATATGATAAAGAAACAAACTGAAAGAACTTAAATATATAGTAGTTAAATATAATTACATAGATATAATAGAATCATAGAGTTGGAAGGGACCTTTAGGATCATCCTCCTGCACAATGCAGGAAATTCACAAGTACTTCCCCCCCGCTACACGCCCAGGGACCCCTGCTCCAAGCCCAGAAGATGACAAAAAATCTTCCAGGATCCCTGGCCAAACTGGCCTGGAGAAAATTGCTTCCTGACCTCAAGGTGGCGATCGGCATTTCCCTGGACATGTAAGAAAGGGCCACAAGAACTAAGCACTTATACAACTCTCCCTGCCCCTCTGTCTCATGATCTGCCTAACTTCACAGAATCAGCATTGCTGACAGATGGCCATCTAGCCTTTGCTTGAAAACCTCCAAAGAAGGAAAGCCCACCACCTCCCAAGGAAGCCTGTTTCACTGAGGAACCACTTTAACTGTCAGAAAGTTTTTCCTAATGTTTAGTTGAAAACTCTTTTAATTTCAACCTGTTGGTTCTGGTCCGGCCTTCTGGGGTGAAAGAAAACAACTCCGCACCATCCTCTATATGACAGCCCTTCAAGTACTTGAAGATGGTTATTTTTATTTATTTATTTATTTATTTAATTTCGTGGGATTTATATCCCGCCCTCCCCGCAAACAGCGGGCTCAGAGCGGCTCACAACACAAAATCAATACATACAATATCAATTAAAATAGTTAAACTTCTACCACAAGATCAGCAGCAATTACAGATTATCTTCACAGGTGTATCAGAACAGCACTCAGATGTAATCCCTGTGTGCATTCACACAGACTGGCAGATGAACTTGCCGGCAGATGGACTTGGGCCAGGGTTAAGATGTATCCATTAGGCGGTCCCTTATCATATCACCTCTCAGTCATCTCCTCTTCGGGCTAAATATACCCAGCTCCTTCAGCCTTTCCTCATAGGAATTGGTCTCCAGACCCCTCACTATCTTCATTGCCCTCCTCTGGACACGTTCCAGCTTGTCTATATCCTTCTTAAATTGTGGTGCCCAAAACAGAACACAATAGTCTAGGTGAGGTCTAACTAGAGCAGAGCAAAGCAATACCATCACTTTGTGTGATCTGGACACTATACTTCTGTTGATAGAGCCCAAAATTGCATTTACCTTTTTAGCTTCTGCATCACACTGCTGACTTATGTTCAGTGTATGGTCTACTAAGACCCCCCTAGATCCTTTTTGCACAAACTACTGCCAAGACAGGTCTCCCCCATCCTATAATTATGCATTTGATTCTTCCTACCTAAATGCAGAACTTTACATTTATCTCTGTTGAAATCCATTTTATTTTTTTAGTTCAGTTTTCCAGCCTGTCAAGATCATCCTGTATCCTGACTCTGTCTTCTACTGTATTTGCTATATATTTATATAAAATATAAAATATATTATATATTTTATATATATATACACACATATAAAATGACAGGTAACTACAGATAGATACAGAGCTAATATAGATGCATATAGGTAGATACAGATCTGTCTAATATAAATATATAATATTCAAAGTTCTGGAAAAATGCATCAGTTTTGAACACACAGTGTTAAATTCTATGCCTCTGTTTCACTAATGGTAGAGCTTGCAGAAAGCTTCTTGTGCTGGAGCAAATCTAAGTAGTTAGCAGAATGGAGTAATAAGATCCAAGCCAAAAGATATAAGGAAACAGTAAGTATTCCAGAAATGACTAAACTCCAGGTGTATTGGAATGATTAACAATCTCGGGGGGAGGGGGAATCCATGAAAGTTTCAGTGGGAAGTTTCACTGGAACTATGTTCCCAGTCAGCCAATAAATAATAATGGGTTGGATTCCACAGAAAATTTCTGCATGTGCTGTCCTTGGGCAAACAGGAGAACTAAAATAACTTCTTGCCGTTTGCTTGCATAAAGTGAAAGTGATTGTATCCCCACTATCTTTTCCACATGGGCCAGACACAAAACAAGGTATTTCTTCTGATACAATTTTAAAACTCAAGTAAATGAAATGATATAAACTGCTGTACTCCATATGCACATTACTCCATATGCACATTATTTCATTAAAAATTATATTAAAGTGATACATATTGCTGCAACCATTGCACTCACTACTGCTTGCACAAGGGGATCTGCCCTAACTATATTTTCTTTTCCAGTTGTGGTTATTAATTTCATATAGCAACTGTTAGCAATTCCTAGATTTAAACGTCTTTATATTTCCAGCTGTGGGTTTTTTCTGGATTTATATTCAAAACAGGCATTTAACAAAGTGATGGGAAATATCATTGTTTTATGATACAATGAGTAACCTTATGTGATAAACCAGTGTTCCCTCTAAGGTGAGTTAGTGTGAGCTAGCTCACAGTTTTTTAGCCTCTGGCTCACATTTTTGTCTTAGCTCAGGAAGGATATGCAGTAGCCAAATCGCTCACTCACAACTTTAATACCAGTAGCTCACAAAGTGGAATTTTTGCTCACTAGACTCCACTGTTTAGAGGAGCATTTAACATTTAATTTTTTTTTAAGTGCTGGGGGTATTAGTTGTAGACCTCCCTGCAAAACCCGAAAACTTAAGGAGTAAAGGAATACAGCATTTACCATGGCTCAGCTGAAGCTGCTGGCTGGCCAGCACCAGCAGATGATATTTTGCTAAGGCTGGAAAGGGAGCATTCATCCCTGTTGTTATTGATAGATCTATCAGAGGGCTGAGTCACCTGACCATTACATTCTCATCCAAATTGTTTACATTTTTCTGCTTACAGATAAAATTCTACTTGAAGGGGAACTTGGCCTCTTATAACCATGATCACCAGCTAGCTTCTCTCTAGGCAAACATATTTCAAAAATCCAGAGAAAGAAAGGTTGCCTGCATCGCCAAAGAATCCTTTACAAATTTTGCTTGTTAACTGAAGATGAAAACTGAACTACTAATTTATTTATTTATGCAGCTAAGTTGGCAATTTACATGCAAAAACTGAGGAAACTTATTTGTGTGCAAACACATGCTTACACATCCTGGCAGGATTGCTTTCAGGGACACACCTAGCCTAGACCAGAGGTACTGAACTCATTTGTTACAAGGGCCAGATCTGACATAAAGTTCTTCAGTCAAGGGTACACGATAACTGCACTGCTCTGCTAGAACCTCCAAACAAGCTCAAGGTCCATTTGTAGGAGAATGTCACTTTGTTGGGCCAGGTCATGTGTGCCATAAAATATTACACGAGGTACCGGAGATATAAACTTTATAAAGATGATTTCAGATGCCAAATTGCAATAGCAGATGTGATTGGATTAGGTGTGATATGCAGGGAGTAGTAGGCATGGAGTTAGCAGCAGCGGTAATGAGACAGGAAACCTAGGTCTCACTTTGGTACAGAAGGATTCAGTCCAGAAGGATGCAAAGAATAAATGGAAATAAGCCTGAACAAGTGAGCAATGACTCATGAAAGCCCATACCCTACCACAAATTTTGTTAGTCTTTAAGGTGCTACTGGACTCTTAACTCTTTATACCGCTATTAGAAACCACAACATTAAAAAAAACAGTGTGAGAACATTTTAACCTTCCAGGACATTCAGTTGCTGACCTAAGAGTAGCAGTTCTCTTAAAAAGGAATTTCAAAGGGAGACTAGAGAGACTGCTGATTTGCAGCTGATAATGAAGCTCAAGACAATGCACCCTCCTGGACTGAACTGAGACCTAGGCTTCTTCTTTCATTGCACTAATACCTGCTGTTGTTTTGCTTATGAAAGCACTTCACTCTCCAAGATATAAGGACAAATGGACTTACATTCTAGCTTTATATGAAGAACTGAGCAGTGACTCATGAAAGCTCATGCCCTGCCACAAATTTTGTTAGTCATTAAGGGCCTACTGGACTCTTGCTCCCTTTCACTAATAAAGAATTCAAGCTGTGCTCTTAGATTCCCCCCATCTGTTAGAACTGGAAAGGGGGATCCTCTCCAAGTGCAGTAGGACTCCATCTCTCTCTCTGGCGTGCTCTTTGTTTCCCTCCCTCCTCCCTCTGAAGAAGTGTGCAGACACACAAAAGCTTATAGCTGGAATAAAATGTTGTTGGTCTTCTTAAAGGTGCTACGGGACTCTCTCTCTCTCTCTCTCTCTCTGGCTCTTTCCCTCCCCCTCCCTCCCAAGAGGAGGAGGGGGAGGAGGCCTCAGCCAGTTGAGGAAGGGAGGCTTGACTTTCTCTCCTCTGTGAAGCAGGAAATAGGAGAGACTGGGCAAAAGCCAGCTCCCATGCTGGAAACAGGAAGAAGGAACAGGAAGTAGGAAGCAGCAGAGAGCCAGTTTGGTGTAGTGGTTAAGTGCACGGATTCTAATCTGGGAGCATTGGGTTTGATTCTCCACTCCTCCACTTGCACCTACTGGATGACCTTGGGCAAGCCATACCTCTGTAGCAGCTGTTCTCTCAAGGACAGTTGTCTCAGAGCTCTCTCAGTCCCACCTACCTCAAAGGGTGTCTGTTAAGGGGAGGGGAAGGGAAAGGAGTTTGTAAGCCGTTCTGAGACTCCAAGTGAGTGAAGGGCAGAATATAAATCCAATCTCTTCTTCTTCTCTCGGGAAAGATCTGGCTCGTGGGACATATGTTTGATACCTCTGGCCTAGACAGTAGAAAAACTGACAATCTTGTCATGCATCCTGGACATTTTTTTTCCGGGATATGTAGTGCCCAGGAAGTCTGTCTTTGCCAAAAATGTGATGTATTATGCCAAAGGAAATAATCCAAAAACTATTAAATTCTTATCCAATATTGAGTTTACTTGAAGCAAATAAAACTCTCAAAATTCATTCACAATGATGCCATTGTGAATGAATTTGGAGAGACTGATTTGCTTCAAGTAAACTGGATATTGAATAAGAACTTAACAGCCTTTGGATTATTTCCTTTGGCATAATACATCATGGAAGTTCTGCTTATTTCCACCGTCCATCCCGTGATCTCTTCTCTTGGTCTGCTTTGCCAAAAATGTGGCTGAGCCAACTTTACTACAAGTGAGAGTATCAATATATATCAGAGGTTCCCAAACTTATTTGGCCTACCACCCCTTTTCAGAAAAAAAATGACTCAGCGCCCCCTTGGAAATCGACCTTCAAGAAGTGGACAAAAAGATGCAGGTAGAGTCCACCACGATCTACGCAGCCAGGCAGGCACAGAGCAGCAGCAGCTGAAGGCCTGAAGCCAGCAGCAGCCACCAAACAAGAGCCCAGCAGCAACACCAGCCTTACAAGGGTGTACGTGCATTTGCAATTTGCAAATGCATAGCTGTGATTAACTGTGAGGACCCCTCTTCACCTCCCCCTCTCTCCCTAATCCCAGGGAAGA
Source organism: Lepidodactylus listeri (assembly GCA_029233225.1). Taxonomy (NCBI): domain Eukaryota; kingdom Metazoa; phylum Chordata; class Lepidosauria; order Squamata; family Gekkonidae; genus Lepidodactylus; species Lepidodactylus listeri. Next base: position 93,410,193 of record JARCFY010000001.1, read on the forward strand.
CCAGGAGAAGGCAGGACTCTTCTTTCTTTATGCTTCCACCAACCCCTTATTTTTATTCAACGCCTCCCAATTGCACCCAAGCCTCCTATCGCCCACCTGGATCATTCCAGTGCCCCCCAGGGGGTGGTACTGCCCACTTTGGGAACCAGTGATATATATAGTTCTCAACATGGCCAAATCTGTGGATACTTAAATCAAGAGACTACAGCCATGAAAACACTAGACAGATCTTTTTACAAACCTAAAAGATGCCATGGGTTTCAAGAAAAAACTGAAAGCTAGAAGAAAAACATTGGGGAGGGGGTTAAAATCCTCCCCAATAATACTAGTAGACAGTACCTGTAACCTTTAGAAATAAATGACTACAGTGTGCATTTCTAGGAAACCAAACAGCCTTGGTTGTTGTCGGTAAAAGGCAGGGGTAATGAATAGCACCCTTTCTACGGCTGTTCTGGTCTTTGAAGGAGGACTCATCAGGGCCAGGATCACCAGCAACTACTGGGCAACTTATTATCACATAACATGCATGATTCCACCAGGCCCAGCAACTTGCTACTTGTCAACAGCAGCCACCCCATAAAAGTCAGTTTTGTGTAATGGTTATAGTTTCAAACTAGGATCTGGGAGACCTAGATTCAAATAACCACTCAGTCACAAAAGCTCACAGGGTGACCTTGGGCAAGTTTCACGTGGTTAGTCTAACTTAACTCTCAGAGCTTTTGTGAGGATAAAATGGAGCAGAGGAGAATGATGTAAACTGCTCTGGGTCCCCATTCTGGAAAAAAGGGGGCATAAATGAAATTAATATAGCTGAAGATGAGGACAGATAAAAGGTAGGTTGATTAGGGGGTGGGAAGGAAAGAAGGAAGCAGGGAAACATATGGGCATGGTGGTTGCCAAAAGGAGGAAAGATGATATAATGTGGGTAAGGGGATACAGGAGAAAATGAAGTGCCCCCCACAATCTCTTGTGGGTTCCCCACCATGCAGCTGGACCTGGCCTGGCACTGTATAACTGGGCAATAGTTTTCCCAAGTAAGGCTGCAGGGCTAGGGAAGGAGAGAAAACTGAAGACACGGAAGCAGATAAAGGTAGATTGGCTGGTGGGTAGGAAGGAGAGAAGGAAGCAGGAAAAAGGAACAAGGTATGGCCTTCCAGGGAAGGGAAAAAGAAAATAGTGGGAGAGGGGAAAATGAACTACCCCCTGGAAGTTCTTGCAGGAAACCTGATCGAACAGGTATATTTTTGCTGCACAGAATACACTGAGATGTACTGTTTTCCTCCCTTCTCAGCAGGCCCTTGCAATACACAGATCCTTTCTCTGCTCCACCTGTCATAATGAGAAACATTAAGAACTGCCTTTTCAACATTTGCTTACCATGAAATGAGGTTGTGTTAAAATACGTTTAAGTTCTTTTGCATCATTATTTTCAGGGTAACATGAAATTTCTTCCAATACCTGTGAATCAAACAATTAGAAGTGCCAGTTAAATGACCTGAAGTTTAAAATAAATGAAATAGGGTTTATTCTGGTGAGTCATGAGGCATGAAATATCATGAAAATTTAAATGGCAGTAGGACCAACTTTAAGAAACCGGAATCTACTTTTGATTGATACTTTCCCTTGACAGACATAATAACATTATTAGTTTGTACTGATATTTTGCTCAATTTGAGTCAAATACATTTCATATTATTTTTGCTTGTCCAGTTGTAGCAGCTCACTCAGATAAGTACAAAGTTCAAGCTACACATACAATATTTTCGAAGAAGTTCCTCATGACCCAGTGGTCATGTTGAACACGTGCTGCAATACCAAAAAACCACATACCCAATAGACAGTCTGGGAACAATAAATGTTAAAGAATCAGTGAAATTAGCAAGGAACAGATTTCATCAGCACTGCAGTCTGAATAAGAGACTACCGGAAGCTCCATACAAGAGCAGAGTGTACCTATAAGTATGTGCATGCGCACACACACACAAACTTTCAAAGGTGACTCAAATGGATTACTATAAGAATTCTAAGCACAGAACTTCATACTCAACACATTTAAAACATGCTTTAAAATACTTACCTCTTTGGCTCTCTGTACAGCATCACTTGGAGGATTCCTGATTTGTGGTGAAGATTTTGTGTTAATTTTGTCATAAAGCTGGAAGGAAAAAAAAGTTATTATTATTCTATGCATTATTAGTAACATTTATCAGTTTGCTATTCTGCAAAATGTAAAACATCTCTGAAGTATTTCACCAGTATACTTTATACTTGTCTGGCAAGCATCATAAACACAAGTCACAAAACATGGGCAGTTTATCCACTGAAATTATTGCTAAATTACTCTATCCTTCCATAAGATGAAACCCCCCCCATCAGATTTAAACAATGAAGAGTAGCATAAAATAAGACATGTAATTCCAAAGTTTAGAACAGAACTGTTATGTGAACAGAAACAACTTTTCTGTAAATCCTAACACCAAACACATTCAACAATCCTTTATTCTAGCAAGTGTAGTTTACATGTGAATACCTTTTCCATAGATATATAAATTAATATAGGTGCTATATAATATATGAAAAAATATTGAAGGGACCTTGACCTGGATAGCCCAGGTAAACCTGATCTCAGAAGCTAAGCTGGGTTGGCTCCGGTTAATATTTAGATGGGAGACCTTCAAGGAATACCAGGGTCATAATGCAGAGGCAGACAATGGCAAACCATCTCTGAATGTCTCTCGACTTGAAAACCCTATGGGTTGCCATAAGTCAGTTATGACTTGATGGCACTTTCCCCACCACCACCACCAAGTTACTGGGAGATGTAGATTATTTTGTTCGCTGATGTAGAAGATTAAACTGTACCTTCCTGGCACTGATAATAAATACATTTTAAACACAATCCAAGGCAGACCTAGACTTTAGAAAATATACTGTTTCTACAACTATTTCTAGTAAAAAACAAACACATCTAGAAACCTCAAGAAAGTAAACAGATGGGAAAGCATCATAGCAAGGCCGGTCTTGGGGCTTCTATTATATGTACAGATACCGAATTGGCCTTCTGCAATAAGAACATTTCCCCCCTGTAAAAATTAATCAATAAACAGTTACATGTTTTAGTAAAATCATCTCTTGTTTCTTCTACACTCTACTAAGGGACTCTCATCCACAACAATTCTTACCTATGCTACTTTCTCACTAGTCATTTCCTGAAAACCAGGCTCAAGATCTCATGCAGACCCTGCAAACTCAGCTGGACTTGACAAAGAATAAAGAAATATTTTTCCTGGGACATGTGGAGTTGCTGATTAGGGCTCCACTTCCAGGTACTTACACCGAGAAATGAATATCTCATTTAACAGATAAACTTTTTCCCTTGCAATGTTTCTCATGAAGATTACCCTCATCTAACTTGCAACCTGAGTGGGCATACTGTACCACTTGCGCCACACACAAGTACTTCAGCTTCTTGACTCAAAGTGACATGATAACTGAAACCCTTCCCTACCAATTGATCTGCCTGGGAGGGAGGGCTCCACCATAACATTGTAAATCTGAGGTGGGGAGAGGACATATTTTTTCATCCCTGAGTAAAATTAACACATTTTTTTTTCCAAACCATTTTATTTTATATTGTATACATCAACAATCAAACAAAAAAACTCAAAGAAGTTGCAAACAAGCACTTAACAGTGTGACTTTTGGTTCCAGAGAACATTGCATAGATGGAAGATTGCTAAGAGTATAGGAGAAGCGGAAAACATCTACAAATACAAACTAGTTCGTAGCAGGTAACATTTAAAACTCACCCATAAACAAAGGTTTTAAACTTGGCATCCATGACATTTTCCCAGTCATATTGATCCAAGTTAACATTTTGCAGAATCGGAAACCATTTATCTAAGGGATTCAGCAGGTCCCTCTCATTCAGTTTACTAGTATTAAAGATAGATAATTTGTCTAGCAAAAACAGATCCCAGACCTTATTTAACCATTGAGGGATTGACGGGGGTTTGTTCTTTTTCCAATTTTGCGCAATTACCACTTTGGCTGCTATAAGAAGAATGTTTATTAATTCTAAAGTGTTTGGGGGCGGAGGATCTGGGGGTCTGCAATGAAGTAAAACAATAGCAGGGTCTAAAGGTACTTTGAAGTTGGTAAGTAAGTTAATCTTGTTGAGAACATCTTTCCAGAATTGTTCAATAAGGGGGCATTGCCACCAATTGTGAAAATAAGTGGCCTTCTCACCACATAGTTTCCAGCAGGCCAGGGAAGAGTTGGAGTAGACATGAGCTAACTTGACCGGCGTTAAGTACCATCTCATCAATACTTTATAGGCAGCTATCTGTATATGTTGAGAGTTAGAAGTTTTGGGCAGAGTAGACCAAATGGTAAAATTAACACATAATTAACTACTTATAAAAATTGTTTTTTAATTATTCCTAATCTTATCAGGATTTTGGCAGCCAGTACAGAAATTACACCACTTACCTTAAAACAGTGAACATGTGAAATTAAAACAGCAGAAACCTTGTAGGTTGACACTTCAACACTTCTTAATATAGCTAGTGTGCTCTGGACAGACAGATCCTGCTGTCAGCACAGAATGGCCCAAGGCATACAAAAGTTGATAAGAAGAGATTTAATCTGAAATTTGGATGTTGTCTCTATTCAGAATCGCCACTACTCAGAGGGGACCAAATTGCTTGACTCCATAAAGCATCTCTCAATAAATAAATTTCATCTATCAATGCAGACTACTGCACAAAGGTAAATTAGAGAATGGCTTTGTGTGTGGGGATGCGTGGTTGTTACACTTGATTTCAGCAAGCTTGTCTAGCATTCAACTGGTAAATACAGATTAAACTATTTCTATGTTACCCTGTAGGAAAACTTTCCATATCAATTACTTTGATCAGCTATAATTGAACTGGTATGCGAGAGTAAACTTGTGCGCTTGAGTCACATATGCCCACCAATCATCTCTAAAACAGGTGGCTCTGAATCTTCTTTCGGTCCCTTGACACCATTTTTTCTTCAGCTGGTTTCCTATACAAGAACGTGGCAGTGGTAACAAGTAGCTGGGTGAAGGGACTATGAACAGGTAAGCAGCAAGCAGGGAAAATGTTTTGCACCTCACCAGTCCTGGGTTCAGCTAGGAACACCTGAATATCTGCTGGTTCAGCTGTTTTCCACTGGTGATCGGGCAGCAAATTAATCAATAAGCTGTTCAGCTATTTGCAATGTGTTTGGGATTCCGCAAATCAGCTTCCCCATTGAATCTTAAGAATGCCAGCTCTGCTCACAGACAGGCATTTGCCGTCAAAGATGCACAACTGAAAATACTACTAGGAATTTGGTACAGATACTCTGAGTTTTATCAGGTTTGTTGTCTCCTTATATTACAACACACACAGACGCCCCTTGAATATGTACATTTATCAGTGAATTTTTCTTTGACAATAGCAAACATTTTTGAAATTGTCCAAAACTAACACTTACTTGTTTCAAATGTTTCAATAACCTAAATATTTTGTTTAAGCAATACTTACATCTAGTAGCGTATGAAGATGCTGATCTTGGAAAACACTATGTAAAAAATCTAAGTCTTTTTCACTGCAATCTGTAAGTGCATGGATTTCCTCTAGGCTGTCCAACACCTGAGAAACTGCTCCTATAATCAGACCAACAAGAAACCACTTAGTGAAAGGACATTCAGATAAAACCCTTTCTTTATTCACGCTACCCACCCAAGAAAAACATGACAACCTACAGCTTTTGTTGAGGAACTGTTACATTGCAGAATGTAAGCACATGAAAATGCACATACAATAAAAGCTTTTTTCATCAAGCATGCTCAGTTAACTGGCAATGCCCAGAGCATAAGCGTCTCCTCCTCAGTCAACATATCCCTGCATCTCCAGGGACACATACCCCCCCACCTCTCCGACCAGCCATCTTGATGCTTCTGGCCACTGCTGGGCTTCTGACAACTGGCGCTGCAAGCTGATGTCATCCTCAGGTGCCTCCCTACCCCCTCAGCCTGCCTCAAGGTGTCAGGAGACCACCTTTTCAATCTCAGTCCTACATTATAAAATATATGTATTAATGCAGTGTTTCCCAACTTGTCAGCCCTGACCCAAAAGTGGGTTGCGAAGCCTGTGAAAATGGGTCTTGGGCTCTTGCAGTTTTAAAGATTTGTGAATGCTTTGTTTTTTCAAGCAGATCCCACATACCAAGTAAATTTGGACTTGTGGGTCAATATACCAAAAAGACTGAGGATCACTGTTGAGATGAATGAGCTGAGGATAGTAAAGCCCTCTCTACATATGCTACATATGCTAAAAAAATTAAAATCAGCAGTATATTTTGATAGTCTTACTCAATACTAGTTTCATGTTGCAATTAAAGCCATTCCCATGATCTCCCATTTCAACCTCAGAGGGATTCCTGAACGAAGCACATTGTTTGGATCCATTCCAATCTTGTTTCAGGCCCGGTTATAGGACTGACTGATATGGACAGGGGAGTGCATCCCTATTAATTCTCCTGGACCTCTTGGAGACTTCTGATACCATCTATCATGATATCCCTCTGGATCGCCTTTTGGGGTTGGAGCAGAGAGATGCTGTTCTGTTGTGGTTTTGGTTTCATCTCAACGGTAGGTTTCAGAGTGTGGTGCTGGGAGACCACTGCTCCACCCCTTGGACCCTGGTCTATGGGATCCCACAAGGTTTATTCTTGTCTTCCATGTTTTTTAAACATCTATGGAAAGCTGCTGGGAGAGGACAACCAGACATGGGGTTGAGTTACCACCAGTATATGGATGACACTCAGCTTTGTCTCTCACATGTCCAACAGATCTCAGGGAGGCTGTGGAAACGGTGAACAGGAGCCTGGAGGCAGTTTTGGAATGGATGAGGGCTAATAAACTGAAACTTCTCCTGACAAAATGGAGGTGCTACTGGGGGCGGTGGGAGTTTGATCCAGGAAATGAGGTATCTCCTGTTCTGTATGGGTTGCACTCCCCATAAAGAAGCAGGTTTGCAAACTGGAAGTGATGCTGGACCTAGGCCTTCTTTTGAATACAGGTGGCAGCAGCGGCCAGGGGTACCTTTCACCAGCTATAGCCCTTCCTGGGCAGGAGAGATCTTGCTACTCTGGTGCATGGCCATCCTTGGACTGTCTGGAATCTACAGTTGGTATAGATGCTGTGGTCAGTATGTTCGCTGGAGTGGGTTGTAGTGGTCATGTCACTCCAGTCTTGTTCCATCTACCCTGGCTCCAATTTGCTTTTGGGCCTGGTTTAGGAGGCTGGCTCTGAACTTTAAAGCTCTATATGGCTTGGGGCCAACGTACCTAAGGTATGTATCCACTCAGGTAATCTTTGGACACCTTGCTTATCTGGGGTTAGATAACCAGAGAGGGGGCCTTCTTCATTGTGGCAAAACTTTAGAATTCCCACCCTAGGGATGTTTGTCCCTCTATCACTGTCTTCTGCCAGTAGGTGAAGGCTTTTTTCCTTTCATTTGACATACCCCCAACAAATGTTATTGTCCCTGGTTTTGATGTTGTGTGCTTTGTGTTTATATGTTTTTACTGAATTATTTTATATATTATTTTAAATGCTGTTTTAATGTTCAAATCTTTAACACTTTGATGTTTGCCACCTTGGGGATCCTATTTAAACAAACAAACAAAAATAAATACAGCTAAATGTTGAAATACTATATTTAGGGGACTCCCATCCAATGTTCCCTCTAACCTCCACAGTGTTGTGAGTAGAAATTCTACCTCATGAGCGAAAAAAGCTAGTAGCATTAAAGTTGTGAGTATACGTTTGACTACTGAGTAAATTAGTTTTTTAGAAGATTACTTCCAAACCCTTGTAAAAATCTCAGAATAAATTCTTTAAAATTATATTTAAACTATATTTTAAGAATAATTTAAACTTTATAAAAGAAAGAAGTCAAATTTAATCCGCCCCTTTCCACTATATTGGTAGACCTGGCCTCTGGAAAACAGGTCTGCCCATCCTTTTCTACTATATTGGCAGACTTGGCCTCCAGAGAATAGGTCTGTCCACCCCAATCCACTATACTGGTAGATCTGGTCTTGGACCGTTGCCTTGGGTTGAGCCTTAGAAAACATACCAGCACTTAGGGGAGACAAAACTCTTGCAGTCTGCTTTGGTTTTTTTTAGTGAAATATGACAACCTGCATTACAGATCAAGTACAACAGAGGATGAACAATCACTGTCAGAACTCTGCCTAACCAAACAAACAGGAAGTTGCTCAAATGTTATCAACCTGCCCAAACTACTTATTTATTCACATATTTATATCCCACTTTCCCCCGTGACTCAAGGCAACTTACAAATCATACTGAAAAGCATAATAAGGGTGTGCAAAAAAAAAATCACTTCCCCTGGGTCCACTGTAGCCTATGGGGTCCATTATAGTCAATAGGCTCCACAGGTTATAATGGAGAATTCATCTGGAGGTATCTGGGGCTCTGTTGTTTAGATAGAGGCACCAAATTTGCAGCATAGCTGCTGGTGCCTCTCCTCAACAAACCCCACCCCCCTGTTTCAAAAAGACTGGACCAGATGGTCCAATTCTATGGGCCCAAGAAGGAGGTGCCCCTCCTCCATTGTTTCCAATGAAGGGAAAAATCTCTTGTGAGCAAAAGCTCACAATTCCTGAGCTGCCTGTTAAAAGTTTGTACACCAGAGCCCCCAAAACAGCTTAGAGGGAACTGTGCTCCCATCCCCCAGGCACCACCAACTGCTGAATCACCCTGAACAATTGAGATGAATTCAACATTAGCACAGAAGTAAACTTCCTCACCATTCTATCACCACCACTTCACAAGTGTTCAAACAGGCTCTTTGGTGTGATCTGTCCAATATGGCAAAATATTTTCATCAACAATGCTCCAGATATTTATCAGCTAATCATTGTGCTGAGCTCTGATGAAAATCTCAGGGACTGACTTCTATTAGGAGGAGAATGGGGAGTGACTATCACCTGCCAAAGACTGGCAGGCACTTCAGGGCCCGACTGTGTCCTCCACAGAGCTATCATTTAGGCTCTCAAAATTCCACAGAGCATTTTGAAATCTCATGGGATTCATCATCTTTAGTGGAGGGCCAGTGGAGTAGCGGTTAGAACAAAGAACGAGGATCTGGGAAAGCCAGGTTTGAGTCCCCCCTCTGCCACAAAAGGTCACTGGGTGACTTTCAGACAGTCAGCCTCTTAGCCTAACCTACCTCATAGGGTTGTTGTGTGGATAAAGTGGAGGAGGGGAGAATTACGTTGTAAGGCATTTTGGGTTTCCAATGAAGAAAAAAGCAGAGTACGTATAACCAACCAACTAGTTCACCACCACCGCAGTGAAGGGGAGCCACTTCAGCAGACAGAAGTCTGACCATAGCACACAGGCTGGATAGTCAGCTTTTCCACCAGAACTCAGTATAGACTATTAAATCAAGCACAGGTCCTTTTGTATGCACTGGGATCAATACAGCTTGGAATAGCCCTGTGGTAGTCCTGAAGTCCTGAGCATGACCGAACAAGGCTTCCATATGGCTACTGAAGAACCCCAGGACTATCCTCCTGGAGTTTGCAATACCAGGCAGAGACCAGTTCCGACAGCAAAGACAGGAACCTACTGGTAAGCTAGGCATATGGTATACCAAGAGTATAGTTAATGTGCCCTGACTCTCAGCACAAGGTACACACAGTAAGCACCAACAGCTGTCTTCGATGGGAACCTGCAACCCCTCCTTGGTGTGGCTGGGATCAACATATTAGAGTCATTCTTCCACTGGAAGGATGAATAAGTCAGGATAGAAACAAAGTAAATAAACGCATAAAATAATATTTGGGTCCCCATGGCTGCTTACATTATTTTCCCCTCTACTATTTTTATCTTCACAACAACCCTGTGAGGTAGGTTAGATTACATACATGTGACTGGCCCAAGATCACCCAGCAAGCTTCCATGGCAGAGTAGGGATTTGAATCTAGGTCTCCCAGATCCTAGTCCAACTCTCTAATCCCTACACCACACTGCCTTTCAAAAACTGTCCACCTTACTGATACAAATAAGCAAAATAAAAGCACCCAAGTTTATTATAAATTTTCTGCACATATGACAATCTGCACAAAGCTTGTTTTCAGGCTGCCCATTAAAAATACCCCAGATTCTCAACTAGTTTCAGCTTCCTATACCATTCAGAATGTTTTGTTGTATTGGCTAACAAAGTCTTGTGTGTTTTGGGGCCAGTATATGTTACATAATCTATCCATGGTGATTGTGATTTCTGACTTAAAAACACTTACTGACTGTAACAATATGTATGACATGTTTCTATGACCAGTGCATATTGAGAGTTTTTTCTCTTTCTACACTCCCCCCCCATCCAACTTGTGGTGTTTCTCCCCCACAGAAGCTCAAAGACTAAGCAAGAGCATCCTGTAGAAGTGCAGTACAACTTGTTCATCAGAGATAATATTAGCATCCAGACTTAACATTCAGGTTTTACATTAGTATTATTTTGTTGGCTGTTTCCAAACACATTGCCTCAAGCCTTTTGGTTAGGATACATGGGGACAGGTAACAAAGCTCACCAAAGTAAACACTGAAATAACTAAATGTATTTTAGTAAACAATTGTGTACATAGGCATATGCAGGACTCGATTTCAGCATGAACGCACAGGAACGCCATTCCGGCTGGCGTCCCAGCCTGCCCCGCCCCCTCCCTGCCTGGCCTGAGCTTTTTACACTTAAAGGGAAAGTTCCTGCAGAGAGCCAGCAGGAAAAAGCTCCACTGGGTGCTTTCCCTTTAAGAGCAAAAAGCCAGCAGGAGAAAGCCCCGCCCAGAGATTAAGCACAGGGGCTAGGCTTTCTGCATTTGGCTTGCCGACCTCCCGTGGCTTTCCCTGCTCCAGTAAGTTCTCCATTCTCTTTTCCCTCTCTCTGGCCCCCCCACCTTTCTTTCTGTCTTTCTCTTTCTGGCCCCCCCTTTCTTTATTCCTTTCTCTCTCTCTCTCCCTCCCCCCTTCCTTTCTCTCTCTCTCTCCTCCACCTACCTACCTACCTTCCTTCCTTTCTCTGTCTGTCTACCTTCCTTCCTTCTTCCTTCCTTTCTCTCTCCCCCCTCACCAACCTCTTCCTTCCTTCCTTCCTTCCTTCCTCTGTCTGTCTACCTTCCTTCCTCCTTCCTTCCTTTTTCTTCCTTCCTTCCTTTCTCTCTCTCTCCCCCCACCTACCCCTTCCTTCCTTCCTTCCTTCCGTTCGTTCTGTTTTTATAAAAAAAATTGAAAAGGGGGGGATGTAAAAAAGCAGAGAGCCCAGGAAATGCTGGTTTTGACAATATCTTTAATTTTTGAAAATCTCTTTAGTTTTCTCATGGCATCTTCTGCTTAAGATAAGTAACTTTGAAGCCTGAGTTCATTGTTGTGTCTTGTTGGGAATGGCTTGCAAATATATGTGTGTTTAAAGTCTGTATTAAAGTGGTTTGGTGCTTACTGCCATGTAAGAGAAAACATCTGAAAAAGTAGCTCCATTGTTGTGTGTGTTGGCAGAACACTTGACTGTTGCATGGGGCACTTTGGGGGACATCTGCAGAGAAACAGAGTTGTAACTAAAAATGAGCATGGTCAGCTGCGCTTTGGAGATTGCCTGTTTTGTGACATTTAAAAAAGTGGGCAGAGTTTCTGAAGAAGATGATTGTCCCTCTTCTCCTGCCAATGGATTGACATCTGCCTTTAATGGGCCAGCAAAGTTGATGTTCTTAAACCTCTTAATAAGAGAGATTTCCGCTTCTGAGGAGTTCCAACGATTGGTGATCTTGAGATGGTAGTGATACTTTTATGTGGTAAAGACCACCTGTTCACAGGATAATTTTACCTATGGGACAGAGTCTGCATGGTAACCACTCCACTGGTAAATAATTGCTTGTAAAAAGTATAATAGTGTAATAATTCAGGTGGGTAGCCATGTTGGTCTGAAGCAGCAGAACAAAGTTGGAGTCCAAAGTTTCATCCAAGGTATAAGTTTTTGTGTGCATGCACACGTCTTCCATCTGAAGAAGTGTGGGTGGCACATGAAATCTTATACCTTGAATAAAATTTTGTACCTTGAATAAAATAGTCCACAAACTACTTCCATCCAGTGCATCCACAAACCTAGAAGAAGAAGAGATTGGATTTATACCTCACCCTTCACTACCCAAGGGAGTCTCAGAGCATCTTTCAAACTCCTTTCCCTTCCCCTCCCCACAACAGACACCCTGTGAGGTAGGTGGGGCTGAGAGAGCTCTGAGACAACAGCTGGTACAGAGCTATGGCTTGCCCAAGGTCATCCAGCAGGTGCAAGGGGGGAGTGGGGAATCAAACCCGGTTCTCCCAGAACAGAGTCCACACACTTAACCACTACACCAAACTGGCTCCTAGTGTTGTTCTGCCAGTGAACTAGGGTTGCCAACTCCAGGTTGAGGAAATCCCAGGAGATTTGGGAGTGGAGGGTGCAGTTTAGGGGAAGGAGGGACCTAAGCAAGGCATAATGCCATGGACTCTACTTTCCAAAGTAGCCATTGACCTGATCTCTGTAGTTTGGAGCTCAGTTGTAATTCCAGGAGATCTCCAGACCCCACCTGTAGGTTGGCAACCCTAAAAAATCATATTCAGCATACTAGTTCTGCAGGAAGGCAACCTGATTTCCATGGGAACCTAACCCTTAGGAATTGATTCCAATCCAGTGTGGGTATAATTGTTGGACATAAGATATTGGTTCAGGCAAGGTTTTGTATAGATGGGACAGAAAATAATGTTTTTATTGGTTTTGTCAAAACTGTTTTGACAACAAGGTAAGAAGCAAAAGGTGGATGTGGCTGGATGACCACACTTCTGGGAACATTAGGTGTGGCCTAATATGTTAATGAGTTGTGCTGTCAGGGGTGTGGCCTAATATGCTAATGAGTTCCTGCTGGGCTTTTTCTACAAGAAGAGCCCTGGGCATATGTACATAATATGTAGATTCCATGCAATCATTTATACATACAAAAAGCATCTTTAAAATCTGTGTAATGTTTCTACTGGTATTCAGTATTTAGTATTCAGAGAGCATTCTAATATTTACTAATTTCTTTTACCAACTGCTCTACACAGTTAAAAAACAAATGAACTTCTTCCACTGCTCATAAAAGCCACTTGCAAAGGCAGCTTTCCTGTCTTCCCTATCAGCTTCTGATCCCTGAAAATCCAATTTTCTTGGAAGGAGTGTGTGTGTGTGGGGGAAGGATTGCTGGAGGAGACTTCTGGATAAAATATTACACCGCATAAGAAACTACAGTGAGAAGGCATGGGGGACTGTACCTCTTTCTTTTCTATGACTAGAAAAGTTGATCTGCTGGTGAAAATAAAGAGGAAGTAGAGGCAATTTTAGCCAATTTCCCCCCCTCATATATTGGGCCATTTTTGTTCATGAGGATCCCGATGCCTAGCACCGGTTATTCGGGGATCATAAGAGCCTGCTATAAGCCAGGGACTTGCACGTATGGTTTGTAGGATGCATCCCACAGCAAATCCCACATCCATATTCACCCTTCTCTCTCTGCACGCTACAAGTTACTTAGAACAACAAGAAGAGCTCTACTGGATCAAACCAATGGTCTGCCTAGTCTAGCATCCTGTTTCACACAGTCACTCTGGGGAGTGCACCAACAGTGCATAGAAGCTAAGGCCTTCCACTGATGTTGCCTGCAGTTTAGCTGACTCTAGATGTGAAGTTTCCTTTAGTCACCATAGCTTGGAGTCACGGACCTATTCCTCCATGCATCTCCTTTTTAAGCCACCTATGGCAGTGATAATCACCATGTCCATTGATACATGCTAAATTTGCCCATAATACTTCATTGGGCACCCCCAAGTTCTAATACTATGGGAGGTAGGAAGAATTCTCTGTCCATCTACTTTCTCCACCCTATGCAAAATTTTATAAACCTCCATCATGTCTCCCACTTACTCGTCTTTTGTTTCAAAATGAAACATCCCATACTCTATAGCCTTTCCTTACAGAAACAAGCTCTAATTTGTTTAATCATTTTGATTGCCTTCCTTTTGTATTTTTTCAGCTCTGCAGCACCTTTTTTTTTTTTGACATACAGTGACCAGGACTGTACATAGTGTCCCAAATATCCAGATCCTGAGGCTGGCTAGGGATATAGGAGGCACAGACATCCCATTATCCACAGTTGTCTTGGAGTGCTTCTTCCATGTGCTCTATGATAAGGGAAGAGAAGAAACACACCCTAAGGGGATCTCTCCATGCACAGGATGCTGTGCTTTCATTTGTAAAAGGATTATAATTTGAATACTTCCTCAAGCATAAATTTTCAAATATTTTCTATTCTAAAATAATAATCTGGATTAATATTTAAGATGCCAAATAATATATAAATTCAGAGCATAGTTTCATGTTTTAGTATTACTGTTTTTATATTACAAACATGTAAGTGACTGTAAAACTGAAATATTATAAAACAAGGGAAAAAAGTAGAGATTTAAACATGCAAAGCCAAACACAGTAGCAAAGCTTTTGAGGAAAACAAAGGGATACCTACTTTCTGCAGCTAGAAGTCCTAGCAGGAAGGCAGCATTTGGACAAACAACAAACAGCATGAAGATTTCAGAACAAGCAGTTATAAAAGCTGCAAACTAGCTTAGCCACAAATACAATGAACATACAACATGTTACAATTTACAAAGCTGAGGTTTCAGTATACTGACCAAATGAAATAACCATTTGGGACTAGGCCTTGCAAAACAAGTCACTAAGCTCAACACCTGACTTCTCTGGCAGTGCTTCAGTTTTGAAAGTAGACAGAAGCAGAACCTCTACGACCAGTTATGCCAAGTAGAAGCACAAATGCACACAGTACAATTGATTGAAAGTCTATTACCATATGTATATTGTGGCACTATAACTCAAAACCTCTTAGCAAGCAATAGACTAGGCAGAGAATCTTAATTCAAAAGTACTGTCCTGTAACTAAATTATTAGAAATGCTAGACAAAAAGTGACAGCACCAATAGCATTATTCGGATGGCTTGGAAGCTGGTCCCCTTCCTCGACCGCGATGACCTGGCCACAGTGATCCATGCAACGGTCACCTCGAGGCTGGATTACTGTAAAGCTCTCTACATGGGGCTGCCCTTGTCGCAAACTCGGAAACTGCAGCTGGTGCAGAATGCCGTGGCCAGGCTATTGATGGGGCTCTCAAAGCGGGACCACATCCGACCTGTGCTGGCGGTGCTGCACTGGCTGCCTATAGCGTACTGAATTCGCTTCAAGGTGCTGGTACTTACCTTTAAAGCCCTATATGGCCAGGGTCCAACATAGCTAAGGGACCACCTTTCCCCATATATACCCCAGCGAGCATTTCGGTCAGGGTCGCAACACTAACATCGGGTCCCAGGCCCCAGGGAAGCCAGGCTCGCCGGAACCAGGGCCAGGGCTTTTTTGGTGGTGACTCCTCTCTGGTGGAATGAGCTCCCAGAGGAGATGAGGGCCCTGCGAGATCTTGTTCAGTTCCGCAGGACCTGCAAGACGGAGCTCTTCCGCCAGGCCTTCAATTAGGAGCCGCCACCGCCTACCATCATGGCCTACCATCATTACCATCACCAGTAACACCGCGATGAGAGCTGGTCCTGAACACAGCTGGGCCAGGAGGCCATAGAAAGCTGGACTCTGATACTAGCTCAAAGGGAAACCATAAGACACCATCAGAATATTGATTAGTACTATCACTACGAACATTCATTTGGAGTGATTTTAATGCTGCTGTACTGTAAAATGTATTTTAAAAGTGTTTTAAACTATTAAACTGTTACTCTGTTTCGGCATTGATTGCCGCTTTGTAAGCTGCCCTGAGCCTGTTTGCGGGGAGGGCGGGGTAAAAATGTGAAAAATAAATAAATAAACAAATAATAAATATTATGGTAGTATGTACTATGGCCTTTAAAATGGTTTTAAAATAGCTGAGATTGGAAATTTTTATTCATTTACCCTGAATTTCCTTTTTCAAGCTAATAAAATTTTCCATTCTCCAGTGGTTCCTATGGTGCAGCAGTACAGATTGCCATCAACACTAGCATCAGACCACCAAACCAGTAACCATTTGTTCGGAGTCAGTTTGGTTATATGACAATACCAGGTAAACTTAAGGACAGGATTTCTCTATAGATACCTTACAAATTGTTTCCACCAAAAGGAAAAAAAAGAACAACTGCAGAAGTAGCTTTGCCCCTGCAAAAATGAATGCTAACGCACTCCAGTAGATCTCTACCGTGAGCCTTCTATGCTGTACAAGCATTTAATCCAACATCGATGTGAAGATTCTGCCCCCCAAATTTTCTAACTGAACGAAACCTTAAAGATAATGAACAACTGAGGCCGCTGCCAGTGATGCTGCTACCTGAGCTGTGCCTGTCACTTCCATTTGGAGTAGGGTTCAGGTGGAGTTAAAGAGGCTGAAGTCTGAGTCTTGAGCCGTTGTAAGCACAGGGCTGTCTTCGATACTGTGGCTTTGCAGACTGTCCCTGGGATCAACCAGGGCTGTTGTTGCCACTGCAGCTGCTCCTGAGGGTCCAGTTAGCTTCCTCTCTCATGGTCCATTCTTTCACCCCAGTAAATTCTGGAGTGGGGCAGATCACCTCCAGTGCAGCTGGGCTGTTGCCCGCACAAAAATGTGATACCCCCATTAACTAAGACTAGGGAAGGGGGAAAGTGAGGAAAGAAGATAAAGAAAGATAAAAGACCCTAAAGGTTCTGATTAGAAAACTGGAGTGTAGCTGTTCAGTAGAGCAGGCTCGCAAATGTCCTGTCTGCTTGCCCAATAGGGCCACAGAGAGAAGCAAAGAGGAAGCTTCTTCTGCTGGAGTCAGGGAAAAACTCATGACTCTGTCTGCATGCAGAAGAAGGCGCTTCTCCCAACAGTCTACAATGCAGCATCCTAGGAACCACTGGAGAAAGGAAAATATATCATGTTATTTTGAATAGATTTATTCAGCTTCAGGCAGAAAATGCTAACCAGTCTGACATAGACTAAACTTTTGTGTTGCTTATTGTTACTGACATTCATGTTAATGACATTCATACTTTTACCTTAATTTTTATTACTTTTTTCATATCTCAGCTTTTTCTGGTACTTGCTGGTGAAGGCAATTATGTTTGAGAAGAAAACATTAAGGTCAATGGTTTCTACCCATATACTTACAATAAGGGGAAAGGGAAAACTAGAAGAGGAAACAGGCTATGCAAAGCCTGGAAAAAGACAGAAAAAGATGTGTATAGAGACAAGTCTGAAAAAGGTAGAAACTATATGCATATCTGCACCAACAAATAGCTGTTAACAGCCTGGCGGTCAGAAGAGAACTGGTGGGATGTCTGCGACCTGTCCCTCTGGGCATGCGTGGTTGGGGTTCCCACGCAATCCCAAGGGACTGGCGCGAAAATCCTTTTGAGCTTTCTATGATACCTATTGGCTCAGTGCCGGCGTACTAAACCCATGGGTGTGAAGCACAGAGACCACGTTGAAGATCTACAAGTAGGAAAGTAGAGTGGTTGAGTACTTTCAAAAGGACTGAGAGAACAGTGGTTTCTACTATGGAATGGGCTTGTGTGGTTTCTTCATTGCTGATGTGGCTGCTAATATAGGGCAGCAGCAATAACTCTTCTACATGGCAGGTTTCTGTGCAGTTTTCCTGCCCTCAACCCCCAAGCAGTGGCTATCTCACTGATATACCATTATAAGAATAAGCCTAACAAAGTTTGTGAATTCCCAGCTTTTTTTTTTAAAGTAAGTCTCTAGGCTCTTCCATTTAGGAAACATTCCTTTTCACTTATATCAACACAAAGGGCTGTGGCTCAGTAGAACAATCTCTGCTTTGCATGCAGAAGGTCCCAGGTCCCCGACATCTCCAGTTAACAGGGCCAGGCTGTAGTGATGTGAAAGACCCCAGCCTGAGACACTGGAGAGCTGCTGCCAGTCTAAGTTGACAGTACTGACCTTGATGGACCAAGGGTCTGATTCAGTATAAGGCAACTTCATGTGAGGGAAGCAGGAAAAACACTCAATTACCAACAGCATTGAACTCGGGGGAGATAACCCATGTGGAAATGGCTATCATCTCCTAGTTAGAAGTTAATCTTTTAGTATTTATTTTTTTTGGTGGCAGGGAAAATAGTTTGGATTAGACACTGTAAATCCCCCCCCCCCAAGTGGCTGGAAGAATTATGGGAGATCATAGCAGCAGATAAGTGAAAGAGATGAAAAGGGAACTTCATCAAATATCACATAATCTGTGATAAAGTATTAATTGTAGCAATGTTTCATACCGTATTTTCTCTATTGGCAGCTTACTAGGTTTTTTGAAAAAGTATAAGAAATTTAAAAACAAAAAATAAGTAATGTTCCCCAATTAACTACTTTAAGCTAGTTTTATGGTATCATTAGAGCAGAGATACTTACTCAGAAGCCATGTGTTGATCTCTAACATGCCACTTGTGGCTTTTCTGAGCACTGTTCCCCAGTGTGGCACCCTCTCATGTTTCAGGAAAGTGGGCTTGTGGTTGACTGGTGGCAAAACATTGCTGTGCAGGGACTGGAGGATGGATAAGATATGAGCCTCCTGAGCAGTGGACCCTGTGCCAGGGATGGAAGTAAAGGCCTCATCCTTTCCAGCAATGCCCCCTCCACAGCCTCTGCATGCTCATCTCAGCACCCAAACAGCTGCTGGGAGGAAAGCCAGCTGGCTGCAAAGAAGAGAGTACAACCTCCACAACAGCAGCCACTCTGGAAAATAGCAAGCTGGTTACACTGGGATGGTGGTGGTTTTACTCCTCCTTTCTCCATAGTCAGCTTGCTTTCCTCTGGCCATTTTGGCTATCTGAGTTTCTTGCCTGAGCTACTGGCCTGGGCTGACCTAGACCAGAAGCTATTTAGAGTGTTTACATGGACTCATGTACTGAACGCACCACCATCGATATAAACTATTATGTAGTTGTATTGAGATGCATTGTATATTTGCCTACTTTTATATTGTAACATATATTGTTTTATTATTTTATTGGTTTTATGTGAGCCGCCCTGAGCCTGCTTCGGCGGGAAGGGCGGGGTAGAAGTTAAATAAATAAATAAATAAAAATAGTGTCTCATGCTAAGGAGAGAATGAGAAGGCAGAGAGAGAAGGCCTTCTCCCTCAGTCCAGATACACAAGGGCTGGCTAAGTTTCAGCAGTGGTTGGGAGAGACAACTCTACAAGCTCAGAGGTATTCTGGTAATTAAAAAAGGTATAGTTACATATTTAATAAATAATTACACTGTTTTATGTGTTTGAAGTAGCAGTTTTGGTTTGTGGCAATTGCAAATGTGGCCCTCTGAATGTGCACCTCTGCACTGGAGGGTAATTCTACTGACCTCCAAGTTCTATTTCTCTCCTGTTTGCAACTATGCTTTTGAACAATTAGGAAAATGCAGGTCTTGATTAGTCTTAGAAAATGAATAAGCAGAAGTCTTCTAAGATAGCTTTAAAAATAGTCTAATTGTCAAATATTGTATTTTCTGTTACATTAATTATGAACATTTGTTAAAAGACTTTCCAAACTGGAAGGTTTCACAATGCCTTCTGAAGACCTGCTCTGTCTGTCTTCATAACAAACTGAAGACACTCTAGTTGACTTGCTTCTAAAATAATTGACCACAAAAACACTGAATAAAAAAAGAATATATATTTTATTCAACAAGAAAGTATATTACTTTAAATACTGAATTTTATATTTTATTTTAAATGCTGTATTTTAAATATTTTTAAAACTTTAAATAAAATATTTTATTTTAAATAAACACATTTATTATATTTTAAATACTACATTTTATATTATATCCAGTGAAAAGTACTACATATATAAATTTTGCCTATTCGGCAAACAATCCTAGAAACATTCTTTAGGCTGTCACCTAGTGGCAAATATAGGCAGTTAAATTTTAGGAATAAACTTTCTTATATTCTGGCCCTTGTCAAGCATTCCATTTTGCCATATATCTGGGGAGAACAAGCTACATGCGTTCGTCCCAGTACATATGATTGGCATTTTGTCTCAAAGGGGCAATGTATGTTCTCTCCTTATGTATGGTAAATGTAAGATTTTAAAAGGGCTTACAAGAAAGGAATATAGGACGAATTGCAAATTTAATTATTTCCGAATGGCAGGCCGTTAGGAATAGGTTGTTTTCTGTGCTCCTAAATCAGAATTGTTTTTATTCCACAGTGCAAATATCCATGATGCAAATGACCAAACTTTACTATACATGCAGTTTTAAGCCAATCGTATTACAGGTATTTATTAGCAAACTATTATTAATAGAAAGTTATTAGTGGCCTAACAAACTTCCTCCATCTACCCAAATTTGCCAAACTGTACTTCTTAAAACAGGCAAAGTAAGATATCTAGCTTGTGCATATTAAAAAGCTCAGTTGAGAGATTCTGAATTCTTCCAAACACCAATGAAAACTAGAAGTCATATGGGAAGAAGACATTTTCTCAAATCTGGTTACATGTGACTCGAGACATCTGATGTCGCACTAGCACTATAAGTGAAACTGGTAGGGAAATGTGGTACAGCCAGCACTGCTGCTCCAATCACAGTCAAAGCCCCAATAGCTGGGTAAGGTCAAATGAAAATACTGGAAAGCTCTGATCTCAACATCTCATGTAGTCTCAGACTGCACTCCCAAGAGAACAAAGCAAATATGGACTACATTTCCTTACTACTACTCTGAACCTTCCTATTCTTTTCCTTCTGTGTTTTCTACCTTTGCCTCTTTTCTCTTTGCTTGCCTTCTCTTTCTGCTGAAATTTAATACTAATGCCACCCGTCTTCTACTGCATATATTCATCATAGCTAGGGCTTTTTTCCCAGGAGAACGCAGTGGAACAAAGTTCTAGAACCTTCAACAAAATTCTTTTAAACATGTTTAAAAGTTCATGAGTTTTCAGTATACGGATTGAAAACTTCATTTCCTGCTTGAGAGTTCCGGCACCTCTCTTGCTCTCTCTCTTTTAAAAAAGGCCCGGATCATAGCTATCATTTTATTTTGCAAGCTGGATCTAGCTCTTTTGTAATACTGTCCCTTCGCTTCTTCCTTTGGTCATACTGCATCTAATTTATTGTGCTATGTTCAATTGTTAAAATTCAGTGTTTACTTTTAGAAAACAAACAAAAATCTTGCAATTCCGGAAGGAAGAATTGTATATTGACAGAAATTGTGTGAAGAACCAGTTGGCAAGGGAAAGAAGTGGAATACAGTGAAATGGAGACAACAAATGCTTGTCTGGATAATTCCCTTGGAGGTGCTTTAAACATCAGCAAGAATGTACTGGCATAACTGTGTGTACCCAAGTGTCCTCCTGTTAACACATGTTTCTACAAATTCATTGGCTACTGTGTGTGAACTGTGTTTAAAGGGAGCCACAATTCATCTACAATTCAATATGAATAAGGTTTAAAAAATTTGTAAGCTTCTCACAGTGAGGAAACTTGCATGTACAAACAGTAATGCACATGGAGCACCCACTAATTTAAAAACAAATTAACAGAGAAGAAGCATTTAGTTTTCAACTTGTATTGCTGTAAAGCAAACAGCATAAAGTATACAAACGATAAAGAACTGAAATCTGCACTCTGAAAATGCTGCTGGTAGGGATGATTTAGATAGAATTTCTTAACCCTATTGTTCTGACCCCATTTCTCATCTTCCTTTTTTGTTATCGCTTCTACTCTGTGTGAATTAAGACTGATTACTGTCATGCAATTTTTTTATTTCATACATAATTTTTCCTATAAAATGCACACATTTTTTGACATTATTTGTGTATATATATCTATATCTATATGCATATAAAATTATACAACATGTATAAATGAACAAACAGCAAGAAGCAGAAAACTAAAACAGTAGTTACAATAACTGTAGAAAGAAATTAAGTACTGGACATTCATTTATCCCTACAACCTAAATTCTCATTGATCACTGCTATTTTTGAATGGATAAAATTTGGAAGGGTAAAATAGGGGAAACTACAGAGATGAGTAGGTATGAGCAAATATTATGGCAACAGCATTTATATAGTTCTTCTCAGGGCTGAAAACACTTCACATACATTATTTCAATAATCCATAAAACAATCTTGCAGATGGCTGAGATACAGCAAAATCTGGTCCAGTAGGGCAAATGGGGCACTGAACCACCAACTCAGGCTGCCCCCCAGGCCCCACCTACCTGCTTCTGAACCAGTGGTTCCCAATCTTTTTGACCTATGAGGACTCCTTTTTTACATCAAACAATTTTGGACTCTCACATGATAGAAGACTATTAGTATCTATTGACTGAGAAAATAAATGATGACAAAAACTTACTATGAATTCAGTAATACTTAAAAGAATCTGTGTTTTATTAAGCACAAAACCACTTACATACATTTGAAAAATAGTAATACATATATGTGCAAGATATGTTATTTGTTTGATCTACAAAAAGTATGTTTGCTTATTTATTACACAGTCATTTTATGAGATGGCTGGTCAGCCATCAGAGATTGGAAGTCAGGCTGAAAGGCAGAAAGTACAGACCAATGACTTAGCATAGGAGTAACTGCCTAGAATGAACCTGTTTGCTAACCCAGTAAACAGTCTGTCTGTATTTGTGGGTACTCCCTCGGATGCCCAATGAGCTTTCAGTCCTTGACAAAATATTAATTGGTGGATGGTTATTAATTTTGATTTTAACCCTGCTTTTCAGTAGTAAGTTGTTTCCCAAAGGAGCTCACAAATAACAGAGTCTAACACTAATAATGATTAAAATGCAATATGAAATGTTCTTTGTGGAGAGAATCCTCAATTGTGCTGGATGCAGGCATGATGAAGGGATGTCTGGCTGCCCTCCACCCCTGGCCTTAGTGATGGCATGGATTGGAGAAAGGGGGGACCTCATCTTCAGAATATGATGTCAGATCTCTGGGGACATGTATTGAGTTTCAGGTCTTTTCCCCAGCCGATAACACAATGATTACTAGTTTAGGTGACAAAATAAATGAGAAGTCCAGTGGCACCTTAACAAGTAAACATTTATCCAAGCATAACCTTTCTTGGAATCAGAACTCATTTCAGATGCATGAATTGGTTGGGGGCAGCCCCTCCTTTTCTGCACTTACCAGGCTACCCTGGAGCAATCAGGACAGAGATGCATCATTCCAGTGAAACTCCTGACCCCTGCTGGCTGCCTGATGCAGCTCTGGGACCTCCTGGGTTTGGCAGAGATGTGGAAGGGGGGCAGGAAATCCAACTGATGGGCTCCTTAAAGGGCCATAGCCCATGCATCTACAAAAGGACTGGGCATTTCCAGCTGTCCTTGGAGACTGTAAAGGATGAGCAGTGGGGGCCAACGTGCCCCACACATGAAGAGTTGTTCTCCTTGTGAAGAGGCAAGCAGCCCTGACTGGGCTGGTACACACTTTGGGTTCTCTGTCTGAGGATGGCCCAATGCGGTCTGCCTGGATAGGAGCTCAGAGCCAGCTGACACAGTTGGTGAAGTATGGCTGCCCAATGGCAAGTAGCTGGCAGATGAAGCTCAGCTTGCAGCCAGTTCAACACAGAGTTGAGCAAGCATGGCTGCCATGGAGTCAAGCACAGGGGAAGGCAGTGGTGTGGGAAGGTGAAAACCTGCCCATGCTGTATGGATTTGCAGACTCCTTGCAATAACTCCACAGCCTCCAGGAGCCCCCACCCCACAGATTGAGAACCACTGCTCTAAACTGTCCTTACCAGGCAGCCTGGGGGTAGCAGGCTTCCTGCCTCTTTAATTTTGAAGTCCACTGTGCTGTTTTGCTGCCATAAAAAAGATAAACTAAAAGTCACACATTCAGTTAAACCCAAGAAATCAACAACTGCCCACTGATGAATTTGATATGTTAAATCTATTAATTCAAGGTTGTATGTGTGCAGACAATATATCTTTAAACACATGGGAAGAAGTTATCCTGGGAAGCAACAGCTAGAGATAAAGCAACCTGTATTTTGACACAAGTAATAGCTTTGTATTGTCCAAATTAGAACGAGAAATTATGTCGATACACAAAAAAATCTAAGAGGAATTTTGTAAGTTTTAGAACAGGAAAAATGACACTGTGGTCACACAACTTGTCTATTTCTTCTATCAAGATTGACAAACCAGGAATAGATCTAAACATTTAACTTAAAAAGAAATGCTTCCAGAAGCTTAGCTAGACTTATTGGAAATATTTTCTCTTAAACAAACAGAAAGTTCAAGTCTTAATTTTACTCTAGTCTAGTATACTAAATGTCATGATGGGGTGAGATGTGACAATTAGTGGAAAATGTTAACACCAGAAGTATTGATAGTGGTAAAACAAAGCCAATAAGTACTCCCTTGGCTACAAAATGGCTTAACAATATGTAGCACACAGCAAAATTTGGTAAAAAACCCAAAACATACACTTATATCAGCCACATTTTGAGGAAAGATAATTTTTAAGCAAAAGTGAGGGGCCTACTTATACTAGATGGTAAAGTGTAATTTGAGAAATTTGGAGATGTAGCTAAAGTAAGATGTCAGTTTTGGTGGAAATAGTTTTGGAAGGTTTACAGTTTTGCTGTTTTTTCAAAAATTGCTTTCTGACAAACATATAAATTTATATTAATTCATTAAAACAGATCAAATGTTAAGTGTACACTGACACGTACCTATCCTAAATATTCTTACACAGTCAAATGTTCAGATTTGGCTTCTAATGTATAAAAGTAGCCTGATTCTGAGTACACACTTTGCAGTGAGGCAACAAAAACCCTTTAATGGGATGAGACTGTCTCATCTCCAGACTATTTTATTTTGCCAACCAAAACAGGGCAGTCTGTTTATAAGGGCATGTTTGTTCAATTAGGAACAGCAACAACAACAACAAAAATCTAATCCACCTAAATGGGTAGGATACAATGACAAAAATCAAACTCAGATATAACAACCATCAACGCTTTCATAATAATTGAGACGTTTACTCACACTATTCTAAAAAAGCAATTAAAACATTATAAATTAAATGGAAATGAAACTGCCCAATAGTTAACAAACATCCATATAAACTTAAAATTGTTGATGGATTAATAATCTTTTATTGGAAATACCTGAGGAGGTAGGGTCTTCAGAGAAGTCTGGCAGTTCTTCAGGGGGATCACCATAGAAAGAATTGAATTTGTGGCTTGATACTGCTGCTAGTACTGCACCCTGAATAAATGAATATCTCTGATCACAAAATGCTATCACTCTGGAATCCCAGTTTACCATTATTGTAAAGGAAGAGCAAAATCTGAGAAACCCAGAATTACTCATAGGTAAAACACTGTTAATCTATAACTAGAGGTATTTGTGTGGCCATCGGTGAATCAGGAACATTCTAGAACTTTAGCCAAGGAGCTGGTACTCAATCCTCCTCTCCTTGAGAGGAAACTTGAATGCCTAATTTGCTCTTTACAATACAATATTTGTCAGAAACTGAGACACACCTGCAGGGTGGAAGGACGGTAGGCTATGTAACTGTATAGACTACACTTATAGGTATGGATCCTGTTTTTCCTCTAATGAATTCTGCAATCCCAGCAGATGTTAGCTAACGTATCTGGAGAAAGGCACTAAAAATCTCAAAGAAACATGTAGGACTGAATTAAGGGAGAAACTGGTTTTCAGTAGTAGATGTATAAACAAGTTTCAGTATCTGGAGAAGCCTGGAGTTGACTGAGGCCCATCAGTAGGTAAACCCTGGGTATCATGTGCAGCACTCTGGCAATTTGGATAGACTCCCCAGCACATCTTCATGAATGCATACTCTTTTGAGAACTGGGGAGCCTGACTTCTCCTGCTGCAAACCAGGGTTCACTTGGTGCTGACTGATTTTATTATGCACAGGACAGTACAAGGATGACATCATAGTCCAAAGACATAAAACAGAATTTGAGAGTTCAGTAACCATTTGTGGGACACCTCAGCCATTCTGTTAAGAGTGTCTGCATCCATAGCAAAGGCCTACAAAGTATTAGGAAAATGCGATTTAGGTACCAGACACAGAGAGTTAGAAGATGTGTCTCCTTGTTTGTCAATTTAAAATTTATTGCCCTATTGTCTGCAACAATCTTGCCCAGAGTAATGAGGAAGGATGCCAAGGCTTCTGTATGGTCAACATCCCTAGACAATTTGCATATAGAGCCCTTTTGGTGATGTCCATAAACCATTAACAATGAGAAATTGACAAAACAGTCCCAGAAAATGACCATCAGCTGTGGGAATGGCAGATAAAGTGCCATGCCTTAAGTTGGTTTTGACAGACCTGCCACCGCCTGACAGGACTGGTCAGGTTAGAATGATTAACTAGCTGGATTACAAGTTGCAAAGGGGACAGAAGGCTCATAAGAACAATACCTTGAGAAAAGAACACAACACACTACAAATGTTATTATTGCAATCAGAGTCACTGAATACAGAAAGCTATCTGTGATGGAGGGAACAAAATTACTAATTAAAAGGGACAATGGAGTTCACCTGAATACATGAGAAGTAAGCCCAGCAGTGGACAGCGTTAAGAACTGCACCAATAAACTGAAGATGTCAAGAGTTCACTAAGCAGAATTTATAATAAGTGATACAGAAGGACTTGAGCAAAATAATCAGACAATGGATTGCTCAATGGAAATTGCTGTGAATACTCCTTATTACAAGTCAGTTGTCACACTAACTCTGAAATAAAGAAGATAGGTGGCAACAACTGGTGTCCATTTGGTGAATACCTCTGTGCATCAGAAAAACAATAGGGTAGAACAGTGGAAGTAATGATTTCCTATGGCTAACTAGAGCAATTTCCTCTGCTGAAGTCAGAAGGAACTGTTGATAGATCTATAGATAGTAGAACTGCAGATAGTCTATAGATAAAAACTGGATTCTGGGCTTAATACACATTACAGTTTCTTCTATGTTTACTTTAAAATATATTCCTTTCTTCGCAAATCTAGCTGCCCAGGATTTCTTTATCAAAGACGGGAATGGCATGAGGAGAAAGGAAAACTATAATGCTCCTCTGTTGTTTTATCGCCGGAAAAACACTCCTGAGCTGCTTTGATCCCAGCTGAAGGAAAAAATGGCAGGAGAGAAAGGGTTTAAAAGATTTCTTTTCCCCTTATACCATTTTCCTCCTTGAAAAAGCAACCCCATTGTCATGCTCTGCTGGTCAGGGGCTGAAGGGAAGAGGTCTTGTGTTCCAGCTTCTCCTTTTCTAGAGCACCTGTGAGCAATACCTCATCAATGGAGAGGAGAATTCCCTCACCCTGGTTCCCTCTCTTCCCAGCCTCTGTCTGCCATTTGGCTTTGAGGACAAGACCTGGCCTCCTCCTTCCATAGCTGTCTCCAGGCAAGCCTGATACAGGAGTAGCTGGGGCAGGACTTCCCTGGGCTCAATGCACCCCAAGCCCACTTAGTGACTGGCCTCCTGGCCAATGGACTGTTGTCCCTCTGCCCTCTCCAGCCTGCCATTTTTCCTCCATGTCTTTAAAAGCCTCTCCTAACCTGTCTTCTTCCTCAGGGCTAAGGCCCATCCCATATTTCCCAGGGTTGTTTTTGGCCTGCTGGTAGGGTTGCCAGACCTCTGGTCTGGGTGGGGGTTCCCCCGATTTTTCAGGCTTCTACCTGCCACCAAACAGCTGGCCAGCAGGGGAAGCCCCATCCCCCAAAAGGGACATTGCACACCGAGGCTCTGCTTTTTGGGCAAAACTCTATGGTTTTAGGCCAAAAAACCATAGAATTTTGCCCAAAATGCAGAGCATCACTGTACAACGCCCCCCACATGATGATGTCACTTCCGTGTGACGTCATCACTTCGGGGATGTTACTCGACATCCCCACCCACCCCTGAAACACCCCCCAAATCTCCCTCCCAGTAAGCCAAGGGGACCTGGCAACTCTACTTGATGGGCCTCCCATGTGCTCCAGGAGCTCTCAGAGGTTGCCCTCTCAGTCTCCAGAAGGTGCAGAATCCTAGATTATGTTGGGAATCAAGGACATGGGTCTAAAGTGTGTTAATTAAGGTGTGTTGCAATTTTTTGTTGGAGTACTGAAGATAGCAGTGGCATAAAAATGAAGAAGGGGTAGTCTTTGTTAAATCTAATGACACAGTTGACACATCCGGGGGGGGGGGGGAGGAAGTTGCCATTATGGCGTGCCTAATGATTTGTTGTTCTATTAGACAGATCGTCTCTACTAGGAACATTTTAGTGAACAGCTTCTTGTCTTCATGAAGGAATTCAAGAAGGGAGATGCATGCTCCTACATACACACAAACCAATTCTGAGCCACACAGGCTTTGTAACTTAAGTTCTCATATGAATAAGACAGCAGTAAACTAGTATTCTCCTCATAATATCAAGCTTTCAACCTTCCTTTTTTTGTCATTTTGGGAGGGGTGTTAATCAACCTTTTTTCTTGAAATGTGTCTACTGACAACTGATGTGTTACCATTACAAGAATCTTCTTGGGGGGAGGAGCAATAAGTTTGGCTAGCGCTCTAGAATATTCCTGCTGTAGGCTTTGTACAGTGGCAAACACAATATGTGGGACTAAACAGTGACAGCAAAGAAGATAATCACATCAGATCATGATAGGCCTGCAACCATGGAAACAAGAAAGCAGTATCATGTAGCCCTTTTTAGCTGCAGATAGAGAGGTTGTTCTGCCCTATCTCCATACGTGGAACACTGAAATAATATGTATACCAAAAAAAGGAAATTTCTTAAAGACTTTCATGAAGTTGCAAGCCACTAACTGGAAAACTGGACAGTCTTTAACCCATTGCTCTTTTACCTTCAATTTTCTTCTTGCATTGAATTTCCTCAGCTGCTCCACAGTTTCCGGAAGGTGAATCTTGTATGCATAGCGATCACGTTCCTACCAATAAATAATGGAAACCTTAAATTTCTTTCATAATTTATAAAATTATTAGCTAAAATATTTTAAATTAAAAACTACATTATGAGTTGTGAATTGTGAAGCAGAAGAAGAACAAGCTAAAGTAACAATATTTTGTTGTCGGTCCCTACTTGTAGGACTTACTGTTCAAAGCTTTGAGGTGTTAAGAGTTACCTTGAGGTTTTCAAAGAGGAGGAAACTGAAAAAAGATCCTGCTGGCTTGTCGCAGTGGCTAGCAGCAGATCGAGTCAATCTAGGGTGGTGCTCTCCCTCCTCTTTCTGCAAACCTGGGTGGGGCCAGCCTTTAAGGTTAGTTCAGAAACTTCAGCTGGTCCAAAACACAGCAGCAAGGGTCTTGACTGACGAGTACCTGCCATGGTGACCACATTACACCTGTGTTTTGTCAGCTCTAATTTTTGCCTTTTTCTTCGTGGTCCCAATTTAGTCCTAAACATCTTGGAACCAGAATACGTGAAGGACCACCTCCAGTTGTATCAACCTGCTTGTGACTTCTGATGTAGTGATCTATAGGTTTGTAATGAAGGAGTCTAGGTTGGTTGGCACATGGAATAGAGTAGTATCAGTGGCACCCTCATCATGGAACTTGGTACAACATAAGGTTCATTCCACCCATTTCTTCTAGTCTTTCAGAACTTACTGAAAACTGTTCTGGTCACAGAATAGAGACCATTGATGGAATTTGTTAAAGACTATGGAGTTCGTTTTATTAATTCCTGTCCAACAGAGGTGGGTATACCCTGAAGCCAGCATTGTTCAAAGCAGCATGACCCCAACTCACTATCGTGTTCTGTGGAATTTTCCTTTCTCTCTTAAAACACTGCCTTTATAACTTGCAGCCTAAGAATTCCAGTGAACTCAAAATCCTCAAAAACTGTTTTGTGTCATCCTGGTAGTCCTAATAAAAGATATTATGGGGAGTGTGTTCTAATATTTGGATTTTACTTTGGGATTGACAGGACTGCTAACAACTTCTTTCCCTGTTCCAGAAGACCTTTAATGATTTTAGCCCTTAGGTTTTTTAAAGTTTTATGTTATTTGTTTACATCCTTTTTGTTCTTATTTTATTGCTGGTTTGTGCTATTTTAGTGGGTGATTCTGTTCTTATGAAGTTTTTGGTGTTTACTGTTTCAGGATTATTTTAAGCCCATTTTAATTTACTGTTGCTGATGTTATGCTTGGCAGCTGTTGTGATCTTTTTTTGGGGGGGGGAACTGCATGTCTTTGTTTTATTTGTGGAGTTCATTAATATTTATATTGGTAATTGGCCACTACTTACCTTCAGCCAAGGGTGGTTGAGTGCCTCATAAACTGTTATTCTTTCTGCTGGGTCCAGCATAAGCATGCGTCGTACCAGATCTTTGGCACTTTCAGAGATATGGCTCCACTGCCTGGGATTCATCTAGGTGGTAAAAAAGGAATACCAGAATGTAATTGTTACAATTTCCTACAATGTACTAAAGAAACCAAATATAGCTAGAGCTACAAATATAGCTAAAGCTACATTTTTAGCGCTTATTAAAGTTTAATCAATTATAGAAATTCTTCTACAATGACTATTGCTAGGACTCGGAAATGCTCAAACTGCTACCAGTTCAGTTCTTGCTCTGGCCAAGAAGCAACTAACTGACTTTTCTGACACCATCAGAAACCCCTTAATCCTCGAACACGTTTCTAAGGTTAAACAAACGTGAAATTCCATGGCATAAATAGCAGGTGGGGGTGGGGAGGGATTTGGACAGAAGAAACATTTGGTGGGGAAAGGGTTGACCACTCCCCCTGCCATTTTTTTTTTGTCTTAAACTATCTTCTTCCAAAGGCAGCTTTTCTTTAAAACAAAAGGACGAGGGAGGAGTCAGGGGCATAGAACCCATTAAAAATCTATTTTGATGGAAGGGATATCCATCAATGTTGCTCTTGGGGGGGGGGGGGATGGTGAAAATTGCTCTCCCTTCAGTGGAAATTTTCTGATGGATCCAACCCAGTGTTTCATAAATGAACATTATGTGAAAATGTGTCTAATATCTAGAGTTGCCAACCTCTAGGTGGGTGGAAGGGAGTATAAACGCTATGTAGTCCTAAACTGCTCTAAAATAGAAACTTTTAACAATACTGCCAAATGTCTTAAAAAGACCAAACAAGAATAATAACAGTAGATTTTACAATCAACATTCCAAATAAACATACAACAAAGAATCGTGGATGAAACCTGGTTCATTACTTTGAACAGCCAGCAAAAAGAGCCATGTAGTATAAATCAATACACAAACAATTGCAGGGACGAAGTAAATGTCTCACAAGTAACGTGGCTCTGAGCTTTGTATGAGGCCATGGAATCAATTATACACATCTATCATCATATTATCAGACAAGGATTCCGGATGTGACCTTGTTTCGAGATCTTTATCAATCGTGTCTGTTGTATCAGTCAATATACCAGTGTTTTAGCAAAAAAAGTTGAATTAAGAGGTTCACTGGGTATGAGAGGGGGGAACTGCACTCAGTCTAGGTCCAGGGGGCTTTGCATTGCCATGGGTCCCGTGGCCATTCTTTTTTTGTTCGTTTGTTTGCTGTGAAGAGAGAAAAATTGGGATTGTCCTCTCATTTCACATGGGCTGCTATTTTTAAGGGGGATTTTCCTGCTGTCTGCTCTGCTTCCCTTCTCTTTTCCCATTTTACTTTGCACTCTGCTTTGGGTTGCACTTGTTAAGCTTTGAGAAATTGCTCCTTCACTTTCCCATTTTGATGTGATCTTTCCTAATACTGGACTTCTTGGAAATATCATAGTCAAGGAGACTTGCTCCCAGTGCAGATAGGAAGGTGTACATTTTTGAAGGTTCCACCCCACATTGGCACCCCCCCCCCGCCCCATAGCTGCCATTTTTGTCTGTATCATAAGAAGGCTTCTGGTGTGGGATGGGGCTATCCAGTGCTACATTGTACAGTGAAATAACATTATAATGACTTATTAAGCTCCTCTTAATGCCCAGCTTTCATTTTTTTAAAAAAAGAAGTCCCTAACACATTTCATCATGGAGATATAAGGGGAAAGATGCACTTTCTAGCTTTTATGATTGCAAAGATATTCTTAGGGGCAAATAATGCCTGATGAAAGAAGTCAAAGCCACTGCTGAATAATATTTCTGAAACAGTATCTCTGGGCCAGATCTTCAATGGCTTGCATAGTTCTTTGAACTTTTAATTCTGAACTGAGCCATAGTGTGGATAAACATACCATATAGGGCCAAGGACAGAAAAGGTACATTCTTTTAAACAAGCCAGGGAGAAGACTCAGGTTTGCATAAAAATATGGATTATAAAAAAAGGGGTTAAAATAATTCTACTTCTTCAAGAAAAGTATTCTGTTGTGGAGCGTGAAGCCATGTTGTGAGATCCTGGCAACCTCAAGCTAGCACTGTTGAGGTTTCTAAGGTTCTATTACCATTGGGGTGGGGGTAAAAGGTCAAGGATAGAAGGAAAGAAAGAGTAAAGCTGGACAGAAGATGAGCAAAAAAAAAAGAAAAAAGAAAAAGGGAAAGCTGAAGACGGGGAAAGGAGGTAAAGAAGAATGGGGGAGAGGAGAATGACTGGGCCAAGGGAGAAAAGGTAGGTGAGTGGGAGAGGGAAGGAAAGGGGCTGCAAGTGCTGTCAGGAGGTGGAAAGAGGAAAAGCAAGAGAAAGAGGATGCGGAGAAATGAGACACCCCCCCCCCCGGAGTCCTCATGGGTTTTCCAAATGTCTACTTCTGCTTAAGGGGAAAAAAATAAGGAAACGTATATAGGTTAGGTAAATGTGTATACGTTATACAATCTTGCATAATTTTTCTTGTTCTGCAATCTTAGTTACCTTTGAACGGCTTTTGGGTTTTTCTACTCTTTAAAGCACACACAGCCCCAGTGATAAAAGTTGATGTATACATTTTAAAACCTGGCTCCCCAAGAAAGAATGAGGATAGAGTAAATCTACTGTAGTAATGTCGTTACACATTTCTGAATTTAAAAAATCTAACATTTCTTGTAGGGAAGTCTAAGACTGGGATGCTAGCCAGGTCAAAGTCCATGCTTCTCCCCCCTCCCTGCTACACAATGAGCATTGTATAAACCCTTCTGCAAACAGTATACTCTCGAGACAGATGTCTCTCATTCATGTGGATTCCACCCTCCCTGCTACACAATGAGCGCTGCCCCATTAAGGCTGATAATTCCCTCTGCAAACAGCAGGCTCCTGAGACAGTTGTCTCATTCTCTCCTCATCCCTCATGTTGATTCCATGTTGACCGTATTGTCTACTGAACGCTGACGCAGCAACCTAAGGGTGTGGCATGTAAGTCTGGGTATGTTTAAAAATAAACTGCTCGCTGCCAGGGGCAGACTTGAGTTTTCCCCTTCAAACTCACTTGTCTCGTGTGCAAGTCCTTCAATTTCTAACATCATAATTATATTTAACACAATATACAGTCCAATTCTTAATATGCAGTTACTTTCAGTCTAATCCCATTGAAATCAATGAAATAATTAATCTGCATAAGAACCTATATGAACCTGACCCTACTCTGGCACTCTAACCACTGCACCAGACAGCACCTGAAGATTTTCCTTCTAAAGACATGTTTTATATATAGTTTTAGCATGAACATTTCAGATTGCAAATATTTTAAAGAAGCTTTTGATTCCAGAATTCTTGTTTGTGAGTGAAAAGGCTGTATTACTTTGCTTTAACTACATTCATTATATTCAACCTTCATGATGTTCCTGGTGAACCAATTTTAAAAGGTACAAAGGAATGCAGTAGGACAGGGCACACGAGAAAGCTGCCATTTTTAAAGTGTGGCATGCTGCACAGGATCCAGTATTCGTTCTTTAATGTGCTTTACAGATGAAGTGGCTGAACAAATTGGTAAGTGATAATCTGGTTCTGCATGACAATACAATGGCATGCATTTATTTAAATAGAAAAGGAAAGGATTGTAACATGACTGGTTTGAGTACTTATTTGAATGTAGCACTTTAAAAATGACTCCTCATTACTTAAGAGATCTGCATCCTGGGCACAGTTACATCTGTTGATTACTACCACAGGAATATATTTCCTGTACTCACTATTGCTGCACAGTCAAGAAATGGTTTAACTCCAAGCAAAAACACAGTTAAAATCTGAACAAACTATACTTGGAAACAAAGGTTTGGTTCTAGTATTTGAATTCAGCACCAATGGAAGTGGCATGTCCTGCTAGTGTCTGACTGCACCGTCAGTGTGCACTTTACATTTAACGAATATTCTACTGCTAAAGGAATTTAAATATTGGTCCCAACCCACTATCAGCAATCTTTCACAATAATTATTATATCTGAAATGGTTTAGAACTCCTTTAGAGAAAATAAAAGGAAATTGTTGCAATCCTTTGCAATACCCCCCTTCAAAATCCACTGAAGCCAATGGGCTTAGAAGGAAATAACCTCATTTAGGACTGCTCTGTTTTTTAAACATAATTAAGTACAAACTTTCCAATTGGAAAACCACAGATTAGGAGTGTTTGGCACTGAAAACAGCTACTAAGAGTTCTCTAAAGTGCAAGCTGTGAATAAAATAGTAAAACTGAAACTAGACTATCATGAAACTACTGAAACATGGAAACGGCAATAGATTCCAGTTGCTTCAAATTGTATAAAAACAACTGAATAATAATGGTGGGGACTTCTGGATTCCTTGAGAAAACTTATCCCACAAAGTACTTTTGAAAAGCTCTTATTTATGCTATTGCCATTAATGCAAGAACTCTATGGTTGTGTTGATCCCCAGTGCTTTTGGTCCTTCATAAATATTGTAGGCAGATTTGTTTTAGTTCTTGCAAAATCACTACATATTACTAATAAAAAGAGTTTTAAATGGCATAGGCGTGAGAACTCTTCTGTAAACTTCAGTATTTATCCTGCAGAAAACTAAGTTGTCTCTTAGAGCTTACATTGCTTTTTTAGGTATTTTACATGTCACCGAAATGCATAAAGTATGGATGTTAAAAACAGGAAAAGAGGATGACGGACAGAATGGAGATGACAGAAGTTCATAAATCTGCTTGTCAAGCTAACTATAGTGAGATTTTCTTCTGCCTCTGGTGAGAATGACAGATCCCAGAGATTGAATTGGGGGGCTGGAGAGTCTCCAAAGCACAGCCTGACTTTTAGGGATATTATTTTGCTCCCTTCCATAGATTCAAACTCTGCAGGAGGTATGGGAAGATGGCCATGTTGCACTGCATACTCCAACCCTTCTTCTGAACATGGAGCTGGGAAAGTGGGCAGGGGATTTTATGCAATGCTTGAAACTCAGCGTACTGTCACAGACAAGACACACACTCTCTACCCCACAGGACTAGCAAACATCTTGGCAACAGAAGTTTTGGCTTGTTACAAAGCCAGCCAATACGTGTCGACCCTGATATGGGTTTATACAATTATGAATGATGTGGCAAGAGGGGATACATATTTCCACTATCTTAAACTACTAGAACTAGAACAACCAAATGGATTGGCAATAAATTCAGAAGAAAACAGAATATTTTATACAATGCCATTTTATCTACATGGAATTCATTGCCACATGAAGTAGTGATGGCTTTCTTTAAAAACTTTAATAGAAGATCAATGACATTTGGCTATGATCAATGACATTTAGACACAGTCCCTCAAACTTTTGAGGCTACCATTCACACAAAATGCACAAAATCACAGTTCAATAATAAATTCAATAAACTATACAAATTTAAAAACAGAACCAAAAACCAATATACAATATGTGTTAACAGTAAACCAACTCACCGTAACAGCTCACATTTAAAAACCTACTCATAAATTGCCTCGTAAACCCTGCTCTCTGCACCCCCACCCCCACAGGTAAGGAGTACTGCAAATAAAGACAGGGTATTTTTAGTGGTGGCAACTCACATTTGGAATGTCTTCCCCATAGAGGCTCCCCTTTATTTATGTTATTTATAGCCCACATTTCTCACAGGGACTCAAGGTGGATTACCATATTGTTTTTAAGGCACCAGAATAAAACATTCCTTCTTATTTGGGCTTTCAGCTAAGCAGTTTTATTGTTTTAGCTGTTTTATGGTCAGCTTCTAGCCTGATTTTTTTACTGATTTTTTTAAGGCTGTTCAATGGTTATTTTATGCAGTTTTTATGCCCCTGGCTTGTTTTTGTATTGAAAATTTACATTGTTTTGTGGTTTTATGGTATTGTTTTTATTTATACGTCTCTTCAAGCAGTTCTCTGGAAAGGTGGCATAAAAATTCCCTAAATATATACAAAATTAATCAAAGGCCTCAGTAAACACATGAATACATGAAGCTGCCCTTATACTGAATCAGACCCTTGGTCCATCAAAGTCAATATTTTCCACTCAGACCAGCAGCGGTTCTCCAGGGTTTCAGGCTGAGGTCTTTCACACCACGTTCTAACTGATCCTTTTAACTGGATATGCTGGGGATTGAACCTGGGACCTTCCGTATGCAAGCATATGCTTTGCCAGGGAGCCAAAGCCCCTCCCTGACAGAACCTTGTCCTAATGTCTGACATGAAAATATCAGGTACCAATGAGCAGAGTTCCCTCTAAGCTGAGTTAGTGAGAGTTAGCTCACAGTTTTTTAACCTCTGGCTCACACATTTTTGTTGTAGCTCAGAAAGGATGGCTCCAGAGCAAACTAATTTGTGCAGTAGCCAAATCACTCGCTCACAACTTTAATGCCAGTAGCTTGCAAAGTAGAATTTTTGCTCACAAGACTCCACAGCTTAGAGGGAACATTGCTGATGAGGAGGATGCTTTACAGATAGTGTGCCAGCACAGAAGAGGCCACTCACCTCACTTTTAATGACAGGAGACAACCAAGGTCCAGTCATAGATTGTTTCAATGCTTGAGCAGGTTCCTATGGGAGCAGGTGGCCATTTCAGCTCTCTGGTCCCAAGCCATTTAAAACTTTAAAGCCAGCACTTTGAATTTTGCCTGGAAGTGAACAGGCATCCAGTGAGGCTCTTTTAAAACTAATTGATCACTACTGGTCAGCAGCCTTGCTGGGGCACTATGAACTAAGCCTTCTGAAGCATTTTCAAAGGTGTACACAGAGTGCATGTTAATCTAGATGTGATCAACACATAGATAACCCTAGCCAGATCTTGCTTCTAAAACATTAAAATTTCTCAACTAACAAATATTATCTCTCTCAGGCCTCTAAACTTATGGATGACTCAATTTATTGTATATAGTTGACTAGCTTCACTGGCTCTCCAAAATTGGGTTTCAGGCATTCTAAAATGCATATCAGAATGTTAAGCTGGCACACAGAAGTCACCATGGCCAATATAGGCCTAGTTTGTCCCACTAAGAATATCAGAGGAGGGGAAACAACAACAGGAGAGCAGTACTGTCTTCTAATTATTAGTGTTCCAGAGGCACCTGGCTAGCCTCAGCAGAATTCTGCATTTTTATTTGATCCAGCAGAACTCTTATGTTTTAATGGTAAACACATGAATAAGTACACTGAACAGGTAGTTGCTGGAACTCTGTTATGTATATAGTCAATGGGAAACCAGTTTTGCTTTGCATAATGTGCAAATTGACTTTCTATCATTCCCATACCACTTTCTTCCCTTGATTTATGTGCCACTCCTCACACTGTGTCTTTCTCATGAACTTTCTCACTTTCCAGTCTTATTTCTGTTGCATTGGTTTGGTTCCTGTTTAACATTAGCAGAGCAGCACCTGCAGAAAAACAGGTTGCTCACCTGTAACTGTTCTTCTTTGAGTGGTCATCTGTGCATGCACACTGATGAGCTATATGCCTGTGCACAGCATTAAGACAGAAACTTCTAGAGTGTTTAAGTATGCAAAACTCCTCTCAAGAGATGTGGCTCTGACTTCATACTGGGGGGGGGGGGGGGGGAGGTTTGTGCTCATTATATACACTACTCTGCTAGCAATTGTAGGAAGGACATTCCAGAGCCGTCACTGCTTTCATGCATAAAGACATTTTCCACAGAACTATTTTATAGAAACGTAACAGTTTTTTCTTCTGAGAAATGCAGACATGTATGTTACCACTTACCTTATACTTTCCTTTGATAATGCCTTCAAATAACCTTTCCTTTGTTCCATAAAAAGGCAAACAACCACTAAGCAGAATAAAAAGGATCACTCCACAGCCCCACACATCTACAGGCTTTCCATAAGGCTCTCTTTTTACTACTTCTGGGGCCATAAAATGAGGTGTTCCTACCCGTCCTAAAAGAAAATACAAAACAACTTCAGTTTTCAAGGGTGGCACACAAAGTTTGTGGTTCAGTAATACAAGTTAAATTTTAATAACTTGGGCATTAACACACACACAAATATCAGCTGACTACATTTTACAACCAAAGTCTCTCACAGATTCTTTCCCCCAAGATATCGATACAACCTATAAGCCAGCATGCACTCGCACACACGCTTGTGCTTCAGTTATACACTATATATACACTCACCTAGCATTCTAGATACTCCTTAAATAACCAAGAAATAGATCCAGGACAGATATTGATAAATAGGGGCTGCACTGGCTCTTAAAGGGCTCCATTCATCTCCAAGAAATGGAGTGAGACTGGGTGAGTCACAGTTGAAAGGGGGGTAAGACACAGTTCAACTGGGTGAGACACAGTTGAAAGGGGGTAAAAATGGCTCTTTCCAGACACTGAAATCATCAAGTTGCAGAGGTCGGTTAGCCTTCCCCTACAATTGTTCTCTGAGTTTGTGTCTTTACATTTACATGTACATGAAATGTGTCTGAGGAAGTGTGTGTGCACACGAAAGCTCACACCTTGAATAAAACTTTATTGGTCTTAAAGGTGCCACTGGACTCCAGTGGCTAGTAAGGTGCGGACCTGGTAAGATGTGTCCCTCTTCCTTTCCTGTTTACACTGCATCTGCAGAAATGTTTTAAGCTGTTACCAGTACATTATAATAATTAAATGATTCCATTACAGCTTACAGTATACACTGAGACAGTCTATAGAATGGCTGCTTAATTACTTACTCTACTGATTTCAGAATGCCATTTGCACGTGCAGACTAAATTGCTGTGTTCATTTGCAGAATATTCAAGTTTCACAGCCAGATTTTTCTTGCTTTTCTATAAACAAGCCACTTTCTATCGTGGATCCTGAATTTATCTTTAAAAGCTTTTAGCTAGGGTGAGGCTCCAAGGGGAAAAAATACTTAATCTGAGCAACAGGGAATGAAACATAGCTATTTCTTACCTCCAGCTACGAGTCCTGATTCCCCTAATTGAATAGCAACTCCAAAACCTCCAAGTTTTACAGGTGCTGAATTTTCCTTTGAGGCAAGTAGTACACAGTGTGGCTGAAAAGACAAAATCCCTGACATTTAAATAAAAACTGCACCACTCTATTAAAAATTATTATGGTGATAAACAAGATGCTAAAATGGTTATGCCTTTACAACAGAACTTTTCATTTTATATTCTTTATGCCTTGATGTCTGCCACATGCACTACATGTTCTATTTATTCACTGGTGCTAGTCTTCAAAGAATTGTTTCCACTATTCATGGAAGAGATCACATACAGCTCTAATGGGAAGAAGGAAAAGGAGAAGAATTGATTTTTATACCCCACTTTTCACTACCCAAAGGAGTCTCAGAGCGGCTTACAATTGCCTTCCCTTTCTCTCCCCACAACAGACACCCCCTGTGAGGTAGGTGGCGCTGAGAGAGCTTTGAGAGAATTGTGACTGACCCAAGGTCACCCAGCTGGCTTCATGTGGAGAAGTGGGGAATCAAACCTGGTTCTCCAGATTAGAGTCCACCACTTTTAACCACTACACCACACTGGCTCTCACTACACCAAAAAGGCTGAAAAGACAGTCAATGACATTAATTGGTCCATCAGTTATGGTTCATTTATTTATATTGTAAGCCTCTCTCCCTTGAGGAAACCAACGCCTTGAGTTCCATAAAGGGGAAAGGTGACTAATGAATGTTTTAAATAAGTAAAATAAAAAATACATATTGCCAGTGGAAAGTTCAGGCAGAGGTGGTTCTTTTCTATCTTTGTCCATCCCCCAGCAACCTCCTGTGAACACTGAAAAGGAGATTCCAGGGATTGCGGGACCCTGACAGATGAAAACCCATGCAACTAAGAAGGCTATAGCCAGGAGGAAGATTAGTAGCAAGTGAAACTGCTTCAGTGATGCTCCCTACACTCAGTGATGGCTGGAAGAAATACAGTGTAATTATATTGTTTGTTGCAGTTACCGTAAAACAGGTTTTAGTACAAATTTCAATGTGTTATTTTTTCTAATAAGTACATTTTAAAAAACTCTATTAAGTAAAATTAAGTTTTTTTGTCAAGGACATATTCAACTTGTATTTTAAAAGGCAGAGAAGTGTTATCAGTGTCACTTAAATAACAGTTACAAACAGTTTTATTATAGCATGCTTGGATTAATAGTTCACTAGGACAATTGCACCCACTTCTCCCTGACAACACTGTTCAAATTACATAATGGTCTATACAAATATAATAACTTCATATTATTTTTTCAATTTTTTAAACTATACTACACAATTAAAGTTTAATTAAAATACATCCAAACACCAACATTTTCCTTCTACATTGATTGATTATTGTATATGTACCCCGCCCTCCCCACAAAGCAGGCTCAGGGTGGCTCACACTCTTAAAACATCTTCACAAAATACATAAATAGTTAATAACAATTTAAAACCAATAAAACATCATAAATCCAAACATATTAATAATAATAGTGCTGTTGATGTTCTTATTTCAAAGATGGTCTGAAGTTTCACTGACCTCTACAGTCAAGCCGACTGTCCGGGCCACAGTTCGGTGATAGTACAGTGGCACAGCGGCTCCTAATCGAAGGCCTGGTGGAAGAGCTCCGTCTTGAAGGCCCTGCGGTACTGTGATAGGTCCCGCAGGACCCTGATCTCCTCCGGGAGCTCATTCCACCAGTATGGAGCCGCCACTGAGAATGCCCTAGCCCTGGTGACAGCGAGCCTTGCATTCTTATGACCAGGGAGGGTCAACTGATTGCAAGACCCAGACTGTAGTGCTCTCTGGGGTATATGTGGGGAAAGGCGGTCCCTCAGGTATGCTGGACTCTGGCCATACAGGGCTTTAAAGGTAAGTGCCAGCACCTTGAAGTGAATTTGGTATGCTATCGGCAGCCAGTGCAGTGTCCTCAGCACAGGCCGGATGTGTTCCTATCTAGGGAGACCCATCAGCAGCCTGGCCGTGGCATTCTGCACTAGCTGCAGCTTCTGGATTTGCAACAAGGGCAGCCCCATGTAGAAAGTGTTACAGTAGTCTAGTCTCAAGGTGACCATCACATGGATCACTGTGGCCAAGTCGTTGTGGTCCAGGTAGGGGGCCAACTGTCTGTCCAGCTGCAGATGATAAAAGGCCGATCTGGCAGTGGCTGCTACCTGGGCCTCCATTGTTAGGGAGGTATCCAGGAGCACTCCCAAACTCCTAACCTCCGGCGCTGGCACCAATGGTGCCTCATCGAAGGCTGGGAGTGGGATCCCTGCCCTTGGGCTGCCCCGGCTCAAGCACAGGACCTGAGTCTTCATTGGATTCAGTTTCAGCTGGTTCAGCCTAAGCCAACCAGCCACGGCTTTTAATGCCCGGTCCAGGTCTTCTGGGGTGGAATCCGACTGGCTGTCCAACATCAGATAGAGCTGGGTGTCATCAGCGTACTGGTGGCACCCCAGCCCATAAATCCGGATAATCTGGGCAAGGGGACGCATATAGATATTAAATAGCATCGAGGAGAGCACTGCCC
The DNA here is from genome assembly GCA_029233225.1 of Lepidodactylus listeri. NCBI lineage: Eukaryota > Metazoa > Chordata > Lepidosauria > Squamata > Gekkonidae > Lepidodactylus > Lepidodactylus listeri. The sequence continues at coordinate 93,452,155 of JARCFY010000001.1, forward strand.
CCTGGGGGACCCCACACACCAGCAAGTGTCTTTTGGATTGCTGCTCCCCTAGTGCCACCCTTTGACCCCGGCCATGGAGAAAGTAAACGAGCCATGGTAAGGCAAGTCCCTGAATTCCCATGTCGGCAAGGTGGTGGGCAAGTAACTGATGGTTGACCGTATTGAATGTGGCCGACAGATCTAACAACAGCAGCACTGCCAAACCACCCTGATTCAGGTGTCTCCAGAGGTCATCTGTGAGGGCGACCAATGCCATCTCCGTCCCATGTCCTGGGCGAAAGCCGGACTGGAAGGGATCTAGTGTGGAAGTGTCATCCAAAAAGCCCTGCAACTGTCACCAATGCCCTCTCAATTAATTTGCCCGCATAGGGCAAATTGGAGACTAGCTGATAATTACCCAATTTGGCCAGGTCCAACAACGGTTTCTTTAGGAGGGGGCGGACCATTGCTTCCTTGAGTGCCCCAGGGAACAGTCCCTCAGAGAGGGACATGCTGACAATATCCCTGAGGGCACCTCAAAACCCCTCGTGGCCAGCTTTAATCAGCCAGGAAGGGCACGGATCAAGGGTGCAAGTGATTGGGCGCACAGTCACAAGTAATCTGTCGACTTCCTCTAGGTTGAGCGGGTCAAACTGATCCAAGATCGTATCCGAAGACATGCATGGAGCCTTGAGCTCACTAACTGTTTCAACTGTGGTGGGGAGGTTGCGGTGAAGCGCCAAGACTTTATCAGCGAAATAGCTCGCAAATGCCTCGCAGCCTATGTCCAATTCCCCAATGTTTATTTACAACCCAATCCTATTTCTTTTAATCCAGCTCCTTTTTCAGTAGGACTCCCAAATGATCTTAACTATGGTGTATTAGTTTCAGAGGATAGCCATGTTAGTCTGATGTAGAATAGCTAGATTTGAGTCCAGTAGCACCTTAGAGACAAAGGGAGCTTTGAATTTAGAAAGTTTATACCTGAAAAATCTTGCTGGTCTCTAACATGCTACTGGATTCAAATCCAGCAGCTGCAGCTGCATTAGTTCAGATTATTGCCACTTAATTTTTTTAAAAACATACAGACTAAGTAAAACTGTGTAATTCTAAACCTTTTAAAGGCTCACGCTTTGACTTTCCCCAGTTGTATTCCAAAAAACATATTAGTGCTTGAAAAGGCAGCACCTCATTTCAGATTTTGATGCTTGTCCTGAAATGAACCATTTTTTTCAATATGTGAATTAGATTAAAATTAAGAAAATAATTATTTCAGAACCTAGATCCTGTCTCCCCCGTTCACCTAAAAGCAGATTTTTCGCACAAAACACCAAAAGCCCCCAAACTATACTTCTGACTGCCACAAAAACAGACTGAGGTTGGTTTTTTTTTTGAAGCGGGGGGCACAGAAGAAATGCCAGCATTGTCCCCCCCCCTTTCAAATTAGTGGCCCCCAATCTGGAACAAAATCTGTGTGCAGAAACCTATTTAAGTGGGTGAAGAGCCCCTGCTGGATTGGATTTGGGAAAGGCTGTGGCTTAGTGGAAGGCATCTGCTTGGCATGCAGAAGGTCCCAGGTTTAATCCCTGACACCTCCAGTTAAATGAACCAGGCAATAGGTGACGTGAAAGACCTCCACCCAAGACCCTGGAGAGCTGCTGTCAGTCTCTGAGTAGACAATACTGACCTTGATGGACCAAGGGTCTGGTTCAATATATGGCAACTTCATGTGTTCATTCATTATCTTTATTTTTGTATAAAAGCGTCTAATGAATACTATGTGCAATAAGAAATAAAATGATCTGTGCGCACAGGCTCTCAATCTACAGAACAGAAAACAAAAAACAAAAAAAGTGGACTCAGAATTAAAAAGAAAACCTTGTACTAGATGGATGGACTCTTTTTGTGCCATCTAGCTATTATCTGGCTTCAATTTTGTAGTTTCATTTGCTTTTGAAGCTTCTGTTTGCAAATAAAAAGCATGACTATGAGGGATTTTTTGAATGTCAAGATTTGTTGCAAATGCCTTTCTAACACAGGCGGGGGGGGGGGGGGTGCAGCAAATTTTGCCTTTGGAAAAACAGGACAGGAGCACCCAATCATACATCTTCCATGTCTTATACAGTCTGACCATTATTTTTGCTGTTACGTGGAAAATGTACAATGCCTGTTAAATTTTGTGAGGTGGGCATTTCCTAGAAAAAGTATAATCGCTAAAGAATTTCAAGGCATTCTAACAGAGGCATGTAACATTTGTATCACAATACTGAAAACAGTATAAGTATTATATTCGTTCTTGTGCTTTGGTTTCTTGCTGTGAGTTAATTATTATGGCCAGAATCTAAACCATTACAGTGACAGCATTTTCAACAAAGCAGTAACAACATCACCATAAGGTAGATCAGCAATAAATATCAGGGCAGTGTTGAAACAAGTTAAATGAAAACCAAATAAAGTGAACAGAACAAATGTGGACTCATACTATTAAAGCACCTTACAAAAGAAACTTCTAAAATACTTATTATTTCGTCTTTCAGTCTGAAAGCTAGCAATGAGAACCTCTCTCCCATCAAGCACCGCCACTGCATAAACATGCATTAACTCAATGAGGCTTGCAGTTGGAAGGGAGCTTTAAAGTAGTTCAGCTGTATTGACTGCTTGAAATGAATGCAATTAAATTACACATCCCAGCAATGCACTTATGCTTGTGTATCTAAACAATGGTCTAAGCCAGGGGTCCTCAAACTTTTTAAACAGGGGGCCAGTTCACTGTCCCTCAGACCGTTGGAGGGCCAGACTATAGTTTTTTTAAAAAAAACCTATGAAGATGGGCTTTTTCTTTGGTTATTTTGCGGGTAGGGAAGGCGCCGGGGGGGGGGGGGGAGGTGCGCAAAAAGGCACCGTTGACGGGGCTGTTGTCTTTCCCTCTCCGAAGAAACAAAGAACTCGGCATCCTCACAAACTTTTTAAGGCAGCAAGCCCCCAGCTGCTTCTCCCTGAAACTCCACTACTGCAGGCATCATGATGGGAAAGAGAAACCTCTCTCTCACTCTCTCTCTCTCTCTCCCTCCAATTCCCAGCAGCACAAAAAGCCTCGAAAAAGACCCCCGCCAGCCGGAGCGCCTGCCACCTCACACTTACCCTCTTCCAGTCTTCCTTTTGCCTCCTCCTGGCTGACTGGAAGCAGGGGGGCGGGGCTTTGTCATGTGGCCCGGGACGAGTCGGCTGCAATTTTTCCGCTGCTTTGTGTGCTGCTGGGAATTGGAGGACAGGCAGCAGCACACCCGGCGGGCCAGAAAAATGCCCTCAGTGGGCCGCATGTGGCCCGCGGGCCGTAGTTTGAGGACCCCTGGTCTAAGCTCTGGGAATGCTTGTCTAAGCCTAATTTGGGGGGACTTTTGAAATGGAAGTCTACTTTCTATTATTTATTTTTTTTAGAGAAGGAGGGAAGAGAGAAGTTATTGTTTACTATGAACCAAAATGTTTCAATAAACGAAACAGCTGCTACTCTAAATTTGTCTATAAACTTTCTCTTAGAAAAGGCTAGATAGTGCAGTTTACTCTGTCAGTAAAGCACATCTAAGTTTTCCAGATAAACTGACAGCAAAGCTTTTAACAGATTATATACATCAATTCTTTTTACTGTTCTTTCATGTTTTTTGCATATAAATACAGCAATGTGTACATAAACAGATATCTTTGCAGTGAACATTTACTAAGGATTTTGGCTTTTATACTGAATGAATAAGACAGCCCTGGTGAGGAAGAATGCTTCCAAATTCCTGAAGTTTTCAACTACTGAAAGAACCTCCAGTAACAACCAAATGAGACCAGAAAACCCTTTTCAGAACTACAAAATGCTACAGATTGCCTCTTAACACTGTCTTTTGCTTTACTATTGCTGCATTCAGTAATTTTTATCACTGAACTGATTGGTAATAATACTGTGTATGTTTCTCTATGCAAAAGGAATTGCAAAAGGAATTTTGTCCAAATTTATTTGCTTACTGTTGCCATTGAGGACATTATACTGATCTGTTGTCTCCCCTTTAAAATACTGTATCATATAACACAAAACACAAGGCTTCTGGCCTTGACTTTCTAAAGATTGTGGAAAATCTATTTTACATGAACATGTACATTCACAGTATGGCTAGATCTGATTAGATCTGGATAGTTATGTAAAAATTTAACAGATCTGTACAGCATTCTTAAGTGGTAATAAAACCCCCCAAAGTATATGTTTTTGTTTCGTAGTCTAGACTGTTGCAATAGTAGCCCATGTAATGATTTTTCTGTCTACGATGAAGGAAAACGGGAACTCCATACTGGCTTCCATTACAGAGTAAGACAAGTGCAAAACTGAAAGACATTTTTAATTATACTTGTGCTGTAATATTTAATTTTGATTCTCCTGAATCATCTGTCATATCTTAATACTGCAAACAGTCTTTCAAAAGTCTAATAAAAGACATTTCCCCATTTCTGGCAAGTATATTACCATAGCAAGTCATTTTGAATTGTACTTGTTTTCACATTATGTTTTGTACCTTATCATATTTTCCAATTTATTTACATCAATTCACAAGTACAAAATATTTTTTGCTACTGGAAGCAAAATCACCCAGTGAGCTTCCACAGCAGAATGGGAATTTGGGGTTCTAGTCTGAAATTCTAACCACTACACCACACTGGCTAAACAGTAGCCAGCAGCTAGGGCTAGGTGAGTCATGCAAGTCATATGGCAGCAAGTTGCACAGTCATTTGCTGGCAACCCTGGTCCCAAGGAGTTTTCCCTCAAAGGCCAAAACAGCCGTGAAACGGCCCTCCCCTCCTTTTCCTTTTACTGACAGAAACCAAACCTGGAGCACTGGCAAAACTGTTGTGGTTGCTAGCAATGGCCACTGAGGGCATTCATTTCTTAAAGCTGCAGGCACTCCTTTTATATACAGGTTGCTTACCTGTAATTGGAGATCTTCGAGTGGTCATCTGTGCATTCACACCTCTGGGATTAAGTGCGCCTGCGCCGATCCCGATTGGTAATCTTCAAAGCCTAACGGATTTTCGCGCCAGCTCCCCGGTCACGTGCACGTCCCACTGCGCATGACCCGGGGAGGGGCACGAGGATCCCGCCAGTTCCTTCTGACCGCTGCTAACAGCCCCCAGAAAAAAAGGTGAGGGAGACCGAAAGCAGAGGGGAAGGAGGGCGGGTGGTGTGAATGCACAGATGACCACTCGAAGATCTCCAATTACAAGTAAGCAACCTGTATATCTTCTTCGTGGTCTCTGTGCATCACACCGCTGGGAGAATAGCGAGCAATAAACACACCACATACCTGGAGGTGGGTGCTGGAGGTCTCACATCTGAGCTGCTTGCAAAACTGCACAGCCCACCACAGTACGCTGATGGACACGGACATCTAGGGCGTAGTGCTTCACAAACGTGTGAGGGGACGCCCACGTTGCAGCATTGCAGATGTCTCCCAGGGGAATGCCCTTGAGGAATGCTGTGGAAGTAGCCACAGCTCGAGTGGAGTGTGCCCGGAGGGACGCCGGTAATGGCCTCTTGGCCAGGAGGTAGGCGAGTTTTATCGTCTCTACTATCCACTTCGAAAGTCTTTGAGACGATAGTTTCTGTCCCTGTCTGGGCAAGGCATAAGAAATGAAGAGAGCTGGAGACTTGCGAAAGGATTTTGACTGGTGCAAGTAGAAAGACAGGGCTATCTTGACATCTAAAGTGTGTAGACTACGTTGCGTTGGGTCCTGGGGACCAGGAAAAAATACCGGCAACGTAATATCCGCCCCTATATGAAAGTCCGAGACTATCTTAGGCAGGAAAGCGACATCTGGAGCCAAAGTGACGGCATTATGATGAAACGTGAGGTACGGTGGGTCGCAACGGAGCGCCGAGAGCTCACTCACGCGTCGAGTAGACGTGATGGCCACCAAAAATGCAACCTTCCACGACAAAAGTTGAAGGCTGCATGAGGCCATGGGTTCGAAGGGTTTTCCCATCAGCTTAGTGAGAACCACGGGCAAGTCCCATGCCGGGACTGGTGTCCGCACTGGGGGATAGAGGCGATTCATTCCCTTGAGGAATTGCTTCGTTGTTGGATGGGAAAACACCGAATAGCCATCAATCTTAGGATGATTGACTGAGATGGCTGACAAATAAACTCGGATAGATGAGTGACACAGTCCCCTGTCTTTACATGACAGGAGGAAAACAAAAACATCTTTAAGCCCGGCGGGGACTGAGGGCCGTCCCACAGACGCCAGGAAGGTTAAAAACTTAGTCCATTTTGACTCATATGAACGCCGAGTGGAGAGTTTGCGTGAGTTCAGTAGAACTTGAGCAATGCGTGATTCTAACCCTAAGTTTGGATCAGCCAAACTGTCAATTTCAGTCTGGGCACATCGTGGTGCAGTACCTGGCCCCCATGCATCCCGAGGAGGTCTGGGTCCGTCGGGAGGTGGAGATACGTCCCTCGTGAGAGACTGAGGAGTGTGGGGAACCAGGGTTGTCTCGGCCACCATGGGGTGACGAGAATTGCCCACGGTCGCTCTGCCAACAGTTTGTGGACTACTCTCGGTATGAGAGGAATCGGGGGAAATAGGTACAATCGTTTCCCCGTCCACTGGAAGAGGAGACCATCTCCGAGAGAGGTCGGGTCCGTTCCTGCTCTGGAACAAAATAGGTGGCACTTCTTGTTCTCTCGAGAGGCGAATACATCCACAAATGGATGCCCCCAACGGTCGAAGATCGGAGTCAGGTAGAGGGGGTTCAGTTCCCACTCGTGTAGGGATGCTCCCCCTCTGCTTAGGAAGTCCGCTTAGACGTTGAGTAGTCCTGGGAGATGAGTTGCTACCAGGTGAATATCTAGTGCCTGGCACTCTATCGCTTATCGGCAAAGTCCACGGGAGACTGTCCCACCCTGGCGGTTGATGTAAAACATGGTGGTGGTGTTGTCTGTAAGGACAGTCACCGTCTTCCCCGACAGGGATTGTCGGAAAGATCTCACTGCGTAGAGAACTGCCAACAGCTCTAGGAAGTTGATATGGTTGTGTGCCACAGATGGGTGCCACCTGTCGCCCACACCTACACCGTCCAAATGAGCTCCCCAGCCCCATAGGGAGGCGTCCATAGTGACGGTCGCTGAGGGGGGTGGAAGCCGGAAAGGTGCACCTGAATGTAAATTCTGGGGCACAAGCCACCAATTCAGGGTCTCTAGGACCTGGGTCGATATCTGAAAACGTTTGGAGAGGGAATGGAAGTTGGGGCGGAAACGCCTCAAAAACCAAAGCTGCAGTGGTCTCATCCGCAATTTGGCGAAGGGGATTACTGCTGTTGTCGTGGCCATCAGGCCTAGCAGGCGAAGGATTTGTTTGGCTGTAGCCTCCTTGGTCTCTTGGATAGACAGGAGAAGGGAGACTATATCCGCTGCTCTGTTGGGGGGTAGGAACGCTCTGCATTGCAGGGAGTCCAGGATAGCTCCGATAAACTGAACCCGTCTGGAAGGGGTGAGCATGGACTTTTTGAGGTTTATCGTCAGCCCTAGTGATTCTAGGGTACGAAGGGTAGTAGAGATGTGGCTCTGTAGTTCCGTCGTAGAGGGGGCGACAAGAAGCCAGTCGTCCAGGTAGGGGTAAAGGTGGACACCTTGAAGTCGCAGATGTGCCGCTACTACTGCCATAAGCTTCGTGAAGACACGAGGAGCTGTAGAGAGGCCAAAGGGTAGGGCCTTGTATTGGAAGTGACGCGGACCGATCGCGAAGCGTAAGTATGGTCTGTGCGACGGGTGGATCGTCACATGGAAGTATGCGTCCTTTAAGTCCAGCGTCACCATCCACGCGTTGGTTTCTAGTACGGGAGGATGGTCTGTAGAGTGGTCATACGGAATTTCTTGTAGGTGATGAACGCATTGAGGTTCCGCAGATCCAATATGGGACGAAGTCCGCCATCCTTTTTTGGGACCGTGAAGTAGCGGGAGTAGAACCCCCGCTGAAGGTGGTTTGTTGGTACCTGTTCTATGGCATCTTTTGAGAGGAGGGTTTCGACTTCCGACGATAGGGTGTCGGAGGGGGGTGTGGTTACGAAGTACGATTCTTGTGGTATCTGGAAAAATTCTATTCTGTAGCCCTCTGCTATGACCGACAGTGCCCATTTGTCTGTCGTGATATGTTGCCATGCTGGTAGAAAGGGTGATAGACGGGTGGGAAGATCGGAGCGAATGGGGGAGTCAAAGACTCTGCTTGTTTGGTTTGGGTGGCTTAGCCTTGGAAGCGGGAGCGGACGGGAATCGTGGCTTGTGGCCATAGGGTTTCTGTTGATAAGCAGTAGACGATGGTCTCTGCCATTGGGGTTCAGTGGGAGATCTTCGTGGTTGCTGTTTGGACCAAGATCTCTGCCATGTCTTCTGCTTCTGTTGTCTCGATTGTGAGACACCCAAGTTAGGAGATGTCTTAATGCTCTTATCTAAATCATGAAGGACTGTGTCCGTTGTGGAGCTGAATAGTCCTTCACCCTCGAAAGGGAGATCTTCCACCAAGGACTTTGTGTCTTGTGGAAGCGAAGTCGACCTCAGCCAGGCGTGGCGGCGAAGGGCGACTGCTGAAGTGAGTGTCTTGGACGTGACGTCCGCAGCATGCTTCAATGCGTTAAGCTGGTGCTTTGCTAGCACCATGCCGTCCCTCTGGATCTTCCTAGCAAGGCGTTGCTTATCCTCAGGAAGATGGGCCAGGAGTGGTGTCATCTGCTTCCAGAGGGAGTATTGGTACCTGCTCATGCAGGCTGTGTAGTTTGCCGTTTTTATGCCCAGTGCACCGGCTGAATAAAATCGTCTCCCGAAAGAATCTAATTTCCGTCCCTCTTTGTCCAAGGGGGAGGAATGTCCGCTGCGGCCCCTGGCCGAGGGGGTCACTACAACCGAATTGGGCTTGGGGTGGATGAATAGGAATTCTGCCCCTGGCTCTTGGAGCCTGTACATGTGGTCTAATCTCTTGTTGGAGATTGGAGTTGAGGAGGGGTGGCCCCAGGATTCTTTGGCAGTGCTCAAGAGCACCGAAATTAGTGGCAACGCTACCGCGGTGGATGTATCCATCTGTACGATGTCGAAGATGGCATCGGTAGCGGTGGGGGTTGGCTGGACCGTGGCAAGTGCCAGGGAATGGGCCATTCATTTGATAAGCTCTCCATAGGATTTCACATCCTCGGAGGGAGAGATTGGTAAATTTTCAGCCACATCAGGGGATGGTGACGGCTGGATGGGAGATTCATCATTGGATGATTCGGGAGATTCGGGTATCGAATGGTCGGAACGTTCGGAGGGAGACATAGGGGTCGACGGATCTGGTTGGTAGGGAGGGAGGTCGACGTCGGGTGAAGTAGGTGTTGGCATCGGTGGTTTCGGTATCGGTTTCGGTATTGGAGTCGGTGTCGGTGTTGGTCTCGGAGCCGGGTCTCGGCATCGGGAGACTCTTGACGACGTCGACTGGCGATCCCACTCCGCCGGGTACCACTGTGAAGGTGGCGGGTAGGAGGAACCGTACAGGTATCGCCATTGACGGACGTCCCACGGCACCGAAGATGGAGGAAGGCGCCAGTCTCGCTCACCTTTCGGTGCCGGCAGCGGGTCGGGTCAGGTCTCGGGACTGCTGTGAGGGATCTGCGTCAGCTCGATGTCGGGTTCCGAATCTGTGAGCTGGATGGGTCGCGGCATCGGGGAGGCGGGGCTGCCCCGGGGTCGCTCGCGCCCTGGAGGGTCAAGCTGCGGAGACCCGTGCTGGCTCATGTTGGACGCGGGATGCGTCGACGAAGCACCCGAGGTCTTGTGCTTCAGCTTGCCCTTACCCTCTTTGCCCTCCTTACGCTTCTTAGCGGGAGTTCGTGGCAGTGAGAGGGGTCTTTTCGGTGCCGACTTCTCGGTACCGGAGGGGCTTCGCATCGGTGGCGACGTTGGGCCCGTCGGTGCCGATGGGGATGTTACCGAGGCGTCGGCTGCGGACATCTTCGGTGACAACGCTGCTTCCAAGAGAGCCACTCTGAGTCGGGCCGCCCGGTTCTTACGAGTTTGTTTGGAGAACGCGGCGCAACTCGAACAGGAATCGACGCGATGCGACTCGCCTAGGCACAGCAAGCAGAGGGAATGCTTGTCTGGGGGAGCGATTTTACTCCCACAATTAAGGCAGCGTTTAAAGAAACCCCGCCGCTGGGCCATAGGCCGGGCGGGGAGTAGGAAGAGGAGAATCCGAAAGCGAGTCCAGAAAAACAGTCCGTAGGTCAAGAAGACAAGAAAAATCAGTCCGAAAGGCCTTTCCAATTTGGAAAACGAAGGTTAGCTACCGACCGGAGCGGAGAGGGGATCCTCACGACGCGGCGGTCAGAAGAGAACTGGCGGGATCCTCGTGCCCCTCCCCGGGTCATGCGCAGTGGGACGTGCACGTGACCGGGGAGCTGGCGCGAAAATCCGTTAGGCTTTGAAGATTACCGATCGGGATCGGCGCAGGCGCACTTAATCCCAGAGGTGTGATGCACAGAGACCACGAAGAAGATCATTATGGATTTTTTAAACTCTCCATTATTTTAAAAAAGATCTCAGACTTTTATGCAATTTTTTCAGGTTTGCAGAAAGATCTGTTTTGTTCATTCAGAACTGCAGTCTCTGGTTTTAAATATTTTCAGATGACTGGGTTGAGAATTAGATATACTGATTCTAATCTAATCAAGAAAAATCTGAAAACCAGTCACTAGTTTTGCTAAACTAATAAACATTAGTAATATGCAGTGTTCCAAATTTTGGCAAAACAGTCAATACTTATTAAAGCAAGATAAAAATCGCATGTCCTAGTTCAACTGAGTGGGGTAGAGAAGGGTATTAATGAAATCTAATCCATCATTTTCATGCTGGATTCTCCCTTGAAGTTATTCTTGGAGGAGAATGGTAACTTAGATCATTAAAAGCATTTCTTGGAATATTATTGCATGGATGGTATGACTGCAAATACTTCAGATATTTTTGCAAATGCCACAAAAATGTCAAGATGACTTGTTCAAAAGAAAATTACACTCCCTTTGTAATCTGCTGCCCAAAGCATACACTTCACGTTGTATAATGGTAAATCCAACAATGTTTATCTGCCTCCAATTCAGGTTTCAAAATGTATACTGATATTCCTACAAATTGCTATTTAGATAATGACCTTGCAGAAGTGTCCTAAATGACTTCCAAATATGCTGCCAACACTCCAGCAGACCACTTATTTTCATGAGCTCTCCTACTGATATCAAGGGATCTAAACATACAGTTAAAATGAAAGAATACACTGAAAGCATTGTATCTATACTTTTAACAATACATGTGTAAGATGTCTCAGAGGAAATCATGGACAGCTTTCTAACATAAATGACTTCTCTGGCACACTTTGTATATGCAAGGAAATGATCATGCATTTCGGCTATTGTTTTTAGGTGATTTACTGATGACCTAATAGTAGCTAGGTGTACTGACCCACAGGCTTTTGGTTTCAGGTTGCAGCCTCTGTTTCCCAAAGGTATCAGGCGAGAGAGGCTTCCAAAAGCAAAGTCATTCAGTCCAGAGTTCAGGGTTCCAGAGGTTCAGCAAGGTACGATTGTCCAGTTCCTGGGCAGATGTCTAAGAAACAGGCAAAGTGCTGTCAGCATTGCAGCAGTTGCTGTACTTATTGTGTCCACTCCCTACAGCATCACTCAGGAGACTTTTATAGGCAAACTTCCAGTTTTCAGTCCTCATCCTGTGAAGACTCATCTTCCCCTTCAGCAAGCTGCTGGCTTTGCCTTTTAGCTTGTAACGCCTTCCTCAGCCTTTGCCTGCATTGTTCCAATGATACAGGTGATCTTGGAGGACTGGGGATGGCTGACTTTCAACTGCTGGGGCAGAGCTGGAGAGCAGAGGTTCTTCTGCATCAGCTTCTGGCTGTAACTGCTGACATATCTGCTCCTCACTATCCTGCTGGTTGGCTTCTACTGAATCTCGGCTGGCTACCTAGAACTCCTCCTCTTCTGGGGAGTTCTTACTGTCACTGAGGCCTGGCTGACCCATGATACCCCCCCCCCCCCTTAGGGCCCTGATTTGGAGATAAAGCCGGCCCAAGCTTCTGAAGATAAGTTCTATGAAACCGCCAGACTAACACAGGTACAGGAATATTGTCTGCAGGTTCCCAGGTCTGATCTTCTGGCCTGTATCCTTTCCAGTTGACCAGGTACTGGAGCTGTCCACGGAGTTGTCCATGGTTTTAGGGATTCTAGGATCTAGGCCACTTCATACTCCTCATGACCCTCCACCACAATGGGTGAAGGAGCCAGGGTCAAGAAATGAAGCAGAACCAGTAGTGCTACATGGATCAGAAGGGAATAGTGGAACACTGGATGTATCTGAAGGGTAGGTGGGAGAGCTAACCTGTAGGCTACAGGGTTCACCTGTTCTGTGATAGAGAATGGTCCAATAAACCGGGTGTCTGGTTTCTGGGAGGGGCGTTGGCTCTAGAGGTGCTGTGTAGAAAGCCATACCTTGTCCCCAAACTTGAGATCTTCACCAGGCCACCATTTCCAGTTTGTGCTTATCTTGTATGCCTGCTTGGCCTGCAGTTGTTCCCGAAGGACTGTATGAAGAGTCTGGAGTTCACTGATGAAGTTATTGATGACAGGAACTGCAGAATCTGGTGTGACCCGAGGTAGGAACCGTGGGTGGTACCCGAAGTTGGCCATGAAGGGCATCTGGTGAGTTGAGGTACGGACTGCATTGTTATAAGTGAACTCAGCCAAGGAGAGAAGAATCACCCAGTTGTTCTGCTGGTGATTAACATAGCAACTCATATACTGCTCAAGGGTGGTGTTTGTTCATCAATCTGACTGGGGGTGGTGAGCTGACAAGAGGTGTACTCATGTCTCTGGCAGGGAGTGGAGTGCCCACCATAAATGAGATGTAAACTGGACCTTACAATGTGAGATCATGTACTCAGGAAAGTCATGTACCTGGAAGATGTCGTGCAGATACAGCTGAGCAGTTTCATGGGCTGTGGGGAGACCGACACATGGGATGAAATGGGCCATTTTGGTGAAGAGATCTACTGTTACCAGGATGCTGGTATAACCCTTGGAGTTGGGCAGTTCTGTAATGAAGTCCATGGATACAGCCCGCCAAGGTCCTGAGGGCACTGCTAAAGGATGCATCAGCCCTGCCAGTTTTCTGTGTTGGTCTTTGCTTCATCGACATACATAGCAGGAACTGACATATCAAGCTACATCAAGCTTGTACCTGGGCCACCAGAACTCCCAGGTTAAGAGGTGAAGAGTCTTGAAATGACCAAAATGCCTGGCAGGCTTGGCATCATGAGTAAGTTTTAGGACTTCAAGCCTCAAAGGTCCAGCTGGTATGCATAGCCAACCATGATGGGTAAGCATTCCCCATTGTTCTATGTAACCTGTTGATGTCTCTCTGACTCTGCATTCTGGAGATTTTGGAGCACCTTCCATGCCCAAAAATCTCTTTGCTGCTGCTCCCGTATCTGGTCTCTGAGTGGGGTAGTTGGGGGCATACCAACATAGACTTCAGGCAGCAGGATTGTGGCCAAAGGTTTTCCTGGCCTGGGGAACTGACATACTCTGGTTTCCAGGATAGGGCATCCGCCAGCTTATTCTTGGAACTCAGAACATAAATTACTGTAAAGTTGAATCTTGAAAAGAAGAGGGACCACCAAATCTGCCTCTAATTTAACTGGTGCACTGTTTGTAGGTTGCAATGATCTGTTTGCACTCGCACCAGGCCCCCTCCAGGTGGTGGCACCAGGCTTCAAAGGCTGCTTTGATTGCCAAGAGCTCCTTCTTGCAGACTGTATAGTTCTTCTTGGCAGGAGTAAGTTGGCACAAGTAGTAAAGAACAGGAATGCAGCGGTTAAGTAGGCTTTGAAAGTTGTTACAGTATAGCCCCAATTGTACTGCTAGAGGTGTCCATTTTTACGATGAACGGCAAGCCAGGGTCAGGTTAGTGTAGCAGTGGCTTGGTGGCAAATTGTCCTTTTAGTTCCTGGAAGGCCTGCTGGGCAGCTGGTGTCCAATGAAAGGATTCCCTGGGGTCTTAGTAATTTGCCAGAGAGGCAAAATTGGCAATGAATTGCCTGTAATAGTTTGCAAAACCCAGGAACCATTGATGTCTTTCCAATTACGAGGGGACTGCAAGACAGGACGCCCTCTACTTTGGCAGGATCCATTTAAATTCCTTGTGGTGAGAGAAAGTGACTCAGGAATTCCACTGACGTCAGGTCAAAGGCACACTTCTCTAATTTGGCATACAGACCATTTTCTCAAAGGCACTGTAAGACCATCTTGACGTATCTGGGGTGTTTTCCAGGGTCTCGGGAATGTATTAGGACAGGGGTGGGCAAATTGCGGCCCGCGGGCCACATGCGGCCCGCCACAGAGTTTTTTGCGGCCTGCTAAGACAGTCGGCCATGTGGTTTCTCAACAAGCAATCTCACTCCTGATTTCAAAAAAATTGTAGAAAAGTGTGATAGGGTACATTTGTCTCATTAAACTGATTCTAAAATTAAATGTGCTTGCAGCTATAGATGATATGAAATTAGCACAATAAATAAATTGAATAAAACTACCACTATTTTATTTAATTTATATTTATTGATTTTTATGATACAATTCATACCTTTTCTGAAATGCAAAGTTAACGAATGAATGCAATCATTTTAAAAGGTGCGGCTCTCTGCTAGCCTCTGCTCCCACAAAGTGGCCCCCGAGCCAAAACAATTGCCCACCCCTGTATTAGGATATTATCAAGGTATATGACGACAAACTGGTCCAATAGGTCATGGAAGATGTCATTCATAAACCTCTGAAAGACCCTGGGAATGTTGCACAGGCTGAAAGGCATGACTAAGTATTCATCATGAAGTATTCATACTGCTGTATCGAGTGCAAAAGGTGGTCTTCCACTTGTCCCCTGAATGTATACATATCAGAGATTTGATCTATACCCCGTGTCATGATCACGGGCCTATTGTGGTGCGGCCTGCAGGCTCTTGGGAGGCCTAGTGGCTCTGGGGAAGCCTGTATTGGAGTAGTCATCAGAGCCTACATTTCCCAGATTCCCTCTGGACCCTGTGATTGGGTAACGGGAAATTTTGGAGAGAAAACGACATCAGCAGGGGAACAGAGGGCATTGCCTGGGAAGAGGAGATAAAAGGCCTTGCCCAGAGTGTGTGTGTGGGGTGTTCTCTCTCAGGGAGCAGGGCTGGTGAAAGCTGCTGCAGACAGAGGGATCCCTCATCCAAAAAGGGGTAAGTTAGATTGTGAACAGGTACCTAGGGAAGGCTAGGACTGTATAGACAGACACATTAGGATTTATTATTTTACTGATTTACCTGCCTTTACTGTGCTCATTTTTTCCTACTTGTTATTGATCTAAAATTGTTCTTAAATTTCTTACTAAAACTATTTGTTACTCTGCCTGGGTCCTCACACCTCATTTGGTCATGTACAAGGGGAAACATGTTGTAAAAGTACTGTAAAAAGGGATAGGGTGGGTGCTCTGGGGCCTCCTAAGGAGACCCATGCCAGAGTGGTGGTAACCAGTAATGAACCTTCCCAGATGCTGCCCGTGACATCCTGCCATTCACTCGGAGTCTCAGAGCAGCTTACAATCTCCTTCCCTTCCTCTCCCCACAACAGACACCCTGTGAGGTAGGTGGGGCTGAGAGAGCTCTTAGAGAACTGCTCTTGAGAGAACAGCTCTGGGAGAACTGTGACTGACCCAAGGTCACCCAGCAGGCATCATCTGGTAGATGGACGTGTAAACCCCCACTGCAGATTCTTAGACAAAGACTTTTAAGAAACAGAATGAGAATTCTCCTTTCTCTTTCTTTACCGTACTGGGGGAGTGTTTTGTGGAAATAGTACAGCAAGACATGTTTAATCCTTCTTCCAAATCCTTTCCAGCCTCATGGATTATTTCAAGGAACATTAAATACATCAAGGGATATCACTTTCATTCTCATCACAGATCTCTCACATCTTATCTCATTTGGCTCTAGTCTGTCTCTCCGTCTTGCCACAGATTTTTGTGCACAGTGTTAACAAAGCATAAGTCAGGCAGGGAAGCTTCCAGGTGGCAGCATTTGCTTCCAATCCCCCTACCCAATCTGCAGGATCATTATCTATCTGCCAACACAGGCAAGCAAAACATCTCCCACCCCCCACCCCTGGTGTCCAAGCACAAGCTGGAAGAGAGGGAACTGAAGAGTGAACAAACAGGATCAAATGCATTTATAAATTAAAAAGCAAAGCCCTTCCTCCAAGCCCATGAACCAGCTATGTACTAGTGTAAGTAACACTTTGGAGCTATCAGCACTATCCTCTTTAGTTGGAATATCTGTGAACAGTTCCTTGTTTGCAAAACTGTCTCCTGATTCAGCCCCCCACAAGCCTCTTGAGCTCTAAACCAGACAATCTACTTGCCAGAACAATGGCCAGATCCAAATATTATTGACTAGGAATAAGGCCCGTTGTGGGAATAAATACAACGGGCTCTAGAAAGAGGCTCTTGGAGAGTGTCAAGGCCTTGGGCACTCAGCGTTAATTTGCTGTGGCGACCTCAGCAGGGTATAACGACACAGAGTTCACCATTTTCTCCAGGGGAACTGATCTCTGCTACCTGACGAGCAGTTGTAATTCTGAGTGATCTCCTGCCCTCACCTGGAGATTGGCAGCAGTCGTTCCCCAAGAGGGAATAGTTGGTTTGGAGGGCAGAGTCTATGGCATTGTACCTGTCTGAGGCCCCACCCCTCCTCAAACCTCACCCTCGCCAGGCTCTACCCCTCAAATCTCCAGGAATTCTCCACCTGCAGTTGGCAACCCCATCTCCTTCCCAGCCAAGCATCAACCTACCTTGCTCTGAAACCCCTCTTATAAACACAGGTAACTGCCATTTCGTTTCATCTACTAACAGCCACTGAGGTAATAGTTGAACCTTATGGGGGAACATTTTAAACAAACCACAGGCAGCAGCCATCTTATAAACACAGGTAACTGTCATTTCATTTCACCTACTAACAGCCGCTGACAGTTAATCCCCCCACAGGAAGGAAGAAGGAGAAGTGTCTTCATCAAGAGCAAAAAACTGTCTGCCAGGAATTCTGACAGGGCACAGAGGCTGAAGGAGTGGGTGGGGAAGAGGAGCAGACCCAGCCAATGGCATGTGAGTATTCACAGCCAGTGGATAGGGACAGCTTCTGATTGACAGGCCAGGGGACCAAAGGCTGGGGTGGCGTATGGAATGTTCTAGAGAGTGCCACCACCATCAGAGAATTATTATAGAGAGAGATTATTATTAATTTCTCAATTTTGACTAATTAAGATATTGTTATTAAACACCTTGTATTAGTTTGGTTTTTTATTAATACTTTGTCATGTTTGCCTATCACTCATCATAGCAATGTGTACTTCAGAAACAGTTGTTTTTTTTTTACAAAAGATGATGATACTATTAAGCTATATGGTCAAGATTATCTTCACAAAGCCATATTTTCTAAACCAACAGAGTAAAATTCTCAGAATTATTAAGTACAAGTGGGAGGCCCGCAAGACTCACAGGGAGGAGAATCCCATCTCCCCCCCCCCCCATTGCAACCTCAGGCCCCACCACCAATGTGCAGTGACACCAATGGTACCTGGGAGCTGCTCTGAGCCCAGAGTGGCTCCTGGCATTCTCCACTGCCATGGTGGGCCCCAGAGGCTCTCCTGGAGTCCTCTGCTGCACAACTGGGCATGGAATGGCTTCCCAAACACTCTGCTGTGGCAGCCAGGCAGGGAGCAGCTCTCGAAGTGCTCTGCTGCATTCGGGCCCAGAGCCTCACCTGGTGTCTGCTACGGTGGCAGCTAGGCACCAAGCTACTCCTAAAGTCTGCTGCCATAGTAGACAGCCCAGAGCTGCTACTGGAGTCCTCTGCCATGGCTGCTGCCACCAGTTCAACTGGTAAGTGCATTGTCTGAGCATGCACAGACAACACTTTTTTCATTGTGGGGAGGATTTAAATCCCCAGTGTATTTTTTAAAATTTTTCAAGTTTTTCTGCAAGCCTGGGGAGTACCCCAAGTTTGTAGAAAAATACCTTTAGCGTTGGTGTGGTCCTGATCTGCAGATTTAAATATCTGCAGATGGGGGCCACACACTGCTATTAGATATACAGATGATAGAGCCAACGTCCTGCTTCCTTTTCTAAAAGGTGGGGGATCTACATTAGAATGCAGGATTTCCTCCTCAAAACACATTTTTTAAACCTAATACTGTTCACTACTATTGAACCTATTTTAGCGTATAAACAGGTACCAAAGCAGGATAGAAGATCTCACCTATTTCAATACTTTCAGCTGATAATAGGCCATGACTCAGTGACAAATGCATTTACTTTGTAGGCAGAAGGTACCAAATTCAAGTTAACAGGTGATGTGAAAATCCTCTACCTGAGAGCTGCTACCAGTCAAAATAGACAATACTAATCTTGACAGACCAACAATTCAACTCACTATATTTTCTCAAAAGGTAAATCTTTTACTCTTGCACCTAGAGCAGAGATGAGTCAGGAGGTTGCAGACTCCTTAGGTCTTAGCACAGAATGGGTGAGAACAACAGATGCCACTGACAACCCAACAGCTGGCAGTGAACCCCTCCAACCCATCAATTTGGAATAATCCGAGCAAGAGAACTGGCAAAAAGTGCTGGAAGCTGCTATCCATTTCTGTTACCAGCTTCTTGGATTGTGGGGTCCTGCAAGGCTGTGTCTAGTCTCCTACACTCTTTTACATCTACATGTAACTGCTGGATGAGGTCATCCCGAAATTTGTGCTGGGTTGTCATCAATATACAGATCTGGCCTAAACAGAAACCCTAAACAGGAGCCTGGATGCAGTTATGGAGTAGATATAGGCTAATAAACTGAAATGTGCAAGACTGAAGTGTTACTGGTGAGTGGAAGGTCTGACCCAGGACATAAGGTGTCACTGTTCTGGATGGGGCTGAAGGAACAGCGGGTGCTCTTGGACCCAGGGCCTACTGCTGGAAAAGCAGGTGGTAGCTGCACCCAGGAGTGCCTGTTACCAACTTCGACTGATTAGCCAGCTGCAGCCTTACCTGTGCAGAAAAGTTCTGGCCATTGTGGTGCATGCCTTGGTTACATCTAGATTAAATTACTGCAATGCACTCTACATGGAGAAGACCTTGAAAAACATTAAAAACTTCAATTGGTGCAGAATGCTGCAGTTAGGATGTTGACAGGAGTGGCCCATTGGAACCAGATCACTCCATCTGCCTTTGGGCACAATTCGAGGCATTGACCTTTAAAGCCCTATATGATTTGGAACCAACATACACGAAGGACTGTCTACTCCTTTATAACCTACTCGACCATTGTGGTCATTTTCTGACGTCTTCTGTCCCACAAATCTACAGGTATTTCCCCACCCAGAGTTGGCAACCCTGTAACTGGCTACTGAACTGCTTTCCAGTCTCCTGGAACCCAGAAAACATGGTACAGGATGAGCCCCAAATCAACATAAGCCAACTTCCAGGCAGAACCTGGAGATCTTCAGCAATTACAACTGATCTCCAGATCACCAAGATCAGTTCTCCTGGAGACAATGGCTGTTTTAGGCAGTGGACTCTATGGCATTATACCCTGCTGAGGTCCCGCCCCCCCCCCCCAAACCCGCCTGCCCTCCCCAGGCTCTACCCCTCAAATCTACAGGTATTTTCCAACCCAGAGCTGGCACCCCTGTAACTGGCTATGGAACTACTTTCCAGACCCTTGGAACCCAGAAGACATGGCACAGGAGGAGGTGCGTTTCTACCTTAGCTGCCACTGCATAGCCTCAAATCAACATACGTCAGGGGTGGAGGAAGCCATACCTGTTACCATGCAACTCTCCGCCCATACTACCTACTTGGTGCAGCAGAATGACTTGAGACAACCCTGCCTTATAGCTAAGCTAAGCAGAAGGAAATAACCATGGCTTGCCTCCCTCTGTTTTTCCCTTCCCTCTGCTGCCCCACCAGCCACAGCCAGGACACTTATCTGGAGCTTCTTTCTAGAGCTCATTATATTTCTTCCCACAATGGGCCTTACTTGTAGTACTATAATAACAGTCATATCGCTCTAGAATTCTATGCACAAATCTGGCTACATTTGTACAATTTTACCCCATGTTCCTTTTTTTAAGCATGCCAAAGCATAATTGAGATTGAAGCTGTGTTATCTATGTAGATTACATACAAGATGAAGTAAGCTGTTTATAATGGTTTGATATAAATACCAACAATGGAAAGCAATAAGCAGAAGAAATTTAATTAGCATTAGTACTTAAGTGCCAAAAGTCATACTATTCTAAAATTGCTACAGTAGTCCATTGATTAAATTAATTACTTCAATAAAGAACCAAATTACTGTTTTCCTTTATCACCATACCAATTCTGGTAAAGGAATAAGTAATTGTTTGAAGAGCCTGGCAAATTTCACTAAATGGCACAGCAATTATGACAAACAAAGGAAACCATATTCATCCAATTTTGCCAGAACAAAATAACTCTTTCTGATACAATTGGGTACTAGTTCAGAATATGCACACTCTTCCCATCTATGGTATCATGAAAGTTCTTTAGAAAATATAATGCTATGTTTCAATATCTATAATTAACAAGTCTAGCTTTTGTACACATTTGTATCTTTTTCTCTTTAGCTTCGTTTTAAAATACAACATAACTTGTTTTTATCCAACAGCTTTTTTTCTTACATCAATGAAATATATCAAGTTGTGGCATTTATTCTGACCTAGCACACCATCCAAGATGCTGCAGAGATATAATTTCAAACCTTCGTCTGAAACAGACTTCAGAAGGGAGCGGGTGTGGCAGGGTGACTACCTGCCACACCCCTCCCTTAGTTAGTACTATCAAGGGCAATCCTATACCTATCAGCAAGATCAAGGACCAGCCTCCAGCCCTTGCCCCAGTGAGATATATGACAACCTCAAAAGTGACAAAGTGGTGGCCTAAATGGACAACCAGCAAACAACAGACTTTGACACTACAATTTTACACTGCCTGTCCCATAAAAAAAGTATATCGATAGCATTACATACATTTATGATCATAGAAAGAGGAAATCAAACCCTTAATGCTATGCATGTGGTAACAGAGTACATTTAACATGCATTACAGAGAAAGTAACAGAAGGAGGAAGAGGAGTTTGGATTTATACCCTACCATTTACTACCCCAGAGTGGCTTACAATCTCCTTCCCTTCCTCTCCTCGCAACAGACACCCTGTGTAGTAGGTGGGGCTGAGAGAGCTCTCCCGACAACTGCCCTTGAGAGAAAAGCTCTGAAAGAACCTATGACTGACTCAAGGTCACACCAGCAGCTGCATGTGAAGGAGTGGGGAATCAAACCCGGTCCTCCCAGATTAGAGTCCACGCTTCTAATCACTACACCAAACTGGCTTTGTGGTTCAATTCACTTGTTGCCTAAGGAAGGAAAAATTGGCATTCATGGGAATTTAAACATATCTTCAGCCCTCATATGCTTCCGTCAAAGAGCTTCTTATTTGTTCCTTCCTATTTTTTACTGGCAACTTTGCAAATATTGTTTCTATATTGATATTTTTAAAACTAGTATCAATCAAAAAGCCATAGGTCTACCAAATAAATCTTGCTGCTGGAGTGTACCACAGTGTCTTTTTTTGGCTGCATATTATGAATATGCCCCTTGGTGGCCAGACAATGCTGTGTTATGTAAAACAGTAAATTGTTTGGGAACCCTGATTATTCATGTCAGTCTGTACATAAGCATTTCAGCTCTACACTGGATTGCCATAACCCTGTATGCTGAAAATTTTTGCTCCAGCACATGGGATCAATGTACTATCTGTAATTGTGCCAGTAATCTATATATCTAATTCCCAAGTGCCCCCCCCCCCACGTGCGGATACTTAAATCCGCACGAGGGGGCACTTGGGGGGTGGGGTTTCTACACACGGGGGGCACTCCCCCCATGTGCAGAAAAATCCTAAATGTTTAAAAAACTTTTCGGGGGATCTTTAAATCCCCCGAAAAGTTAAAGCGTTCTCCGCGCGTGCGCAGAGAACGCTGTGGCCGCTGTAGGGGAGGGGATGGGAAGCGGCGTGACGAGGACTCGCCGCCGTCGTTTGCGGGGGGGAGGGAGGGAAGAGCCTCAGCGGGCGGCAGGTCTCTATGCCCCCGCCGCCATTTTGAAAGCAGGGAGGGGGGGGAAGCCTCAGTGGACGGTGGGTGTCCCTGCCGCCGCCACTGTTTTGAAGGTGGGGGGAAGCCTCGGCAGGCAGAGGTCTACCTGCCGCCACCGCCTTACAGGGGGGGAGCCTCGGTGGGCGGCTGTCTCCCTGCCACCGCCGTTGTTTTGAAGGCGGGGGGGAAGCTGCCTGGAGGGGGGACGGGGTAGAGGCTCGGCACGCGGGGCCAGAGGAGGGGAAGGGGGCAGAGAAAGGGGGGGAAGGGGGTGGAGGAAGGAGGAGCAGCTGTCAGCTTCTCCCCCCCCGCGAATATCGCGGGCCCCCCCTTGTCTATAAACTAATAGCCAAGTTGCCCTCTCTGTGCGGATATCTAAATCCGCGTGGAGGGGGCACTTGGGGGGCAGGGAGATTTTTCTGCACACTTGGGAAACTCCCCACATGTGCAGAAAAATCTTAAAAGTAAAAAAAAAACTTTTGGGGGGATATTTAAATCCCCCCAAAAGTTAAAGAGTGTTCCCTGAGCATGCACAGGGAACACTCTGGGAACTGCGGCGGTCTGGCGGCTCTGAGCTGCATGGGCCTCACTGTTGCAACCGGGGGTGGACAGGGAAGATTGGCGACCCGGGGCTTGCCGTCGTTGCCCGGGGGAGGGGAGGAAGGCTTACCTGTGGCTGCTTCTCCACATGGAGCTCCTTCTCTCCCCCCCTGTGAGTACCATGGGTCCCACCTCTTGTCTATATACTAATTCCGAAGTGCCCCCCGGTGCAGATATCTAAATCCGCACTGGGGGGGGCACTTGGGGGGCAGGGAGCGTTTCCTACACATGGGGGAGCACTCCCCCATGTGCAGAAAAATCAAAAAAGTTAAAGAGTGTTCCCTGTGCATGCGAAGGGAATGCTCTGGCAACTGGGGTGGCCCGGTGGTTGGGAGGCCTCGAGGCCTCACTGCTGGAGCTCGAGGCAGGGAGCGAGGAAAGCGGTGGGCCCGGCGAGATATGCTGAGGCCTGCTGGAGCCCGGGGAAGGGGGGAAAGCGGTGGACCTGGCGAGAGCTGCCGAGGCCCGCTGGAGCCCGAGGGGGGAAGCGGCGGACCCGGCAAGAGCTGCCGAGGCCCAGGGCGGGGGGAAAGTGGCGAGCCCGGCAAGAGCCAAAGCCCGCTGGAGCCCAGGGAGGGAGGGGGGAAGTGGCGGACCTGGTGAGAGTCGAGGCCCGCCGGAGCCTGGGGAGGGAGGGGAAAAGTGGAGAAGGGCAGGGGGAGGAGGAGGAGAAGGGCGGGGGGCAGGAGAAGTGGGGGCCCCAGTCGCTGACAGCTTCTCCCCCCGCGAGTATCACGGGTCCCCCCTTCTTGTAGTACATAATACTCAAACTAAGACTAATCAGGAACATTATATGTGCTACAGCTCAGAAGCAGAATATGGAAATAATTAGGAGAAAACCATGTTTTGTTTTGCTTTGGATGCTGCGTTTTCTGGTTTTTTTAAAATAATGGCATTGCTCTCATTCAATTCTACTGCCAAATATATAACTACACTCCAGAAGCATACTCATACTGGGAAAAAGAATCAGTTTTGTAACACTTTTAAAAGGAACATTTTTATTCATCCAGGTTACATGATCTATTTTCTTCCTTATATTCTTAGGCTAGCCTTTAATTTAATGCCCATTGGAGAAAACTGCCATAGAAAAAATTACTTAATAGAAGTCGCTTGTCCTGCTGCAGCCAGAAATGTTTTCGATACTGATTTTTGTGGATAACACATTTAAGAAAAGTTTGGATGGACTCTGTAGCAAGACCCCCTTATAACCTTACACTTAGGTTAACTTTGCATTGAAAACACCATAAAATTTAGAAGTTAAAATTGTTTCCTGATATATTTGACAACAATAATTATTCATTTTGGGGATAAAAGTGGAAGTCTCATTGTAGTTTCCTTCACTTAGCAGAAAATTTGCTAGTGCAACAAAAGCAGTATCATCCCAAGGTAAACCCCTGTCTGGAAATGAAAGCTAGAAAAATACAGTCTTACCACAATATAGTCACAAAGGCTCAGAAAATCTAGGCAAAAACAAAAGGCTTGTGGCACCACACACATTTCTTAACTTTGCAGTTACTTTACAGTATGTTGTTGGTAATACTAGTGATTCTGGTATTCCCAAGTACTGATTAGATTTTGAATCAACTCCCAGCAGGAGTTGGCAGCAATGAAAAAGAGATACACAATATAAATGCCTTCTGGAATGTCATACAATAACACAGACAGTGAATATTGTAAATATTTTTGTGATATCAACATATGACATACCTTCACATCCCTGTGAATTATGTTATTATCATGACAATAGCGTAGTGCTTCCAGTATCTGTCTCATATAATGACTGCAAAACAAAAATATAAATACAATGATAAAACTTATGAAGCTATTATAGTAAATCTATTCAGGTTGTACTTGACTGGAAAAAATCTTTAAAGTGCAGAATAAAAAGATACTGCCAATGTAATTTATTCCTATATTTAAATTAGATATATATTTTAACTCCTAGGAACAATACAAATTTCTCACAACTAACTTTTTTATTTTTGAAGAACTTCAGAAGGAGAAACACAACACAACACCTTCCCTTGGAAGCAACAGAAAAATATTATAAGATAACTCTACCCTGGCAAAGAGATGAAGCAAGGTATGCACTGGATCCAGAGGAAGAGTTCATGGAAAGAGTTGTCAGAGTGATCTTTCCTTGTCTTCCCCCAACAGCCTGCAATTTATCTCAAAACTCCTGAGGGTGGCAAGAGCTTCCCAAGCAAAATGTGCTACAGGATGGGGAGATGCAACAATGAGGGGGATTCGGGTAAAAACTGCCTCTTCTTTCATCTACTGATGCAAGCCATGAACAGAAGAGGGAGAAACAAGATTTTAAACTGACTTCCCATTGCAGCTAAAGTGCACATGTTGCTATTCAGCTCTCACAAACCTCAGAGAGGAACTCTGCGTAAAATGGAAAGCTGCCTAGGGAAAGATTTGCGTCACCAGCTCTACCATGAACTCCTGCTTGATCTAATCTGATGTTTGTCAGGTACTCTTTCTACAGCAGCCCCTGGTGAATACAACAGAAGATAAATGTACACAAGTAATACCTTTTGTTTCTGGACATGGTGCTAGTATAATACCCATACTGCTGCTTGAGTCTCAAGAATCTGAAATACTTTTCCAGTTTTACCTACAGGATATTAAAAACCTCTCAATATACAATCTAGTTTAAAGCTCAGGAACAAGAGTGGAAATTGAAGCATTATGGAACTATTCTATTTGAAAATCCCATAACACTAAAGGCAGATTTTACAGAGCTCTCTCATAATTAACTCTGCTAAATACTGTAATCATTTTGGTTAGACAGAAATATTATCAGGGTAGACAGTGAGAAAGGCTCCTTGGCAAAGCATGGACTATTCTGCTTCCCCATGGTGTGTATGTTATGTTAGGCATGTAATAAGGTGTGACAAAATATGCCAGGGCAATAATATCTCAGAGAGAAAATAAGCTCCTTATAGAGGATATACCTATTCCCTAGAGTACTCTTTGTAGCAAAGAGGACCCTGGAAAAGGAGGAGGAGGAGGAGGAGGACGAAGAAGAAGAAGAAAAAAGATTGGATTTATACCCCACTCTTTACCACCCAAAGGATTCTCAGAGTGGCTTACAGTCTCCTTTCCCTTGCCCTCCCCACTACAGACACCCTGTGAGGTAGGTGGGGCTGAGAGAGCTCTGATAGAAACTGCTCTTTTTTCAAGAACAGCTGTGCCAGAACTATGGCTTGCCCAAGGTCATCCAGCAGATGCAAGAGGAGAGTGGGGAATCAAAACTGGTTCTCCCAGATTAGAGTCCGTGCACTTAACTACTACACCAAACTACACCAAGAAGGCAAGATGGTGATTCTGTGCCAGCCGAAAGAAGCAAACTCTGAAGATAAGATAGCCTACAAAAATCTCACCAAGATGATCATACAATTGGCAGAAATTACTAAACTTAAAGCAGAGTGGGTTCTATGATCCGGGCACCTACAGGCAAATAAACTTCCCTGTTACAAGCTTTCTTCTAATACCTAATGCTGGATCTGAAAACCCATTTTCCTGCTTAGAGATGAAGTTCTAACATTTCTAAAAAAAATCAGGAATAGGAATTCAGGTCTATTTAGGTCCATACAACTTCTAAGGAATGCTACTCCTCTTTCTTCTAGGTATGGGTTAAAAATGAAGAGAGAAGGGCAAGCTGTACTGCCCAACAAAACATTCAAGGGATGAATGTGAGGTTTATAGCACCGTAGCACTGTTTGGTCCACTGAAATAAGTCTAATTCCAAGGTCCTCCAAGTCAATGTACTGTACGGACCACAGTACTGATGGACCACAGTACTGATTCAGCAGAGCTCCTCTTATGATCTTAAAGCAAGACACTTAAAGGGCTAGGCCAGGTCTGCACAACATGTGACCACTCAAGCTAAACCATACCCAAGTATTGCCATATATTTGATAATTTCCCTGTGATATCATCCCAACCAGGGATCAACAGGAGGCTTAATGAATCCCTGATTGGTTATCACACTTGGCTAGTGGTGTGTTAGATACAATCATAGTTTAAGAACCAGGTAAATATTTGGACAATGAGGGAAGAGTAAGTAAAACAGGGACATCTGGACTTCCCAGTTGAAGCTGACTGGGATGATGTAGTTGCCATGTTGGCATGACCTGGGAAACCTTCCTCTCCTCTTGGGAGACATATGCATCTCCAAATGAGGTCAAGGCACTGCAGCTCCCAAGGCAACTACAATATCCTTACTGGCTTCACTAGGAGGCACAGGTATAGACATCTGGGCCTCCCACTGTGTCTTCAGTGGTTGCTAATGTAGACCACAGACCTGACCTGAAAGACTCCTTCCCCTTGAGAGACATCCATGTCTCCCAAGTAATGGTAAGGTGCTGTGAGTGCTACATTTTCAACAGCATCCTGGCCAGCTTCGCTGGGAGGCCCAGATGTCTTACGGAAAGAGCTCCTATGGTAAAGCCTGCCAATACATTGCAGTTGGAGTGGTAACAGCACCACCTTAACCTTAATTGGGAAGATTTCCCCATCCCTTGGAAGACATATGTCCAGCTGGTGTCACTGGAACCAGGTTGGGAGTCTTGACTTGGGTGATAGGGCTACACAGCATCTACAGTTTGGGAACCACTGCTCCATACCTACCTAATTGTGTACCGAACGCTGTTATATACTTGGAAACTGGTTCATCTCGGATGGAGACTTTGGCGTGGCTTTTAACTCTCAAATATTGGCTCCGCCTCCATTATAACTTTGAACAGGGGAGCCTTACACACCATATGCTCCCCGAGCTTAACCTTTCTAATTGGTCAGCGTACATTGAAGGGAAAATCAATGAACTGGGTCTCTCCTTGGAAACCCTGTCCATGATGCCTTTTGCTGCCGCATTTCATCAAATTAAAACCAGGCTGTTAGATTTGGAGCAACAAAATTTATATAGCATAGCTAATAGAACTTGCTTCCCTCTGAATTTTGAGATTCCCCTTCCAATAGGGCCGATAGCCTCATACCTAACATCTCTGCAGGTACCCCAGCAACGCAGAGCGTTTACCCTGGCCAGATGCAATGCTATGCCATCAGCCATCTTATATGGCAGATTTAACAAGGTTTCGCATTTGGCCAGTTATTGCCCATGCAGAAAGAGCTGTGTGGAATCAATTACTCATGTGCTTTTGCACTGTGACTTGTATGTAGATCTAAGGAGCACACATTTACATTCTCTGTTAACTAGTATGGGTGCTTGTTCTGATTCAGTCAAGGTGCATAGACTTCTAAGAGATTCCAGTCCGGACACCACGGAGAAGGTGGCCAAGTTTCTTTGTCTGGTCTTAAAGTTGCGCCAAAGGTTCTTTTAGAATTTTTATATATGTGTTTATAATGGGTTTTAACATGCAGAAATTGTTTTTCTAATTTATGCCAATAAAGGCTGACTTGACTTGACCATTCACAATTTATAAAAAGCTTCCATGTTTCCTCTTAGATGTTTTTTCACAACTAAAGGACATTAATTGGGGTAACAATATCTGCAGAAAGAGTTCAAATGTAAATGTGACATAGGTTTATGTAAGAGCATTATGTTTCATATTTTATTCTCATCCCCTTTACTAGCAATTCCTGTCAACGAATCTGTCTTTTTTAAACTCATGCTGCAACAGACTGAGCTAATGTCCAGTCTTGTTCCATATACATCTATATACTAATTCTGAAGGCGCCCCCCACGTGCGGATACCTAAATCCGTGGGGGGGGGGGCACCTGGGGGGCAGGGAGATTTCCCTACACATGGGGGGCACTCCCTTTGTGTGCAGAAAAATCCAAAAAGTTTTAAAAAATATTTGGGGGATATTTAAATCCCCCGAAAAGTAAAAAGCATTCTCTGTGCACGCGCAGAGAACGCTTTGGCAGCTGTTGGGGAAAGGATGGGAGGTGGTGCGGTGGGCCTTGGGCCTTGCTGCACTGCCATCCAGTGAATGGGAGAGGGGGTGGGAGGGGCCGCTGTCTCTGCAATGGGGGAGGGGGTGGAGGCGGAGGAGCGCCAGGGGGGCCAGAAGAGCAGGGGGGCCGAGAAGTGTCGGCCCGAGTGGCTGACAGCCACTCGAGCCGGGCAGAAGAGCGGGGGAGCCCGAGGAGCGTCGGCCCGAGTGGCTGACAGCCACTCGAGCTGGGCAAAAGAGTGTGGGGGGGGAGCGAGGAGCGTTGGCCCAAGTGGCTAACAGCCACTCGGGCCGGGCAGAAGAGGGGGGGGGGTGAAGAGAAGAGCAGGGGGGCCAGAGGAGCGCCGGTCCGAGTGGCTGACAGCCACTCAGGCTGGGGAGAAAGGGGGGGGGGGGCGAGGAGCTGTGAGCTGTGTCAGCCCGAGTGGCTGTGAACTTCTCCCCCCCCGCGAGTATCGTGGGTCCCCCCTTCTAATTTGCTTCCAGGTTCAATTCAAGGGCCTGGGACCAACATAACTTAAAGACCACCTCCTCCCATATGAACCTACCTGTAAAATCCAGACATCTTTGGAGGGCCTGCTTTGGTTGCCCCTACCATCTGAAGCTAGTTAGCTGGCAATCTGAGAAAGGAACTTCTCAGACGTGGCACCAAAATTTTGGAACTCCCAGCGAGATTTGTCTGTCTTCCTATATTAGTGTCTTTCAACAGCAGGTGAAACTTTGTTTTGCCTGGCACACCCCCACTAATGGTTACAGGCTCTCCTTCTGGCGTTGTTTGTTTATGTGGTTTTAATTTAACTGTACAATTTTAGCTGCATTATAATTGCTAAAATGTTTTAATGTTTTTTATGTTTGCTCCCTTGTGGATGGGAGGAAAAGCGGCATTAAGAATGTTGTAAATAAAATAAAATAAAGAATGTTTCCAGTAAGCGTCCCAATAAAGACCAAGAGCTTTTTCACAGGTAAACTATGAACTTCACATTGCAGGATACTGCCTCATATTCCTAAATCACTGGTAATTCAATGCTCTTATTTCTTAATATTAACATTTCATGTTACTATGTTCCGAACTCTTCTCCAATGAAAGAAACTAAATAATTAGCACAAACGCGTCTTCCCTGGATTGTCAAGTACATATATAGTACATCATAAACCAACATTTTTTTCTTCTTTTCCTCTTGCTATCACTTACTACAGTCCAGTAGATGGCACTCTTTTCTACTTAGTAACTTGTGCCAAAATGTGTTGCTGCATTGACAATGATGCACAACACTGAGTTTCTTAAAAATGTGATTGTTAATATACAGTTCTGGCCTCTGAGTATCCCCCAAATTATCTTTGCTATAAAACATTTTATTAAAAAGAGCCAAAGACGTTATACTTTATCACAAGATTCAAAGTTCATCTGAAGTATGAGAATACTTCTTTTTTTAACTGTACCAAACAGTGATGTGAATTTTAGGCAACTTAACTGTTTCCTACAAATCTACTCTATGTTGGCTTCCTATAATTTAGACATAAAACTTTTTCTAGAAATGTCTTATAGTTATTTTTCAATTAAAAGCGCATATGGTGAACTGTTTTCAAAACAAATAAGATTCCTATAAAGTTAATGAATTGTTCTTTACCAGTGAAACAGTTTAACAGAAAACTGACAGTAAGAACACAAGAGAAGCCATGTTGGATCAGCATAATCCCCAGCATAGCATTTGCCTTTTTTATTGTAGTTGCATATCTGGGAGAAGAAGGAAGTGACTGGACATCAACAGGTGAAGCTGATGAAAACAGACCCCATATAACTATGGGCATGAGTAGACATGGACATGAATACATGAATAGCTCTGCAGGAGTAACAAGAACTCATTAGCACTTCCTTACAGGATGATCTGTTAAGATTTGCTAAAAGAGGTTCCCGGTGATATGAAATTCAACAGGGACTTTGAGGAGAAAGATGGGGACTTGTCTTTTCTCCTCTGTAACATTTAACTATAATTTAGCTGCAAAAGCAGCCACAGATTAGAACCTTCTCAAGTTAGATCAGAGAAGTGAGACTTGGGGGTGGGGAAAGAAGTGCACCTTTTCTTGGCTTGTTTATTTTCTCTACCAGGGATGACTGATTGGGATGGGTGGGTTGAAAACACTTTGATCAGGGAAAAGGGGGGGGGGGATTAAATTGTCTTCCCTAGAACTGCAGCCCCAGTCTGTAATGTCCTGTGGCTATTTTCTTTCAGGCCAAAAGTACATACTAGAGATCATGGATCTTTAACATAAAATGTATAGTTTTGCCTTAACTAATTTTAGATACAAGATGTTTAGTTTTATTTGAACAGGTTATAATTTCTTTTTCCAAATTCAGTCAGTGCTCAGGAAACTTATGCAACTGTAGGATTTGCAATTAAATACCACAGGTGTACATAAAACTAGTTTAATATTTATCAATCAGTTTAGAATTAATTTTGTTCAGCTGGTAACTCTCTAAGTCTATATAGATTGGACCACTGGATACTCACTGTGAAAGGTCCTTCTCCTCTAAGGACAGGAAGACATCTTGAAAGGGTGATTCCCACCATCTATTTCAGGGAGGCAGGAATTAAGTTCTTCAAGTTCCCATATCCAGCTCGTGGGAGTCACCCTCTCAGTTTGGTGAATTGAACAGCAGTCTGCAATATGAAATCACCTCTGAACTTCAGGAAAAACAGTAGAAAGGGCATACACAGTCTAAGGAAGAGAAGATAGAAAAAATTCTGCTTGTCATCTCACAATGACTCTGGGAAGGACAAGATGCCCTCCTTTCCTCACAGGAGAAGGACCCTTCACAGTGAGTATCCAGAGGTCCGTTCTCCCTCTGAGGTAAAGGACATCTTGAAAGGAACCTCCCAGAACAGTGTCCTCAGTTATTTAGGAGGGTTTGAGTCATTGTCACCCAAGATATTCTGTAACATTCTCATTTCAAATGTTGCGTCTGAAGAAAGATCTCCTTCAGGGACCACTCCCCTTCTTGAATGGTTTGCCTAATGAGCCACTCTGCTTTGTTGTTGGCAAATCCCTTGATATGTTCTCCAGTGACTGACAGATTTTTCTCTGCCCAGGTTAGAATTCTTAGAACTTCCTTGTGAAGCGTGGAATACTTTGACCCTCCCTGCTTGTTGACGTATGCCTTCCCAGAGAGGCTGTCCATTCTCATCAGAGCATGTTTGCATAGAATGACTGAAGGAAAATGACTTACTGCTAGCCATATAGGTCTTAGCTCCAGTATATTGATATTCAACCTGGATTCTGACTTGGTCCAGGTCCCCTGGATGGATCTGTCATTCAACATCGCTCCCCATCATGAAAGGCTGGTGTCCATGAATATCTGTAATGGCTCTGGTTTCCAACATGCCTTGCCCTGTCACAGATTGAATGGTTCGTTCCACCACAGAGGCTTGTTTTCACACAAGGAGATAGCCGAATGGTTAGATTTTTCCTTTGAAGAATCTGAAGCTGACAGGTACACAAAAACTGCGGCAGTTGCCTTGAGTGTAGTCGTGCCTAGAGGTGCATGCTCGGTATATACCAAGCTGAATAAATACCCCAAAAAACACTATTCGAATTTTTCAGGTACTTATTCAGCTGACTAAAGATTAGACAATCTGATTTAGCTACCGAAATAGCCATGCCGGAATAAAAGCTGATATTTTTCAGCTTTTATTTGGCTTTTATTTATATTATGTGGCTTTTATTTTATATTATTCAGCTTCAAATGCAATTAAACTTTAAATGTGTTCAGTTCACTTGCTGAGTCGCATTGCCACAACAGCATGACTTGGCGAGTGAAATTCTCCATTATACCCTATGGGGAACGGTCTTCATAGGGTATAATGGAGCCGAATAAGTTGGTTGCGCCACTCTTTGGGTTGCTTGCCTGTCCTGTCAGACCTTTCTGATCAAGGTCCCAACTATCTGAAGAATTTAGACCACTGGCCTTTTTTATAAAATGGTCTTGTCTGGTTCCAATCAGATCTTCTTTGGTCTTGCTTATATCTTGGCAAAACATGATGGGAAAAAAGAAGCCCCACTGAATTGCTGCCTGTCTGAATGTCTCAGGGTTCTCGGCTTAGCTTTCCTTTTATCTTTTTTTCCAACCAGAATTTTATCCAGACAATCACAAAAATGTCTGTCTCCTTAGAAGAGGTAGGTGATGACAATGGCTTCTGAATGGAAGTCAGCTGGCCCTACTCAGAGCCACAAGGTTAATCTTGCTGCAGCTGCTGATGCCAATGCACTGGGTATGAAGATGAGAGAATCTAGAGTTGTGTCTGCTGCAAAGGAAACTGCCTTAAGGTCTCCAGAAGATCCTTCTTTGAGGCATTTGTTCATTTCCAGTACTAGTTGTAAGATTTTCCTCGACAAAATGATTGCCGCCTTAGAAATAATGGAAGCTGCTGTAGAGGCCTTGATCGACATTGCCATAGCTCCATGAGCTTTCCTCAGAGCGAAGTCTGCCTTTTAATCAGGAGTGTTGAGAATGTTGCCTTGAGTATCCTCTGATAAAAAACTTGAAGACTGAAGAGTTGCGACAGCTGCATCCAGCAGTGGTACCTGGAAAAACTCATTGACAAATGAAGGCAGGACATACATTTTCTTAAGAAGGTTTGGGCATTGTTTAGTTGTCATATGGTTAGCCCGTTTCAATTTGAGCTGCCTCTCAAAATACTCGGGAAGGGAACTACTCTTTCTGGAGGATCTGCCCTGGGAAAGAACTCTCTATTCCCTTTGGGTCTAGATTTTTGTTTACCCTCAGAGGTATCCATGGCCTGCACTTCTGGGGTTTCCTGTAGATATTCACAGACAGAGCTTTGAAAATTAAATATTGGTAATCCTCTGCCTTAAAAATATCTATTACACTGATCTGGGATCTCTCAGATCTCTTTGTCTTGCTCATCTGATAAAAACTTCTTTTTCCCTTTCCTCTGACTCTGGACTTGAAGAAGAATCTAAATCCCTGTCTAGGGTGGCATGTCGCCTTTTCATAAAGGTGGCGATGGTCTCCTTTTGGGCTGCCTTGGTTGGCCAAATCTGATGGCAAGATGGCTCATATCTGCCAGTCTTACCTCTATCCCAGACAGGGGAGGAATGACTTTGCCTTAAGGGTGGCCTTGATTTCGGTGGCCCCTAGGGAGATCGGGAGTGAGGCTATGCCTAAAGTCCCTTAATTCCTCCCTCATCACCTGCTTAAGGAAATCCAAGAGATCAGGAGGGCACTGAAAAGAGCCCAAAGGCCATACATTGCCAGTGCTGGCTTGAATGGTAGCCTCCAAATGAGTCACATCATTGTCTGCAGTGGCCATACAGCCTATTTGTCTTTGATTGGCTAGTTGCTGCTCATCTGTAGGTCGGGGGCCGCCATAAAGTGTCTTTGCTGCTTCTCTGGTTGCTCTTAGTTGTGGGTGCTTCACCACAGGAGAGGGTTCCACCATATGAGACTCATCAAAGTGGCTGCCACCGGAAGTTGAGTGGCTCAAACCAGTTAAATGCGCAGCTGAGTGCTTCTTTTTCATGTGCTTTCATCTAGGTGAAAAAGGGTCGGCCATGGTTAAGAACATAAGAACATAAGAGAAGCCAATGTTGGATCAGGCCAGTGGCCCATCCAGTCCAACACTCTGTCACACAGTGGCCAAAAACACCATGGTTGAAGGCTCAGACTGCATTTGGGCCATGCAGAGCTCGGAAGTCTCCCTTGCGCCATCCGATCTCCCCCTTCAGTGAAAGAAAGATCTGCCTCCCCTGTTGAGAGAAATCCATCTTCTTCAGCCTTGCATGCCATTTCAAAGCGGCTGCTGCTTTTCCTTGCCATGCCCAATTGCTTCCAGCACTTGCTGCTTGCTGCTCCGGCTCTTTGTTCTCCGAAACTTGGGAACAGGGTGGGAAGGAGGGGGAGAGGGGGGAAGAATTAGAGCTCAAGAAGATAAGGAAGTAATTAATCAGAAGGGGAATTGTAGATTACAGAAGTATCTGAAAAGGACTGAGGAAGTGAGAAGGAGTGTTGTCTCTGAAGCTGCTCTCTTTAGAGGCAGAAAACAACCTGAGAGGGTGACTCCCACAGGCTGAATACAGGAAGCTGGAGAAATTAGTTCCTGGCTCCCTGAAATGGATAGTGGGAATTACCCTTTCAAGATGTCCTCCTCCTCAGAGGGATTCCCAAACCCTAAATGGCTGAAATATAGAGATATCAAAAAGAGGGGATGCTCTTAATTAAGAGAGATAGACGGTGGTAATTTCTTCTCTCAGGTTTCCCATACATTGAGAGCAGCTGATTATATCTTGATCCCATGGTTGGTGAATAAAGTTTATTAAGTCACTAAATAAACTTTTTTCATTTTCCAAAAACTGAAGGAGAAGCACAGCATGTTGAATTTGGAAAGAGAGATAAAATTTGGGTTTTAATTATTATGCTTAAACTTAATGTGCTTCAGCTTTTTAATAATTGTATATGTCTACACATTTTGTAAGTAGGATATAAATATTTTAAATAAAATCACTAAATAGCACCCATATTCAATCAAGGTAGTTAAACTGGAGAGATTCCATTATTTAAGATCCTGTTTGAATAGTAATATATGTTGCTCCCATAATATTATTTTTCCTTTCATATTTATTGCTTTATTCATAAACTTCACTGTTACCCCTTTCCCAATAACTTATTGCAACATTTTTACTGCACCACCAAGTCAGTGCACACCAATCACGTGTCAGACACATTACATACCTGCCTATGCTGCCTAAAGTTGCATGTCCTTGAAAGCTCTCGGTAAAGTTTATGATCGATTGATCATCTGTTAGTGCTTACTTGCATATTGTTTGGTCAGCTTAAAAGTACGGTCATAACATCACTCTAAACTAACAGAAAGGACAAATTTTATCCTAAAATGTAAATAATTCATGATACTGATGATTAAAATGAAAGACTACCCCTATAACTTACAAATGGAAGTCAAAAGTACTGTGATATTTGTGTTGTCTTGACAAACAGGAATACACATACAGAGAGGAATTTGGAGCAATATCTAGATGAGCAATGATCTCACTGATGTCAATTAAAGAGGAATTGTTTGCTACCAAAATCAACAGCTTCTTTACAAAAGAACATAACGTATGAAACTCACTTGTAACAAGATATGGCTATGGTCACTGGCTAACCTGTTTCCAAAGGGGATTAGACAAGTTCATGAAGAGCAATCACTGAATATCAGATGCCAGGGAGCAACAGCAGGATACGGTTGTTGCCTTCATGCCCCACTTGTAGATTACCTGGAAACATCTGGTTGAGCATAATTGGAGACAGGATACTGGACTAGATAGACTTTTGGTCTGAAACAGCAGGGCTCATGTTAACTTGAATGTGCTAACTCTGGCTGGATCCTGCCATTTGATTCTTTTGAAATTTTTGGTTTACCCACAGTTTTTAATGAAAAGTAACTGATAATATGAGGCCAGTAAGAATGTGACAAGCTGGTAAGACTATGCTGGCACTGAAGTATTATATCCCACATAAATTGATAATTATTTAAGTTCATCCAGTTTGAAGCTCAAAACGGTCCCATCCATCCCTTTCCATTTTTAACTCTTGTACGTTGCACTGCAGTGCTTCTCCTTTCAATAAGTATTCAATGAGCAGTCCTTGAGAGGCAAGTTATTCTAGCAGAACAAAAGTGGTCTGAACAAAATAAAAAATACTAGTTATTAATCTGCTCCTTACTACCCTGACAGGCAGGATAAAATAATACATACCTGGCTACAGCTTCACTGTATACAAAACCAGCATCTGCTCTCTTTACAATTTCAAAGCAGAGATCTGCACCATCCATACTGCACATAAAAAGAAGTAAAACATGTATTTGTAAGACTAGAAACAGAGCTTCCAATAATAATAATAATAATAATAATAATGATGATGATGATGATGATGATGCTATAATTTTACATGTATAAAATACGTGCTTAAAACTTTACACATTAATCAATCAAAAGATAAAACAAAATCCAGTTTGTTACTAACCGATCAATTTTAAAAGTTCTTAGCATGCCTATACAAGATTTTACATTGTACTATCAGCAAATCAGTACATTCTACTTAGGGTTTAGACAATTTCTGGAGAAACAGTCCTAGTATTATTTATTTACTGTGTATGAATGACTGCTAAAAAGAAAGAGAAAATATTTTTAACATTAATATGGAGTCTGTATGATTTTATATTCTAATATGTCATGTACATGCACTCCTATAGATATTCAACAGATGCTTAGAAACACTGTACAACTAAAATTTATCCACTCACAAATACATGGCAGCCTGCATACAAAATAAATAAATAAAAATAAAATGAAAGGCATCTAGAAGACTGCCAGAGTTCCACTCTAATACAGTATGCATCTAAACCCCTGGTTGCAGGGGGAGAAAGAGTGATGAAACAACAAACGCAAGTTGGCAAGGTAGTTCTAACATTGTTTGAAAGCTATGAAAACAGAGAGCACACTGCCTTCTATCCTTCATCATGTTCTAAGGGCCATTTTATATCACTGTTTTTTCTCAGCAAAAGCTGCTCAATGTATATGCTTCTGGTCAGAAATACATACTTCATACACTACGATACATGAGTTTTTTCCCTACAATGAGATGATCTCTGTGTGAGAAAATACTGTACAACATGGCTGTAGCTAATTAACAACATCACGATACACACTGCTGAGGACACTGTAGGCTACCTTTGTGTTGTTTCTATTGTCTTCTCATATCCTACTACCTTACATATCTAGCTTACTGGAATAAGCAGCTAGGTTTGGATACGGTGTACAACTTTTTCAGTATTTTATGCTAGTAGTTTTTAGCGCTGAAAACTAAGGTTTCCTCTCAGGCTTAGAAACACTGCTAAAGTAAGCACTGACTAGTCTAAAGTCACACTACTAGGCTACTTTAACCTTCCTAATATTTATACAGAAACATGAGAAAACAGAGAAGTCATTTCCCCAATGTTTTGATAGAAGGTACAGGGATTACTACTCTATTTGAAAAGCATTTATGTGTGTATGTTTGAAAACCCCCTATTTATATTCATCTTTTATAACTCAGTAAAATAGATCACAATCAATTAATCGATTAATAAGGAAACAGGCTGACATACAGTAAGATCAGGTTCACCTTCTTCCCCCCCCCCCCCCCCCACAAACTTGAGACTAGCAG
The DNA here is from genome assembly GCA_029233225.1 of Lepidodactylus listeri. Classification (NCBI taxonomy): domain Eukaryota; kingdom Metazoa; phylum Chordata; class Lepidosauria; order Squamata; family Gekkonidae; genus Lepidodactylus; species Lepidodactylus listeri. The sequence continues at coordinate 93,490,175 of JARCFY010000001.1, forward strand.
ACTCCAATTTTAACTCTAATTACTAGTAATGCAGGCAAGTTATATCCACTTCATTTGCTTTCATTTATTATTGATTTTATTGTCCTGACAGATGTCTCTAGCATTAACACTGCCTTTGCCCATAAAAACTAGCTTTTCCTTTTTTGAATAAAAATGTAATCTGAAATTCCAGACTGCAACTATATCCTTATATTAGTATGGAATCTGGTGGCACAATTAACTTCTCACCAGTAGAGGGAGATAGACTCACAATAAATAAAGTATGATTTCCTTCTCTTTCTCCCTGACAATTCTTCAAGTACTTCCCAGAAATAAAAAAATGCACTTTAAAAACCCATCTACAAACTAGATAACTTAATTAGGTTTACAATTTTCCTTCCCCTTCTCTGTCATGATTGAATAGGGTAAAAAAAGGAAAGCTCAAGAGTTAGTGCTATTTTGACAATTCTGGATTGATAAAGAATACCTAATTTATAAAACAAGGGCACTTGCATGTGGCATTACACAGCTAAGTAACTGTCAAGTATGCAATAACCTATTGAACCCCCTTTTTAATTTATTAATTGATGAAATCAAAGTTCACATAAGGACTATTTAGTTATTTAAAATATTTATATACTTATGTGCAGGGCTCTTTTTCAGCAGGAACGCACCGGAATGCTGTTCCGGCTGGTGTCCAAGCCTGCCCCGCCCCCTCCCTGCAGGGCCTGCGCTGTTTACACTTAAAGGGAAAGTTCCTACAGAGAGCTGGCAGGAAAAAGCCCCACCAGGCACTTTTCCTTTAAGTACAGAGAGCCAGCAGGAGAAAGCCCCGCCCAGAGATTAAGCACAGGGCTAGGCTCTTTGGACTGAAAGGCCTGGCTCTGCGTTTGGCTTGCTGACATCGCGTCGCTCTCCCTGCTCCAGTAAGTGCCTCCCCCATCTCTTTTCCTTCTCTCTCTCTCCCCCCCACCTTTCTTTCTCTTTTTCTTTCTGTCTGTCTCTCTCTCTCTGTCCCACCTTTCTTTCGTTCTTTCTCTCTCTCTCTCTCCCCCTTCCTTTCTCTCTCTCTCCTCCACCTTCCTTCCTCTCTCTCATCTATCTATCTATCTATCTATCTATCTATCTATCTATCTATCTATCTATCTATCTATTTCTTTCCTTCTTTTTCTCTCTTCCCTGCATTCATTTCTTTCTTTCTTTCTTTCTTTCTTTCTTTCTTTCTTTCTTTCTTTCTTTCTTTCCAAAGTTTCATCCAAGGTATAAGCTTCTGTGTGAATACACACTTCTTCCATCTGAAGAAGTGTAGGTGGCACATGAAATCTTATACCTTGAATAAAATTTTGTACCTTGAATAAAATAGTCCACAAACTACTCCCATCCAGTGCATCCACAGACCTAGAAGAAGAGATTGGATTTATACCACACCCTTCACTACCCAAGGGAGTCTCAGAGCGTCTTACAAACTCCTTTCCCTTCCCCTCCCCACAACAGACACTCTGTGAGGTAGGTGGGGCTGAGAGAGCTCTGAGACAACAGCTGGTACAGAGCTATGGCTTGCCCAAGGTCATCCAGCAGGTGCAAGGGAGGGAGTGAGGAATCAAACCCGGTTCTCCCAGATTAGGGTCTGCGCACTTAACCACTACACCAAACTGGCTCCTAGCGTTGTTCTGCCAGTGAACTAGGGTTGCCAACTCCAGGTTGAGGAAATCCCTGGAGATTTGGGAGTGGAGGGTGGGGTTTAGGGGAAGGAGGGACCTAAGCAAGGCATAATGCCATGGACTCCACTTTCCAAAGCAGCCATTGACCTGATCTCTGTAGTTTGGAGCTCAGTTGTAATTCCAGGAGATCTCCAGACCCCACCTGTAGGTTGGCAACCCTAAAAAATCATATTCAGCATACTAGTTCTGCAGGAAGGCAAGCTGCTTTCCATGGGAACCTAACCTTTAGGAATTGATTCCAATCCAGTGTGGGAATAATTGTTGGACATAAGATACTGGTTCAGGCAAGATTTTGTATACATGGGACAGAAAATAATGTTTTTATTGGTTTTGTCAAAACTGTTTTGACAACAAGGTGAACAGAATAAGAAGCAAAAGGTGAGTGTGGCTGGATGAGCACACTTCTGGTAACATCAGGTGTGGCCTAATATGTTAATGAGCTGTGCTGTCAGGGGTGTGGACTAATATGCTAATGAGTTCCTGCTGGGCTTTTTCTACAAAAAGAGCCTTGCTTATGTGTATAGACTCAAGGTTGCTAATAATGTAGCAAATTGTAAGGATGCAAACATAACAGCCTTATTAACCAAATTATAAACACAGCCAAGTCTGTCAAAACAGTTAGCCCTCTGGAATTATATTCAGCCTTCCTGAATATAGCAAAGGGAGGTTCTTGGCTCCTACTCTGGGTTGTTGTTTTTTTTGCTATGAAGTCACAGCTGACTTATGGTGACCCCATGGGGTTTTCAAGGCTCAAGAGACAGAGGTGGTTTGCCATTGCCTGCCTCCATGTCACGACTCTGGTATTCTTTGAAGGCCTCCATTCCAAATACTGATCAGGGCTGACCCTGATTAGCTTCCAAGAATTGACGAGATCGGGCTAGCCTGGGCTATACAGGTCAGGGCACCCACTCTGATAGGCCATTCCAAAGGACTGGGTCCACTCCAGAAAAAACTTCTGACCTAGCTGTTGCTGTTTGGACAGTCCTGAAAGAGGGCTCCACAAAGAGAAGAAGAACATAACTGGCACATGGGGGTATATGGGAGATAAGAGAACATAAGAACATATGAGAAGCCAATGTTGGATCAGGCCAATGGCCCATCCAGTCCAACACTCTGTCACACAGTGGCCAAAAACACACCAGGAGCCATCAGGAGGTCCAGCAGTGGGGGCAGGACATTAGAAGCCCTCCCACTGTTGCCCCCCCCCCCCCCACCAAGAATACAGTGCATCACTTGTTCCAGACTGAGAGTTCCTATCTATACCTTGTGGCTAATAACCACTGATGGACCTTTGCTGCATATGTTTATCTAATTCCCTCCTGAAGCCATCCATGCTTGTAGCCGCCGCCACCTCCTGTGGCAGTGAATTCCATGTGTTAATCACTCTTCAGGTAAAGAAGTACTCTTTTTGGCCACAGTGTGACAGAGTGTTGGACTGGATGGACCACTGGCCTGATCCAACATTGTACTTCCTTTTATCTGTTCTAACCCGACTGTTCAGCAATTTCATTGAGTGCCCACGAGTTCTTGTATTGTGAGAAAGGGAGAAAAGTACTTCTTTCTCTACCTGCTCTAACCCATGCATAATCTTATAAACCTCAGTTATGTCGCCCCTCAGCCATCGTTTCTCCAACCTAAAGAGCCCCAAGCGCTTCAACCTTTCTTCATAGGGAAAGTGTTCAAACCCTTTTATCATTCTAGTTGCCCTCTTCTGCCCTTTTCCCAATGCTATAATATCTTTTTTGAGGTGTGGCGACCAGAACTGATGTTGTACAGTTAAGCACTAAGGCCTAGGTCATGATGAGCTTTAAGCAAATGCCAGCAGTCTGAATTGTGTCCAGAAGCAAATTGGTGACCAATGCAGTTGACACAGCACTAGAGGTATGTGTTCTGAGCAAATGATCCCAGACAGGACTACTGCTACTGCACTTTGCATTAATTGAAGTTTCCAAGAATTCTTCAAAGACAACCCAGTGTATAGCTTGTTCAGGTAGTTGGATCTAGATATTACGGTAACCCACATATTTTGTACAGTAAGCCAAGAATTATAAAAATAACACTTACAATTCGAAAACCATATAAAGCATTCCATCAGAACTGTATGTCTCCAAAAGTTCAACAATATGAGGATGTTTCAACATGTGACAGATACTTGCTTCTCTCTTTAGATCTGTTGGAATATAGAGAACAAGTCTGTTAATAAATAGAATAAATAAAAGCTGCACATTTTCAAAGCTGTGTAGTTCTCAAGATACAGCGCAGTCAAATATATAACATATGGAGGGAAAAACAAACTGTTTTGTGCTCTCCCAAAGACTCCCAGCTTCACTTCATCCCCAAACCAAACAAATATGTGCTTCAAGAAACAACCCAGCATTTATAATTAAGAGACAAAGACTAACCATGCCAGAATCAGAAGGTGGCATCAAAAACTGTAGTAATCACAGTGGGCAGTTCTTGTGCCACTTGGCTAGTTGCCACAGCAAGTGTTGGCACAGCTTGCAAGCACCCCACAAGAAACACCCAAAGATCACAAGTATGAGGCAGATTACCAAACAAAAAACAACCACAACAAAAAACAGTGGAGTTTCTGGGGATGTTGCAGCAAAGGGCCAGGCAGGACTGTTGATTGAAGTCCAGTTCCACAGCTCTGTTGATCTGGATGTCAGGAGCCAGGGTGTATGACCAGCTATCTAACCCGCTGATTGCCCTAAGTTCAGAGAACCTTCAGTACTTTTTGTATCCTCGCAGCACACATCATCCCTAGCAGTGTTTCTGTAAATAGCACAATATCCATGGCTAACAGCTAGAAAATAGTCAAAGGCATCTGAATTCCCAAGTCTCTGCACCAGGACACTGGCAAGTGCTGAATGATTGTTGGCTGCCTAGCTATAGTCTTGCAATGTCAGAGCAAAATAGCCCTAGGAGAAGTCCCCCAGACCACAACAACATTAGCAATTGAACAATGTGCCAAAATTCTATGAGGGACTCCGAGGAAGGCACTCCTGCCTACCAGCAGCCTGTAGATAGCAGAGGTCCTCTAAAATTGTGTTGTGGATGTCACAACTTGAGGCAAGAATGACACAGAGACCCCAACAACAAGGAGCTTAGGATTGAAATGCTGGCATGTCAGCCGGCATGCTTCAATTTCACTGGTCTCATATGGGAGGCACTGCTTGCCCTCAGACAGCCATATTGAGCAGGCAGCCATCTGTCGCTTGTAGAGGGGCTCTGTGTAAAATGAGAATCTTAACAGGCACAGAGATGAACCTATATGAACATTGAGCCTGCCCTGAAAAGGCCAAGAATAGCGCTTACCATGTCATTGTGGTAGTCCATCAAAGTGGAGGCAAAATACGCCTGATGTGGACTGGATGTGTAGTGCACCATTGTCAAGGCCTGTCTTGCAGTTAGTATATTGACTTTGATGGCCTGTATTTTTTTTCCTGTCCTCACCAAAATTATACTAGAATGTTCCACTTGGTTAATGCTACCTTCTGAACTTAGATAGAGGTCATACCCTGCTTGGGGCATATCTTTCCGTATGCCTATTTTCAATACAATTGATCATTATTAGCAACCAGCTAAGTCTGTTTTGCCTATATGGAATGGAGAAAAAAGTGGGAGGAAGTGGAATGGGAAGATGGATATTGCAGAAGCTGTGAAGGAAATAAAGGGAAATGATAAGAGGGCTGTGGAGACAGCCATGGAAAACTAAGAAAAGGGGAGAAAAAGAGGTGAAAGTGACTGGTATAATTAAGGGAAGGTGGAAAGGCGGATAGAAGGAAAAAACAGAGGAAAACCCACAGCCAAGGATGATATCAGGAGCTCCAGAGCAGTAGCACTTGAAATGAAGAGATAGGGTTGTTCCATTTCATGGAACTGGACAGATTATCCAAGTGCCAACACTGACCACATCTTGCTCAATCTTTTGCCAAAAACATTCACCAACACCCCATTCCTCATGGACTTGCCAAGCTGCAGCTACACTCCACCTGGCCATGGCCAATTGTCTTACCAACTTCATGGCTAACTCCCCAACATGATGGACAATACTATTCTGCAACTATGCAAACTGTACTACCCAGAAGACAGGGGATTAAGTACACACCCCACATTGGAATTCATTTGTTTTTCTGGCTTGCTGTTATGTTGAGGTTATATTTATTTACATTTATTTATTGACATTACTTATAGTCCACCTTTCTCACTGGAATTTAAGGTGGATTACACAGAGCAAGTCAATACAATCAATAGGATGGGACATTCAATAAACAATGAAATAAGATGTGGGTTGTACATCCAGCTAGAAGTCTAACAAACAGAACTGAAGCAAAGCACAAGTGTTAACATGACACATTAAATGATGCAAAATTATACAACAGGAGCCAACCCACAGCAAGCTATACACAGTAGCACAGACTACAGTCCCCAATAGTTTATCCAAGTAACTTTGAAAAACCTTTTGTTACAGTGCTACCCTATTACCTGAGTAGGAAAGCCCTCTTGAATAATTCAGTTTTGCATAGTTTGTGAAAAGCAGGGTGGGAGGCTTCCTGACCTCTCAGGCAGGCCATTTTCTAAACAAATAAATAATGTATAAAATAACAATTTTTGCAGTACAGGAATGCTGAAGAGGTTTCATACCTATAGTTTTAGTTCCAGGAAGTCATGCAAGAAAAAGATGATGTCACAATGAAGGCAAATAGAGAGCTAGGCTTATGGGTACATAGATGGCAGAATATGGCAGCATCTCTATCTATACCATGAGTATGACTCTAACTGCTAAAGCACAGTACACTAGCTCTATATTTTCACATCTGATATCAAGCACTCCAAGTACACCAGTTCTATCTTTTTACATCTGAAGTCAAACACTGCAACACAGATTCAAGTCTAGTAGCACCTTAGAGACTAACAAGAATTTCAGGGTATAAGCTTTCGAGAATCAAAGTTCCCTTTGTCAGATATTGTTTTAAAACACCCACAGTGGCCAACAACATGCCCTATCTGCATGCCAGCCATACCATGCCTAGCACTTGCAAAGTCTACAGGGGGTAGCAGTCAGCTGACAAACAGTGACTGAATGTACACCATGGGCAGTCACCTAGAGATGGCAGTCCACAGGGAGTGAGAACTCCATGTCCAGGTCTTCCACAAGTATGGCATACCTGACAAGCATTTCTCAGTTGAGCTGCTTGCTTCACCACCACTCTGAGCACCAGATGAAATGGGATGAGACAGGTTTGAAGATACTTGTTCTTTTTGTGGCTGATGCCAAACGCTCCATTCACATATACAGTGCTGCATATCACAACTGTAATTAACCTGAGTTCCAGAGACAGCTCATGGATGAGATCAGCAATATCAGCAGGTTGGTAAGGATCCTATCACCAGACGCAGTCTCATTTTCTACCATAGTAATAGATCAAGATGGGTGGCTGTATTAGTCTGTCCGTAGCAGTAGAAAAGAGCAAGAGTCCAGTAGCACCTTAAAGACTAACAAAATATATGGCAGGGTATGAGCTTTTCTGAGTCACTGCTCACTTCTTCGGATACAGCTAGAATGGGAGTCCACCTGTCCTATTTATTGGAAAGCAGAGTGATTTCAGATGCCAAATGACATTAGCAGGTGAATGACAATAGCAGACATGATTGGATTTAGGTGAGATATGCAGAGGGGTAATAGGTGTGGAGAAATCAGCATTGGTAATGAGACAGGAAACCTAGGTCTTGAGTCAATCCAGGTGGATGCATTGTCTTGAGCTTCATTATCAATTGCAATTCAGCAGTCTCTCCTTCTAATCTCCCTTTAAAATTCCTTTGTAAGAGAACTGCTACTTTTAGGTCAGCAACCAAATGTCCTGGAAGGTTACAGTATCCCCCCACTGTTTTTTGAATTTTGAGGTTCCTAATGTCAGACTTATGTCTATTAATTCTTTGTCAAAGGGACTGGCCTGTTTGTCCAATGTAAGAGTGGAAGGGCATTGCTGTGAGGGCATAAATCACTTTAGAGGATGAGCAGGAATATGAACCTAAGATTATATGGCTGATGTTGCTGGGTCCACTGATGGTGTTGCTACGACCTATATGAGAGCAAAGTTGGCATCTTGGTTTGTTTCAGGACTTGGTACCAGAGTCCATGTTACTGTTAAGTAGTTTGTCATTGCAGGTGAGATAGGTCAAAGAATAAAGAATATAATAAAACATCTGAAATTACTCCATTTCCCAATAAATAGGACAGATGGACTCCCATTCTAGCTGTATCTGAAGAAGTGAGCAGTGATTTACGAAATCTCATACCCTGCCACATATTTTGTTAGTCTTTAAGGTGCTACTGGACCCTTGCTCTTTTCTACCATAGTAAGTTGTCTCGTTTAGAAAGCGGAAGTATAATCTGTGTGTATATATTATGCAAAACAAAACTGCACTTATACATCAGTAATATTCTACTAATATAAATCCTGTAATGAAATTATCAGTGACAGACCAATAAGGCCTGGAAAGATAATATTCAGCTGTGTATATGGGGTCAAGTTTAGCTCAAAACAATTCAATGCTGGAGTAAATTCAAACAAAATACACCAGTTTAGCCAAGGAAAGCATTAAACTGAATAAATATAACACAGCTCATTCTTGCAGTTTCAAGTCAGCGTCAACATTCATGTAGATAGGTCAAAGAATAAAGAATAAATATAATAAAACATTTTTTTACTTCACTAATCATTGCCACATACCTATAGCTACTGTCCTAGCTTCAGATCTTAAGGCCTGCAGGACTCACAGGCATAGTTCAGATTTAACATTAAAATATGGCTTGCCATGAAAACATGCATTTAATTATTGTGTCACATGCAACCAAGGACCCCCGCCAGGCTCATTCACCTAACAGCAAATCATGGTTCATCACTGCATCTGGACTGCAGCATAGAGAAACAAACCCAATGCAGCACTGCTCCAGAAAAGACATACACAGAGATTCTCTTGTTTACATACACAATGCATGTATTTAATTTAAAGATGACTAACACCTTCCAGAAATTGTCCCTATGCAGAAAAATAAATATATAACTCTGTGCCATACCCAACTCCTGAGAATATTTGCTCTCATAATCTAGCAAAGGGCATATAGTATTGATTAGAATACACTAAACATCAGAAAAACCATAGAATATGGAGGTTTATAATCACACCAGAGAGCAAACATACCAATGCCTGGAGCTGGCTTGACACTCTTTTCCAGACCCACTGATGCCCAGGTGAGCTGCAGGACCATAACCACAGCAAATGACAGAGTCCAACAGGAGCCTGACATCTGGCCAGGCTGGAAGACCAGCAACAGCTGGGCCAAGCATGGGAACCAGCCAGGAATCTCTATGGCCAGTATCACAGCAACAAGCTGCAAGACCTAGAAGCTGCACACGATATGGGTTTACAGGAAAGGGAATACAAGGACCATCACAACCTGTTTAAGCTCCTGCCACCAGAGGCTGAGTAGGATAGGCTTGAATGATGAGAACAAAGGGAGTTGCCCAAAGGGAGGAGGTCAACGTGGGTGCTGTGCAACCCCCTACCCCTTCCTATCTCAAACCTCAGAAAGGATGAGAAGGGTGACTGGAGCCAATGCACCCCAAGGAGGTGGCTGAGCAAAGCCTTGGCTCCATAAATCAAATAACTTAGGGCAGCACTGAACTAATTATACATGCAGTATAAACATGCAAGTCAGTGACTTACCATGCATCATACAAACACAGGCCCTCATTGTTCTCTTAAAGTAAAGGTGGAGAGCCACATATATCTAGCATGACCGGCAATCTCTGCTGCTATATCCCTTAGCCTTCCAAATTCAAAAGGAATGGCAGCAGAAACCTTTTTGATATACTTGGTTTCCTACTACAGAGAGCAAATATGCAAAGGGACATTACTATCACTGCTTCTACTGGAGCTGAGAGATTTCCAGTTCCTAGGCAAACAGTGGAAGTAATAATCAGAATGGAAAAGGACAGATGTTCTAATTAATTAGCTCAGTCATTAGCTGAAAAGCTGACTTCGACCAGGACAGCTTGCACCTACCACCCTGTGTCAGAATTGTAGAGGTACCCTCAGATTCAAAAAGAATAGGACCTCTGCACTAGAGTATTAGCTGCTGAAGAGCTTCCAGATACCTTCCTTGATCCAATGTAATTGAACACACATGAAGCTGCCTTATGCTAAATCAGACTCTTGGTCCATCAAAATCAGAATTTTACACTCGGACTGTCAGCGGCTCTCCAGGGTCTCAAGCAAAGGTCTTTCAAATAACCTACTGCCTGGTCCTTTTAATTGGAGATGCCAGGGATTGAACCTGGGACCTTCTGCATGCCAAGCAGATGCTCCACCACTGGACCACAGCCACTCCCAAAATTCAAGTGACGAAGAGGGCTAATGGTACTTCAGACTCCTGAAGCTCACTGTTTATGCAGTACAGCGTGTCTCATGCTGCACAGCATCAAAGCCTCACTAACTGGACACCAAAATAGTTTTAATAAAAGGGAAAAAATGTGACACATTTTAAGCTGGTGTACTCTTTACCAGACCAGGTTAGAAGAACATTTTTCCCTTCAAGAATTTTATTATATTTTTCCACTATTACCTGATGAATATGCATTAGAATTTGGTATCTTTTATTAAATTATTTTTGATACACAGATCTACGCTTTGGGTTTATCTAGACTGATGTATTCAAATAAAATTAAGTTCAACTGTAGAATCAAGACTATTATCCCCAGCAGACACAACCTGTATGAGGAAGGTATGAAGTTTAACAGGCTCTATGACTGAGGCTGTACTGTGAAGTCACACATCATTGTGCTCTGGGGGTGGCAATTAATGGATATAATTATATAATGTATGTGTGTGTATGTGTACACACATATACATATATACACACATATATATATATTACATATATCACACATACACTTTTGAAAATATAAGCTTCCTTTGAGGAAGCTTCAAAAATTAACCAGCAACATACAAGAGAAGGATCAGAAAAAGAGGTTTTTATATAATTAAAGAGAGAGAATTCTACAAATATAACTTCTGACTCACCACACCTTCCTAATAACAAAAGGCAAAATTACTGAGCAGTGCATCTTTACTCAGAGCTAATCAAAGCCTTTCAGAAGCATGGATGGACAATAAAATAGCTAGAAAGTTCAACTACAGGATTATTCCAAAAGTCAGTGGAAAGAGCTATTTTGTAAAACAACACAACTGAAGAACAATTAAAAAATAAGGAGCGCAACTGAGACAAAATAGAGCACGTGTAAGCCCTCATTTTGTGGGTGTCTCTCCTCCTGCAATAAAATAGGAACAGCATACACCAAGACATTAACTTTTCAGAGAGAGAGATTTACTATTAAGAGGAAAAGAGTGAAGGAAGCTGAAGAAAATAAACTTTTAGTCATGAGGTGTAGTCAAGAAAATCTGGTTTGGCACAATGGCCAGAATTCAAAGGGAAACATATATGTTATCTATGCACATGCCTAGGATTTGTTCAGATTTTCTGTCTGCAGTTTCCTCCCCAATTAATATTTTAACCACCCCAAAACTTTTTTGACACCTTTTTGCCACCCCTCCAAAAGGTGTTTTTAGCCACTGACATTTAAGTAGCAAGCTGTAGAATTGATGCAGCTGACTTCTCAGAAAAATTTAAGAAAAACCAAAAATGGCTTGTGTATGAGGTGCTACCCTCATGAATTGGGGATGAAACATAGATAGGTAACTGACCTTTCTTTGATAAAAAATGATGTACTACCTGGGGAGCTCAAAACAAGTAGAAATCTTTAGACCTGTTCCATCAAATATGTCTGTCAATACCATTTCAGAGAATATCAGTATCAGCGATACCAGTATCAATGAAGAAGTAATGGGAGTTTCTTAATAGCAGTGGTACTGTATTTTAATAAGAGTTTTTCTTTTCTTTTGTTTTTCACCATCAAGAAGGAGCCAAGAAAGAGGCAAAACCCGTAGGGTTTTTAAGGCAAGAGATGTTCAGAGGCAGTTTGCCATTGCCTGCCTCTGTGTAGCAACACTAGTATTCCTTGGTGGTCTCCCATTCAAACACTAACCAAGGTCGACCCTGCTTAACTTCTAAGATCTGATGAGATCAGGCTAGCTTGATCTTACTGCTTTTACACATGGAATATCCAGTGCTTCTTTCTGTTAATTACACAGTTCATAATTTTCTTAACTGGTGCAACAGACACATCAACATTTGTTTTATTTTGTACTAATGATAATTTACAAGAATATCAGGATCCTCTGAGACAATAAAGCCAGGATCCATAGAATGACACAACTAGTTTCATGTACCTAAGGATAGGTTTGTCTTTGGCGTCTCTTGAACAACACCCCTCTTTTACATAGCAAATACATTTCCAAGATGAGGGAAATTTTTAATATATGGCATAGAGCTCTGCTATTCAACAAAAAAGTGAATGACTTGTAGTAGGCATGCCCACGACCTCTGACATAGTATATACCATGAGCAGAGAGCTTGTATGCAAAGGAATCCTCACAGAACACAGTACAATCCTCTCTCCCCATCCTTGATGCATGCACAGGAGGCCTGTGTACACTACCAATATTCTCATTTAGCTTGCTATCTCCACTTGAAAACAATTCTGTTATCCAATGCAGCAACATTTCATTCGGCCATCCTCTGCACATGGTATTCAGTTCCTATTTCTTATCCTATTAGGACTTTCTATTTACCCCTTCATTGACTTACTATCATCATTCTGATGATTTAATTTTTGAAATATCTTCTTGTTAACTGACCTCAGGCTTTCATCCAGTTTATTGGCATTTTAATTCTTTAGATATAGCTCATTGCTCCCAATCTTCCCCACAGTTAATTTTTTTAATTAGATATTTATGCTTTCCCCCCTCCCCAGTGAGGACCTAAAGCAGTTTTTGATATTGTCCCCTCCTCCATTTTATCTTCACAACAACCCTGTGAGGTAGATTAAACTGAGAGTCTGTGACTGGTCCAAGTTAACCCAGCAAGCTTCATGGCAGAGGGGGATTTGAACTTGGGTCTTCCAGATCATAGTTCAATACTCTAACCACTACAACACTGTGAAATTTGTTTAACTGTAATTTCTGTAATAATTTTCTCTGGATTTGGACTTCCCCACGCTGCCCCAAGACACCTCAAAGGGAGACTTACCTGGCGTTGCTGGCTTTGGGTTGCGGCAGCGGGACAGTGGTGATGGCGCCTGGCTGCCTGGGCACCCACCGGCTGGCTGCAGCAGAGGAGCGCAAGTGGAGCTGGCAGGGAGCCTGTACGGAAGATGGGCGGCGAGAGAGGCTGGGGGACAAGACGCGGGGTGAGCCTGGCAGCACAGCCAGACGACTCGCCCGCAAGCCGTAGCAGAGGCCCCAGCATTGGGCGCGCCAAAGCTGAGCCAAGCCGTGGTGTGGGAGAGCTGGTGTGAGATGCCCAGCCTGCCCAGGACGAGTGAGGGAGGAGGTGGGCAGGAGCCCATAAAGGGGCAGTCTTTGATCAATAGGGAGAGGGAAGGGGAAGACAAATGGATAGACGGGCTATTGGGGCAAGGGACGAGTGAGGGGGGAGGAGGATGGGGGAGTATAAAAGGAGGCAGGAACGCTGAGGTCGAGGAGGAGAACAGGGGAGTAGCAAAAGACCAAAGTCAAGAGAGAGGGAAGTCCAACTTCGGAGGGCGCCTGCTGCCGGCTGACCAAGGCCCCTCATCTGAATACTGAGGCCACAGCAGCCCCTTTTAAGACCCCCACCCCTCTCAGAGTCACGGTGGAGGGAGGAGTGCCGAAGGGTGACCAGAGGCAGCCTGACAAATTTAAAAATTCTGATCAAACACTTTTGAACCTACAGACCATCTTGTGGTGTATTAGCCTCTTTGGCTTGCCATACAGGTGGTGCTGGAGCTCAGCCCTTAATTAGGCTGATTACATTCAATGCCTCTTGCAGTTGTTTGATGGACTATTGTATTTTATGGATCTACAATAAAGCTGTCATTTTTATCTTCTTGGAGCCGGCTTTTCCTTTCAGAGAACTTAACATATCTATTTAATGAATAATTAGCTGCGTTATATTACATTAGCAAGGTTCCTACTGAATGGCAGCACTGTCTGTCATGATGAAATGGTTGCTCTTACTGATGACCTCTGGAGACAACTGGATCGGGGCGGTACAGCAACACTATTGTTGGATCTGTCGGCGACCGTTTGACACGGTCGACCATCAGTTGCTGACCCACCGCCTCGCTGACGTGGGGATACAGGGGCCTGCCTTGCAATGGCTTGCTTCCTTTCTCCAGAGTCAGGGACAAAGGGTGGTGCTTGGGGAGCAGCAGTCCAGGAGACACCCACTTGAGTGTGGGGTGCCTCAGGGGGCGGTGCTGTCCCCAATGTTATTTAACATCTACATGCGCCCCCTTGCCCAGATTGCCTGGAGGTATGGGCTGGGATGTCACCAGTATGCAGATGACACCCAGCTCTATCTGATGTTGGGCGGCCAGTCAGACTCCAGACCGGAAGACCTGAACCGGGCATTGTACGCCGTGGCTGGTTGGCTTCGACTGAGTTGGCTGAAGCTAAATCCAGTGAAGACGGAGTCCTGTGCCTGAGCCAGAGTGGCCTGGGGATGGGGTTTCCACTCCCAACCTTCGACGAGGCACTGTTAGTGCCCACACCGGAGGTTAGGAGTTTGGAAGTGCTCCTGGATTCCTCCTTAACAGTGGAGGCTTAGGTAGCAGCCACTGCCAAGTTGGCCTTTTACCATCTTTGGCTGATCCGGCAGTTGGTTCCCTTCCTCGATCGCGACAACCTGGCTACAGTGATCCACCCAACGGTCATCTTAACACCGGACTACTGTAACGCTCTCTACATGGGGCTGTCCTTGTCGCAAATCCAGAGGCTGCAGCTAGTGCAGAATGCCATGGCCAGGCTTCTGATGTGTCTCCCTAGATGGGAGCACATCCGGCCTGTGCTGAAGGCACTGCACTGGCTGCCAATAGCATACCGAATTCATTTCAAGGTGCTGGCACTTTCCTTTAAAGCCCTATGGCCAGGGTCCGGCTTATCTGAGGGACCGCCTTTCCCTATACAGACCCCAGCAAGCACTACGGTTGAGATCACAACACCGATCAATGATCCCTGGTCCCAGGGATGCCAGGCTCACAGCCACCAGGGCCAGGGCCTTTTCAGTAGCGGCTCTCTACTGGTGGAATGAGCTCTCAGAAGAGATTAGGGCCCTGCAGGACCTTTTATAGTTCTGCAGGGCCTGTAAGACGGAGCTCTTCCACCAGGCCTTTGACTAGGAGCCACCTACTGTTACCATCTACTACCACCATTTGAACATCTGTGGTAAAGGGTTGGCCCTGGTGGTGGAGAGAGCCTTGGTGCGCAGAGACAGAGCCATATCGCCACTGGAAGATCTCCGAAGATCACGGAAGTGCACATTCTGATATTCGATCCTAGAGCGCACTATCTTTTATAGCGAATGAACTGTATAGTATCGCAAGCACTTTAATTTGTATGATTGTTTTTACTGTTTTAAACTATTTAAATGTTTTATGCTGACTAGGTACATTGTACCGATTTTTGTAAGCTGCCCTGAGCCCGCTCATGGGGTGGGCGGGGTAGTAATATGATAAAATAAATAAATAAATAAATTCTATGTAACACCCATCCCATCTTTTAACCTTGATATATGGGCTGATAGGCCTTCATTCCATTTGTATCTGACAAAGTTGTACCCTAGAAAATTCTGTTGATTTTCCCCCCAAGGTGACTTAAGTACTTGACTTAAATATTGTTAGGACAGTGCACCATGGAATTATATTTAACATATACATCTGCTGTCATGTATACTGAACAAGTGCTCTCAAGTCTCCCAAACATTCCCTGCTCCTGTGTCATGTAAGTTCCCTGTGCTAAGTAATTATTCCACATACTATGGACATACTATTTCCACATCAAAATAGCCAACCATCCACAGCCACTATTCCAGTGACTTATCTAAAAGGATGATTATGGTTTCTTTATTATACCAAGAAGCACAATGGTAGGTCTGAGGTGTGCAGCTGGCAATGGATAAGCAATGACTATGGTTGCATTCATAAAAGGCAAAGAAGCTACACTGTTTGTGAAAGGAATAAATCTGAATCCCTTAGATTCACATGCTCTCTCTTGTTCTCTTGCATATCACATTAAAGACTTCCTGGGATTTCCAATTCTGGGTTGGGAAACTCCTGGACATTTGGGGGGGAGGGGCCTCAGCAGGATATAATGCCATAAAGCCCACCCTCCAAAGAAGCCATTTTCTCCAGGTGAACTGATCTCTGTAGTCTGGAGATCAGTCATAATTTTAGGAGATGTCTAGGCCCCACGTGGCTGCTGGCAACCATAACTGGGATGTCCAAATTTGGGCACTTTGAAAAACTGATATTTGTTCCTTGGCCACAAGAAACTAGGATTTTAACAATGGTTAACCATAGGAGCTTGGGACCTTAGTTTGTGGCTAAAAGTTTTACCACAGGCATCAACAGTTCTAGACACCAGCAACCTAAAGCTCCAGTGGTCCACAACCTGTAAACTCTATTACAGAGTTTAAATTAGTGGTTCCCAAAGTGGGTGGTGGATTACCATGGAGAGTGCACTAAAGGTGAGCCCCTTTGACCACTTTGTTCAAATGAGTCATCTTTGCCAGGAAACGAATCTTTGTTTCTTGCTTATATGCACTTTATAAAAGACAAAAGTTTGGCTCAAGAGTTGTTATTTCCAAGGCAACTTAGAACAGATATTAAAGGGGAGTAGATATTTCATGTTGTTCAAAATTCTTTAAAGACAAAGGAAATCCCACTTACAAATATACTTGCTTGTGCAACTGATGGACCACCATCAATGACTGGCTGCTACCGTGGGTGTTGTTTTGTTGAAAAAAGTAGTGCCAAATGCCTTTACCATTCACTGTGTCATTCATCGCTAACATCTGGTTGTAAAACACCTCAGTGATTGCCTGCACAAGTCATTACACACTGTCGTTACTGCAGTCAATAAAATCAAAGCCCATGCTCTCAGTGATTGACTATTCTGAGAGCTCTGTGTTGAGAATGATGAAGGTTTTGAACATTTGCTGCTTCATAGTGAAGTTCGTTGGCTATGAAAAGACAACTGTGTGAGACACTTTTATAACCTTTTTGACACTTTCGTGGAGTTTTCTGAAGTCAAGAATGATTTGCTCAGCAGTGAACTTAAAGAGCTCATGCATGATGCTACTAACTTATCAGAACTATCTGCAAAATTCAAGGCAATGAATTTGCAGTTGGAAGGAAATGAGGCCAATCTTACTAAGGCCAAATCTGTTATCTCTACATTTATTTCAAAGTTAATTTGAAGCAGCATCATACAGCAATCACTATCTGTATTTAACTGTACTTTGTATTTATTTTGTTTATGAAAATTTTACTGCAAATTTTGCATTGCATTTTTCGTCTGTGTTTTATTGTATTTTACCTGCTGTATGCCGCCTTGAGCCTGCTGTGGAGACAAGGCGAGATATAAATAGAAACTAATAAATAAATAAAAACTTTATTTAAATGCAATATAGGCCACCATGAGCTATACTGATTTCCTAGCCTGTCCCAAGATGGGATAAAAGATGATGATGATCTGTGCGTTTTTTGTGACCATCCGGGATTAGGTACTTATATGCTGAACCATAGGATTGTTATTTTAGCATTTCTGAATGTATTATTGAATTATATATGATATTTTGTTCATTTGCACTATGTGCATAGTTATTTTTTACTTTCTTTTTCTTTGTTCCAACCTTTTTGATTAACTTCCTTGTGCAGGGTTGTGTTTCTTTTCCCCTTTCTTGGTCGTAGACAACTGCATTTATAACTTACAGGCAACATTAAACTTGTTTAATATGACAGAGAAAAAAAAGTATTTGGTATGGTGAGTCTGGGCTCCTTAGTTTTGGGGCTGGTTCCTAGGGCCAAAGAAAATTTGTCAAGACCTGGTTTACCATCTTCATACAATACATAAACTACTTCCTGTCGGACTCTGCTGACCCATGCATTTACAACCTTTCAGATGACCTGCTGCAATCTATGTGGCACTGTCCTTGAAGGCAGCTTGTAAGTTTTCCGATGACAGTACTGCACCACCACCATCGCATTATGCCATCCTTAAAATCAGTGGCTACCAGTGTTTATAAACTCAATTTAAGATACGGATTTCTTACTTACAAAGTTTTTCACAGTTTAGGGCCCACATACTGGACAGTCCTCCCTGTATAATCCTGCTAGTAAACTCAGGTCAGCTAATAAATGCCTTCTGACTATTCCATCTGTTCTCCAAGGTGACTGGCCTCCAGAAACAGTTCAAACTCCTCCTTCCCTTCTGTTGTTCAATGAACAAACTTTTCTATTTAGAAGGGCATTTGATTAATGTAGCTCTGATATGGTTTTGTTTAGAAACAAGATAATTCAAATTGTGAAATAGGTTTTTTAGAAAATCTGGTTGTGTTGATGTTTTAATGTGTTTTGTTTTTATTTTTATTATTGATCTATGTAAATCACCTTGAATCACTGGAAGAGGTGGGATATAAATTTTAAAGAAAAAGATCTGCCAGAAATAAGCTACAGCATAACTGAAGTATACACGATCCCTTTACTTAACATTTTAAACGACTGTTCGTCATGAGTCATTCCACACAAAAAAAGTACCCTTAAGATTTAACTATATATATATATGTGGCTGGTCTAGCGACAAATAATAATAATAATAATTTTACTACTACTCTTAAGATTGCATCAAATTACAGACAAAAGCATAATGCTACATTTATTGCTGGTATCTCTGTGAATTTAAATTGGAAAGCTCATCTATTTCACAAAATCTTCTTTGTTCATTTAAAAATCATGTTTTTAACAAAAGCATACCACATGGAGTCAACTGAGGGCATTAAGTACTACACATGATTAAAATCTGTTAACACATGATTAAAGGGTCACTTAGGGCTGATCCACACAAATAGCCACTGCATGGTGATCTCTTCACCTGCAACAACTTCCTTATTTTCAGAGAAGCCTCCTGTCACTATGCCACAGCAACCCTCTAGGGTTCTAGAAGCTGCTGAATGCTGTAGACAAAATAACAGCCACACTACAAGGTGGCAGCCACCATGAGAAGCCATAAACTCCACATGGTCACGTTTTCACATGTGAATTTTTCACATGCAAATTTTTCCGGTACTTGTCTGCAGGTATATCCTTTAGGATGACAAATACTTCTCATTTCTAGTCCTCCACAGGTTAGTAATTAAATCTTCAAAGTAGCACCACATTTTGTCTTGAATCCTATCTAAAACTTGTGCAAGTGTAAAGAATGGTAAATTCCTCCTTTTATGGCAGTTCCAGGTGCTCTCTGAAATGCTATTCCAGAAGGACCCTCAGAAATCGCCTGGGAAAATCAGGTCTCCTTGCAGAATGCGGGAAAAAACCAAAAACTATCCATCCCTTGCACTTACAGAAATTCTAGGTGGGATCCAAGCCATTATTCCTCAATTAAGACTACAAAAGATGCTGCTGTGATAGATCAGTTCAAAGGCTGCCTTGTTCAGGACTGTGTTTCCACAGCACGCATTTACTTGACATCTTGTATTCTCTGGTATCAACTTAACAGTTACAACCATAGCACAAAAGGTGAACAGAAAGGATTTATAATAATAATTCCAACACACACAGGAAGAATGCACCTACTTCTCCAGAGTTAGACAGCTTTTATCATGCTGCACAAATCAAATACTTTGTCGAGGGTTGACTGAGGGCATACAGCAGTCAAGGCTCTGTTTCTGTACCTAAGTAAAGTCCAGAAACTACAGCTACAAAGTTTACCAACAGCAAGATGGACCATACAAAATAGTGAGCATCCCATATTTGTGTTACAGTTAAAAATGTTAGTGCCTTAGACTTATTCACTGCATTGTATCATCATCAACATATCTAATTATTAACATGGTCCCCATCTGTGGATATGTAAATCCAGAGACTGGGACCATGAACAAACAGATTTTTCTGCAAATCTGAGAAAAACCCCAAATTTGAAGAAAAATCTGAAATCTAAAATAAATAAATTGGGAGTTAAAATAATAAAACCAATGCTAATACATTTAAAAAAGGATATCTCATAGGCCATTATGGGGGTTTCTAGGCAACCAGAAAAACAGGTTGCTTACCTGTAACTGATGATCTTCGAGTGGTCATCTGTGGTTCACACCAGTGGGAGATTAGCGAGCAGTCTTACCTGGAGGCGGGTGCCGGCCAGAGGTCAATGAGAGGCGGTCGACAGGATAGTTCTGCCCATGGCCGCCCGGTCCACTGCTTGGGTGTCGAGGGCATAGTGCCGGATGAATGTGTTTGGGGACGCCCAGGTGGCGGCCTTGCAGATGTCCGATAAGTTGACACCCTTCAGGAAGGCCGTGGAGGTAGACATCGCTCTGGTAGAGTGTGCTTTCACGGGTCCCGGCAACGGAGTGTGGGCCAGTTCGTAGCACAGTGAAATGAGTTGAACTATCCATCGGGAGAGTCTACGCGATGTGATTTGTGTGCCCATTCGGCCTGGGGCGTAGGACACAAAGAGGCGTGGAGATCGTCTCGTGGCCTTAGTGCGTTGGAGGTAAAAAAGAAGATAACGCTTGACATCGAGAGTGTGTAGTAAGCGCTCCTCCTCCGAGGAATAGTTGGGGAAGAGGTCCGGCAAGAAGACCTCGGAGTGTAGGTGAAATTCGGAGAGTATCATCGGTAGGAAGGAGATATCAGGGAGTAGGCGAACTCCATTTGGAGGAAAGGAGAGGTAGGGTGCATCATGTCTGAAGGCAAGAATTTTGCCAACACGGCGGGCCGAGGTGATGGCGACTAGGAATGCAGTTTTCCAGGCCAGAAGTCGGAGGTCACAGGAGGACAGAGGTTCGAATGGTCTTCTAGTGAGCTGCTGCAGTACCAGTGGCAGGTCCCAGAGGGGTGCCGGTGGCTTGGACGGCGGATAGAGGTGTAGCAGACCTTTAAGGAAGCACTTAGAAAGGGGGTGCACGAAAACTGTGAACTGGTTGATCGTGCCATGGAATGCGGAGATGGCCGCCAGATAGACCCTGATAGAAGAATGGGACAGACCGGAATCGGCCAAGGATAATAGGAAGTCGAAGATACGGAGGTAGGGGAGGTGTTGTCTGAGCGGAGAAAGTGAAGGAATTTAGTCCATTTGTATGCATATGATGTCCTGGTGGATTGTTTCCTGGAGTTCAGGAGGACGTTGGCCACTCCTGGAGAGAAGCCTGGGGGAATATCCTCCACGCCGTCAGCTTCAGGTGTGGGACGTCGTGGTGCAGGAGCGGTGAGCCGGTGATGCTGAGGAGAAGCGGGTCGGATGGAAGGTGAATGAAGTGACCCTGAGCCATGAGGAGTAGAGGGGAGAACCACGGCTGACGAGGCCACCAGGGCGCAATTAGGATGCAGTCTGCGTGTTCTGCTCGGATCTTTGCCACGACCCGTGTAAGTAGGGGAAATGGGGGGAAGATGTAGAGGAATGCTTGCGACCAAGGGAGGAGAAGGCCATCTCCTAGGGAGTCCGGATGCATGCCTCCTTGGGAGCAAAAGTGGTGGCATTTGGTGTTCGTCCTGGTGGCGAACGCGTCTATGTCTGGCTTGCCCCAGCGTTGGAAGATGGGGCGTAGGTGGACATCCGACATTTCCCATTTGTGTGGGGAGAGGAGGCCTCTGCTCAGGCTGTCGGCTTTGGTGTTCTCGCAGCCTGGGATGTGCGTGGCCCTGGGGTAGATGTTGTGCAGGAGGCACCAGTTCCACAGGCAGAGGGAGAGGCGGCAGAGCGATTGAGACACCGTACCTCCTTGCCGGTTGATGTAAGCAATGGTTGTCGTGTTGTCGGATAGGATGGCCACGCAGTGACCCCGCAGGAGATCGCGGAAGGTGTGTAGGGCATGGAAGACCGCCAAGAGCTCCAAGTAGTTGATGTGTTTGAAGCGTTGGCGGGTGTCCCAGGGGCCTCTGGTGGTGTGTCCGCAGAGATGTGCGCCCCATCCCCATTGGGAGGCATCTGTCGTGAGTGTCCTTGTGGGTGAGGGAATGTGGAAGGGAGCTCCTTGTAGAAGGTTGGGGAAGTGAGTCCACCATAGTAGAGAGTTCCGTACTCGCGCGCGGGGGGGGGTGTTCGAAGAGCCGACTGCGGGTCTCGGTTCGGGCGGAAGACTCCGAGGAACCAGATCTGTATTGTCCGCATACGAGCTTGGCTACCAGGATGACTGCGGTAGTGGCCGCCATGAGGCCTAGCAGACGTTGGATGAGGAAGGCCGAAGTGGAGGGTTGGGTCCTGATCTGTTCTGCTAACGCTGCCAGGACCGAAGCCCTGTCCTCTAGCAGGAAAGCTGTTAAGGATATGGAGTCTAGGACTGCTCTGATGAATTGGACCCGTTGCGAGGGGCATAGGTGCGATTTTCCTTCGTTGACCTGGAGGCCCAGTCGCGTGAGGAGGCCGCGGGTCTGAGCGATGTGAAGAGATAGGACCTCTGGGGAGTCTGCCACAAGCAACCAGTCGTCTATGTAGGGGAATATTGAGATTCCCTGCAGGCGAAGGTGGGCGACCACCGTGACCACGGTCTTGGTGAACACACGGGGTGCCGTGGCAAGGCCAAAGGGGAGGGCCTTGTATTGGAATTGGTTGTTCCCGACTGCAAAGCGGAGGAATTTCCGGTGGTGCGGAGCAATCGTAATGTGAAAATAGGCATCCTGTAAGTCGAGGGTTGCCATCCAGGAGCCTCTGCGGAGGAGGGGGAGGAAGGAGTGTAGGGTGATCATCCGGAACCATTTGTACTGGATGAAAGTGTTGAGATTGCGGAGGTCGAGGATGGGTCTCGTGCCTCCGTCTCTCTTGGGAATTTGGAAGTAGTGTGAAAAGAAGCCCGTTCCTCAATGGTCTGGGGGAACCGGTTCGATTGCGTCCTTGAGAAGGAGGATGGCAATCTCCGTGTGTAGGGCCGGGGTGGGAAGGGTGGCCGTGAATTTGTGGTAGGATGGTCGCTGAAGGAATTCTATCCGGTAGCCAGAGGTGACGATGGATAAGACCCATTCGTCCGTGGTGATTTCGCGCCAAGCCTCGATGAAAGGTGCTAGGTGCGTGGTTTGGGAAGAGGGTAGGAAAGAGTCAAAGGCCCTGCTTGGGGCCCCTCGGGAATTTCTGGCGACCTGAAGGTTGTGAAGTGGTTGGTCTTTGTTTGGCCTGGTATTGTGGCCGTTGGCGAGCCGGTGAAGGTCGTGGGCGCCAAGAACGCTCCGGGGAACCTCTGACAGAAGAGCGACGTGACCAGGGTCTTGACCAGGTGCGCGGTTTGAAGGAGCGCGTAGTGGGTGCAGACACTCCCAGGGTCCTTGACGCCTTGATGCTCTTGTCAAGGTCTTGGAGCACTGTGTCCGTGGTCGAGTGGAAGAGACCCAGGCCATCAAATGGGAGGTCTTCTATGAGTGTCCTGGTGTCCTGCTGCAGGGCAGTGTTGCGGAGCCAGGAGTGTCTCCTTAACGCTACAGCTGTAGACATGGTTTTGGAGGAAGCATCTAGGCTGTGCTTGGCCGAGTTGACTTGCTGCTTCGCCAGGAGCAGGCCCTCCTTTTGAATCTTGCGCAGCGCAAGGCGCTTGTCCTCTGGGAGGCCCTGGGTAAGGGCAGAGATCTGTTCCCATAAAGCATACTGATACCTCCCCATGCAAGCGAGGTAGTTGGATGTCTTGATACCCAGGGCTCCAGCGGAGTAAAAGCATCTGCCGAATGCGTCAAGGCAGCGGCTTTCTCTGTCGGGGGGGGGTCAAGTGAGCACGTTTGGATCTGGTGGATGAGCTGACCACCATAGAGTTTGGTTTTGGGTAGGTCAGGAGGAACTCGATGCCGTCTTCTTGGAGCCTATACATGTGGTCCAGGCGACGGGTGGAGACTGGAGCGGAGGCCGGCTTGTCCCATTGTGATTTGGTAGCCTGAAGTAGGACCGTAGAGAGCGGGAGTGCCACCGATGGCGATGTGTCCATTTGTACGATGTCGAACACGGGGTCCGACACCGATGGAGGCGGTTGTGCGATGGGGATGCCTAGGGACATGGCCATCCTTTTGACGAGGTCTCCATAGGAAGAGACATCTTCCGACGGTGAGATCGGATGATTTTCCGAGGTGTCTGGTTTGGGGGACGGCCGATCCGGAGAGCTGTCCGTAGAACCCTCGTCGGGATCGGATTCAGTCTCGGAGGACTCCGATATCGATGGGGGCACTGGAGGAGGCGAACGGTGTGGTTGGGCTGGGAGCGTCGACGTCAATGGATGTGGCGGCAACGGCAGTGGTGGAGGTGGTGGGGCCGGTGTTGAAGCAGGTGGATGTCTCCGGTGGTCCTGGGAAGATGTCCATACCGGTGGGGTTGGAGACCTAGAGCGATGACGGCCCCGACGACGATCCTCCATGTCGATGGGACGGTGCGGTGGGGCATCGTAGTCATGCCTCCTGGGGGAACAGGATCGATACCTCTGTGACTCCCATGCCGAGCGAGAGGGCGAGAGCCACGGTAACGTTGCGGAGAGAGGGTAGGCGCCATAGGGGTAGTAGCTTCGGGGGTCCCATTGGCGATAATCAGGCCTGGGTGGAGATCGGGGTAGATCCCGAGGCCGAGAGGGATCCCGAGGACGCGTCGGATGTAGAGGTAGAGAAACAACCTCAGGGTCCCGAGGTGGACTGTGAAAGTCCGGGTGGTGTGATCCTTCCGAGCCTGTCGGCGATACCGAGCTTCTCGATCCTGAATGTGACGCCGCCGAGTGGGAGCGATGTCCATGCGGAGACTGGTATGCCGCTGCTGCAAACTCCTGGGTCTGTAAGACCGTCTCGGGCGGCTCAGGGCCCGGTGGGCGGAATGGAGAGTCTAGCAGCTGAATGATCTCTGGTGGCGGCGGAGGTCGAGCGGTATTCGGAGAAGCCGTCGGGGTGGGAGGTCTCACGTCCTGCTCAGCCGGAGCACGAGCCTTGCCCTTGTCTTGGGACTTACTGGCTGGACGTTGCTTCCTCTTCTCCGACTTGTCTTTCTTCTTTTTCTTTGTAGGTGTCGAAGAAGAGGAGTGGGGGACCAGGGGTCTTTTATGTGGACGACGATCAACGTTGGAGGCTGCCTTCGGTATCGGTGGTTTCGAGGTCACCATCGGAGTCGAGGCCGACGTCGATTTCGAGGGTTGGGCGGAGTCCATCGGTGCGGTAGCTGATGGCCGAAGAGCGGACCCCAGAAGCGCGACTTTGAGATGCGCTGCCCTGTTTTTCCTGGTCTGGTTGGAAAACTTTGCGCAATGCGAGCAAGACTCAGGCCGGTGGGCTTCACCTAAGCAGAGGATGCAAAGGGAGTGTCCGTCCGGGCTGCAAGTTTGCTGCCACAGGAGGTGCAGCGTTTAAAACAGCCCCAACGCTGAGCCATGCAATGGGGGCTTCAGGTCGGGGAAGAGGAGCAAAAGCTCCCGGAGCTCGGAGAGCCCAGGGAGTTCCGTGGAAAGTGCCGACGTCCGAAAGGCAAAGAGAAATCCAAGAGGTAGTCCGAAGTCAGGAATCCGTAAAGAAGCTTTAGAAATCTAGAAGTTTTCGACGAACTGACGAAAGAGGCTGTTAGCCGAGCGGCGGTCAGAAGAGAACTGGTGGGATGTGCGCGCCCGGCTCCACTGGGCATGCGCACTAGGCGCCCCGCGCATGCGCTGTGGAGCTGGGCGCGAAAATCCATTAGCTTTTTAGATACCGACGAGTTTCGGCGCAGGCACAGAAACCCACTGGTGTGAACCACAGAGACCACGTCGAAGATCAATTGTTCCAGACTTTCAACTAAGGTTTCCGTCAGTAAAAGACAAGAGAGAGGGACAGGGCCTTTTCTAGGGCTATTATGGCCTTCCAGTCTACTACTGCCACTCCCTCCTGCTCTGGAGGGAGAACTCTCTGGGACCACACCTAGCAACAACCACTAGGCAACTTGCTATCAAGCAATTATTAAGACTCATCCAAGTGGGACAGTGTGTACTGATGTAGGATTGCCAGACCCCTGCCAGGGGCGGGGGAACCCCTGCTTTTGTGGGGCGCTTCCAGTCAGCTGGCCGGCAGGGGAGATCCTGCCACCAACTGGCCCGAAAGGTGATGTGATGACATCACCTGGAAGTGATGTCATCACATTGCCGACGCTCTAGTTTCTGGGCAAAATTCTATGGTAAAATCGGCTACAAACCATAAGAGTTTTGCTCAAAAACTAGAGCATCATCACGTCACTTCTGGGTGATGTCATCACGCTGTGCACACTTTGCACACGTGTCAGAAGATTCCAGAGAGGACCAAAGATTCCCCCATTAGCTGTAAGTAGGACCTAGCAAACCTATACCAATGTCACACAATTTGTACAACTTTTGCACCTTGGACAGACTTTCCCCAAGGAGAGGCTGCCAGGAGGAGGGATGGAGGGAGAGCTGAGCATCAGTGTGCTGTAGTGGTTAGAGTATGACACTAGCATCTGGGAGACCCAGATACAAATACCCATTCTGCTATGGAAGTTTGCTGGGTGACCTAGTGTCAGTCACATATCCTCAGCCTAACGTACCTCACAGTGTTGTGAGGATAAAGTGGAGAAGAAGTGCACAATGTAAACTGCTTCGGGTTCCCATCGGTGAAAAATGTATAAACATAGCAAATAGATAATAAATAACGCTAACGTCTTGGGGGGGGGAGGGTAAATAAAAGAAAGGTTGGTTGATGAGTGGGATGCAATCAGTCACTAACTAAAGGAACCTTCCCGTGGCCACTCCAAGAGACAGTTATCTATCTGTCCAATACTTTTTAAAAAACATCTGTAGAGGAAAAATGATGTTGCCAGTTATCACACAGTCTCTAATCTAACCTTTCTGGGCAAAGTGATTGAGAGCACACTAGCAGAACAACTCCAAATCTTCTTGGATAACTCAGCTGTTCTAGACCCTTGTCAGTCTGGCTCCAGGCTAGGCTATGAGATAGAGACAGCTCTGCTAGCTTTAGCTGATGATCTCTCGTCTCAGTATGGACAAAGGTCAAGCCTCTCTGTTGCTCTTATTGGATTTATCTGCAGTCTTTGATACAGTAGATCATGCCATCTTGTTGAGGTGCCTGGAGGCAGAAGTAGGTATCAGGGTAAGTGCACTGAACTGGTTCAAATCATTCCTCATGGATCAGACTCAAAGGGCTGCTATTGGAAACCAGTTATAATCTCGTGAGGTTCTACAGTGCTTAGTTCTAGACCCCATACTTTTTAATCTTTCTGTGAGGCCCTTAGGACAAATCATTTGTAGTTTTGTGGTTGGTTGTTATCAATATGCTGACTATACTCAGCTCTATATACCCTTAACCAAATCTCCTGGTGATGTGGTAGAGGTCCTGAATCACTGCCTGGCTGCTGTGGTTAACTAATACAGAACAAACCAAAACTAAACCCTGAAAAGATACAGGTAATGCTGGTTGGGAAGGTGGAATTCTTGAAGGACAGTTTTCTGCACTGTTGATGGAGTTCAACTGACCCTTACTGGCTCAGCTAAGCGCCTTGGGATTATTTTGAATCTAGCTTTGTTACTGGAGAAGCAGTGTAATGCAGCAGTTAAAAAATGCTTTCTACAAATTCAGCCTAGTCTGTACGATGGCTCTTACATTGATATGGTTGATCTGTCCACCTGGATTCATGCTACAGTAACATCGTGACTAGACTACTGTTATGCACTGTACACTGGTCTCCTTCCAAAATCAATTCGGAAATTCCAGTTGATGCAAAATGCTGCAGCTCAGCTACTAGCGGGAGCTAGTTGGAGTATGCATATTAATCCTGTTCTGCAGACACGCCATTAGCTGCCCATCAGTCATCAGGCTCAATTTAAACTCTGGCTATCACATACGAAGTCCTTCATAGTCTTAGACCCTCATATCTGCAAGACCACCTCTCTCCCAAACTCTGCCATTACTGCAGGGACCTCTGCAGAGGGTAACCTGCAAATGGACAAAGCCAGCAAGTGCTTGTACACGCACCTTCCCCATTTTGTGGCTCCCACCTCATGGAATGGCTTGCCCAAGGAAGTCAGAAAATCTTTGTGTCCTGGTTTTCTGCAACTATGTAAAACTGAATTATTTGAGAGGCTTTTTCTACACCAGTAATAAGGCTGCACTGTACAAAATGGTTCACAAATTTTCTTGGATAAATGACTAGGGACTGTGATATATACTGCTGCGTATAGCTCACAATAAGTAGGATCCTATTACGTAATTTTTGTTCCAGTTAATGCATCATGTTAATTCTTACAATACGCTCCAGTTCCTTCTGGTCATTCCAAATTTCAACTATCGTAATGCATTGTTTATTAAACTTCCCATTTTGTTGACTGTACTGACTTACTTTATTTAATCTGCCCTGAGTCCCTGGGGGGGGATGGTAGGAATCACCCACTGAGATGTCCTCCTTTCCTCAGAGGAGAAGGACCCTTTACAGTAAGTATCTAATGGTCCTCCCACATCACTGGCTCCTTTTAGCCATTACTGAGGGTGTTTTAATGGAAAATGCACAGTCAAATGCACACTACTTTTCCGTATGAGCTCTCATTTAGTTGTTTCCTCAAAGCTATCATGGTATTCGTGATTTGCTAAGAAACACTTTGTCCCCCCTCCCAAATTAGGAGCTGCAATGGGGGAGAGGGAGCAAAAGAGAGACAAAACAATGCTCAGCTTTGCTGATCCCATTTCAAACCCAGTTCCTCTGTTGAGAGGGGAGCTGAAGAGTCAGGAATGTATCATCCCTTTATCAAGCCTTTCATCAACCTTGGAGTTGCCTGGAGAAAAAAAGAAGGCGATGATTCTCTGGTTCTTTCTTTGTCATTACAGAGTAGGTTCCAGGGTGCATTTACCTACATATTGCCTTCCTCAGGTAGAATAAAAAGGAGGCAGTGGGGTCTGATATATTGGTTGCCATATCTTTGCCCAAACCTGGTTACATGAAAAATGTTTTTCCTCATCTGCATTTGTCAAGTATACTTCCTCACTTCTTCACTCACTTTCTGTCCATAGTTGAGGCCATTCCTATAACCAGAGCAAGACCTAATGAGTGCTACATAGCCTTAGAAGTGTTTATCTTTTGTACTAGCAGTAAACTGCCAATGTGAATGCATCCTCAGTGTGATCTTAAAGTTTAATGGAACATTAAGAACACAGAAGATGAATACAGATTACCATTTTACCAAGTGGGTATAATGGGAAAGTCTGCTCACTTCTTAGGTGAGTACTAAAGTGTTGCAGTGATTGCAGTTTTTTTTAATATTCCCTGGTTGCTCGTATTGCACCTCTTGTTCCTCCATGAATTGTTGCAATGCTTTGTCACTGGTGCCTGATTCTTTGCAGAGCTAAAAGGTTCAATGTGAGATTAAAGCAAATCCTGACAAGAGTAGAACTCTCCATAAACATTTGTTACACACATTTTTATTTAAGCGGGTTTTGTGTTTAAAACAGTGGTGTGCACACCAACTCTGTAAAACAGTCAAAACCCAGGAACCTCTCCCAAGGGTTCCTTGTATATATTTAAATAAAAAATGATTTTTTTCTTACCCAAACACTTGCCATACAATGTAACTTTAGAGGCATTGGGATATGTTTTCTGTAAAAAAACCCTCTGCCCCCAAAATACCAGTACATAATATGAATTCAAAGGTATTTTTTAAAACACAAAAGCTGCTATTTTGGATCTTAGTCAACACTTGTAAATATGAAAACCACATGGCAAAAGCAAGGAAGGCAAACTGCCCCCCAACAAAAGGTACTGCCATGAAACTCCAATGTTGTGGGGCATGATACCACAAACCACAGGTAACTAATAGAGTTTAACGTCAAACCACACAGGAAATGTGGGGAAGCCTTAGCACTTGGTGAAGAGACTTCATACTTTACCCTACTTAAAATGTATGGCAGAAACAAATTGTACCATATTTTTCATAATATAGATGAGCAAGGAGCTGCAGTATAAATAATTTCACCTCTTTGGTAAACTGGTCATCCATATTAATTCAATATGAAGGAATTCTAGGAAGTGGCTGTTATGTATTCCTTGATTTTTTTTTCTAAAGAAAAAAACTAGGTTAATCAATTTTTGAGGGGGGGGGGACCCCCAAGACTCTTGGGCAGGGGGAAAATCTCCATCCTTTCTTTCTCCTCACTCATTTGCTTGGGCCACTGACTAGCCTGCTCTCCTGCTGTGGGAGCCGCTTCCACCTGCCTGGCTTACATGACAGGAGGAGGCAGCTTTCACTGACCTGCAGTGCTGCTGGTCTTGCTCCCTTGGCACCTCATTTCCCCCTATATCCTCCTTCTGCACTACTTCTTCTTTCCATTTTTGTGGCAAGCACCATATCCTCTTCCCTTTCACTGCTTCATTCTCTTGCTCTCTCATACCCACCCAAAACCTACCTTTTATCTGCCCCCCCCCCGTCTTCAACTTTATTATTTATTTACTTCATTTGTACTGTATCTTCCTCTTCAGTGAGGACCCAAAGCAGCTTACATAATTCTCCTCTCCTCTATTTTATTCAGTATGCTCCCATAACAGAGTGGGGATTCAAAACTGGGTCCCCCAGATCCCAGCCTGATATTCTAAACACTACACCACACTGCCTCTCAGCTTTTCCCTCCTTCCCTGGCAACCTTTCTCTGGGAAATGTCCAGCAAAATTGCATGATTTGTGTGGTAGCAAGTCACTCATGTGAGTTGTGTGGTGACTGCTGCTGGAACCAGGCGAATTCCATGGCATTAGGTCATCCAGTAGCTACTGCCAGACCTGTTCGAATGACACAGATTGCATGGTGGTAAGTTGTCCAGCTGAGTCATATAGTGGCTGCTGTTGCATAGCAACAAGTCACCAGGTGATCGCCATCCACCTGGGTGGCTCAGAATGTGTAACTGTCCCAAGGTCACCCACTGAGCTTCTTTGGCAGAGTGTGATTCCAAACCTGGTCTTCCAGATTATAGTCTGAAACTCTTGACTACTACGCCACACTGGTCTTTGTTAGGTGGCTGATGTTCAGCAGTAGCAAGCAGCCAGTCCTGGGTAAGTCAAGAAAGTTGTGTGGTAGCAAGTAACTCAGTAGTTGCTGGTGGTCCTCTGTCAGAGGCCAAATCAGCCCTGGAAAGGGCCGCGTTCTCTCACATTGCAGAAACTCAAGTTTGTAAGCTAACAATACTGTTGTGGTTGCCTGGCAATGGCCACTGAGGGAATCCATTTCTTTAAAGCTACAGGTGCTCCTTTTATCACTGTATGCGTTTTAACCCCCCAATGTAATATTCTTAGATTACAGACTTTTGTGAAAACGAGGGGCTTTTTTCAGGTTTATAGAAAGATCTGTCTTGTCTGTTCATGGTTCCAGTCTCCAGATTTAAGTATCCACAGATTTGGCCAAGCTGACAATTAGATATATTAACAAGTGATGAACCTGCAAGGACATGCGGGGGATCATTTCATTTCCCCTTGTATCCTTTCCCTACATTATTTCCTTATTCTTTCTCACAGCACCCATATTTATTTAAATTCTTTGTAGTCCATCTTTCCTGCCTCTGCTGTAGGAGTCACCCACCCTTCAGTTCTGGCAACTCTGGAAAGCAGTTAAGCTACTCTATACAACTGGTTAAAACAGGTAATGTATAACATTAATGAAAAACAATTAAGTACAGTTAAGTGTAGAACAGTTGAAAAAGGAAGGAATCCTGCAGCTAATTAATTGGTTCGTTGACTGACAGATTGATGATGCCTTCAGAGGGACAAGATGTCCTCCTCTCCTCAGATACTTTCCTTCACAGTAAGTATCCAGTGGTTCATTCTCCCTCTGAGGTGGAGGACATCTTGGTGGGACCTTCCATAGCAGTGTCCTCATGTCCTGGGTGGTCATCTTCTTCTGCATCTAGGATATGTTGAAGTATTCTTCTGCTGAAGGAAGCATCAACCAAACTGTATGTGTTTATCTTATAGTGCCGTATAAATGTAGAAATGGATGACCATGTTGCCACCTTGCATACTTCTTCCACCATGGCATGTCTAGCAAATGTTGTGTGGGTTAACGTGCTAGTCACTGAATGAGACATCATACCATGTGGCACATCCAGCTTGTGGAGCTTGTATGTTTCGATGATAACAAGCCTGGAGAGGCCTGCTGATGGCTGACTTATTTTATTCCCCATGTTTGGTGGGGAAATAGAAATGAACAGGACATCCATTTCTCTGATGTGTTCTGTTCTGCATACAAACACCTTCAGGGCTCTCCTGACATCCAGTATGTGCCATGACCTTTCCCCGGGTGACGGGTTCAGACAGAAAAATTGGAAGATTTATTTCTTGAATCTGTGAAAGGTAGAATTTACCTTTGGTTGAAAGGTTGCATTGTTTCTCAGTGTAACCATATCCCTGTAGAAGATAGAGCTCAGGTTTGATGGAAAGCACTCAGAGCTCTAACACCTTTCTCGTGGAAATGATGGCCCCCAGAAATAGAGTTTTCGTTCTCAGGCACTTCAGTGGAATCTCTCTAATTGGCTGGAAGGGGGGTTTGGTGAGGAATGAAAGCACTATGTAATTTCCAGGTTGGAAATCTATGCATCTATGAAGGATCTTTTAGAGTTGCTCCCTTAAAGCAATGTATATGCGGATGTCTTGACAGATTGACACCTTCAACTAGAGGTAACACTGTAGGCAGCGTTGCAACTTGCCATTTGAGTGCTGCAACTCTCAAACCTCTGCTGATGCCTTCCTAAAGGAAGTCCGGAAGTGACTTGAGTTGTGGGTTTAGGGCATTGACTCTCTCCTACACCATTGAGCAAACACTTTCCAAGTAGTGTTATATATTCTGTTGGTCAATTGCTTCCTAGAAGCAAGGAGAGTATCCTCAACTTCTGCACTGTAACCTAGTTGGAGGAAGTTATTCCATTCCAACTCCAAGCGGTCAAGTTTAACCACTCTGGATGCGGGTGTCAGATTGGTCCCTGCTGTAGCATGTCTATGGATACAGGGAGTCTCAGAGGTGGATCTGTCGACATTTGAAGTTGGCCCAAGAACCACAGGCAACAAAGATAGGAGGTCCCGGTAGTCCTCTGATTTAAAAAATCTGATGGACTATTCAAGAACCTCAATATCTTCTTCCTAATTAGAGAGGAATTCTCCCTCCTCCTTGTCATCTATGTCGCTCTCTGAGGAAAGATTGGGTCCCCCTAAGGGACTATCCCTCCTTTGCTGCCTGTTGGCTGAATCCTTCTGTGCTGCTTTAGTTGGCCATCTAAAGCCTTCTTTAATCAATGAGGCTCCTCATGAGTTCTCATGCCTGGTGGGGGAAAGGAGAGAAGGGCGAGCTGGAGAAAGCCTTGCCTGATCTAAGTCTTTCCTTATGGCAGAAATTCTCAGTTCTTCTTTCATGGTCTGTCTAATTAGCGAGAAGAACTTTGGAGGGAAATTAAAGGGCCCGGGGTCGAGTATGTTACCCTTCTGTCAGCCCTCAGGATAATTTGCCAGCTCTGGAACCTGAAACAGGGATTCCCCATCATACTTGCCAGTCCCTGTGCCTGACTGGCTTGTGGAGGCGATGGGATCTTCTTCACAGCCTTCTTTTGCGTGATCAAAATGGCCACCACTCATAACCAGTAGATTTGAGTGTGACAAGTACTCAGGAGCCAATTTCTGAAGGCAGCACTTTTTTCCATGCTTTTTTGGCTCCTGTGTGGCTGTCTGATCTATCTCAGCCAAGGCAGCCCAGTTAGGGTTGTTGCCTGCCCAATCCAAGAACTCTCCTGTTCCTGCCATGAGCAGAGCCTCCAACTCTGCTTCAGAGAGGAAGCCATCGCTGTCCTCCCAGTGAATCATGGCTTGAGCTGCTGAAAGATGTGCTATGCAAGCCAACAATCTGAATTGGTCGCCGTTCCTTTAAGGAGCTCTGCCTTCAGTAGGAACCAATAGGAAAAAAAGATCCAGTAAAGTCAAGGAAAAGGTTAAGAGTTAATGAGATAAGCGAAATAAAAAGAGAAATAGAAAATAGAAGGACAGCCTATTCCTCTAACTGCTCTCCCCGATGAGTCAGGAACTGAAGGGCAGGTGACTCCCACAGCAGAGACAGGAAGGAGGGGAAAAAGTTGTTCCTGCCTCATTGAGTGGATGGTGGGAATCACCCACCAAGACGTCCTCTGCCTCAGAAGGAGAACAACCCCACTTTCCAGCCCTCATACGCATTAACGAAGCTGGGTGAATAACATTTGTAGCAGGAAGTGCAAAGGGAAGGAGCCAAGACTATTTTCAGACTTAACCTTTTGTCTGGTTGCTGGGACTGTCTATGTCAAGGTGGAAATGAGGGAATGAAGCTGTGTTGACAAGTAACATGAGGGCAGAATTTAGGGAGCAGAAAGGGAAATTTTAGCTTGACAAGCTGTAAGTAGGATTATCTACTTACTAGTAGGTGGCTATTAGAGTAATAATATGAAAAATCTAATGAAAAGTTTACAGAAGCAATATCTCTCCTTATGTATTAATTGTCTTTTCAGGTGGCACTTTTTGAACATTCCACACGCTCCTAAATCAGTTGGCTCCATGATGTGTCACTCAGAAGCTGTCCCTATCCTCTGGCTGTGTTGCCTGAGTCCCGCCCAGCTGCCACTCAAGAGTACTCGCATGCCACTGGCTGGGTAATGGGTCTGCCCTGTCAGAATTACTGGCAAACGGCTTTCTCTCTTAACGAAGACGCTTCTCCTGCTTGACTCCTGTGTGGGACTAACTCTTCCCTCAGTGGCTGTTGGTAGGTGTAATGAAATGGCAGTTACCTGCGTTTGTAAGATGGCTGCTGTCTGTGGTTGTTTGTTTAAAATGTTCCCCCATAAGGTTCCATTGAACTGTAGTTCCAGAGAGGGGCCTGCAGGGGTATCACTCACTGGGTTGAATGGGGCTTCCTCATCTGCTGGCCTACAGTTCCCAGCTGCCTCAAGGCCAAAAAGTGCGGAAAAAGAGGGACCGTCCCAAGTGGCGGGGCACTATCAATATAGACTCCAGCCCATCCAGGGAGGAGGTGGTCTTCATCTTACAGGAGGTTAGGAAAGGCTCCTGCTGCCTGTGCTGACCATGGTGTCTAGGCCACAAGCCAGAGACGTGGGGGAACCCTGGGAGGCAGCAGAAATTCAGCCTTTCAACAGTCGGCTGAACTGGGGAATGAATGGAAGTTTCCCTGCTCTCTTGGGCAAGAGGGAGAAACTGAAGCAGAGCCAGAGGCTGGTACAAGGAGAGATTCTTTTCTGTGCCCACAACCTCCAAAGGTAGAGAGTTTATTTGGTTTTAAAAGCCCATAGGCCATACCCCATAAACATTTAAAAGATTTTAAACATTTAAGATTATTTTGTGGGGGGAAAGAGGATTGCGTTTAAGCCGTTGATTTCTGCTCTGTTGGTTTATAGTGTGTGCTTATTCCTACAGCTGTGCCTTATTCATTTAGTGTATGTGTGCTCCATAAGTGTGTAAATAGTTAAATAAATTATTTTATTTGGGCTAATAATCTGTTATGCCCTGACCACATAGTCTCCCCGGCTCTGCACAATACCAAAGGGAGGGGGTAGGCTAGGGAAGCAAGGATAGGCCAGATCCTTGGGTTGCCAACCTTCCAGGGATCCCCCAAAGATTAAGGATTTGGCCACAGGGGTATCACTGTCCCTCTAAAAAGGCAGTGACAATTCAGTGAGCGGTGGCAATGAACTTAAGGAGTGAGATACACCCATGGGACGAGGGTGGGAGGCGAACAGCTGAGTTGTAAACTGGAGCCCATTTCGCCACAGTAGGCAACCAAGCTTGATTCAGACAAAGGCCTTTGTGAGAAACTCATTGGGGCCAGTCCTGACTAGAGTTGCCAGCTCCAGGTAGGGAGATTCCTGGAGATTTTCTGGTAGTTTATGGAAGCCAGGGTTTGGGGAGGGGAGAGGCCTCAGCTGAACAGAATGCCATACAGCCCACCTTCCAAAGCAGTTATTATCTCCGGGGGGGGGGGGGGAGATCTGTTGTCTGGAGTTCAGTTGTGATACCTGGTGATCTCCAGGCTCCATCTAGAGGTTGGCTACCCTAGGCGTAGCAGTCAGTGCTTCAGAGCAGGGTCTGCTAGATCCAGGTTCTTGCTGTAGAAGCTGAGTGGATGATTTTGGACCAGTCACAGACTTTCAGCCTAACCTACCTCACAGGGTTGTTGTGCAAGTCAAAAGGAGGAGAGAATGATGTAAGCTGCTTTGGTCCCCATTGTAGAGAAAGACTACTTTTCCTCCTAGGAAACCATTGTTTCCAATCTCCAGGTGAGGACTGGAGATAACTCAGAACTACAACTGCTCTCCAGATGGCAGAGATCAGTTCCCCTAGAGAAAATGGTGGACTCTGTGTCCTTATATCCTGCTGAGATCCCCCCCGCATGACAACCAATGTGGCATGGCAGTCAGGGCTTCAGAGCATGGTAGAGGCTGCCGGGGGGGGGGGGATGGAAAGCTGAAGAGTGAGGGGGAAATAAAGGTAGATGATTGGTTGGGAAGGAGATAGGGTTGCCAACTCCAGTTGGGAAATTCCAGGAGATTTGAGGGATGGAACCTGGAGAAGGTGAGGTTTGAGGCAGGGTGGGACCTCAGACAGGTACAATGCCATAAACTCCACCCTCCAAGCCAGTCAGTCCCTCCTGGGGAACCACTATTGCCAATCTCCAGGTGAGGGGTGGAGATCACTCAGAATTGCAACTCATCTAAAGGAGGGGCAGGGGAGGAGATGGAAAGCTGAAATCAGGGGGCAGATAATGGCAGGTTGAGGCTTGGCTGGGAAGGAGATAGGGTTGCCAACTCCAGGTTGGGAAATTCCTGGAGATTTGAGGGGTGAAGCCTGGAGAGGGTGAGGATTGAGGAAGGATAGGACCTCAGACAGGTAAAGTGCCATAGACTCCACCCTCCAAACTAGCCATTTCCTCCTGGATAACAATTGTTGCCAATCTCCAGGTGAGGGCTGGAGATCACTCAAAACTACAACTGCTCTTCAGGTAGCAGAGATCAGTTCCTCTGGAGAAAATGGTGGACTCTGTGTCATTATACCCTGCTGAGGTCACCACAGCAAATTGATGCTGAGTGCCCAAGGCCTTGGCACTCTCCCAGAGCCTCTTTCTAGAGCCCATTGTATTTATTTCCACAACGGGCCTTATTCCTAGTTCAAGATACACTTCAGAAGGATAAAATTTCAGTACATAAAATATCAGCTCAGCACTTCTTACAGATACTATAATTTCACTTGCATAACTCTGTACATAAAAATATTTGGAAAAGCAATGCAGAAAAGGAGATACGGGAAAAGAGACTATTATCTCACATTGTGTTGATCTAGGTAAACACAATTTGTAGGATTTCATTCAGAGAGACAGACAGACAGAGAGTACATGTACAGTACATGTAACATTGGCTATTGAAAGGATTTCTCAACAGTGACCAAAAGTAATATGAAGTAATTTTCTTTTCTAATTTAAAGGGAACTAACTATAGTATGTACATTCACTAGGTAAACAAAAATTTACCAGCTTAGATTTCAAATCCGTATAATGGGATGGATCCTATGCAAAATTTCTTTTTGCACTAGAGCTCTAGTGCAAGTGAAAATGCTAGTAAAAGACCACAGTAGCCACTTGCATTAAGTCAAACACTGTATCTGTGCTTGTGTTTCTGTTCACACCAATCCCAGGATTTCACGAAGTGAGCCTAGCAACTGCTTCATTCTTACAATGGCTCCCTGAGGAACAATATGGGAAAGGAACAAGTACAAGATCTTGCATATGTATTTCATTGTGTATAGGAGCAAATTAGGACAGAAGCTGTTGCACAAGATCTTGTTTCTGCAAGCAAAACACAAGTAGATTTTTTTTCCCATTTGCACATCAGTGGATTCAACCCATTGTCTCCAGAGACTTTTCTTACAAAAACTAAGGTGCTAAATCAGGGGTCCTCAAACTACGGCCCGCGGGCCACATGCGGCCCGCCGAGGGCATTTTTCTGGCCCACCGGGTGTGCCGCTGCCTGTCCTCCAATTCCCAGCAGCACACAAAGCAGCGGAAAAATTGCAATCGACTCGTTCCAGGCCACATGACAAAGCCCCGCTCCCCTGCTTCCAGTCAGCCAGGAGGAGGCAAAAGGAAGACTGGAAGAGGGTAAGTGTGGGGTGGCAGGCGCTCCGGCTGGCCCCAAGTCTCCTAGCCGGCTGAGAGGCCTCTCAGCCGGCTAGGAGACCTGCGCCAGTCCCAAGAAACAGGTGGGGGTCTTTTTTGAGGCTTTTTGTGCTGCTGGGAATCAGAGGGGGAGAGAGAGAGAGAGAGAGAGAGAGAGAGAGAGAGAGAGAGAGAGAGAGAGAGAGGTTTCTCTTTCCCATCATGATGCCTGCAGTAGTGGAGTTTCAGGGAGAAGCAACTGGGGGCTTGCTGCCTTAAAAAGTTTGTGAGGATGCCAAGTTCTTTGTTTCTTCGGAGAGGGAAAGAAAACAGCCCCGTCAAGGGTGCCTTGCTTGCGCGTGCACCCTCCCCCCCATGCACCTTCCCTACCCGCAAAATAACATCTGAAATCTCCAACCAGATCTAGACTAACTGATGCACACTTGCATCACTTGTTACGACTAGCAGTGACAAATATGGAACCGGACAATGACCATCTCATTAGCCAAAAGCAGGCCCATAGTTCCCATTGAAATACTGGTAAGTTTGTTGATTTAACTTGACTTGTTCTTCATTTTAAATATTGTATTTGTTCCCATTTTGTATTTTTACTTCAAAATAAGATATGTGCAGTTGCATAGGAATTTGTTCATAGTTGTTGTTTTTTAAACTATAGTCCGGCCCTCCAACGGTCTGAGGGACAGTGAACTGGCCCCCTGTTTAAAAAGTTTGAGGACCCCTGTGCTAAATGCTTTAAAACTTGTAATAATTAAAGTATAGCACACCCAGGCTCTGCTTTTTTACCACAATAATCCAGCTACTCTTCTGGAAGTGATACTGCAGTATCATTTTTACCTTACTATACCTAGCTCTCCACACTGCCTGCAGATTACTTCTCTATGGTGTATATTTAAATCTGATTTCCTGCCTACTCATGAAAAGTTAACTCAGCTAAATGGCTTCCAGATGTGAATTACACTAATTTAAACACCTTAGATCATTTCAGTTAGTAGTTGTACATGTTAGTACATAAGGTGACATCTTAAAGAGAACTTCTGAAAGTGAAATTCAAATCTCCAACATATAAGTGTTTCCATGACAGAAAATGCCACAAACTGTGGGGATATCTGTATTTCTCTTATACATAAAGCATGGAATTAGCAAGGTGACCATGGATAACACGCAACTAAAAAAGATAATTGACTTTTACCTTCTGTACTTAATCCTGGACTTGAAGTGAACTTTGCTACATCGACAATCTTTACAGCAAACTGTTGTCCAGTCTCCCTGTTGATACATCGCCGTACAACACTAAATGGACCCCTGGAAAGGAAGACACCAATCATGTTACTGATTTACAGAACAATATGGGACAATTTTCCACTATTGTCAAAACTTGAAAATGAAAATCCATAAGCTTTAAAAGCTCAGAAAGTTAAAATAAAAGTATTTTCCCCTGAGTTTCAAAATATATCATATTAGTTTTTTGATGGTGAAGGATTTGTAAGGATACACAGAAAGCCACTGCACAGCACAGCTATATCTAGTTCACTGTAGCTACCTAACGCTAATGTTATTTAGCTTAGAATTTATCTGTACACAATTGTGTTAGGGTTTTGTGTGGGTCTCTGTGCGTGAGGCTCCGACAGGGTGATAGAACTATATAGAAAACGGCTGCTATTAGAAGTGATACTGAAGTGACTCTTGATTTTGAAATGCATTCAACAACACTGCCCTGTACATCAGGGTGTTTCAATATACAATTAACATTCTGCTTACTGAATTGTTATGGTCCACAGAATAACCTGATGGATTACTTTGTGTTGTGGGTGAATAATTTGGGGCTAAGAGTTGTAAGGTGGAACCAAACTATATTTCCTGGCTCACAGAATTCTGACATATGAAAAGGGAGGATTCAGGCCTGTATGTACAAATTAAGTAGTCTATCAGTTTCCATTGATGGGCTCAGGGAAAGTGATAATACATAGATTGTGTTTCACCCACAGCAGCAATCTACAAAGGTATTTAGTCTTTTCTGTCAAATATTAAATATTTAAGCACAATATTTCTGTATTGCTCAGGGCTGAGTTTTCTAATCCAAGTCATAACAGTAATAATAAAGCATTTATACAGTGTTTAGAACACTTCACTCACACACGCACAATCAGTGTAAGCCCTACAACAGACCTCTGAGGTAGGCCACTATTATATTCTTAATATTGTAGACTGGGATTGAAAGAAAATGACTTAAGGCTACCTAATGACCCTGTGACAGCGATGAGATCTGAAACGAATATTTCTTGGACCACACCTTATTCTCGTAATGAATCTGCTACACCAGCAAATGCAACAGCATGCAGTGTTGGGCACAAAATTCACAACCATAATCTCTAACATTCATAGGTTTACTCAAAATGTGAGAGTGTAAAGAGAGTTTTGAAAGATGTTCAAGAAATCTCAGTCCTCGCTCCTTACCTCTTCCTATGTCTGGCAGAAACAGCCTTACATAAACAATATATATAACGATTCATTTAATTTGTAGGACTTATGCATATTGTAAAGTTCAGCTTGTTTATTCCAGAAGGATTCACAGTCAGGGCACAGAATTTTGGTTTGGTATTTTTCTCCAAAGCACAGAGAACATGCCGTTCTGACCACTTTCATTCCGAGTTCTATGATTAGGCTCAGTTTTATATAATCCCTGATGCAGCACATTTGACGGAACACACATGGGCTGATCGGGTAGTTTGGAACTTGTTGAGAAAGTGCACCAGGCAGAGATCGTTGGGACACAATGTGGACTTCACTACAGCAAAGATGACCATGACCATTAGGGCTGCATCCAAGCCCTAGCACAATTTTTTCTTAGTTCCCATCCGTCCGGAGCCGCAATTTTACTCCCACACTTGGAGCACCTCTTAAAGCAACCCCACCTTTAAGCCATACAGTAACTCAAAGGCAGGAGAAAAAGATAGGGGGTGTGTGTGTGCCCGAAGGCGAGATAGAAAGGAAAGAACCCCACACCAGGAACAGATTTTTTTTTTTGTATTTTTTGAAAGATAGAAACGAGGAGATAAAGAAAGAAACAAGAAGAGAGTGAAGGCGAAGGAAAGTTGAGAGGAGCTTTCCACAGTACTCAGCTGACTGGCGAAGCTGTGAACAGTGCGGCGGTCAGAGGAGAACTGGCAGGATCTCCGCGCCCGCTCCCCTGGGCATGCGCGGTGGGGGCTCCGCGCATGCCCGGTGTTGCTGGGTGCGAAAATCCGTTAGAGCTTTCTACGATATCGATGGATTCCAGCGCAGGCGCAGTAACCCCATCAGTGTGAAGCACAGAGACCACGTCGAAGATCCACTGCTTCTCAGGTGATTTCATCATGCTAAGCTTCAGATATGAATGAAGCCTCTCCCCGACCCTGGATACTAAATGAAAGAATACTCCAGAAGCCTCTGAAAATGAAAAACCTTTTCATTCAGCACAGAGAACCTGCCAAGTCAGAAGCAAGACCTCATTAAATGATTAGCAGCACATGTGGCACTTCTGATCTGAAAGGCCCAACACAACATGATGCCACAGAGACCTCTTGGATAACACAGAGACTTTTAAGACACCTACTAAATTAAAAAGTGAAAACTTTCAAGCAATACAGCACCACAAAAATTGATTACAGTAAAATTAAACACATTACCATATATAGAACTGCACAAGAACTGCATAATAAACAAGAATAAGGCCAACCGACAGAATATAAGGACCAAAAAGAAAACCATAGGCCAACTCATCCAGTAGACTGTCATCTAGTGATGACAGAAGCAGATGGTATCTGGGGGTGTGGGAAGCATGGTCTACTGTGACTTGATGGGACTAAAGGGTAACAAAGACATCTTCCCAACTGGCTGAAGCTTAGGAGCTAAATGAGAAGATGCAGATAAACTATAAATACCTCTATGATCATAGAAGACAGAACCCCTATAGGTTAATTTAGAGCATTTATATCCTATTCATGTACCAATACGGGCACCCAAGGTGTCTAATGAAATTTCAAAAACAGTTTAAAATAAAATTAATACATGAATGAAGTCAGTGAAAGAACACAGTGGCTGCAGTAAACCAAAATTGCCCCTTCACTTCTTTACAGCGCTGCTGGAAAGTAAGGAATAGGGATAAGGTAGAGATGAAAACTCAAATAGTCCTACTGCTGACAGCTTTGAGTCGGTTTATAATTACAGCTTTGCCTTATTTAATGTATTAGCTCCACAGGTTAGGTGCAGAGAAAAAGTTCTCTGCCCACACTCTCTACTCTTTGCCCATGCATAATTTTATAAACTTCAATCATGCCCCTCCCTCCTAGTCATCTCTTTTCTATTCTGAAAAGTCCCAGACTCTTCAGTCTTTCCTCATAGGAAAAGTGCTTTAATTCTTTAATCATCTTGGTTGCCCTCTTCTGTACTTTTTCCAGCTCTACAATGTGCTTTTTGAGATATGTTAACCAGAACTGCATACAGTATTCCAAATTAAACTTCTCCCAAAATACTAGACCTTCACGGCATCCAGTGAAGTTGATGGACAATAGATTAAGGACAAACAAAAGGATATACTTCTTTACTCAGTCAGAGATTAAAATGTGAAATCTGCAGCCAGAAGATGTAGTGATGGCCATAGGAATAAATGGCTCCAGAAGGGGATTAGACAGACTGATGGAAGGCAAGTGTTGTGGCACGCCCACTTCCTTTAATACCAACAACAGCTTTTCATGATCCACACAGTCAAAAGCTTTGCTGAAATTCTTTCATATGCTCCATTAACCAACCTAACTGTGCAATATGATCTCTAGTGCCTCTTCCTTTTCTGAGTCCAGCTTGAACATCTGGCATTCCTTGTTCCATGTATGGTTTAACAGGCTTTGTTGTAAGATTTTGAGCATCACACGCATGAGAAATTAATGCAATGGTCTGATAGTTGCTGCAGTCTTTGACATCTTTTTTTCAGAATTGGAATGTAAACTGAGCATTTCCAGGCTGTGTGCCATTGTTTTGTTTTCTGTATTTGGTGACATATTCCTGTTAAGCTTTTCATGGACTCTGTTTCTACAAATGGGTAAAATTGGCAGCTGGTTGTTCAATTGCTCTCTTGGTAATGTCTCCCACCCTTGATCATACTGAGCTTTCAGAGACCTCCTGACATATGAGGTGTGTATTCATCAGAGGCCCAGCATTGTTGCTGGAAAAGTCTTCAGGGAAGGAGAAAAGTAATTTATATCTGCATATGAAATGCAGACACATTGTATTTTCTTCTTATCCAGCACTACTTCCACAGCAATAGCTTAATATGTATTTTATGAAGAAAAACACTCTAGTAGAATAATATATACTTAAGAGCAAGTAAGAAATGCAACATTTCTCTGGAAATGCAAGTACATGTTATTCTATTGCTTGCAAAGAAAAGCCTTCTTGACTCATTCCATTTTGCAGAGTTTGTGGGAAGCCAGAAGGGTAGGAGCCTTCCTGATCTCAGGCAGGTCATTCCATAGAGTGGGGGGTCACAACTAAGAAGGCATGTGTACACAGGCAGTTTCTGATTTTGCCCATTCAGCGGTTGGCATCTACAGTAGACCTTGCTCAGATGACTGAAAACTGTCATGGCGTAGCATAGGAAGAAAGGTGGTCTTGCAGATATGAGGGTTCAAGGCTGTAAAGGGTTTTGTATGAGATAGCCAATACTTCAAATTGAGCCTGGTAACTGATGGGCAGCCAGAGTGACTGCAGAATGAGAATGATATGTGTGTTCTATCTAGCTCCCAATAATAGCTAACCCCCCCCCCTCTGTCCTGCTGACATCCGCATACTCTAGACAATTGACTTGCCTCACCCCA
The DNA here is from genome assembly GCA_029233225.1 of Lepidodactylus listeri. Classification (NCBI taxonomy): domain Eukaryota; kingdom Metazoa; phylum Chordata; class Lepidosauria; order Squamata; family Gekkonidae; genus Lepidodactylus; species Lepidodactylus listeri. Next base: position 93,534,049 of record JARCFY010000001.1, read on the forward strand.
GTGCAACTTCTTTTCAGCTTCAATCGCTAATTCTATCATTCTTGTCTCATCCTTCCTCCCCACATTTCCTTTATAATAAAAACTCCTTTTCCACACCCCAAACCCAGGTGGCTCACCCAGCAGTACTGTTTCCGTTTTGATTAGTTTAAATTAGCAATCCATTAGCCTTCTGAATCACTGGAGGAAGCCATCAGAGTTTCAGCCCAAACCCTATTTTACATCCGAAACTCCTCCTAAGAAATTCTCCTGTTCTTCTTTGTCCATTCCTGGGAATGCTATTCAGACATTCACAGAAATCTCTGGCTAATCTTATCAGAAGCACATTAACACCTTAGTTTACACCAGACCTCCTGGATCTGAGCTGCACAACCAGGATGCTGGATGCCTTGTTCTTCCCCCTGGATTACTGCTCTACAGGAAAGGTAATGATCACCTAGCACCCTGCTATTCTTCTGCTCCTCCCTTTGTTTCCCGTAGATCTTGTACATGAGTATGCTTTCTGGGTGCTTCTTGTGTCTTAATTTCCTTTCAATAAAACATTCTTTATTTTACCCTTTGACTAGTTACTTTCTCTTAAAGGGAAAGATCCTCGTAAACATACATAGTAGATCCTTGCTAATACTCCACCTCTTGCTAAGGCCTGCCACTTAGCTAAATTCCCCTAGAAACTGAAGGCAGTGATTCAGCTTCTTAAATCTACGCTGGTGGGGTAACAATATTACATGTAAACAAAGGGATATAAGTAATACTCTATTCTGACATGGTAAAGTTAGCAAAGAGAAGGAGAAGCTCGCGCATATTGTTGTTTGATTAACCTCAGGACTCATCTGGGTAGACAGCAGTAGACATTCGTATTCTTGCCTAAAAGGAATTACTATTCGCTTTGGGTTAATGACCTTTTGTGTGACAGCAACGTTAACAAACTTTCACAGCAGCAGCATATGGTAGTCCTGTCTGGCATCAGAAGTAGTTACGGTCATCAAAATTATAAAGATATAAATAGCAAGGATATAGAATGCTTAATAAATTTAGAGTCCAGTGGTCCCTTTAAGACCAATGAAGTTTTATTTAAGGTATGAGCTTTTGTGTGCATGCACACTTTTTCAGATACTTTGGAATGGCAGGTAAGGTTCAAACTTATAGACAGGGAATGAACAACAAATCAACATTTAACATGATGATGTGCAAAGACAAACTAAATAACAAGCCAAGGTTATAAGGTCAACAGTTGTAAAGCAATAAATATGTCAAAATAGCAGATAAATGTGTAAAAGTATCTTTTCTAATTGTGGGAAGTAAACTGATACTCTCCATTCTCTCCTCTCAGGCATGGAGGTCACTTAACAGCCTTCCTCCCCACCCTCTTTTTGAGGTGGATGCAGCAAAACATCCCAATATTCCTTGCATTACATTCAGTATTCTAATATACTATTCTGAAAACACTAATAAGAGGATGTATAGTCCTTCTTGTTGAGAATACATATGTGAGGACTGAATGAGTTAGCATATGTAATGAGATAAGAAACTGATATCCCTGTTGAATCCTGGGGAGGTTTTTGTTCCAAGTGTTGTAATAACTTGTAATTCAGCAATTTCCCTTTCTATTCTGTTCCTGAAGTTCCTTTGTAATAAAACAGCTACTTTGAGGTCACCCACTGAACGTCCTGAAAGGCTGAAGTGTTCAGCAGGTTTCTCAATCTTGTGATTCCTGATATCAGATTAGAAAATATACTGTTACACATTTTATCTGCTATTCTGACATATTTATTGCTTTACAACTGTTGATCTCATAACCTTAGCTTGTTATTTAGTCTTTGTACATCTTCATCATGTTACAGGCTAATTTGCTGTTACATGCTAATTTGCTGTTCAGCCCTTCTATAAGTTTGAATCATACCCACCGTTCCAATGTATTTGAAAAAGTATGCATGCACACGAAAGCACATACCTTGAATAAAACTTTGTTGGTCTTAGAGGTGCTACTGGATTCTAAATTTGTTCTACTGCTTCAGACCAACATGGCTGACCACCAGAATGTATAATAAATTAGGTATCCCTAAATTTCTGAAACTGGGAGTGAATGAGAGGGAACAGAATACTCTGTTAGCATCACTGTGTTATACTGTGTAAGGATTGACTTCTGTCAGAAAACAAATAGCTGAGAAGTCCATTGTCCTGGACCCTGAGAGATGTTAATATTTTCAGAATAGAACAGCTTTAAATGTTCAACAATGCTTAATTATTTTATACCACATGAAACGCAGTAAACAAACAAAGGTAAAATAGAAGCCTACAACTTGAATGAAAAGTACCAAGAACTTAACAGCTAACAAACTGTTCTCCCTATGAGGCGGAGGACATCTCCATGGGTTATTCCCACTGTGCCTTTAGGGAGGCAGGAAGTAGTTTTTTCCTTCTTCCTCTAGGTGGCCTCGGAATAGCCCATTCTCCAGTTCTGTTCCTGCCTCAGAGGGAGAAGCAGCAAAGTCTCAGGTTTAGACTTTTACCTTTTACTTTTGATCTTTTAGGGCTTTTTGCCAACTATCCTTCTTCTATTTTCACCTCTTTTTCTTGCTGGAGGCTTGAGTCCTCCTGTTTTCTACCTGTCCCTCCACCTTAATCTTCCTTGCCTCTCTTTTATTCCTTTAAAAAAAAAAAAAATCTTTTTGGACGGGGCTCCTTAGCCGAACCTCCCCCCCCCCCCCGCGGCGCCGGGGAGCGGAGGGCTTTGATCAAGGCTCCGTCGGAGCGAAGAGAGGAAGACGGAGAACGGAGAGCCGGGTGGAGCGCGTCGACGCGGACCGCGCCATGGCGACCCGGACTGCTCCCGAAGAGTTCTCCGACGACGAGGGAAGCTCGCGCGCCGCAGAGCCGGCAAGCGCGCAAGCCGCAATGGGGACCGACCAGCCTCATAGGCATGATCGCGCTCCCCCAACGCAGCCAGCAGACGCGGCAGCGGCGCCCCGCGCCAGCAAACGCCGGCGGCAGCACGAGGAGGAAGAGGACCACGCGGCCGCGGCGGAGCGGGAGAGAGCCAGCGGCGGCCATATTGGAGGTCGGGAGTTCACCTCTCCAATCCTCCCGGGAGCCCCTTCGGCCCATGGTGGACCTGGAGTGACCTGCTTCCTGACTCCAACTGGGGACAAGACGGCAGAACGGGGTAAGCAGGCTGATGGGGGGGCCCTGGCTAGCTCACCAGAACTGATGGCCTTGATTAATCAGGCCATCCAACAGCAGCTCGCTATGCTGCAACCCAAGGCCCCGACCCCTTGCCGCATGGACCTTGCTACCCAAGGCTTCTCTCTGCCAGCCCCAATAGCCCCCAGGGAGGTTGCCAACCAAGGGTTCCCCCTGCCAGCCCCAGCAGCCTGGAACACCAAGACAGGTGGCAAGGTCCACCAGTTGGGCCCTGAGAGTTCTAACAGACAGGACTGGAGGGAGGAGATGGAGTCTAATGCCTCCTCTGTGGAAGAGAGAGAGGAGGGGGAATTTCTTTCTGAGGATGAAGAGGAGGAGATGCTCCTCCCAGAACAGTCCAGCCGCTTTTTCAAGCAGGAGGACTATCAGCAGTTCCTGACTAAGGCCCTTAAGGCACTGGAACTGCGTGATCTACCCCCAGCTGAGGATCAGAAGGCGGCAAGGGCCAAATTTAAATCCAGATCAGGGGGAAATGCTGAATTTTCCCCCCTAGAGACCCACGCTGAGAAGGTCTTCCCCTTCCCTGAATTTTTTGAGCGCCAGCTCAAGTCTGAATGGGAGAAACCAGGGGTCAGCAGGCAATTTCCCTCTTTTGCCAAACGGTTGTACGCCCTACCCGGCTATGCCAATGAGATCCTACAGGTATCTCCAGTGGACGGACCCATAGCCGCCCTGCAGTCCACAGGACTACTGACCAAGGACGGGCACGGTAACATTCGCGATCACACAGATAAGAAGGTGGAAGCGACTCTTCGGAGGATCCATGAGGCCATCGCAATGATGGTGAGAGCGGCGTCCACGGCATCTATCTCATCTAGGGCGGCCATTGTGTGGGTGCGCAAACTGACACAATTGGTGCCAGAAGACAACCGCAGCCTACTAGAAGGCGCGTCACGGATCCTGAAGGCCAGTGCTTTCACGGCAGACGCGACTTTAGACATCATATCATTCGCCTCCAGGGCCATGGCCTCCACAGCGGTGGCGCGCAGACTGCTTTGGTTGCGGGCTTGGCAAGCAGACCCGCGATCCAAGGCCATTGTTGCAGCATATCCGTTTCAGGGGGACCGCCTCTTCGGAGAGGCCCTGGATGAGATACTGGTGGAGACACGGGACAAGAAGAAGGCCATGCCCCGGTCCCTGCGCAGACCAGAGGGACGCAACAACCAGTCCTTTCGGACTCAGCACACGCTGCCGAGATTTCGTCAGGATGCCAAGCGACAGCAGTGGGAGCCACCCAGGGCCCCCAACAGACGAGGCTCCTACACCCCGAGGTTCCACAGAGCCGGGTTCAACCGTGGCAACAGGGGTGATAGAGACCCCAAACCCAAACAAGCATGACGCTGCGTCTGTTCCGGTGGGGGCACGCCTCCTACACTTCGCGGAGGCGTGGGCCCAGGCCAACGCGGACGCGTGGGCAGTGGAAACCGTAACACGGGGCTACACCTTAGAATTCCACCACCCCCCACCAGAAAGGTTCTTGAAGTCCCCAGCAAGCAGATCCAAGCTCAAGATGTCTGTGCTCTCCTCCGCAATCCAACATCTGCTGGACATCAGAGCAATAGAGCTGGTGCCCCCGGAGGAAAGGAGCAGAGGCGTATACTCCATCTTGTTCATGGTACCCAAGAGGAACGGGGACTGGCGAGCAATCCTGGACCTAAAGTTCCTGAACAAGTACATCCGATTACGACGGTTTCATATGGAAACCCTGAAGGCAGTGGCGGACTCCTTATCTCCACACGAGTTCCTGACGTCCATCGATCTCACAGAGGCATATTTACATGTGCCGATCCACCCGTCACACAAGCGTTTCCTACGGTTCTGCGTGTACAACCAGCACTTCCAATACCGTGCTCTTCCCTTTGGACTGTCTACAGCACCCCGCTTGTTCTCCAAGTTGATAGTCAACCCAGTAGCCAAGCTCCGCAGCTTGGGCGTGCATGTGCATCCCTATCTCGACGACCTACTTGTTCGGGCCAACAGTCAGACAGAAGCCGACAGGAACACCAGGGCCACGATTCAGTGCCTTCAGGAACACGGATTCTTGATCAATTTCAAGAAGAGCGCCTTGACACCGACCAAACAAATCGAACATCTAGGGGCAGTGATAGACACCGCTCGCAATGCCCTGGTTCTTCCCAGAGACAAGGCCCAGAAGATACAGGAACTTGCCACAAGGGTATACCGCAACAGGAGTACACCTCTCATGACCCTAGCCAGACTCTTAGGGTTGATGATCGCGTGCATAGACATGGTACAGTGGGCCAGACTCCATGCCAGACGAATGCAAGCGTTCCTGCGACCCTACCAGGCCCACATAGCAGAGAAGCGGACACTGAACCTTCAGTTACCACCAGCAGTGAAGACAAGCTTGCTATGGTGGATGGAACCAACCAATCTCTCCAAAGGCAAGATATACTACGCAAGCCCCACTCTGGAGGTGTTCACGGACGCGAGCCTACAGGGCTGGGGAGCGACCCTAATGGGAGCACCAGTGCAGGGGGTCTGGCAGACCCACGAAGCGATGCTACCGATCAACCTTCTGGAATTGAGAGCAATTCGCCTAGCCCTGGCACACTTCACACCACGACTGATCAACCAGCACGTACTAATAAGAACAGACAACATATCCGCCAAAGCATACATCAACAAGCAAGGCGGATCGCAGTCGCTTCAACTACACCGCGAGGCTATGAAGATCCTCGAATGGGCGGAGAGGACCGTCACTTCACTGAGGGCGGAGCACATACGGGGAGTCGAGAACGTTCAGGCGGATTGGCTCAGCAGGGAGACCATCTCAGAGGGAGAATGGGCACTACACCCAAGAATGTTCCAACTGATAGTTCAACGCCTCGGCCAGCCATCCGTAGACCTCTTCGCATCAGCAAGAAATCACAAGATACCGAGGTTCTTCAGCCGGTACTACCACCCAGAAGCGGAAGCGACAGACGCCCTCACGTCGCCATGGCCTCAGGGTCTGCTGTTCGCTTTTCCCCCATTCGTGCTGATCTCCAAGACGATACGACGCATACGGGAACTAAGAGCCAAAGTCATAATGGTAGCACCAAGGTGGGCCCGACGCCCATGGTTCTCAGCGATACAAGCGATGGCGATCCTACCACCACTAACACTCCCAGTGGCTCCGGACATGCTCTCACAGGGGCCAGTGTGGCATCCGGATCCAGAGTGGCTATGCTTGACCGCCTGGAGATTGAGCGGCGCAACCTAGCGGAATTCGGATATCCGACAGAAGTGCTGGACACTCTCCTAGCGTCCAGACGACCATCCACAATACGTATATACAACGCGACGTGGAAGGCCTTCGTGAGATGGTGTAGACGTAAGAAAATCGAACCTCTTTCACCTTCAATTTCGGCAGTACTGTCTTTCCTGCAGGAGGGTCTGACCTCTGGACTACGACCATCCACCCTTCGCAGACAGGTGGCAGCTCTAGCGACCGTACTCCCTACAATAGGAGGGAGCAGAATTAACAGACACCCACACGTACAGCTGTTTTTGCAGGGGACCAAGGTGAAATCGCCGCCACAGGTACACCGGTTTCCAACTTGGAAGCTCAACACGGTACTCAAAGCACTCACGAAGGCACCCTTCGAGCCCCTCAGAGAGGTAGAGTTGAAGTGGCTCAGAATGAAGACTCTGTTCCTAGTGGCCATCACCTCGGCCAGGAGAGTGTCGGAGCTGGGTGCATTGTCCACCAAGCCATCCTTATGTGTCTTCCATAAGGACAAGGTGATCTTGCGGCTGGAGCCTTCCTTCCTACCAAAGGTAGCCTCTGCTTTCCACCGCTCACAGGAGATATGCCTACCCACATTCTGTCAGCAGCCAAAGCACCCCCGGGAAGTGGAGTGGCATTCCCTAGACGTGAAGAGGGCGCTCCGAATATATCTCAAAAGAACGGAGACTTGGAGAAAAACGGAAGCTCTTTTCATCTGCATCGCTCCGCCCCGCAAGGGGGAACGGATGTCCAAGGCAGCTATCAGTTCAGTATTGCGGACATGTATTGCAGAGGCCTATAAGGCCTCAGGGCAAGCACCCCCCGGGGGAATTACAGCACATTCCTTGAGAAGCGCAGCCACCAACGCTGCATTCAACAATAGAGCATCAGTAGAAGAGGTATGCAGGGCCGCTACATGGTCTTCCATTTCAACGTTCATCAGACACTACCGAATCAACACCATAGCGTAGGCTGAAGCGGCGTTCGGGAGAAGAATCTTGCAGCACGTCTTAACGGGAGAAGATGATGACAACCCACCCAGATAAGGGGGACACTGCTCGAGGAGGTCCCATGGAGATGTCCTCCGCCTCATAGGGAGAACGACCATTGGTACTTACCGTGAGGGGTCCTTCTCCTATGAGGACAGGAGGACATCTCGGCCCTCCCAGGGTCATCATTTCTCTTTCCACTTTTTTGGTTATATGTTTCCGAATCTTACTGATTTCTAAGGGTGCTGGGTCTGTCTCTGACGACTTGTTACGACTTACTATTGCTTTTCTGTTCCCTGATTTCTGGCAATCCTTACTGGATTGAGATTATTATAGGTTAATGAGTTATGTAAAGTTATATTCCTATGTAGGGGAAGTTCGTAGAGTAAGAGACCTGCACGGCTTTCGGAGTCCCAGAACTGGAGAATGGGCTATTCCGAGGCCACCTAGAGGAAGAAGGAAAAAACTACTTCCTGCCTCCCTAAAGGCACAGTGGGAATAACCCATGGAGATGTCCTCCTGCTCTCATAGGAGAAGGACCCCTCACGGTAAGTACCAATGGTCGTTCTATTTGTCAACAGTAAAACAAAACAGATTGAGTTTAATCTGTATCAGGATGAAGAAGATAAAAAAATGGATTGAAACTTCCTTAGGATGGAAATTCCAGAACTTCGATGCTTCCATTTTAAGAAGTATAGTTCCCTACAGGCCGCCAACCTGATTTCTAACTGCAATGCCCCATGAAACAGGACCTCTGACTAAGATCTGAGCATGCATGAAGTGCTGTAATGGAATGGCAGTCCCAGATTACATACAGCTTTGTGGGTTAACACCACCGCTTTGAACAGCACCCGCAAACCAACTGGAAACCCACAAAGATGCATGGGCATCTATGTTACATGCTCACAGTGGTGGGTAACAGCTAACAATCTTTCTGTTGCTTTCTGAACCAACACTGTTCAGAGACAGAAAATACACTGCAATAATCTAATCTGGAAATTACCAAGGCATGGACAATAGCACAAGATTCTCATTCCACAAAAGAGGACACAGATGGCATACCAACCAAAGCTGAGGAAAAGCATTCCTGGCTACAAATGCCACCTGAGCATTCAGGAATAGACCCTGATCCAGGAGCACAAGCACACACAGAGCTTCAAGCAGAATCCTAAAGGGAAACACTATTCTGGACAGCATAAACACCAAATTTAGAGTAAACAAATCCCCATTGTCAATATTTCCCTCTTAAATGGATGGAACTCAATTACAGGCCCTCAGTAAGTTCATTCCTGCCCCCAGGCTCCAGTTCAGAATTTCAACAACCTACACTATATGAAAAAAGGAAATGCTGGCAGCACATCATCAAAACCCTGTGGCCACCTCACCCGGAAGTTTCATGTCAACACTAAGCAGTGTAAGAAGCAAAAAGATACCTTCCAGTTTACTCTACTCCAGGGCAAATGCAGTATGAGAGGTGTCTCTCTTTTGAATCTACCCATCAGCATAGGAGTGGAATTAATACAATGTAGTACCTCTCAATTGCATAAACAGAAGCAATTCAGAAGAATACTATGGTCGATGGGTATTAAAAGCTGCCAAGAGATCCAGGAGAGTGACATCCCCTGCCCCCAGCACAAGTCATTCACCATGATGGCCAAGGCAATCTGCCCTAATATGTCCCTGAGACCACACTGACAGAACCAAATATCTATGAGTACACTGATCTGGTCTGCTGCCGAATGCTATAAAACTTACCCAGAAATGTAGTATTTGGTATTTTAAAGACCAAATTTTCTACTTATTGCTACCATAAACCTAATCCTAATCTCTTTACAGTTTCTCATAATTTTATTAAAATTTTAACAAAATGTGTTGTAGTGTATAAATAATTGCTCAAACCCGTACAATTTATAGAATAATTAACCAAGATCCAGGGACTTTTTAGTCCACTGTCAAGTTACAAAATCAGTTTTGATAAATCTGTCCTTTTGGGAATGTGGGTAAAGCAAGATGATAAATGAGAAATTTCCACTCTCAAAGGATCATCTTGGCAATTTAATAATATTAGCTATGGGCTTATTTTATATTCTGATAACCTAAAGACAATGATGAATCACAATATAAACCCAACAGTCAAATAGATAAAGATCTCAAAAGCTGTAATAACTATAAAATTTCCTGGCTAGGATGAACAGCCATCCTAAAAATGAAGATATTACCCAGAATTCTGTTTGGAATGTGGCCCTTCCTCTGCAAGTGAACTAATATTTATTATCAAGGATACAGATGTTGTTCACTAACATTTGGGATAACCAGAAGCCAAGAACACAATTTGAAATAATACAGGACCTCTGGCAAAATGGTGGCTTGGCAGCTCCCAACATTGAAAAATAGTAATTGGACACAATTATTTATTGGTTCAAAAGGGACAAAACTAAAACCATTTGGGAAATTGAACTGGGTATTAATGCACCTCTTTCAATATGGACATGGAGAGATAAATGAATTTGTCAAGATAATGGGACAAAATGATACTCGTTCAGCCTAGTGCAAGCCTGGGAAAAATGCCAGCCACACCTAAATTTAGAGCATTTAGTATACATACTGGTGTTACTAGGTAGAGAATTTGTGCAGGCTTTTGATTGGGGATTGTTTAAACATTGGATAGAATTGGGGGGATGAGACTGATTGACTTTACTGAATACTAAAGAAAGGGAAGCTATACAAAAGGTTGGTGGCCTCCATCTTTCTGAGAGAACCAGTACCTCCAGAATAGAAGTTTCATAAATACTAAGTAGTTACAAACAGAATTATTCCATCCTTTAAAGAGTTTTGAAACTATTCTTAATTAAAAAGAACACAATGCTGTCTATTTGTACAGGTTACTAGGAAAGGCAGATGAGAGTTCCATGGTTTATAACGCTAAATGGGGAAACAGTTTATTAATTAACATGTTAAAGGAAGAATAGTGGATATTATAAATCAGGGGTCTCCAACCTTTTTGAGCCTGTAAACACCTTTGGAATTCTGACACAAAATGGCTCCTGCAAGTTACCTTCAGTCACACAGTGAAGACCCTTGCACTGTGGTGCCAACTGCTGCCAAAGCAACATTTAAAAAAAAAATCTGCACAGGCAAGCAAGCCTCCAGTGGGCAGTCAGAAGCCTTGATGGGGAAAGGCCCCATTCCACTACCTAAAAACTTTTGGCAGGTGCCAGTGGGTGCCATGGTGCCCACAGGCACCATGTTGGAGACTGCTGTTCTAAAGGAAAAACTACCATGTGATTCAAAAATCACCTTCTGTGGCTTCTCTTTAGACAGCTGAAAACAGGAAACAGATTTAGTTAAAAGCTTATTGGTAACTGCCCATACAATTTTGACACAATTGGGTAAATTACTCTTCCAAGGTCTGTAAACCCTGGTTTATTATGATAACAAACAAGAGAACAGCAATTAACAAACATGGGATGGGGAAAAATGTTCATGAAAATTTTATTAAGATTTGGCAGCCATTTATTATGTATTGGAATTCAATTAAACCGGAAGAAAGCACTAAAGATGAAATTTCTAAAGTTATATGAAGGTGATATTAATTTTTTCTTATACTTGGTCTTTCAGGTTAACTTACATACCATGACCCTACTCAGTTCTTATTTGTTGGTTGTAAGCACATATGATTTCATGGGGCGGGGGGAAGATACTAAAAAAGGTAGGGCCACAACTGGCAAGCTAGCTGAAAATGGTTAGAAGTGCTATGTGAAGGAATCTGCATCTGTAGTCCTGGGTAAAAAAATATGGTAACTTAATACAGTAATAAGTACATGCACTTCACACAGTAGCAAAAACACTTCAAAATATTGATCTACATAGTGACTTAATTTCAGTCTTCATGTCTGCCTTGCAAAACAAATCAATGACCAGTCAAACAATTCAATTTAATAATAAAAATAATTGCTCTTTTGCAACATACTAGAAAACAATTTGGTAATTTACTACAAAATCTGTCACTGCATTCCTGTTCTACTACTACACGTATAAGATTCAACAGACTTCCAAAATACAGTGCAGAGCCAGCACTCCTGACCCCGCACTTACACAGGAGGGAAAAGAGGTGCTGCCGGGTCCTGCCACAAGAGCCACCAGAGCCTGGCCAAGCAAGTCTGGAGTGGGCTGGCAGGATGTAGGAGGCGGCAGCAAGCAGGGTCAGGCCAGTAGCAGCAAAGACCTGCAGCATGAGCAGCGCCACAGCAAACAAGGGCCCTGCTGAGCACTCTGCTTGGGGGGAAGGAGTGGGAGAAGGGGCAGCCACCAGCCCCAGGGTTTGGCAACAGCTGCAGGAGGTGGTGGTGTTGGGAGGCTCAACCAACCCTAGGACAGCTGGGGTCCAGTCTCTCATGTTTTTCTGGGGGGGGGAAGCCCCCTTGTAAGGGCAGGAGATGAAGCAAGAGGTAGCGGCTTTCTTAAGCCCACAGGAGTGGGAGGCAAAGGCCTTTAAAACAGCATGGGGAACAATGGCAGGCATCTAGAGCCCAAAGACAACTACTGAGGCCAGAGACTTGTTACTCTCTCAGGTGGAACTCTAGAGCCCAGAGGTGCCCTACCCCCAGGAACTCTTTTAAAAGTGATCTCTGGAGGAGCCAGGGAGGAAGGACCAGTCTTCATCTGAAGGATACAAGGAGAAGTGACTGGCAAGAAAAACCTGGTGTGGCAAGAAACCCCCCCCCCCTTTGAGGCCTTTCCGAGGGCCACCTTACCTAAAAGGAATGCTGGGGGAAGAACATGTCTGGACTCCGGCAGATTTGGATACATCATGGCCAATGCTCCCTCTAAGCTGTGGAGTCTTGTGAGCAAAAATTCTACTTTGGCATTAAAGTTGTGAGTGAGCAATTTGGCTGCTGCCTAACTTAGTGTGCTCTGGAGCATCCTTCCTGAGCTTAGACAAAAATCTGTGAGCCAGAGGCTAAAAAATTGTGAGCTAACTCACACTAACTCAGCTTAGAGGGAACACTGATCATGGCCTGTAATCAGAGGCTAATCTACAGAATATTATTTCTGCAATTAAGCATCATAAAGAGAGCAGAATGTTGATTCAAATAATGCAAACAGGATCACTCACTTAACACGACCCACTGAAAATTGCATCCTCATGATAGTCAATACTATGCATGAGGACCTGCAGGAAGGAACCTCATTTCTGCACTCCCTCTTGCTTTTCCTCCTTGCGTACCCCTGGCAGTACCTGTAGCTGCTCCCATTTCCTTCTCTCCTACCCACCCTTTTCTGTTTCTTTCCCCACCTTTTTCGGTTCTCTTTTCCCACCTTTAGCTTTCCCCCTTTTTTGTTCCTCCTACCTTCAGTTTTACCTTCCTTAAGGAAGTGTATGTTCCTTCTATCTGGGAAAGAAAAATTCAAGGACACTCCCCTTCCTAAGTGTAGAACCCAGAAGTGGACTGCTGAACTAATGCTGACTACAGGTGCACCACTGGTTGAAGCAACCACATCCCAGGCAATGGCGCCCTTGAGTGAAGAGACCTTGAATCTCCAGCTGCAACTTAAGCAGGCAGACCTTGAGTTAGAGAGAGCCAGGATAGAGTTAAAAAGAGAAAAAATGAAGATGGCACATGAGATAGAACTTGCAAGAATCAAAAAGAGGCTGCTTCCTCTGGATGCTGCTGTAAAGGGGGATAGCTTGAAATATCCTTTATACAAGGCAGGACAGGACATCAAAGTGTTCCTAAAAAATTCTGAGCAAGTTTGCTATGATTACAAGGTCACCCCCCCTCCCAGAATTGTATATGGAGAAGTTGAGACCTCAGCTGAGTGGAGTTCTGGCCTCTGTGTCTGGACAAATGGAAGGTGAAGACAGGACCTGTTTAAACAAAGCTGTTTAGAGTGTGCAAGGAAGTGGGGTTTTCCAAAGAATGAGCTTGCAAGAGATTCAAGGACGTAAAATGGCCCACTGGTCAATTACCGTGAAGGGTCCTTCTCCTCTGAGCATACTAAGAGGTTAGTGACAAACAGGCATGAGAAGATGACTAAGGAGGGCAAGATGTCTTCTGTACCTCAGAGAGTGACCCTTCACAATAAGTGACCAATGGGCGGTTCTCCCTCTGAGGTAGAGGACATCTTCGGGAACTCCAAGTGCAGTGTTTCTCATTTGGGAGGGTCATCATCATCATCGTCGGACAGAACAGGCTTCAAGATCCTCCTCCCAAAGGCAGCATTGCACAAGTTTAATTTATAATGCCTTATAAACAGAGAGATGGAGGACCATGTAGATGCCCTGGAGCAACTCTAGACTTCATAATGTGGCGAAGAATTTTTTACAATGGTTAGAGCAATTTATTCCAGACAACAAGCGAGGGTCCTTGTCAATGGAGACTTAACAAGGAATATTGAAATACAAAAAGGAACCAGACAAGGTTGCCCACTTTCACCACTATTGTTCATATTTGTACTGGAAATACTGAATGACATGATTAGAGAGGATATTCATATTAAAGGACTTAAAGTAAGAGGAGAAGAACAAGAATTTGCTGATGATTTAGTTTTCATACTAGAAAATCCACTGGACTCTATTTTACAACTTTTAAAATCCTTACAAGACTATAGACAAGCGGCTGGACTGAAAATTAACTTTTAACAAAACAAAAATGTTAATGAAAAACATGACCAAAGACCAAGATCAATAAATACAACAGCTATCAGGTTTAGAGGTTAAAAAGAAACTGAATATTTGGGAATAAACATAACAAATAGGTGTAGCTCTTTGATGGAAGATAATTTATACACAACCTATCTCTATCTCGGAAATTAAGGAAGATCTTGAGAGATGGAAAAACTTACAAATATCTTTGATGGGTAAGATAGTTACAATAAAAATGAACATCCTACCTAGATTGATTTTTCTATTCCAAACAATTCCCATCCTTCAAAACTAGAAATATTTTATAGAGTTTGACAAGCTGATGAAACACTTTATACGGCAGGGGAAAAGACCAAGAATAAAACTGAAGGCTCTACAAGATGCAAAAGAAAGAGCTGGATTTGCTTTACCAGACTTTCAGCTATATTATAGAGCAGCATCAATGGCATGGTCAAGAGAACAGATTACTTTAGAAAATTCTAGGGTATTAGCTCTAGAAGGTCATGACATTGCTGGGGTGGCATGTATTTGTATGGTATGGGAGAGCTGATGCCCATAAATATTTTAAACAACACCTTATCAGAAGAGCTTTAGTAAAGGTTTGGGAAGAAATAAAAACATTTTTCTACACTAAGATTCCAAAATGGGTCTCACCATTAGAAGCCTCACTAATCCAAATATATATTCTCAAAAGATTCCATGCTAAAGTATGAAAATCTCTTAGACAACAAAAATGAGTTTAAATAAATAGAAAAAATCAGAAAACTAAAACCTGATATAAGTTGGTGGGAAAGAATACAAATAGAATCAAGGTATACTAAAGATAAAATAATAGGTTTCTGTTTCAAAATATTAGAAATAGATATGCTCTGTTGTACTCTGAAGAAAAACTGATTAAAAAAACTGTATGTAATAATGCTGGAATACAAAACACAAGATGAAATAGTTAAAAACCCTATGGTTAAATGGGCACAAAACCTAGGACCTAATATTGATTTAGACTAATGGTTACAGGTGTGGAAAATAAATGTTAAAATTACTAAAATAACTTCATATAAAGAAAATATTTACAAAATGTTTTACAGACGGTATGTGACTCCAGATACGTTAGCAAAATGTTACCTGGATTACCTAATACTTGTTGGAAATGTAAAAAGGTTGTTGGTTCATTTTTCCATATGTGGTAGACATGTGATAGAGATAAAAAGTATGGGGCTTGGATACATGAAATGTTACAAAAATGTTAGAGTGTACCATACCTTTTACACCTGAGTTATTTTTACTGAATATAAGATCAGACAACTGTAAAAAACCAAGACTTTTATTATTCATGTATTGACAACTACAAGAATTTTGTATGCTAAGTATTACAGAAAAGATGAAATACCTTCAAAAGAAGAAGTGATAAGCAAAACTCTTGAAACTGCAGAGATGGACAAATTTACTTTATTTTTGAGAGAACAAGAGTAAGGGAAATTTCAGACAACATGGTCAAGGTTTTATAAATGGTTGGAAGATAACAGTAAATGAACTATACAGACATAATCACACTTAGAGATAATGCAAGAAGGGGGACGCATGATACTCGCGGGGGGGAGTATCCCAATCCTTCTCTCACCACCCCTCTCCGGCAGCGAGCCCCACCAAGCCTTCTATCACCCCCCCCTCTCCCCAGCAGCGGCAGTGAAACCCGACAAGCCTTTTCTCACCCCTCCTCCCCAGTGGCAGCGGCGAGCCCCGCCAAGCCTTCTCTCACCCCCCCTCTCCAGCGGCAGCAAGCCCCGCCAAACCTTCTCCCACCCCCTCCCAGCGGTGGTGGAGAGCCCCGCCAAGCCTTCTCCCTCCTCCTCCCCAGCACCGGTGAGGCCTGAGTGGCTCACAGCTGCCAGCCCACCAAGCCTCCTCCTGTCCCCCCCCCAGTGGCAACAGCAACGGCGGCAGCAAGACCTGCCAAGCATTCTCCCACCTGACGGCGAGGCCTGAGTAGCTCACAGCTGCCAGACCCGCCTCCCCTCCCCTCCCCTCCAATGGCCAGAGCGTTTTACTTTTGGGGAGATTTAAATATCCTTGTATAGTTTTTTAAACTTTTTAGATTTTTCTGCACACCTGGGGAGTCTCCCAAGTGTGCAGAAAAATCTTTCTGCCCCCCCAAGTGCCCCCTCCGTGCGGATTTAGATGTCCTCATGGAGGGAGCAACTTGGCTCTTAGTATATAGACAAGGGGGACCCGCGATACTCACAGGGGGGAGTATTCCCCACAGCTCCCGGCCTGCAAAAGCAGGGAGAGCTCCACAAGAGGAGGAAGCGGCACCAGGCAAGCCTTCTCCCTCCTCCCCCCCAGCACTGGCGAGGCTGAGTGGCTCACAGCCACCAGCCCGCCAAGCCTTCTCCCACCCCCACCACTGACAGCAGCAGCGAGTCCTGCAGCCTGCTGAGCCCCACAGCCCATTGAGCCTTCTCCTTCCCCCTCCCCAGCAGCGAGGCCCCCGACCCACCGAGCCTTTTCCCACCCCCTCCCCCAACAGAGGCAGCAAGGCCCGCCAAGCCTTCTCCCACCCCTCCCCCCTACAGCAGCTAGGCCCGTGGCCCATTGAGCCTTCTCCCACCCCCTCCCCTCCCCGACAGCAGCGGCGAGGCCAGCGGCCTGCTGATCCATCTCCCTCCCCCAGCAGTGAGGCCCGCTGAGCCTTTTCCCAGCCCCTCCCCCGACAGCGAGGCTTACTGAGCCTTCTCCCACCCCTCCCCCGATGGCGAGGCCCACGGCCCGCCAAGCCTTCTCCCACCCCTCCCCCTCGACAGCAACGGCGAGGCCCGCGGCCCACTAAGCCTTCTCCCACCCCTCCCCCCAACAGCGGTGGTGGCAAGGCCTGCGCGGTTCACTGCTGCTGGGCCCGCCAAGCCTCCGCCCCAATGGCCAAAGCATTCTCTGCGCATGCACAGGGAATGCTTTTACTTTTGGGGGGGATTCAAATATCCCCTCAAAGTTTTTTTTTACTTTTAGCATTTTTCTGCACACGTGGAGAGTCCCCCACGTGTGCAGAAAAATCTCCCTGCACCCCAAGTGCACCCTTTGTGAGGATTTAGATATCCGCACAGAGGGGGCAACTTGGCTATTAGTATATAGATATAACTTTTTAAATATAAGGCATAATATATAGACAATCGAGATGGTGTTAAAAATGGCTAACGTACAACTGGATATTGTAGGTGATAATTTAGCAGATATAACAAAGATGTAAAATGGAACCCCCAAATTTTTATGTTTTGTTTGTTATGTTTGTTTTGTGAATTTGGTGTTAAAATAAAAAAAATAAAAAAGAAATGCATGCATACGAAAGCTTGAATAAAACTTCGTTGGTCTTCAGACTTCCTCCATGGAGGAAGTCACATAGGGCCACATTGGCGGAAGCACTTCATACCGAGTGACCCATGATGCCCTTAGGGACTTCGTTTTTGAGAGCTTTGTATGCCTCTATGATACATAACTTCAGAGTCTTGCTAATAGATGCCTTTGAAATCTTCCTGCCCAGATTCGGGGATGAAACATTGACAAAAAGTGAATCTGTTTCCGGATGCTTTCTGTCCAAATCAGAAATGTCTTGAGTGCCTGTCATACATCAAGAGTGTGCCATAGTTTCTCGAGTGCTGTGGCCTTAGGCAGAAAAACGCTAATATTATTTCCTGCGACCTACGGAAGATGGAGCTGGCTTTTGGTAGAAAGGATGGGTCCGTCCTGAGCATGACCATATCCTTGTGAAGCATACATAGTTTCTTTTAAGTGGACAAGACCCCTAGCTCTGACACCCTCTGTGCAGACATCACTGCAGTGAGAAACAGCATTTGCATCCATAGCTACCTTAATGAGACAGTGTGCAGATTCCACAAGGGAAACCTGTGTATCATAGGGGAACACTTGAGTGTTGCTCCTCTGAGAAAACACTTTATGTGAGGGTGATTAGAGAGGGAGAACCCATCATAATGAGGTAGCACAGAAGAGAGGGAGGCTACTTGTCTCTTTAGGGTAGCTGCTTTGATATCCAACACAAGACCGTCCTGGAAAAAGGTTAGGACTCCCCCTCAAAAAAAAGAAGGCTGTAAAGAATGCAATTCTTTCCTCTTGACCACCTGTTGAAGGACTTCCAGGTAGTGTTGTAAACCCAGTTAGTAGTGGCTCTTTTGGATGCTAACATAGTTTCTACTACACTGGAACTGTAACCCAGGCCTAGGAGGTTACTCTGTTCAACTTCCATGTGGTCAGTCGGAGCAACCCTGGGTCTGGATGCCACACTAGGCCCTACTGAGTTGTTGGTAGAGTCAACAACAAGAGTGTTACCGCCAATTCCTGGAGGGTTGAAAACCAAGGGTGTTGCGGCCACAGGGGAGCCACCATGATGACACTCCCCTCTGTTCTCTGATCCTCCTCAACACTCTAGGGAGGAGCAGCGGTGGGGGAAAAGTGAATAAGAGCTCTTACAGCTACAGTGAGATCAGTGCATCCATGGCCTCCACCCGGGGATAAAAGAATCAAGTGAAGAACCAAAGGAGCTGGTGTTTCATCACTGATGCAAACAGATCCCCTGCTGGTTGACTGAACTGCCTGGAGATCAGCTGGAACAATTCTCTCTTGAGGGTCCATTCCCCCTTTCAAATGGTCTCCCTGCTCAACCAGTCAGCCTGAAAGTTGGCTGCCCCCTTGATGTGCTCTGCACAAATGGAGACCAGGTTGGTTTCTGCCCAGAGGAGAAGCTTAATTGATTCTTGTAATGTCTGGAGGACCTGGAGCCACCCTGATTGTTGACATATGCTTTTACCAAAACATTGTCTGTCCTGATCAAGACATATCTTCCCTGTACTTGTGTCCTGAAGTGTCAAATGGCTAGGCAGACTGCCTGAAGCTCCAGGAAATTGATCGGAAGACAAGCTTCGCTGATGGACCACTGACCATGGATTGGGATGGAGTGAGTTGCTCCCAACTGGTCAGATTAGCGTCCGTGAAAAGTTGTAGCAAGGCTGTGGTATGTAAAGCCTTCTCTTGATGCAGGTTCTTTGGGACCATACACCGCCTCAAACTGTATTTGACTGAAAGATGGGTATGTCTCTTTTTCTCCCACTATTTGCAATTGGTAAGGCCTGAGTAAAACCCGTAGGGGCCTGGCATGGAGGTGACCCCATTGAATAGCCTCCATGTTGGAGATTAGAGCTCCCAGTAGTTTGGCTAAGACAATGAGTGAGGAAATTTTTGCCATGATCACTGCCTCTGCCATCTTTTTTGTTTTTTGTACTTTCCCCTCTGGAAAGAAGAGATGATTGGCAGAAGTGTTGAGAATCACTCCCAAGTGCACAAGGTTTTGAGCTGGGATGAGGGAACTCTTGCTGAGAATGACAACGAACCCATGACTTTGAAGTGAACTGATCACTTCTGAGTAACCATATGGGACCTGGACTCTGAACTGGAATTTTTCAGGAGGTCATCTAAGTATGGATAGATGTGGATTCCTCTTTCCATGATACGGATGATCAGATTTATAAACATTTTTGAGGATACTTTGAGGTGGATGATCACCCAA
Organism: Lepidodactylus listeri; assembly: GCA_029233225.1. Taxonomy (NCBI): domain Eukaryota; kingdom Metazoa; phylum Chordata; class Lepidosauria; order Squamata; family Gekkonidae; genus Lepidodactylus; species Lepidodactylus listeri. Next base: position 93,553,680 of record JARCFY010000001.1, read on the forward strand.
ATGATAGAGCTCTGAATTGAAGATGAAGATCTTCCACACAGAACCTGAGAAACTTTCTGTGGGCATCCAGTATGGGGATATGGAGATATGCCTCTGTGAGATCTATAGATGTTAAGTAGTCTCCTGATTGCAGAGCTCTGTGTTTCCATGTGGAAGTGTCAACGTTTGATGTATTTGTTTAAGAACTTCAAATCCAATATGGCTCTCCAGTCTCTATTTCTCTTTGAGACAGTGAAGAAAATAGAATTCCCTGACTCTTTTCCAACTCTGGTACTGGCTCCTCTGCTCGGATGTCCAGAAGACATTGCACCGCCTTGAGTGTTACACTCCTCTTGGTTAGGTTTTGATGCAGGGGAGACGGCATGGTGTTACAGCCTGGCGATACACTGCTTCCCTGTTGACCATCATCCATCATTCTCTTGTTGATACTAAGTATCTTGTCCCAGATTAAGAAAAGTGGGAGTGGCATCCAAAAGCCGAAGGAATTACCCTCCTGGTGGCCAGGATACCTATCCAATATAAGGGGTGGAGTGGATAGTGGAATGTTGCTGTGTATGAATATACCCCTGTGGCTATGTTTGTAGGGGAAGATTTGGCCAAACATGTACTTCAATGGCAGGAAGGACAAAATGGAGGTAATGGCTGGCACCACACAGAAGGAGAAGCAGGCAGGCCATTAAAAGGGACAACTGAATCAGTACACTTTCCCAAAATGGTGTGTAAAGAGGAGAGAGAGGCTGAAGATGACAAGCGGAGGGGAAGAAGATCTTCACAGGGTCAGGGTCCTAAGGAACCAGAACAGTCAAAGAAACTGTTTATTGGTGGCCTAAGCTTTGAAACTACCGATGATAGTTTAAGGGAACACTCTGAAACATGGGGCACAGTCACCGACTGTATGGTGATGAGAGACCTAGAGACAAAATGTTCCCATGGGTTTGGTTTTGTGATGTATTCTTATGTGGAGGAGGTAGATGCTGCAATGGCAGCTTGACCACGTAAGGTTGATGGACGTGTGGTGGAACCAAAGAGAGCAGTTTCCAGAGAAGGTTCTGTGAAACCCGGTGCCCACTTAACAGTGAAGAAGATATTTGTAGGGGGAATTAAAGAAGACATGGAAGAATATAATTTAAGATAATATTTTGAAAAATATGGCAATATCAAACCATGGAAGTAATGGAAGACAGGCAGAGTGGAAAGAAAAGAGGGTTTGTTTTTGTGACGTTTGATGATTATGATACAGTTGACAAAATTGTTGCTCAGAAATACTACACTATAAATGGACATCTGTGAATTGAAAAAAGCCCTCTCCAAGCAAGAAATGCAGACTGCTACTGTTCAGAGAAATCGTGGAAGTAGTTTAGGAAGCTTCATGGGTTGTGGAAGCTTTGGAGGTTTTGGCAGCAGAGATGGAAGCTTTGATGGCAGAAAGGCCTATGGTTGTGGAGGTGGCATCAGATAGTCAAGCTTAGCACTCTTAAATTCCTACAGTGGAGCTTGGCCATGCAAGACTTTGACTTTGAGACAGAGCACATCCCAGGGTCTGTGAACAAGGTAGCTGATGCCCCATCCCGCAAAGCCTGTGGTGATTAGTTTGCTGTATATAGTTACTATCTGATGTTTCCCTCTGTAGTGTTTACCCATGTTTTCCACTTGGAGTAAGAGGTGGTGCTTGGAAAGAAGAGATAAAAGCCCTTACCCAAAGGGGGAGGGGGTTCACTCCTAAAGAGCAGAGCTGAGGAGAGGGTGCTGCAGACAGAGTGATCCCTCATCTAGAAGTGGTGAGTCAGCTTGAAGCCAGTCACCTAGACAGCTGGGAACAGTCCAGATGGATGTGTCAAGGTTCTTTTTGTTTGTTTGACTACCTACCGTTACTATTCTCATTATTCCAGATACTATTTGAAAACCATTTGTTACTATACCTCTTAAATAAAATTGCTTATTATTTTGCCAGGGTCCTCACACCTCATTCAGCTGCATAGAAAGTACAACCTATTGGGAAAGAGTGGACCAAATGGGCCCTCTTGTGGAGACCCATACCAGAGTGGTAGCAGCCTACAGAGTTTCCCTGGTCCCCTGCTTATGACACCTCCTATCCCTTACTTTTTAAAATTTTGTCTCTTTCCTGCCCCTTTCACATCCTGGCACTAATGGAGGCTTGGAATCCTCAACAATGCTGCTTGTGGATTTCCCTAGAAATCCCCACAATGGCCACCAAGATCTCACAATACAGTCTCACAAAACCTCAGTCCCATATTTTTCTTTTAAATAACCCAGATATTTCTAGTATGATGGAAGGGGGCCCCTCTAGCTCCTGATTGATTTTTATATTTACAATATATTTACAATATACATTTCATATCTTTCTGCAAGCCCAGGGAAAAAACCCTGGCCCCACTCAATTTCTGATCTAGAATCGATGTCCAATTTCTGAATTTGATACAATAATGTATAAACTAGAGAATCTTAACGCATTCTTTTCAAAACTGTTTTGATGTTCACGGTTGAAAAAGTCCTGAAAAAGTCACCTGCATTATATGATCTCAGCAGCCTTTTCCACTTACAGCCAATAATGTAACCAAACATCAGTAAGTGGAGGTAATGTCTCACTGCTGTATATCCCAACAGTATTGTTTAAAAAAAAGTCTGACATGGGGGTTGCCTTGTTCAAGCTGCACATGAAAATAGGTATTTGAAATTGTAGGAGGAGCTGAAGTATGAAAAGAATAAAAACTTGAAAGTAACGTTAATGGAAGGTCAAGGAAAAGTAGAAAGCAAGTGGATTTGGTGATGCAAGCAGCTAAAATTGTGGTAGGAATAAAAAGCACAGGGGCTTTTCAGAAATTCAGATAAAGTAGTTCTGGTTGATTTGGATAGAATATCAGACAGCCAACTAGCAAAAAGATGTTCAGGACTCAGGAGCACTTGGCAGTACGGACTGTAAGAAATTCAGCAAAATGGAAAGTAACTTTTACCCTGTTTTTTGGTTGATCCATATACACTTTCCCACAGTGGGTAAAGTTAGATAATTCACAGCCCAGATTAAATAAAAACACTAATCATCCAAGAAATCAATGTAGGTGTTTAACACCCAGTATGCTTGTGGTACTAAATATAATGATAATTAGCAGCATCCACATATCACTCCTCCTACAAAGCACTGATACTGTAAGCAAAAGTGCAAATTTGGAGCCTGACATATGTTTTGCCCTGAGAGGGGCAGGGAAAATCAATGATTAGCAGAATAAAATGGTATGTTCAAAACAAAATCACCAATTCCTCTAACACTTAGGAGAGGAGCTGAGAAACTAGAAGGAAAACATAACATAATTCTAAGATATAGCTAGCAAGAAAATCAAGAGGAGAAAAGCAACCTAACTACAGAGTAGAACTAAGTATTAACAAGTGGGGACCCACATGAAACTTGTGGGAGCAGCTCTCACCCCCCCACCTCTAATTCTTTCCCTTTCCCCCTACTTCTCTCACACTCTTTCTCCTTCCTGCCACCCCTTCTCTCTCTCCCCCCCCATGCCCGTCACTTCCTTTCTGCCCCTCCATCACTCTTTCTGCCCCGTCACTCTCCTGGCCTCACGCCTACTCCCCCCCTCCCCTAGCAGCAGTCACTCTCCAGGAATCAGATTGCCCAGATACAGAGGTCAGTTCCTTTTAGGGTTGCCAGCTCCATATTGGGAAATTCCTGGAGATTTGGGGTAGAGCCTTGAGAGGATGAAGTTTTAGCTTGGAAGTGACCTCAGCAGGGTATAATACCACAAACTCCACTCTTCAACGTAGCCATTTTCTCCGAGGGAACTGATCTCTGTCATTTGGAGATCAGTTGTAATTCCAGGAGATCTCCAGGCCTCACCTGGAGGTTGGCAAAATTAGTTCCCCTGAAGGAAATGACTGCTTTGGAGGATAGCCTCTATGGCATTGTATCTGTCTGAAGTCCCTCCCTGCTTCAATTCCCACCATCCCCAGGCTTCACCCATAAAATATCCAGGAATTTCACAACCTGGAGTTGGCATCCCTATCTCCTTCCTACCCAACAGCTAACCTACCTTTATCTGCCCCTCTGTCTTTAGCTTTCCGTCTGCTTTCTCCTTGCAGCCTCTACTAAGGAAAACTATGGTCTTTCTCCACAGTGGGGACTAAAGAAGTTGATGTTATTCTCGCCTCCTTTTTATCCACACAACAACCCTATGAAGTAGGTTATGTGACTGGTTCAAAATCACACACTGAAGCTTCCACAGCAAAATGGGGCTCTAAACTTGGATCTCGCAAACCCTACTCTGAAGCTCTGACCATTATACTACACTCATAGGGTGGCTACTGTTGAACAGTAGCAAGCAGCTAGGCCTAGTTGAATCATGCAAGTCATGTGGTATCAAGTCACCCAGATGGTACTGCTAGGCCTAGGTTTGCCAGCCTCCAGGTGGGACCTGGAGATCCCTTAGGATTACAACTGAACTCCAGACAACAGAGATCTGTCCCCCTGGAGAAAATGGGTGAACTCAGTGGCATTATTTCCAGCTGAGGCCTCTCCCCTCCCCAGACTCTGCACTCCTCAGACTTCACCACAGAATCTCCAGGAATTTCCCAACCTGGAGCAAGCAATCCTAGTCCCAGGCCTGGCTCCAACCCCCCTGCTATTTAGATCCAGTCCTGCTTTTTGCTTCCTCCCCCCTTCCCCCCCCCCACTGCTAATGCAGTGGGGCCTGGAGTAGATCCCTGCAGCAGCCATTTCAAAAGGTATTGGGAGGGAATTCAACCCTCCCCAAGGGCTTTTAAAAACACCTTTTGAATTTTTCTGCAGACACATGGAGTTTCCTGAGTCGGCAGAAAAACCGGTTGGAGGAGAGTGTGCCCCCTATCTGTGGAAATAAGTATCCACACACAGATAGGGGACTGTTTAGAATTATACAGATATATAGATGTATATAGAATTAGATATATATAGATATATAGATACACACATATATAGATATATAGATACACACAAGACCCTACATAACAGAAAAGGAGAAACTGAATAAAACCCAGAAATACCATTTTCAAAGGTAGTCTGATACAGCAATCTCCAACGTGATGTTGCCTGATGTTTTCACTGACGCCAGCTTCATTTTAGGGATAAAACGGAAGGCTTTTGAACAAAATGGGGGGGGGGGGGGAGTTTTTCACTGCTCTTACAGGCTGACTTGCTAGCAAAGTGCTGAACTTATTTCAGGCAGGCACCTAACACAGTGAGTCCTTGGCTGGGCCATCAACACAAACTTTCTTATGCCTGTTGGCTTGACAATCATGGATGCTGAGACACTGACAAATTGCAATCAGTACTCAAACTAGGCTTCTTTAAAATGTCCACTTTTTGTAGTTAATCCTCTCTTTTGATGGACTCAAAAATTTGCCCACAAGCAGTATTGCATCTGCTCAGTGGCAGCATTTGGAACAGCTGGTAATTGCTGAGAACACATGTTTGATTACTGTGTCCTGGGTTATCATGGGATTTCTCTTTTAAGAATGGCTAAGTTTGCCCAGATTCCCTTCTTTTCCCTCTTCCAGTCTAATACACAAAGACAATGAACTTCAACCTCTGGGTCAGGTCATTCAGGTTGGTCACAAGCACTTACAGAGTTTTTGAAAGCAAGGGTACCATACTTCCTCATTTTTCATTTGCACACTGAAAATAAAAGTAGGACAGAAAGGCAAGGTCACTCAGTAGTAAAGAGCATGGTTATCCCACCAAAGGTGAGTTAAATGAGCATTCTGAGTGTATTTGGTTTGGAGGGCACAGCTGAGTACATGAAATGAACTTGATCAAAGATTCCTCAGCTGCTGAGGTGAGTGCCTTCGAGAAAAGGAACAAAAATAAACAAAACAAAAATGATTGGAAACAGTATGTAGACAAACAGGATTAATAACTTCACAGTAAAAAAACAGTTTTAAAACTGATTATGGTTTTGAACAAGGAAACACAATCAGCTTTACCAGTTTCTAATGAGGGGGCAAAGGGCGGGGAGATTGGAGTTTGGGAAAAATTGAACTACAAAGACTTCCAAAATACCAATGAATAAATTTCAATAAATCAGGGTCGAAGCTGATTAACAAATAAAGATATTTAATAAATATAAATATTTTCAAGATGTGGATTATTTATTAAAAGACTGTAGAAAAAAGTTAGTGTCTACTATATCAAAAATTCATTTTCTTGTTAAATAATGCTGCATGAGTATTCTGGACCATGACTGAAAGTTAGCTATTACTATGCGCTGGTGTTTACAGAATCCCCTGCCCCCGCTCTGGAGGAAAGTGCTGAAAGCCCCGGAGCACAAAGAGCTATAATGGATAGCATTTGATTCCTCTTGCCCACAGGCTCTGTTTTGTTTTGTTTTTAACTCCATTTTAGATATGAACTCATGGGGCACCCATAAAAATTAGTTTTGCCTTCAACTAGATAGAGGCGATAATATATTTAAGACTCCATGAGTGGAAAACCTCTCAAAACGGGAAGATAAACTTGCTCTAAACGGGAAACCTCTGATAAGTCTATGAATGTTGAAATAAATATTTCTACTGGATACTAACTACAAATGCATTGTGGAGAGTCTCAAAACAGCTTCATTGTACTTGCCACCTTGGCTTGTATAAGTAAACAGTCCTTTGTATGTCCAGAGTTTTCATTATTATTATTTTCTGTAATTCTGTAAAATATATTGTTATCACAGGATTATATAATTTCGAACTCTGAAATAAAGAGATTTGAATAGACATAAATCATACAAGCAAATACCCAAGACTATGAAATACAGACAGTTATTTAAAAATCATAAGATTAGAAGTGGTTTAGCTGACAAGCCCAATATTCACCAAAAAGAATCCCAGCTCATCATACAGTCAAGTGAAGGGCATTTCATTTCTGAAAGATGCTCAGGCTTTGCTGGAATCCCTGCCCCATAAAGGTATCATTAAAAGCCTTCTGCTAACTACAGATATTACAACAAGTCATGGAAAACAAAGTAGGCTTGAGGGCAAAAGGGCTGCATTTCTTTTATAGTATCCTTGTGATCTGTCTACAGTGTTATACACTCAGTACAGATGCAGCACCTCTGATAACAAGTTTCTGGTCACAAAGAACCAGGATGTCACATTCGGCTCAGAAGAAAGTTTCTTCCCAAACTATCATGATAAACCAAGTTTGAGTCCAGTGGCACCTTTAAGACTAACAAGTTTGTATTCAAGGTATAAGATTTCGTGTGCAAGCACACTTCTTCAGAAACAGTACAGATACAGTACACCTGAATCTATTTCAGAAAGAGCACGCTGCAACTGTCAAGTCTCATCTATCCTTTGGCTGCAGTAATATTCCTGTTCGTGGCTGTAACAGTTTCATCAAGAGAAAGAGACCTGAAATAAACTGAATAATCACACAGAATTAAGAGATATCCTCTGGATAGTACATGACAGCAGTAAAACGACCAGTGGACTTACCGTGAGGGGTCCTTCTCCTCTGAGGGTTGGAGGACATCTTGTGGGTGATTCCCACCTATCTTCAGGGAGGCAGGACTAAAACAAACTTCTTCCTGCTTCCTGTGGTGGGAGTCGCCCCAGGATCAGTTCGGGTGCTCCTAAAGCTGGATGAACTACTCTACATCGAATATATGAAAGGAAAACAACTCAACAATGCTGTTAATACATGTAACAGGAAGTGAAGAAAAAACAGGAAGAAGATAATACTTTCTCCCCCAATTATATACAACTTTGGTTATGATGAAATAGGTATCAAACAACCCAACCTCGGTGAACTCTCTCTATTTCCCTCCTTACTGCACCACATTGTTCGCGTTGACTTGTGGTCACATCACAACTTCTTAGAGGTGAGGACTTGTCTGCAGGATATTGATGACGACCCGGGAGGGCCAAGATGTCCTCCAACCCTCAGAGGAGAAGGACCCCTCACGGTAAGTCCACTGGTCGTTCTTCCTCTGAGGTGGAGGCCATCTTGTGGGACCTCCCAGAGCAGTGGTCCTAAGCTTGGGGTGGGTGGTCGTCATCTGTTGAAAAAACTGCTTGTAACACACGACGTCTGAATGCGGCGTCCGCCGATGCATATGTGTTGATTTTATAGTGGCGTATGAACGTGGTTGGCGAAGACCAAGTCGCGGCTCTACAGACTTCCTCTATGGAGGCCCTGTTGTTGAATGCTGTACTCGTGGCTGCACTTCGGACGGAATGGGCGGTGATGCCCTTTGGAACTAAGAGGTTCATACTTTTGTATGCTTCGAGAATGCATGCCTTGATGGTATAGCCTATGGAAGCTGTGGACATTTTCTTCCCTGTATGAGGGGGGGAAACATTGATAAACATTGCCTCTGTTCTCCTGATGGACGACGTTCTAAGAATGTAACATTTCAGGGCTCTTCTGACGTCTAAGGTGTGCCACGTCCTTTCCAACGGATGGGAAGGGTTTGGAGAAAAGGAAGGCAGAAAGATTTCCTGCGTCCTATGGAATCTAGTGTTTATTTTTGGACAGAAGGATGGGTCCGTTCGAAGAATCACTTTGTCCTTGTGAAACACACAGAGGTCGCTTCTGATTGAAAGAGCGCCTAATTCTGAGATCCTTCTTGCTGAGGTAATTGCTACGAGAAATAATGTCTTCATCCTCAGGAATTTGAGTGGTACGTTTGACAGGGGCTCAAATGGCTTTTTGGTTAGAGCTGTAAGGACGGGGTTCAGTCTCCAAGTTGGAAATCTGTGACAGGTTGGTGGGTCACTGTGGGATGCACCTTTGAGGAAACGCCGAATATGTGGGTGTTGTGATATCGGTAGGCCCTTATATTGGGGAAGGACTGTAGACAGCGCTGCCATCTGTCTTCGAAGGGTGGAAGCCTTAAGGCCGGTCTTCCGTCCGTCCTGAAGAAAGGCCAAAATGGTTGCAACCCGTGGATGGAGTGCATCCACCTTCTTCCTTCGAGCCCAACGGACGAACGCTTTCCATGTTACATTGTAAATTCTAGTAGTGGAAGGTTTCCTTGAAGCCAGGATAGTGTTGATGATGGAGTTATCGTATCCTAGCCTGAGGAATTTTTGCCTTTCAACCTCCACGCGGTCAGTTGAAGCCATCCCGGATCTGGGTGATGGATCGGGCCCTGATGCAGCATGTCTTCCGAGACGGGTAGTTTGAAGGGCGGGGCCACTGACAGCTCCTGAAGTGATGTGAACCATGGACGACGAGGCCAATAAGGTGCCACTACTATGATTTCCGCCCTCGATGTCCTTATTTTCCGGATCAGCCTCGGGAGGACCGGTAGGGGAGGGAATGCATAAAGAAGTTCCGCAGGCCATGGAGATAGAAGTGCGTCCGTTCCTTCCGCTGACGGATGAAAGAACCTGGTATAAAATCTGACCAGTTGAGCATTGGTTGGGGACGCGAAAAGATCTACTTGAGGGGTTCCCAGTTTTGATGCAATCAGATTGAAGATGCTCCTGTGAAGAGACCATTCTCCCTCTTGAATGGCTTGGCGACTCAGCCAATCCGCCTGGATGTTGGTAGACCCCTTCACGTGTTCCGCCTGTAGGGATGCCAGGTTGGTCTCCGCCCATCTCAGGAGAAGGTCGGCTTCTCTGGATAGAGCCGTCGATCGGAGACCCCCTTGTTTGCTCAGATAGGCCTTGGCCGAGATGTTGTCCGTCCTGATGAGTACGTGCTTCTGCTGTATCTGAGAGGCGAAGTGGAGTAGGGCCAGGCGGACAGCTCGCAGCTCCAGTAGATTGATTGGGAGCGCTGTTTCCGAGGCGGACCATTGACCTTGAACTGGTTGTTGAAGTAATGTGGCTCCCCAGCCATTCAGGCTGGCGTCCGTGAAGATTTGTATCTGGTCCTGAATCCAGAACGATCTGCTGTGCGTTAGATTTGACTTTCTGGACCACCATCTTAGACTTGACTTGACCGATAATGGTACCTTTAGGGAAAGTTCCATCTTCAACGCGATGCAGTTTTGGTAGGGTCTGAGAAATTTCTGAAGAACCCTGGAGTGGAATCGTCCCCACTGGAGGGTGTTGAAGGACGAGACCATGAGGCCCATCATTCTGGTCAGCAGAGAAAGGGATGAGAACCGCGCCTTGATGATTTGCAGGGCTATCCCTTGGACCTTCTTTGCCTTGGACGCCGGAAGGAAGAGTTTCGCAGAGTGAGTGTCTAATATGACTCCCAGGTGTTCTAGCCGTTGGGTTGGGCTCAGGGAACTCTTCTGTTCGTTGATGAGGAAACCGAAGTGCCGTAAGCACTGGATGGTCTTGTAGATGTCTCTGTGGCATTGGTGCCTTGACGGAGAACGCAGCAGCAGGTCGTCCAAGTAGGGATGAATGTGGATGCCCTGTTTTCGCAGGAGGACCACGGGATGGACTAGGGTTTTTGTGAAGACCCTTGGGGCCGAGGACAGGCCGAATGGGAGGGCTCTGAACTGCAGGTGGGTCTCGCCTACGCAGAAACGCAAGAATCTCCTGTGCTGGGGAGATATCGGAATATGGAGATAGGCTTCCGTCAAGTCTACTGAAGCCAAGAACTCGCCTGGTTGTAGTGATTCTGCGATGGACCGCAGGGTTTCCATGCGGAAATGCCGTAGGTGCACGAATTGGTTCAGAAATTTTAGGTCCAGGATGGCTCTCCAATCCCCATTCTTTTTGGGGACGGTGAAGAAGATGGAGTACACCCCGGTCTGGTGTTCTTTCGGCGGCACTGGTTCTACGGCCTGAATTTGGATCAAATGTTTCATAGCTGCAAGAGTTCTGTTTTGTTTTTCTCTGTTGCGTTGAAGTGGTGAAGCCAGGAAGCGTTGTGGTGGAAGAGACCGAAATTCGATTTTGTAGCCTTCGGAGACGAGTTCCGCGGTCCAAGCGTCTGGTTGGGAGGTTAACCGGGCCTGGCTGAAAATAGATAGTCGACCTCCCACCGGTGGTTCTAGATAGTCACGCTTTAAAGGACTTGGGGTCACCGCCCTTGTCCGGTCTGTTTCCGGGGTTTCTGCCGAAGCGGTTACTGTTGAAGCCTCCTCTGCGAAAGGACTGCCTGTTGGAGTTCCAAGAGGGGCGTCTGTAATCCTGACGTGGGCGGTAGGGCGAGTTGAAGGGATGAAAGGACGAAGAAGTTGATGGTGAACCCGCTGGTCTTCTATCAGAGGGGCGAATGGTTTTGGGTAAGGCTTTCTTCTTGTCACGTGTTTCCACGAGGATCTTGTCTAATGAGTCCCCAAACAGCTTTTTTTCCCTGGTAAGGGTATGATGACACCGTGGCCTTGGACTGGTAGTCTGCTGGCCATGATCTTAGCCACACTGTACGTCGTGCCGCGGCCGCCGTGGACATCGCCCTGGCTGAGAAGACCATGGAGTCGAGAGTTGCATCCGCTGTGAAGGATATCGCCTTAAGCAATCTGTTGGCCCCTTCCAGTAGCCCACGATTGTTCTCCGGTATCATCTGGATCAGTTTGCGCATCCAGACTATTGATGCTCTAGATACTGTGGACGCTGCTGAAGATGTCCTGATGGCTAAGGCGTTTGCCTCATGGGACCGGCGAAGGGCAAACTCCGCCCTTTTATCCAGACTATTGCGCAGTGTGCCGTGGCCATCCTCAGCGACTAGACCAGTTGACTGCAGAGCTGCCACAGGTGCGTCCACCACAGGGACCTGTAAAAGTTCTGTAGCAGAGGCATGCATTGGGTAAAGCCTTTTAGTAATATTGGGGAAGGCCCTTGTAGATAAGGGGTTTTCCCATTCAGCTTTCACTTTCCTAACATAGAAACCGGGGAAAGGGAAAGCTATTTCAGAAGGATCCACTGGGGGGAAAAACTCATCAGTGATTTCTGATCCCTCTTCATTGCTCTGAGGATCAGGAGCCGGGTTAGAGGCCTTATTGCCATATTTTATGTGCAAGGCTGACAGGGTCTTAGTAAGCAAGAACTGGAGGTCCTCAGTTCTAAAAAAGCGGAAGGACTGGTCTTTTGGAAGAGTAGGCTTAGGTGCCAAGTCTTCCCTGTCTTTATCCTCATCAGAGGAAAATTCACCCTCCTCCTTATCACTTGAATAGTGAGATGCATCATCCCCTTGGAGACTTTGTCTGTCATGGGGGCAGGTTTTCTTGGCTGTGCTCTTCTGAGCAGCCTTAGTGGGCCACTTCCCCTTGTTCCCTTGGGGAAGGCGCGGAGGTGGTGAGGGGGAGGGCGAGGTGGGTGAAATAGGACGTCCCTTGGCCCTGTGGAATAAGGCTATCTCCTCCCTCATCGCTTTCTTAAGGAAGGCTATGGCTGCCCTAGAAAAGAGAGGGGATCCCCCATCTACGTTACCCATCTGCTGGTCTTCTTCATCGTCTCCTCATTCCCTGCTTCCTCCTCCTCCTCCTCGTGGGTGAAACTTTCTTGGATCAGGCGGACCTGATCCTCCCCGGTGTAGCAATTAGCCTCGGGGTTCGCCAGTTGCGGGAGTATGGAAGGTAAGCCCTCCCCGGCTTGATAAGATTCACGGCTTGATTGCGCCGAAATGGCTGCCGCCGGATGCCGCTTTCGTTTTTGTTTTCGCGGCTGTGCGAGTGCTGGCCGTTTGTTTGGCGCGCTTTTTTGCACTGCCGCCGCTGTGCCCTTCCCCGGGCTCTTCAGGCTCCGCTTGCCTCTTGTGCCGGTCGGCGCCGTTCGTTTCGCCAGCGCGCTCCCGCGCATCCATCTGGCTCGTTGCGGAGGTCTCTCCGGCGGTGGCAAGTTCTCCGGTCTCCGTGAGTGGAGACGCTACTAGTCGCTTCCCCCTCGGGGGGGGTGGATAGGAGGGGAAGAGAGAGAGAGCGAAGAGGCTTTTTTTTTGTTGTTGGGGGGGATATAGAGAAGAATATATAGGAGAAATAGGGTAGGAAAAGGAGACAAGAGATCTAAGCTGTAGGTTTTAGGTGTTGAGCAGAGCCAACACCAAGCTGCTCTCCCTTCTGAGGCAGGAAGCGAACTGATCCTGGGGCGACTCCCACCACAGGAAGCAGGAAGAAGTTTGTTTTAGTCCTGCCTCCCTGAAGATAGGTGGGAATCACCCACAAGATGGCCTCCACCTCAGAGGGAGAACAGAATACTATAAAGCAACCCAGAAGAGGAGTCAACAGGAGTTTCAGCATAGTTTGGTATGAAGAGACAAGGTACATCTACCAAGAAGCCAGGCCACTGGGAACCACTAGGACAACAACTGTCTACTCACACATGACTACTTTTTATCTGGAACCAGGACTGGATCTGCTCAATTCTCAGGCCCTAATGACCTTGGGACTCAAGATGTAACATTTCTTGAAATTCTGAAGCTTTGAGGGGAAATATTTTTTACAGTCCCCACCCCTGAAAAAAATGACATTTGGGGAAATTTTAATTATATGTAGTAGTTTTGTATCAAACCTAAACTTTTACTGATTGAACAACATGAAATGTATCAATTATAACTTGGTCGGCATAAAACACTGTATTATTCTAAATTCCAAAACTATGCTGAAGTATATTTTCTTTCTCTATAAGAGAGCTCAAGTATACCCAAGAAGCAAACTGCTGCCCCCTGTGCTACCATAACAAATGTATCTACGATCTCTGCTATCTGAGAATCATGAAATACAAAAATTGAATATAAGAACATATGAACATAAGGCAGAAAAATTTCTGTAGTAAACAAAAGAAAGCATGCTTGGACAGAGAGTCACAGAATCACAGTAAGTAGGCAGACCTGCCAGTATGTTTGGATATTAAGGTGAACTTTATAATACTGAAAACACTTCACTCTTTAACGATGTATTATAATTAAACAGATCATAGAATAATAACTGTAGCCTCTGTAAAATTTAGAATATTCTCAAGCTTTGTTATGCTGTATGTTTGGAATCAGTGAAATGTTTTGTAAAAGAAGTTTTTTTCTCATTCAAAAAAGAAATTTTTTTAGAGGAGTTTGTTTTTTGCAGTATTCCCCAAAATCCCAATTTTTTATTTTGGAAATTTTTTTTTTCAAGCTGTACATTTTGAGTGTGAAAACCCTTGCCTTAAGAAGCATTTTACACATTTTAAAAGAAAATATTTCATAGGAGGTTTTTTTCCAGTGCTCCTGCAAATTATCCAATTTTTCCATTGGAAAACTGAAAAGTCCATGGAAAACACACACACATATACACATACACACCGAAGTTCTTCTGTGTCACTCAACGTCACATTCTGCCTTACAAAACAAGCCACATCTGACACTTCTTGTCTTAATGCCTCAGTCCTAAAGACACACTGAAGTTCCACTGTCTTGACTTGGAATGTAGTTAGGCTCAGTGTTTCAAAAACAAGTAGGTAAAGACAAACTATAATACATTAAAGTTACCTCTCACTATGGTTAGAAACATAACTTCAGAAAAACAGTAGAGTTAAGCTGCAGTGGGCATCAGTTTCCCTATATCAAAGTTTCATTAGAAAGTTAACCACAACTGAAGATACATCCTAGGACATGGGTTGCCAACTCTTTCTTTAATAACAGCTACTTCTGAGCAATTAAAATATAAAAATATCCTGGGCTACTCATCTCCAACCCCAGCACATTACCAAATTTTATTATTTCCTAGAAAGAAGAACATGGACTAGGAAGAGCACCAAAAGCAAAGCAACACAGAGAAAAATCCTGTGAAATAACTCCCCCCCCCCCCCCCCCGAAAGCCTAAAAGTCCTTTTTAGTCCTTTCCCAAGTTCTTCTAGGGGCACAAAAGCTACTCTGCAGCAGCTGGAGAGCTACCACAAGCTCATAAGCTATCTGTTGGAGGTCCCCTATCCTGGGGACACAGTACCTGGCTCAAGTTTTAAAAAGGTCTCCATGAATGAAGATACACAAATTGTTTTTGGCGATAACTATATAAAACTTATGTAATTACTTTAAATGAAGCACATTCAGGGAAACTCTTACTAATTATGTTTTAAATGGTGACTGAACCCACACCAGGTTAAAGACTATTTAACATTAACTGCTACTGAAACCAAAATAATGCCAAGAATCTGTCAAACACACATACACAAAGCACAGCAGAAGTGTGCACACACAAAAGCTTATACCCAGTATAAAACTATGTTAATCTTAAAGGTGCCAATGGACTCAAACTTTGTTCTGTTGCTTCAGACCAACACAGCTACCCAGTATGGCCATTTAGCAATACCCCTGCCTATCTTTGGCTTCCTTAAAGAAAGACCCCTCTTAAATCCAATATAATCTATTTATAAACCCAAACTGGAGAGATTATTGGGCATTGGCAGCATGGCAAAATACACGTTTGGTACTTGCTGCCACAGAAGCCCAAATACAAAAAAACCAGCTCCCTGTCTAGGATTTAACTTGTGCCACAACTTTAAAAAAAAGATTCAATCCTGGAATCTGTTCTAAACTCTAAAAATGAGCCATAAATCATATGAAGGGATAAGTAAATACCTCAGAAAGTACATGCATACTAAACACCATTTTGTACCCAGAGAATTTATTGCCTTTTTGTCTGCCCTGAACCTATTTCCCCCATCATTTCATTCGGCAACCCTGATTTATAGTATTACAGAAGAGGGAGAAAAAGCTCCCTATATGCACTTTCTCCACTCCATACATAATTTTATGAACCTCTATCATATCTCCTCTTAGACATCTTTATTCTAGAATGAAAAGTCCCACTCTCCACTTTTTCCTCAAAAGAAACCCCCTAATGATCTCAGTTGCCCTTTTTTGTACTTTTTTCAACTCTGCAGTATCCTTTCTGCAATACAGCTACCAGAACGGCACACAGTATTCTAAATGGGGCCAGACCATCTCTTTATATAATAATTCTCTGCATGGTGGTGGCATGCTCCTGAAGATTCCACACACCACCCCAGCCTTTGGTCCCCTGACCTGTCAATCAGAAGCTGTCCCTATCCACTGGCTGTGAATACTCTCATGCCATTGGCTGGGTCTGCTCCTCTTCCCCACCCACTCCTTCAGCCTCTGTGCCCTGTCAGAATTTCCGGCAGACTTATTTTGCTCTTGACGAAGACACTTCTCCAGCTTCCTTCCTGTCGGGGGATTAACTGTTACCTCAGTGGCTGTTGGTAGGTGAAATGAAATGGCAGTTACCAGTGTTTATAAGATAGCTGCTGCCTGTGGTTTGTTTTAAATGTTCCCCCATAAGGTTCAACTGTTACCTGAGTGGCTGTTAGTAGGTGAAACAAAATGGCAGTTACCTATGTTTATAAGAGGGGCTTCAGAGCACGGTAGAGGCTGCAGGTGGGGGGGGGATGGAAACCTGAAGAGTGAGGGGTAAATTAAGGTAGGTTGATGCTTGGCTGGGAAGGAGATGGGGTTGCCAACTCCAGGGGGGGAATTCCTGGAGATTTGAGGGCTGGAGCCTGGAGAGGGTGAGGTTTGAGGAGAGGTGGGGCCTCAGACAGGTACAATGTCATAGACTCTGCCCTCCAAACCAGCTATTCCCTCTTGGGGAATCACTGCTGCCAATCTCCAGGTGAGGGCAGGAGATCACTCAGAATTACAACTGCTCTTCAGGTACCAGAGAACAGTTCCCCTGGAGAAAATGATGGACTCTGTGTCCTTATACCCTGCTGAGGTTGCCACAGCGAATTAACACTGAGTGCCCAATGCCTTGACACTCTCAAAGAGCCTCTTTCTAGAGCCCGTTGTATTTATTCCCACAACGGGCCTTATTTCTTGTCTATATATATAAAAGAAAGTCCCCTCACTGTAAAATCAACACCCAGGCCATACCACTGGACCTAGAAACACCAAATTTGGGGAGAGCGCTCCTACCATGGCGTAGGTGCTCACTAAGAAGGGATTTTTAGAAATTCGATCCCTAAGTGGGTCAAAAGAGGAAAAATGTGCTCCCCTCATTGATTCCTATGTGGCTGCTTCCTTGCACCCCCCACTCTCTAACTGGTCAGCTGCAAAGCTCAGCATTCTAAGGTAAAAAAACAGTTACAGGAGACTCCAGAGAGCTAACAGCAGTTGAGGAAATCTGGAATGGCCAACAACCACCTGTGAGGTGCAGTGACACTACTGGCCCAGTTTCGTTGATAGCTTCCAACACACTCCCACTCACCTCCTACACCTAACAGGCGGTTGTCTATCAGGTGCAGCAGCAGTTGCCGGGTGCTTAAAGCCATGAGGGAGCCCACCCCAGCAGTAACGCCTTAGTGATCCTGCTCGCCCCACCTCCACAGTGGCTTCTAATACTCCTCCCCCTCCCCTTCCTACACTGGACAGGCAGCTAGCTGCCTGTCAGGTGTAGGAGAGGAGGTGGTATGCTTACAGCCGCCAGGGAGGTTTGCTCAGCAGGATTGCATTAGCCCTGCTGCTGGCCCAGCCTCCCAGATACCTTTAAAACATAATCCCCCCCCACACACACACACACCCCAGACAGGCAGGTGTCTGTCAGGTGTCGGAGCAGGGCCTGGGTACTTTAATGCTACAAGGAGGTGGCAACTTAGGAATGCAGCAAAGACATTTGCACATAGTACTCCTGCAGGGCACTGAGCTGTGCAGGCAAAGTACCAGCAAGATTACCCTGAGGTGCTCAGAACAACACAGTCTCCATATGAGCAAAGCAATCCAGGAACACCAGTAGGAAGGCCATCACTTTCGTGGAAGGTGGCAGGAGCTGACTTAACAGACAACTGCTTCTTCAATGGACAGTTCTATGTGGCCTGCTTCAGAGTGAGCTCACACAGCCTGGTAATCCTATTACCTGAGGGCAGACCCACCAGTGTGGTCCACAGAGAGGTCCTTCAGTAGAGAGAGAAAAAACAGTACGAATATCTCACTTCATTTTTTACACTACAATCTTCTCTATTATTATTCCTACAATTAAGCACACTAAATCCAACCTCCTTTGCCATTATAATGAATGATCAGAGAACCTAACCCTTCTATACAAGAATACTTATTCCTGGTTCCTCACCCCCTTTCTAGCAGCTTCTGTCACCTCTATCACCAATTCCTTCCCCACAGATAAACTCTCATTCTTTGGCCCTACCAAAAGTGTGTGTGTAGCAAAACTCAGTCCAGTAATCTGTTCTTACATAAAAACCCAAAGAAATCACTCTCTTTTTTCTTTCCACAAAATGTCCACATCACATCTCCATGCATTCCATATTCCTTCTTACTTAATAAATTAACAGTCCAGCTCTTCCTAAATCAGATAACCTTTGGTGTAAGAACTTGGTGAATAGTGCCACACAGTTCCATACAGTTAAATACGGAGAAGTCACACATATGTTGGGTGCATACACTGAAACATAACTAAGGGAAAGGTAAATTTTATATAGAAATAATCTGAGCACTAATTTCCATTAACATATCAGACAGCTGGTATTGTATCTAACCAATGAATACCTGTTTGTTGCATAAACATTTTGCAACTATGAAAACTGACCGAATACAGAAACTTTGCATCAGTCTGTTCCAGCAGATGACAGATGAATAGTACTACTTGACACATACATGTCAGTTTATCAGTATTAAGGAAAACTACAGAGCAGCTAAATATTTGTATATCTATAATTTACTGTTCAAATAGGAATATTCTGAAGTTAAGCAGCCCGGTATTAACATGCCAAATGTTTGATATGAAATTATAATGTATTATCCATTCGTCTACTCAAATAAAGGTATGTTACTGTTTGCATACTGTATCTTACCTGAGCACGCCAAATTATAAAAAAAATCATACTTCTCTTCAGATTTTATAAAACAAAGCCAGTAACTGATCAAACATTGTCAAATAGAAATAAACTATTGCCAGATCAGACAGGCTGACTACCATATTTAAACCCCCCTTTTCTCTCTAATGGTGACCCAAAGCAATTTCTAACAGCATTCTCCCCTTTATCCTAACAATTACCATTCTGTGAGATAGGGTAGGCTCTCTCAGATCACTCTAAGCATGATACCACCATGGGTTCTACAACCACAGAACAGCTGAGAAAACGGTGCACACACCAGTGTAAAAATTCAAATGAGCTCAAAGCTTACAATCTGTAAATTACAAGGGACTTATTAAAGCATATCTTCTCCCAGCTTTCCCAGTCCCATACAACAGCACTTCTCTGCAGAATTGGAGGCTGCACTGAGGAGAGGGAATTGGGCCACCCCTCCCTTTTCCACCACCAGAACAGGGGTAGGAAAGGCAAGTTCACCCACTTCCCCTTCCTTGATGCAGCTCCCCACACACTACATGGGTTTTGCCCAAAGGAGCTCCATAACTTCACACAATGCCTTTTTTCAGATATCACAGAGAGCTGCTATGGGAAGGTCCACTTCTCTAAGTGTAGGATTTCACCCCAACATTATTAAAACAGTATCAGAACTATCAATTTTTCTCCATACCTTACAAAACAAAGCTGTTAACTGTTCAAAAACTGCTGAATAGGAATAAACTATTGCCAGATCTGACAGAATTAGCCATCACTGAATCCTCTTTTTACCAGTCACCTAATGAGGCAAATATGTTCTTGCTGGAACAACATCTGTACACCCCCAGTAACTGGCAGTTTTGCATTTATTACAGGTAGTATTACCCGAAAGTATTCGGAAGTGACTGCATCATGGAATAACTGAAAATTATGATTAGGCTTAAGGATTTTTTTGATAATCAGCAACAAGAGGCATTAAGTATCTTCATTATAAACACTATACAAACTTAGCCCACAGCGACCCATACTTAAGTCAATGGAATTTAAGCACACATAGTTGTGAGCCAAGAGGCTGCGGTGGCTCAGAGGTTAAGACGCTGAGTTGCAGTCCAGAAGGTCGGTAGCTCAGAAATTTAAGACTCAAGTGCTGCATGACAGAGTGAGCTCCCATCTCTGGCCCCAGCTCCTGCCAACCTAGCAGTTTGAAAGCAAGAAATTTCAAGTAGATAAGTAGGTACTGCTTCAGTGAGAAGGTAACAGCGTTCTGTGCATTTCGACATTTAGTTATGCTGGCCACATTACCATGGAGAAATCTTCTAACAGCACTGGCTCTTCGGCTTGGAAACAGAGATGAGCACCGCCCCCTAGAGTCACATTCAACTGGCTTTCCAGCAAGGGAAACCGTTACTAGTTGTGAGCTGGATTATAACCCTTATTATAGACGTCAACTTCAGGGGGCTGGGGAGCTGAAGCCCCCCCCCCGAACTTTTTCAGGAGATGCTGAGCTTCCCCCGGAGGTAACCAGAAACTTGCACATCCCCTCATGTTGAAAGCGGAGGGTTTTTTTCCCCTCTGCTTTCTGTAGGATGGTTTGGGACTGGAAGGGAAGTTAGGTAGGGCAGGGGCTTGCTTCCTGGAAGCTAAGCCCCACCCCCACTCCCAGCAGCCCTCAGTTCAGCTGAAGGCTGCATGTGGCTTTCCTGCTTTATTTATTTATTTATTTTGTTCCATTTATACCCCGCCTAGCCAGCGGACCGGCTCAAGGCGGCTAACAAAACCCAGTACCATGAGGTTTACAATATAAAACGTTAAAACATTAAAATTCCCATAAAAATTCCCAAAGATGGCGACTTCACGCAGACTGCAGAGAAAGACAAGGTAAGGAGGAGGACTGGAGCTGGCTGGGGCAGCAGGGTTGGTGGTGGGGTGGACAGCCATGCTGGAGGATCGGGGGGGGGGGGGGGGAGGGGAAGGAGCCAGCATGCACATGGAGCCTTGAACCAGCTTGGCTGGTTGCCTTTCCCAGTGCAGAAAAAAGCCCTTGAGTTCATTTTGAGTTTTTTGGGGAGTGGGGGAGGGAAGGAGCTGGCTTCCACATGGAGGCTTCTGCCTGCCTGCTGGTGAGTCCAGGAGAGAGAAAAACCCCTTGAGTTTATTTTGAGTATAATTTTGTGATCTTTTAAAAATTAATTTGGTGCCACAAAGCCTTCCCCTTCTATTTACTTTCTTTGCACCCCTCTCCTTCCTTTCTTCTTCTCTCCCCATTTGCTTGCTTTCTTTCTCTCCTCCCTCCCTTCCTTGTTAAAACATCCCTAGTTAGGGTTGCCAGGTTTGCCCTAAGATTGTCCACCTCTGGGGGATGGGGGAGAGGGATGGCCCGATACAGGTTAGGAAACTCCTGGAGATTTGGGGATGGAGCCTGGGGAGGACAGGGACCTCAGCAGGGTACAATGCCATAGGCTGTGATCACACACACTAAATAATCCACTTTCAATGCATTTTCAGTGCACGTTCCAACTGGATTTTAATGTGTGTGAACTGGCAAAAACCAGTTGGAAAGTGCATTGAAAGTGGATAGAAAGTGGATTACTTAGTGTGTGTGATCACAGCCATAGAGTCCACCCTCCAGAACATCCATTTTCTTCAGGAAAACTAATCTTTGTAGTCTGAAAATGAGCTGTAATTCCAGGAGATCCCTAGGTCCAGTGCTGAAACTGGAAACTGTGTGAGTTGGTGGATGCAGACCACTGGCATTGGTTTGCATCTGCCTGCTTCATGTAGGATGCACAACAGCCAGGTGGAGGAAGGGAGGAGTGTCATTCTACCCAAAATGTGTGTTTGGGTCTCTCTGTGAGTTTGAGGACAGGAACTTGCACTGAAGTGAGATTGGAAGAGAGTATGTAGCTTTCTGAAAACCCTTGGAGAGGGAATAAGTGTGAGGTTGGAAGGGGCAGAGCAATATGGATCCCTTTTTCCTTTTCTAACAGATGGGGGAGGGGAAGAAACCTACCAGTACAGCTTGCATTCCTTATCAGTGAAAGGGAACAAGAGTCCAGCAGCACCTTAAAGACTAACAAAGTTTCTGTCAGGATAGGAGCTTTCATGAGTCACTGCTCACTTCTTCAGATACAGGTAGAATGGGAGTCCATCTGTCCTTATATCTTGGAGAGTGAAGTGATTTCAGATGCCATATGACAACAGCAGGGATTGTTAATGAGAGGAACAACTTAAGTCTCAGTTCAGTCCAGGAGTTTGCATTGTCTTGAGCTCCATTATCAGCTGCAATTCTCCAGTCTCTCTTTCTAATCTCCCTTTGAAATTCCTTTGTAAAAGAACTACTACTCTTAGGTCAGCAACTGAATGTCCTGGAAGGTTAAAATGTCCCTGCACTCGTTTTTGAATGTTGTGGTTTGTAATAGCAGTAGAAAAAGTAAGAGTCCAGTAGCACCTTTAAAGACTAACAAAATTATGGTTGGGTATGTGCTTTTATGAGTCACTGATCACTTCTTCAGACTTCTTCCATTTATTCTTTGCATCCTCCTGGACTGAATCGTCTTGTACCAAACTGAAACCTAGGTTCATTACCAGTGCTGATATCTCTACTCCTACTACCCCTCTGCATATCAATCTGATCAAGCTGGCTATTGCCATTCAGCATCTGAAATCGTCTTTATGAAGTTTATATCTCAGGTATCTTGTGTTACATTTTATGGCACACATGGCCCGGTCTGTCAGATCCAGCCCTTGTAACAAATGAGTTTGACACCTCTGTGTGCTAGAGAGTCATTCCACTCTGCAAATTTAGAAGCTTCGGGGAGCCCCTCCCTAAATCCCACATGGTTCCACCTCCATAGATAGTGACAATGGCCCATGATGTCTCTGGCCCAGCCCCGCCCCCCCGGGAAATTGGAAAGTCTTCACCCTTGACCATTACCCCTTTTGTAAAATAAGATCGTGGCCACACGAGCGAGATAATCTGGATGGGAACTGACACAAATTTGTGCTGGTGCAATTTGCGCCGCATTTGCATGATCACACAGGTCCGTGGACCTGCGAGGGCAAACCACTGCTGCATGATCACACGCAACTGCGGCCGAGTTCCCCCCCCCCCCCCGGCCGTTTTCGATTCGCTTATTTGCTTAAACAAGGGATTGATGAATTGCCTCTCCACCCTGGGGGTCGTCCGATGATGCAAATACCGGGGAGGGGAGAAAAAGCCTGATCCCTGACACCACACGTTTGCGCTGGCGTGATCACACAGGGAAAGTCCAGCTCTGGGCCGTCGCAAACCATTTGATACTGCCTTTTCACTGGTAGCTTTTTACGCCGATTTCCCACCGGCTCAAAGTGGCTTGCAACAGTTTGACGACAGTTGTGGGGCACTTCCCAGATGTGCTGGTGTGATCGCGCCACTTTGAGCAGGCAGGGAATCGTCCCTCTCGTGTCGCAAATGGGTGTGTATGATTGTGCCCTAGGATTCTCAAAACATGCCTCCTTAAACATCATACTCAGTGCAGAGATATTATCTCTAACTCTTACCCACCCCAGATTTCCTACACATAGAATAAGCTAGGCTAAAACATAGCTTAGACATTTCAAGGGTTGCTTATAACTGTACCAACATGTGACAGTCAAAGGTTAATAACTAACAGTTTCTGAGAACCTTTGAGTGACAGGCTGTTCTAACAGAATTCTGTTGAAAAAGTCAGTTAAGGAATGACAGTTGGGAACTGACAGTTGAAGAGAGAATTATGTACTAACTGTGGACTGGGAAGGAAGCTAAGAAAGTGGATCAAGGGGGATCCTCATCCAAGCCAAAAAAGAGAAATAACTTCAGGTAAAGAGAAGTGGTCCCTATTCAGTTAAGAAGGGAAATAGCTTCTAGAAAAGAGGAGTGATCCCTAATCTGTGTATGAAGAAAGATTTTGGGGACTTGGACCCAATGTTCCCTTTAAGCTGTGGAGTCTCATGAGCAAAAAATTTAGTTTGTGAGCTACTTGCATTAAAGTTGTGAGCGAGCGATTTGGCTACTGCATAAATTAGTTTGCTCTGGAGCCATCCTTCCTGAGCTAAGACAAAAATGTATGAGCTGGAGGCTAAAAAACTGTGAGCTAGCTCACATTAACCCAGCTTCGAGGGAACACTGGACTTGGTTGCATATTTCTGCCTTCTAAACTTCACATGTCAGTAAAACTCAGAAACCTATGCTTGATAAGCAGAAACTGAAGAGAGCCTCTCTTCTCAAAGTTTTAAAGACCTTGTTGAATAGCAGAAACACTTGTTGGCAACAAATTATCTGTTTTTGTGTGAATATAAAGTTACCTCAGTTTTATTATCTGTTCACCTCATACATCCTACACCTGATTCCACCTGACCTTTTCTCCTCAACATTAAATAAAACATTTTGTTTGTTTTGAACTTTCAACAGCCTCTCATGTATCATTTCAAAAGCAGAATGTAAGAAAAATATTTTGTCTCTTCCCTCAGTTCCCTGGGCTGGGCCAGCATAAAAAATAGTGTGTGTGTGTCTGTGATTACTGACAGGGTGAGACAGCCATAGACAAATAAACAAGAAAAAAATAGTTAGCAGGGCTGCGCAGCAAGGAAGAAGACAGAAGGGAAAATCCTGCATGTGAAGGAGAGAAGAGGGTAAGATCACCATACAAGCCAGTTTCAAAGGGCTTTTATTTCCCACACTGGGGTAACATGAAACACTTCTGCAAGTCTCTACATTTCTAAGCGATACATGTCTCAGTAGGTAGAGTTCACTTTCACAGAGAAGGATATTATCACCTTCCAAGTAGCACATACTATAAAATACATAGAACAAAGTTTGAGTCCAGTGGCATCTTTAAGACTAACAAAGTTTAATTCTGGGTAGAAACGTTCACGTGCATGCACACTTCATGGGATACACTGAGACAGGTTTCCTCAAGCCTTACACTTAGGTAGAGAGAGGGTGGGGTGGAGGGTTAGTTGCCAGGAAAGTCTAGTTAGAGTCAAGATGCATAAGTAATTGGGTAATAAGTATAGCTGAAATTGGATTAATGCAGTTAAGACCTGTCAATGGCAGCAAATCAGCATACAAATACAAGAGCTGACAAACAGGTGTGAGAAAGTTTATTGGATTCAAACTTTGTTCTATTGCTTCAGACCAACATGGCTACTCACTTGAATCTATTAAAATATACAGTGGAAGTAGCCCTAAATCCCAAATGCACAGGATTTAAAATACACCATGAATTAACATAGACTGATTTTCCCCCAGGTTCCATGAATTTTGCCAGCTCACAGATATGAAAAGATAAATACCACTTTACCTACCTACACACTTTTAAACAACAGAACAGGCTAACAATGCAATCCTATGAAAAGTTACTCTAAACCATTGAAATCAATGGTCAAGATAGGACTATATCTGCATAGTACAGCACTGCATGTCTATTTTGCCATCATTTGCCTTGAAAAATCTCATACCTTATTTTATGGCTTATCAAAAAGCCAAGCTATTTATGATGGCACCTGGTGTTTTTGGCCACTGTGTGACAGAGTGATGGACTAGATGGGCAACTGGCCTGATCCAACATTGGCTTCCCTTATGTTCTTATGATCATTTCTCTTTCACACACCCCAAACACATTCTTCACTGCAGCCAAAGGGAGCTTCCTAATAGTGATTTTACTTACTTACTTATTTATTTACATTACAGTCCACCTTTCTCACTGGGGCTTAAGGCAGATTACACAGAGTGAGTCAATATAATTCATAGGACACGACATTCAATAAACAATGCAATAGGATTACAGTTGTGGAACCCATCAGAAATCTATAAACAGGACAAGTATTAACATGACACATTAAATGATACAAAAAATATATAGTAGGATCCTAGAGGACAAGCCCTAGGGAAATGCTCTCTATTCTCTTATACCACTTTCAGTGAAACCATACACCTCAAAGCTGCTGATAATCCTATAAGAAAAAAAGATACAAGTACCTTCAACTACCTTTCCAAGATTCCTCAACCGCCCCCCCCCCCATTGGTTTACTTGGCAAGATCAGGAACACATTTCAATATTGACCTACAGACTTAAAAAAAAGAAAGACGAGAGAGCAAGTTAACTTGATCTTTTAAGTAAAGCTGAAAATAACAGCAATCTTAATTTGTACTCTTTTTTTTAATTAACTAAACCTTCGCACAAATATAGTTATCATAGTCATTTTATTTGCCAAGGTTTTTAATGAGGTATTAAAATTGCAAATATCTTTTTTGGGTTAAAAGGGTCATTTGGGGGTTTATTTTGCTTCTTTTAGATTTTCATGCGTTTAATTATGAATTCTAAGTCTTTAAATACACAGTGGGTAGCACTGTAAAAAAACGCAAAGTCTTTGGACACCTGAACATACAAACCTACCAAACATACCACTTACTCAAACTAAAAATAGTCCACAGTCTTACAAAAACATTGCTTGGAAATAAGGACTATTTCTACAAAAGTTATCTGCCTATTAAGACACAAGCAAGGTTTTTGTTTTTCTAAACTGTGAAACTTAGAAAAGCACCCTAAACTATTCCAGTATAAATGAAGTTGTCATTTAATGTTGGTGACATTAAGTTTAAACAAGTGGGGGGCCCACGAGTCTTGGGGGGGATACCATCTTCCCCCATCACTGAGTTTGGTGCAGCTCCAAGACCTACCAACCTCTGTGGCTGGTGGCAGTGTCTGGGAGCCACCAGCAGGCCCCGAGCAGGTCCAAGTGTCTACTGCCACCAGAACCCGTGTGACTCCCAATGGCTACCACCACAGAATCATGCTAAGTGCATTGTCTGCATGTGTGCAGATGCTTTTTTATTTGAGAGGAATTTAACCCCCATGCATGTATTATCGTAAAGTTTTCAAACTTTTCTGAAAACCTGGTGGGTCCCCCAAATTTGCAGGAAAATCTGTTTAGTGTCAGTGCGGCCCTGATCTGCAGATTTAGATATCCACGGATGGGGAACACATGTTGCTATCAGATACATAGATACTTCATGCTAACCAAAGCACAGCTAAGCATTAGCTACACTCAAAATAAATAGTACAGCAGAGAAACCTAAACTTGTTGAGTGTTTTCAGAATTTTGAGAAAGTAGTGGGCATCAACAAAATGGATTCCATATGGCAGATCCAATCACAAAATGTTGGATGGTTCCAAGGTAAACTCCCCCTTGTGTTATAGGAAGATACTTCTGAATGGGTGCTCCTGGCAAACACAAGGGCTTTTCTAAAGCACCTCCTGCACTGAACAAGTGGAGGAAAGCCAGATCATTTGTTTGCTTTGAGGAAAAGAGACAGTTTCAGTTTCCAAAGACACCCAACATTACTACAGGGAGAGGTTCCGAAGCTTAGAAACATAAGAAAGCCTATTTCATTGGTTAAGCCACAAACACATGGCTCCCATAAGCCTGCCTGGGATGAGCTCAGTACTCTGCTAGTCAGTTAGCAACTCTGTTTTCTCCCTGTCCCATATGTGACACTTTGTATTTTATGCCTAATTTTTAAGAAAAAGCAAAATGCCCAGAAACATCAGTGGGCACCATGGCACCTCACACAACACACTGGAGATCACTGCAATATGGTCCACAGTGGTCACTGTCAAGCATTATGTGCTAGATTCATTTCTGTGCAATCCTGAAAGTCCAGCTATGTAGAACTGTCTCAAACCACTGTAAGACGCTTTGGGACAGGATTTTTTTTTAAATGGGGATGATCCAATATATTAGAAAATTTTCATTTCTGATTTCAGAAGAAGCAACAGGTGGATCCCAGATTGAGACAAGTGTCAGATTTCATTGGTAAATTCTTACATGGTGAACAATTGTTTAGCCAACTGCACAGTTAACTCTGGTGCTTAAGTATAAGCCTGTAAAACAGAACAACCCTTGTAATTTAGATTACACAGGTAAAGCTTTCTTCTCCTTTGAAGGAAAAGGGCACTTTATACACAAAATCAATATGCATATTTTCCAGATTACCCTATGAAAAAACATAGTTGAGTTGATCTAATTAAAAGAAATGAAAATCTTCCTTTAGCCTGATCTTCATCCCAGCAATTTTTACCAGTACCTCATAAAACAGACTCCGTTAAAATAATGTTCTTTCCACAGTAAACTGCAGATCAGTTTAAACTTTAAATTATATGAAACACTCTAAAACTGGAGACCAAATTATTTCAGCATATCAAACTAAACTTCACATTTCTGTATGCTGAGTAATCATTTAGCAAGATGTATACACAGCATTCAAAGGTCCTTGGTTCTGGCCTCCCTCCATAAGCCTGAATCAACAAAGAAAAAAACTCAACTGTAACCATCAACAGAATCCAAAACACTGATTATGGAGATAAAGATGATTACTGCAATGATCAGCAAAAAACCCTCTCAATACAAGTCATCTATTATGCTTAGTTAGTTTTAAGAAATTTTCCAAAAAAGTTAAATGATTTTCATTAATTCCACTATTTTTGCACTCATTCATCAGAACACTGGAAGAAGAAACAGGTTTAGTCCCTACTGATCAACTGAGTAGAATAAATAACTACAGGCATTTTTTCCTATTAAGTACATTAAAAGGCCAGAAACACTTTTAAAAACTGAACTAATTTAGGTATGTAATGCCATATCTAAGTAGTTAGGCTCCTATAATCCCCTCCAATCTACCCAACTGCAACAGCACTACCCACATCTCTTACGAGTTTTGCTACCTGGGTGCCCCAGAATGCAATTTCCTGACTCCACGCCTTACTACCCTTCTAGCCATTTACCATTTCTATGACAAATCACTAGAGTCATTTCATGTATGAACTGTACAGCAGGGAATGTTCATCCTCCTAAGTATATTAAAATAAAAGTTAACAGAAAATCCACAAAGTGGCATAAGCATCAGGAAGGGAAACAAGGAGTTGTCACTCATCACACCACTAATAACATCTGACCGGTGCTAGCAACACTTGCACATTTGCATTATCTTCTGAAGTGCTTAAACCATTTCATGAACATTATCTCAGCTGTGATGACAACCCTGTGAGACGGGCCAGTATCCCTATATTACAAAACAGGGCTAAGAGACACTGGTTTGTCTAAGGCCACCTAGTGAGTTCACTAAGGTTAGTATTTAGCTGAGGATTCATTCTGGGATTTCTTTATTCATGGTCTTAGCAACAGAAGTGCACTATTTTTTGTAACATTAAATAAGATAAGTATGGCTTCAGGCCAGTTTAAAAATGTTTTTGTTTGCACAGCATGAAGTGTGCTAACAAGAGAAAGAAAAAGTTGGGGGAAGAGATCAGTAATTGCATATATTTATTTTACATTAAAAAATAAAATACACAATTTTACATGGCTTTATGGTGTAGAATATAATTATACACACACAAAGAAAGTTTCAGAGCTAGGAAAGTGACACAACTCTATCATTGGTGCTATTAAGGTTGAGATCAAATGTGAAGAAAAATGTGTGTATATGTACAATGGGTAAAGGCAAGTTAAATTAACTATCTGAATTTGAAGGGACTTGCAACATACACAACCACATGTGCCCAAATATTTCATTTTAAAAAAAAATCAAGAAGTACCTGTATTAAATGAACATGATGAAAGCAAGTTACAATACTTCTTTTGCACAAAACCAAACTAAATCAGTGACATGACAACTGGTCAGCAATGGCAAATCCACCTAACTGATTCAGCACCTTCAGTTTGCCAAAAACATAAAGCTACTAATTCCTCTAGAATACCCCATCTTCACTTTATTTATGTTTCACTACCAATAGTCACAAAAGAGAAAAAAGTAAGTAAGCTGCCAAAATCTGTGTCATCAATAGGTCATCTACAGAAATAAAGCTGTTTTCACTTCCTTTAACTGTGATAATTTTATTCCCTTATATTATAATGCTACTCAAGCCATAAACTTGAGCTGCCATTTTCAAACAACCTATCAAACCGATCACACCCCAGCCCCTCAAAAAAGTGGCCGGTTAGCAGCCCTGGCAACTTGAGTTTCATACAAGCTTTGAACATCGATTTAAGGCTGTTGCATAATAAGCCATACAAGGCCCAAATCTTCCACACTCTTCCTCGTTATTCCAAGTGGGGGGAGAAAGATCTACAGAGATCATCTGAGCGTCACTTACATTGCCGTTAACGAGCCGGTTATTATGCAGCAGAGCACAGGAAGGCACCTGGCGCACAAACACACAGACATCACAGAGCAGCAGAGATGAGGAGGAAAACACCTCCCCCGTCCCTTCCTTGTCTGCCTTCCTGGGAGGCAAGTGGTCACATAGATCCGCGCCAGCGTTCCGGTAAGGAGGCAACCAGGATAGCGGCAGCAACTATCCAACTGAACAGGGTCAGATTGTGGTGACCTGGGGGGGACCCCTATCAGGTCACTCCTCCCATCGTGTGAAAGCGCGTGGGCGCTACTGCGAATTCACTTATCGTGTCGCTCAGGCCTAGCGCCATGGAGCGGGTCCTTCTCCTCCCTTCCTCAGACAGACACAGCGGCAGCAGCAGCTCAGGTGGGAGCCGAGCATCTCTTCCCCCTCCCGTCGGGGAGGAGGCTTTGCAGCTGGCTGCTACTCTGGCCGCCTCCACCTCCTCCTCTCCCCTCCCCTCCATCTGCCTCCCCCAACTTACTTGCCGATCACCTCGCAAAGCTCATACACATCCTCGAAGAGCACGTCGTCGTCGGCCATGGTCCAAATAGGGGGGAATTAGCCACACAGGCGGCCGAGGCGGGGGGGGGGGGGGGAGCGCGCGGGCACGATCCCCTCCGCGCTTCCCGCACTACGCGCCGCCACCACCGCCGCCAGTCACCACCACGTTAAATCCCTCTCGCTTCACACGCCACAGACAAAATCCGCCCGGGAGATTCTAGGGGCCACGCCGGGAATCCCTCCAGCTGCCGCCGCCGCTCCTTGTTCCTTCCTTCTGCGGGCCTCAGCCTCCACCCGCGTGTCTCCGGCACTCCGGCTCCTGCTGCCGCCGCCAGGTCCCCACCTTTCTCCACACTCTCCGTCGCGGGGGCCCCCTTCCCCCCCCTCCGGCCCCAGAGCCTAATCCCAGCAGGCAGCGGCTAACGGGGTGGAGCAGGGACCATGGAGGGGATGGATACGGAGAGAAACCGGCGAAAGGCAGAGCCGCCTCATTCGCTCCCCTCCCCCACTTGTGCACACTCACACACGAAGGGGCCAGAACGGGAGCGCGCGCAGGAAAAGGGAAGGGGGGGGAGAGGCAGAGAGAGAGAGAGAGACAGGCGCGGCGCCGAACACGAGCCAGCAACGGCAGCGTTAAGCTGTTTAATGGAGGGCGGGCGCGCGCCGCCGTAGCCGCCGACACCTTTCTAGCCAGTCACGCAACCGCCCAAAGCCGGAGCGAGCGCCCTTCGTCAGAGCGCGCGCGCAGACTCCTCTTTCCCTTTCTCTCAACCCCCCCTCCCAATTGGACAAGCCGCGCGCAGAGCCACGCCTACAAACCCCTCAAGGGGCGCACAGAAGTCTCTGTGCGCAGGCCTAGATTTGTTTACGTCATAGAAAGGCGAAGGGAAACGCGGGGCGGGGGATAGCGCGTTCTTCTGCGACTGGGGCAGCCGTTTCATTGTAGCGGCTGGAGAGACAGTGATAGGAGTTCGTGTATAAGCAGGGCTTTAAAGCTCGGAGGAGGGGCAGCGGAGATCCCCTGGTGTATTAGGGAACAGTATTTCGTAGCTGTGTAGAAATGTAGAACGCTCTCGTTTAGCGCCTTGTTTTTGTTTTGTCATCGGTTGTTATAGCTCGCATGTTTTACAGAAGAGTCTGGCCGATCATGGCAGAAGTTGGAATGGGAAATGTGTTGCATCTTGAAATACTTCCTTGGCGTAGAGTCATGGCGCTTCTTCTACCTGCTGATTCATTAGCATATGCTCAGGTTTTTTCAAACTTATCTTTGGTGAAGTAGAGGAAGCAGCAGTTCCAAAAAGACAGGCTTGAAGCGTTGAGCATCAAAGCATAATGAATAAATAATGGATAGTATATGTCAAAGTGTAAAGTACATCTGAGACCTGGTGTGCTTTTAGATCAGGATTGTTTATGGTTAAAATACAAATTGTAGTTATATGTGGATAATTACAAGTTAACGGGTGAAATAAATTAACTCTAGTACTATAAGTCTCATGTAGTTGTCACTGATATTTATGAAAGACCAGACTTTATCTCCATTTGCTGACCTTACAGCAGGGTAGCATGGAAACTGCATAAGATTTTATTATTTATAATCTGTCTTTCTCATTGGGACTCAAGACACAGAGTGAGTCTGCCGCCCTGCACTCTGCTGGCACTCAGGCTGTGGCCCCTGTGGCCCTGGGAGGTGTGGGTCACAAGGACCTGTTAGAGCTAAGAGTGAGACATCGGGAAGAGGAGAGAAGACGGGCCCTGCACCTTCTTGAGCTTCAGGGCATCCCAGAGAGCTGGCATCAAGACCCAGCAGGGGGCAATGCTGGAGCCAAGTCCACAAAGGAGGTAGGGGTGGGTGAAGCGGCTGCTCTATCCAATGATGAGAGAAGGGTGCTGAGGATGGTCCAATGGGAGCCACACTCAAGGTGTATAGCTGTAAAACCTCTCACCTACTCCTCTGAAGGAAGACAGGGATTGGTGGGAGAGGGAAAGGGGGCAGATTGAGAGGCTGATTTAAGCCAAGCAGCTCAGGCAGGCTGGGGAGGAAGAATATGCATCTCTCAAAGGGGAAGAAGGACACCTATAGAGAATCCCTGAGACTGTGTGAGCTGGGGAGAGGGACAAGGCTGAGGCTAACTCCCCCTCCAGCTATATCTGAGGCCTACCATTTTGTCGCTACGGGCTACAAAATCTCTTCCTGGAGACCCCAACTCAAGCGACCACCCCAGAGGAGCCAGGGCCTGACAACAGTCAGCAGGATAGGACATATAATAAGCAATGAAACAGGATTTGGGTTTTAGAACCAACCATGCAGTATTGTATAGTAGGATGCAGTATTGTATAGTAGGCTCCAACCACAAACTATATAGAGTAATACAGACCACAGTCCCTAGTAATTTGTCCAGGTAACTGTGAATCATTCTGTACAGTGCTACACTATTGCCTGCCTAGAAAAGCCCCCTTGAATAATTCAGTTTTACATAGTTTGTGGAAAGCCAGGAGAGTGGGAGCCTCCCTGAATTCCTTAGGCAGACCATTCCACAAGGTGGGGCCACAAGAGAGAAGGCATACCCATTTGGAGGTTGGCAGCTGCAGAAGATGAGCAAAGCTATGTGGAACATAGGGGAGAGGCGGTCTAACGGATATGACGGTCCAAGGCCATGAAGGGCTTTGTAAGTGATAGCCAATACTTTAAATTGAGCCTGGTAACTGATGGGCAGCCAGTGAAGTGACTGCAGAATGGGAGAAATATGCATACTCCATCTAGTTCCTAATAATAGCCAAGCTGTGGCATTCTGTACCAACTGGAGTTTCTGAATTGATTTTGAGGGAAGACCAATGTACATTGCATTATTATAGTAGTCTAGTCTTGATGTCATCATGGCATGGATCTAAGTGGCCAGATCATCTATATCAAAGGAAGAGGCCATATTTTGAGCAAGGCTGAGTAGGAAGAAAGCCTTTTTTGCAGCTACATTTACTTGTTTCTCCAGCAGTAATGTTGGGTCTGGTATAACTCTGAGGCTCTTAACTGGGTCAGCACACCACTGAAAGTGTGGAGAATGTCATTCAAAACCCCTGCCTCCCCAACCAGCACTACTTCTGTTATGCCAAATTTCAAGTTTCAATTTGTTCACTCTTAAGCCATTTAACCACAGAAGCCAGGTAGCAATTTAGGACCTCTACTGCATCACCATGTTAGCTGCAAAACCAGGAATCTATATTATAGGGGAATTTAGCTGAGAGACCTTTAAATGGGTGCACAAGGTGGGGATTGATCTCCAGCTATATTGGAGTCAGGACCCACTTGGAGCAGCACAGACAAAAAATAACCCTAATGCATTCAACCAACTAAATGAAAATATCCCGCACACACAAACACAAGAGCCAGGAAAGAAAAGATGAGGTGATCTTGAGAGATCAGAGATGAAAGAGGATGAAGCGTTGATAGGGTAATAGCTACCTTCCAAAGAGGAGAGTCCATGGTGAAGAGTAGGGGTCATTTCAAGCAGGAACTCAGGGGAGCACAGCTCCGGGAATTGGTG
This sequence comes from Lepidodactylus listeri, assembly GCA_029233225.1. Lineage (NCBI taxonomy): Eukaryota > Metazoa > Chordata > Lepidosauria > Squamata > Gekkonidae > Lepidodactylus > Lepidodactylus listeri. The sequence continues at coordinate 93,587,602 of JARCFY010000001.1, forward strand.
CCAGCCCCCCCCCCCCCGTGGGGGAATGCCTGCTTGTGTCATGGCTGCAGCAAAATGACCCCGTCCCCTGGAAAGGTCCTTGTTCCTCCGACCAGCCTTCTGAAGGCTTCAGCCACCACTGAAGCTATCCTCCCAGAGTAGTGGTATTTCTGAGGCTTGGATTAGTAGCTGTCCCCTCTCTGCCAGCTTTTTCTTTCTTTCTTTCTCTGTCTCTCTCCTTTCTTTCTTGGATTCTGACATACTTCTGGTGTTGTCAGGTGGTGTAGCATATGCAAATAAGTTATGCTAATGAGCTCTTGCACCTCTTTTTCTACGAAATGACCAGTAAAAGTAAAAATCTTTTACACAGTAAAAGATTCAGGTTCCCCTGTCCCTCTTTCACCATCTTTGTAGCCAATAGCCATGGGTTTAACCTGAAAATGGTTGTTGTATTTCCACCAGGATCCTGTCCATGTTAGTAGTAATCACAGATTTAAACATAAACTGGATTAACTTGAGCTGTTGAAATCAGAATATAGATGTCTCCACATCTGGCAGAGCCCATCCAGACTTTGTAACTATTTGGAACAGTTCTGGTATGGATAGACTTCCAAGTATTATAATGGAAAAAGGGACTTGTTCATTAGTGCACCAACAAAGTATAGGATTACATAGGGGCTCTGTAATTATAATTCTAATGAGGGCTTTTTTTCTGGGGAAACATGCTGGAACAGAGTTCTGGAACCTCTTTGACAAAATTCTTTTATTTATTTATTTAGATTTATATCCCGTCCTCCCTGCCTCTCGGCAGGCTCAGGGCGGCTAACAATCCGTTCCACAAACAGTAAAACCATAAAATATAATTTACAATTCAATTAAAAACATATAACATCCAAAACAGTGTGCAGTAATTTTCCTACTAAATGGCGCTACTTCACCACCATCCCAACAGTGTCAACTGGTGCCGATGGTCTAAGCGGCGGTGTTCGTTGTTTGGAGCAAGGTTATAAAAACATGGCGGCGGCCCCTACTTAAACACCTGGTGGAAGAGCTCCGTCTTGCAGGCCCTGCGGAACTGTAAAAGGTCCCGCAGGGGCCTGATGTTCTCCGAGAGCTCATTCCACCAGAACGGGGCCGCCACCGAGAAAGCCCTGGCCCTTGTTGCCACCAGTCGGGCCTCCCTGGGCCTTGGTAGAACCAGGTGGTTTTGGGAACCTGATCGAAGTGCTTGCTAGGGAACATATGGGGAGAGGCGGTCCCTCAGGTAAAAATGTTTAAAAGTTCATGAGTTTTCAGTATACAGATTGAAAACTTCATTTCCCTTTTGAGATTTCCGGCACCTTTTTTTTTAAACCCTGATTCTAATCATTACCTTATCATCTAACCATAGGGTTGCTAGCCCCAGGTCTGGGTGGGGGTTCTCCCGCTTCTGGAGGCTTCAGTCTGCCCCTGGACAGCTGGCCAGTGGAGGAAGCCCCACCCCAAGAGCAACCACCCACCTGGCTACCCCTCTCCTCTCCTGCATGATTTAAAGGGCTTCAGCTGATTGGCAGGGACCACACGGCCCGCTGAGCAGCAGGAGGGAGGGAGAGGGGCAGTCACGGGCTACATGCTTGCTCCCAAAAAGACTCTTTAAAGGGTTTTTTTGCTAGCAATGTGGGGGCCGCAGTGCATGAAACCAATTTCCCCCAGCCCCTCATGCCACAGCCCCCACCCCACTCACAAAAAGACCCTTTTTGCGAGCTGAGCATGTGGCCTGAAACTGCCCTTCTCCCTCCCTCCTAGATTTAAAGGGCCCTCCAGCTGGCCGGCAAGCCACATGGTCCCCGTTGATCAGCTGAAACCCTTTAAATTGGGCAGGAGGGGAGGGAGAAGGGGAGGTTGGATGGGTGGTTGCTCTTGGGGGCATCCCTGCCCACCCCCAGAATGTCCCCAATCCCCCCACCGGAGCAACAAGGGAACCTGGCAACCCTACTCAATCATAATAGATGGTTTCCATGTGGGGACAGGCAAATGTGGTTTCCTTGCTGCTGGTGCAGTTGCTGATTCAATGCAGTAGCATTTGGGCTTCCACATGGCAGGCTCCCTGCAGTTTCCCTATTCCACTCCCCTGGCAGTGGTCATCCTCCATTGGGGCTTTTTCAGTTTTTTAAAAAAATTGGCAATTCAGTATTGTTGTGTTAATATAATGTTATTCTGATATGAGTAACAGGTTATCTGAATTTTCAGGGTTCATTTTTGAAAAACAAGCAAGTTTCCATTCCCTTTCCATTGCAGAAATACAAGGGGAAAGGCATATTTCCATAATAGAAGAGGCTTAAATGGAAGCTGAATTCATAGAACCTGTTACACATACTGGTATAACATTATATTGCTAGTACAATATTACAATATTCAGTTGCTGGTTTCAAAAAACTCCTCTCCCCCCCCCATGGCAGAGGGAGGTCACCAAGGAAGAGAGACAGGGAAAACAACTGCTGTGTGGGCAGAAAAATCTGAATTTTCCTGTCGACCTACACAACAACCATCCAGCTTTTACTGTGATATTTCCCAAAACTTCATAGCAAAGAAGGTTTTGAGAGTGTTCTAAGAAAAGTTGAGGAAACCCCAAATTTACCATGGTGCTATCCGGAAGTGGAGTGGGGTGGGGCAGGGGAGAGGCTTCTTCCCAACAACACTGAACTCTGGGCAGATAATCCATGTGGAAATGGCCATAATATTTTTTATATATCAAAGGATCTTTTATAGTCAAACAAGAAAAGCTAAGTAGAAGTGAAACAACCTAACCGACCTTCCATATTGATAAGGCTAGTACTGGCAGTAACGAAGGCACTATGAAAACAACAACAATGAAATCATAGCAACAGTGTTTTTATAGTAGACCAAATAACTGGATTTCCAAGCTATTAAAGAATTTTATGTTCATACAGTTGTTAAACAATTATGATATGTTTGGCTAGAAATGATCTGGGGTAGTACACTAGTTGTGACAGAGGCTATGAAGGCTTCCATCAGTTCGAGTGAGGTAGGTTTCAGTGATCATTAACATTGCCCCAAATAAGTTTATTAATATTTATTAATTAAATTAGACTTTTAAACTGCCCTCCCCTGTACACACAAGACTCAGGGTGGTGAACAACAATATAAAACACATCCATAATCAATAAAACAATGAAAACAAAACAATTTAAGACAATTCAAAACTGTTTTAGATGGCTCTAAAATAATACAGTTATACAGTTTCCTCAGGGGGGAGGGGAGAAAGGCAGTGCCAGGCAAGATGGAGACCATTGCTGTCCTCTAGGGTTGCCAGGTCGGGGTTGGAAAATACCTGGAGACTTTTGGGGGTGGATCTAGGAGAGGGTGGGGTTTGGGGAGGAGAGAGGTCTCAGCAAGGTACAATGCCATAGAGTCCACCCTTCAAAGCAGCCATTTTCTCCAGAGGAGCTGTTTTCTGTCAGCTGGAGATCAATTGTAAAAGCTGGAGACCTCCAGGCCCCACCTGGAGGCTGGCAACCCTACTGTCCTCAACTGTAGGCCTGGCAGAACATCTCTGCCTTACAGGCCCTGCGGAACTGCCTTAGGTTCCCCGCAGGGCACAACGTTATTTGACAAAGACTTCCACCAGGTCAGGGCAACGGCCAAAAAGGCCCTGGCTTTGGTCCAGGACAGCTGGATATCTTTTGGGCCAGGGATCACCACACCACATTTTCCAGTAAAGAAAGAATTAGTTTGTAGGCCTCAGTCAGCCATCTATGTAATGCAGATGAAATTGATGGCCTCATTCAAGTAAGGCTGCCAGGTCCCCTGGGGGGGGTTTCCTCGCTGAAACAGCCCCCAATCCACTGGTCTGGATGAGGCTGGCGGGGGGAATCCTGCCCCCAAAGTGCCCAGTTCAGGCCGACATGCCTGGCGTAATGATGTCACTTTTGGGTGACGTCATCACGCTGGGCACGTCGCCGGCCAACCCTCCATAGAGTTTTCAGGCTGATTGCTAGAGAGTCAGCCAGCAACGTGCCCAGCGTGATGACGTCACTTCTGGGTGACGTTATCGCACTGCGCACACGCAAAAGTCCCAGTCTGGGACCAACTCTCCCCCACTAATTAAGGTAAGTGACTTGTCAACCCTACATCCAAGACTGAATCTTAGATATAAAATTTACTACCAGTCTCACATGAAATGAAACAACAACAGTTGGGAGCTCACATGGAATGAAACAACAACAGTTGGGAGCTCATTTGGGAGCTCACTGATTCCATTCTAAGACATGCTCTAGACTAACCTTGCTCCTAGCAAGGAGGTTTAGCTATGTCCACACATGAACACAGAAACCTGGAATTTGCTTCCTACTCTTTAAAAAAGATTCCTTTGAACACATACCTTCTAAGATCGCTATCTATCAAAAGTTCAAATATGCATGCACACCCAATAATTCATCTTTTTCTGTAACATTGTGGGAGTTAGGAAGAAAGGTCGTAAACTACCTTGCTAATGCCATCAGTCTTCCCCCCTCCCCATACACATTCACACTCTCACATACACACTAATTGCACCAAGGTACCATCTGGATACTGTAATGGAATGAGTTTGAGGTGCACGGCAACTGGGCCCCTACCACTTCATTTCTGTTTGCATACCCCCCCTGGTTTCATCAAATGGATCATTCTCTAAGAACACAACACAAAAAGCTGAGCTTCTTTGGATATAAACACTTCTTTGCTGGCAAGATGACTCATTGTATCACTTTGATTCCATCACATTCAATAGTGCCATAAAAACATTAAACCATATGAACTGTAGATATAACAATATTAGAAGTCATGAATAATTATTGTGATCTCATCTCACTGGCAACTGTTGGAAATAAACTACTGGACTAGAGGAGCCCCTGATCTGACCCAGCAGCACTATTCCTATGGTCCTACAAAATATATAGATTTTCTGAGACTTTTCCTTTAATGCCCTGGAATTGTAGGTTTGTTCTGTCACAATACTGGTTATAGCAGAGGGAAGATGTTTGGATAGTCACTGTCCTCCAAATTAGACAGACAATGCAATAGTTTCAACAAGCACTTTTTAAAAAAGATTTCCAGTCCCAAACAGTGCAGGTGTTCAGCCTGAGGATTTACAAGGAATGCACTAACCTCTTTTGAGCCATGTAGACTTTCCTTCCGTTTTCCTGTAGCCTTGTTCCCGCGGAGATTTTCTGACTATCTCTGGGTGAATGATCAACACACACTTCCCATTCATTTCCAATTAAGTACTTAGCTATACCTGCCCTAATAAAAGCAGGTTTGGCAAGGAACCCAACCATTTTTTTGCAGCTCCGTGGTAAGGGAGGAACCTTTGCCAACCTACCTGTACTTTAAGATGTGTCACTCCCAAGATCCACCTGTTTTGATTCAATGTCGTGATTCTTACATTTGATCCTGAAGTCTCAAGTTTCTCTAAGAATAAAATTGTTTTTATTTTTGAACAGTGTTGGAAATACAGTACTGGTGGCTATCCATATAACTAGAATTAAAATTTTACACAGCCATCTTCTGAGTAAAAATTAAAGGACACGAAAATAGAAGTTATAAGCAAAAGGGTTCTGCTATAGCCTACCTCATGTTCTCAGCAGAAGATGGATGAAGCATTATTTGAACAGGTATTGAGAACATCCATATCACATTAAATAAGGATGAGAGCTGCTGTGGAGAGAAAAGTCATCTGAGAGAAATGACAGCAGTTGTTAGCTGTGAAAAGCATCCTAACTTCCAGAACCGAGCCACTGAAAGATACTGTCTGCTTGGGAATGTTCTGGGCAATAGTGTTTTCATGCTCCTTCATGATTGACACTGTACTGTGGCAAGATCTTTTTATTCTTAACTTAGAAACCATTTCTTGTCCAACTAAAGTCAAACAAAAGTCAGTGGAGCATGGATGTTGTGACATAGTCTGAAGCTATTGAGATATGACTGGTGAGGAAGTTTAATTGCATTGTTATTTAATGGTAAACGTGGCGGCCCTTTGCCTATCAGTAAGGCAGCAAAACTAAGCTACCTACAGACAGGAGAGTTGGTGTTTCTGAGTACTCAGCAGACTATCCAGGTGTACAGAATTTGTACATATAAAAAAGGAAAAAAGTGGAAAACACCCCCAAAATGTCCCACTGGAGACAGGGCATATTCATTGGCTTCTCTTATGTTCTTGTAAATATATGGAGCAGAGGTCCATCAGTGGCTATTAGCCACAAGGTATAGATAGGAACTCTCAGTCTGGGGCAAGTGACGCTCTGTATTCTTGGTGCTTGGGAGGGGCAACAGTGGGAGGGCTTCTAGTGTCCTGGCCCCATTACTGGACCTCCTGATGGCACCTGTTATTTTTGGCCACTGTGTGACAGGGTGTTGGACTGGATGGGTCAGTGGCTTGATCCAACATTGGCTTCTCTTATGTTCTTATTGCCCTTCCAGAGCTCCAGGCTGTTGATTATAGATGGGAGAGGGGAAATTACCATAATTAGGAAATACTTCTCCCCCCCCCCCCCCAAGTCTAGGATGCTGTAAGAACTTTGACCAGTTTGATCCCAATAAATTGCTTCTTCAAAGACTCTTGAAACCTTTAAGGAAGCATAGGATTTAGAATGAATGTTAGAGTATTGGTCCATTGTGATGAAGTCACTTCCAGGTCATGCTGGAGTGACATCACCAAATCAAACAACACTCCAGCATTCACCCAAAACTCTATTGTTAAACTCTATGGCTTCCAACTCATTAGCAGAGGGCAACTGTGCTGTAACACCAAAGCTCTGTTTCAGAGTGAGGAGAACGGGAAGCCCCAGGGTTAAGCAGTCTCACATTGTCACAGTATTGATGGGATTGCCCACCTGATTATCACACAACAGTTTAAATAATACTGTGTTTTCTTCTGTGTTGTGCAAGTCCATGAAGTGATTGTACAAGCTATTCATAATTCAGATAATAAAATGGATAAACTGTGGAAACAGCTTGTCTCTGACACTGATTAGCATTAGCATTTCTCTTGGTTTGTGTTTCTTTTCCTCTCTCCCCCCCCCCCCCCCAGTATGTTGCTTTCACCACATCTGGTTTAGTGCTACAGGACAAAGCCAACAACAAGAAAGCTGCAAGATGGAAAAGGGAGTAAGTATTGTGGTGGCTATGAATATGAGCTTTGAACTGGTTCAAATTTTGCCCCAGCTGTGAACTCAGGAAGTGGCCTTAATTAAGCTCCTATCTTTCAGCCTTGGGAGGAGCGCTTTAATGCTTTCAGCAGACATCCTAAGTGTGAAGTATTCCATTTTTACTTGTCTTTAGGGTCACTCTACCTAAGCTTCAATTAAGGCATGTTGTGGTACCAATAAATGGGAAGCCTGGGAGGAAATCAGCTTCCCAGTGTGTATCAGGGCCAAAATACATATCCATATGGCCACTGTTACATACATTTATGCACAGTGTAAGACTCATCCCAGAGTAAAGCACCCTGCATCATTATAAGTGCTAAACAAGAAATTTCAGATCAGCTTTGCAAGTTGACCGAAAATGTCACAGTCACACCTTTATTACGATTGCTGCAGGATTTCTGACTCATCAGTTTATGTATTTGCATAAACTGACTGCCACCCAGATATTTGCAACTGAGAATATATTCCCGGTACAGCATGCAATATGTTTTCACCCTGTATGTGTAAGGACTATTTTGAAAACATGTGTCAAAGATTCTTTTAACTGTCTTAAGATGCAAGCCAAGATACAGTGTTTCAGTGGGACAAGAACCCTATACAATGTTTGTATGAATTTTCTAAGAAATGAAGAAAGAGCTAGAGGAGATTCTTAAATAGGAAGCTGTTTCATATAGATAACGAGAGATAAAACATTGGGTAGGATCCAGTCAGGGACGTAGACTTTGTAAATCCCGGGGGGGGGGGCTCTTTCGTGTGCGCGCGTGGGACCATGTCCCCGCCGCTTCTCCCCACCCCCGGCCCCAGGGAGGTAGATCCGGTTTCTTTCCGCCTGCTGCTGCTGCTGCTGCCTGCTGCTGCTCCGGGCAGCTCGCTGACCGGCCGGTGCCTCCTGCCGCCGCGGGCACGTTTGTGTTGGGGAGACCTGCTGGGCTCCCTCCCATGGCGGGGGAAGGCGGGGACACGTGGGTGGCCTCAGCAGGAGCAGCAGCAGCAGCGCCTCGTGCTCACCTTTGCCTCAGGGAGTGCGGGGGGGGCGCAGATGAGCGCAGTCTCGGCGGCAGCCAGCTGGCCGGCTGACTGCCATGCGCACGAAGCGCGGGACCATGTCCCCGCTGCCTCTCTCCCCCCCACCCCAGGGAGGCAGGAGGGCAGGCCGGGGGTGGAGGGGAAGGAGAGGCGGCAACGGCAGCCAGCTGGCCGGCTGACTGGCCACCGGCAGGCACTCCATTTTGCTGGAGGTGGCTGAGCCCCCCTGGGAAATTTCGGGGGCGGCTCGAGCCCTTGAGCCCCCCCCCCCGTAGTTGACGCCTATGGATCCAGTGATCCATCAGCAGAAGGTGCTGACTTTAACAGATCTTTCCTGTGCTCCCCTCCCACAGCAGTCCTCCTAATCCTGGGAAGCTTATTCTGGGGATCACGGGGCTTGTGTAGACATAGGTTGGGAGGCTTCAGTAGAGAGGGGGAAGGATCTAAACCACTCTGCTGACAGAAGAGGAAGGAGAAAGTGATTTCTTCCCATCCCGGCTAAAGCAGCTTCCCAGCCTACATGGCTATTATCCCACATGGATCCCATGTCCCCTAGAACAGGGGTGGGCAATTGTTTTGGCTCGGGGGCCACTTTGTGGGAGCGGAGGTTAGTGGAGGGCCGCACCTTTTAAAATGATTGAATTTATTAGTTAACTTTGCATTTCAGAAAAGATATAAATTGTATCATAAAAATCAATAAATAAAATAGTGGCTCTCCATGGCTAGCCTGGCCCTGCTCCAACACCCGTCATGTGGGGGCACCCGAGGATCCCTGTGCTGCGCAGCTGCAGCGGCACCACCAAGTTTCAGTGCGGGGAGGAGGGGAATAAGCCCCAATGAGAGACACACAGGGAACATAGGGACAGAGAGAGAGGAAGACACACACAGAGACGGACAGAGAGAGACACACAGACAGAGACAGAGACAGACACACGGGGAACATAGGGAGAGGGAGAGAGAGGAAGACACACAGAGGGACAGAGAGAGACAGACAGACAAATAGAGACAGACTCAGAGGGACAAAGAGACACACAGGGAAACAGGGACAGAGAGAGACACACACACAGAGGGACACAGAGACACACACACATGCAGAGGGACACAGAGAAAGTCAGAGAGAGAGAGAGACAGGGACACAGAGAGAGATCGCCGAAAGCAGCTGCCTGCCTGCTGCGCCTCCGTGCAACCCGGGGAAGGCGAGGGTGGGAGTGTTGCAGGGCTTCCCCGGAGCGCTGCGCTTTGGCGCGGCCCGGGGAAGCTGAGGGTGGGGGCGGGCAGGGCTTCCCCAGAGCACTGCGGCCCTGGGAAGAGGAGGATGGGGGAGGAAAGGTAACTTACCTTCCTTCTTCTGCCTCCTTGTTGCCCAACCGGGCTGCTGGGAGCAGGGGGTGGGGCTTGGTAATGTGCCCGCCCCCTGGACACTTCAATCCCGGAGTGCCGCTTCTCTGCGCTCCAGGCCCAGTGGAGGCCTGACTGAAACCACGTGGCCGACTGTCTTGGCGGGTCGCAAAAAACTCTGTGGTGGGCCACATGTGGCCCGCAAGCTGCAATTTGCCCACCCCTGCCCTAGAACAAACTTTCTCAGAGTTGGAAAGGATTGCTGCATGAAGGAAATGAGGAGAAGAGCTGCAGTCCTTTTGTTTATGGATCACTGTGTCCAACTCACTGCTTCTGTCCTAAAATTACCCTCCAGCCTTCTATGCAGTACTCTATAAATGAAGAAAAGTACAATATATTAAAAATAATGAGAACTTTCCAGTTTTCTTCAGAGAATCAGATCAATGCAACTGGCACCCTAAAACATTGCTCTTGTTAGTTTGTAAGTGACTCATGGTGAGTAATCAGACCTGGATGGCCCAGACTAGCCCAGTTTCATCAGATCTCAGAAGCTAGGCAGAGTTGGCCCTGGGTAGTATTTGGATGGGAGACTGCCAAGGAAGACCAGGGTTGCTATGCAGAGGAAGGCAATGGCAAACTCCCTCTAAATGTCTCTTGCCTTGAAAAACCTATGGACTCACCATAAATCAGTTGTGACTTGACAGGTATTTCCACCACCAAACAGAACAAAATATTTGGGACCTCTCAACGTATTAGGTGTAAACCTAAAATTTTTACAGCATTGAATTTAATGGAACTATTTATAAGTATACTACTTTTTTCACTGGTATAATGTTATGCCCACACTCAGGCTTGTTTACACACTAGAGTACAGAGGTTGGGTCTGCAATTCCTCCCTCTGTCCTGTTGAACGGCCAGATGTATGTTGCAGGTTTTCATTTCCTGCATCTGTGGTACCAGTTCAGATTATGAGTGTGGTGCATGTGCAGCATAGTTTTAAGTAGCCCCCTCCCAATGCCATTTTTCATCCTGAAACCCATGTGTGTACTCACAGGTTTTCCCTGTGGGCCAGAAACTGTCACCTGTTTCAGATCAAGAAAATGGCTTGGAGAGGGCTGAAGCCCCTTCAACATGTGCACCATATTCACAATCTGAATCAGGGCCCTGGACCTAACCGGTGTACTCTATAACCTATTAAGAAGCCATTAAAATTAGGATGCTAATTATGTCACACTCCTTCCCTAGCATTTCCCAGGTGCTATCCATTTCGCGCCCTTTTTTTGGCTTGGTTGTGCCAGCACTGGGATAATATTGGCATGATATTAGTACAGTTTTACACTGCCATAGGTGTTGGCCTGACTGCTCAGGTTTACGTGTAGCAATCGGCACTATGATGGGTTCTTGCCAACTATACCAAGGTCCCACCTCCCCGGTAGTTCTAAGTAAATAGGTGTGAAGCAAAGCGGTTTCTATGAATGATGTTTACTACAAAATATTAGGCAGACATACAAGGAAAACAATAAAACCACATATATACAGAAGTCTAGGGGAAATCAGATAGAAAATAGCACGTTTGCATGAGTAGGAGTATCGTTAAGAGGGAGTCTCGTTACCTGGGTTGGTAGAGGTTGAGTCTCTTCCACGAGAAGAATAGAGGAAGGGTGGCTGGAAAATCTAAGGAGCAAGGTCTGAACCTGCAAACACACGCTCCGGTCCTGGCTGCGCAAACCAGGGATTCAAGTGGAGTCCAGGTACTTAATAGAGGTTGAAGAGGGTAGAAGCTAGGCTAGGTAGGGGTAAGAGAGCTAGGGGTAAAAGCAACCAGGGCTAAAGGCTAGGGGCGATTTCTTGCTGGGCAAGGCCTTTTAACAGGTGGCATTTGGGTGGGTTGCGCTGACCACGTCCCACTGTCACACCCAGTAGGTTGTCCATCATTTCTAGGTTTCCTATTGGTTAGTGTCATAGTTAGGAGGGGGCAGGAAGGAGTGGGCAATATTGCAACACTAAAATGCTAATCAGGAGTTAACACCTGGCCAACTGGTCAGTCTTCTTGGCGCCATTCTCTGGTCCCGTGGTGACTTCGTGATGGCTTCGGTCAGGTCACTCAATGGGCAGTGATCAGTTGCTAGGCAACTAATCTCTTTACTGGAATAGCTGGGGGCAGGTGCGAGAGAAGGCCAGTGTAGAGAAAAAAAAGGACTCTTTGAAATGGAGTCTTGTTCTTGTAGAATGGTGGCTCTCATGTGCGGTAGATGTAAGAGCTTCTTTGAAATGCATTTCAAGTTCTTCTTGAGAGTGTTCTTTGAGGTGTATTCTCATGTTCTTCCTGAGAGATATACCTTTGAAATGGAGTTTGATTTCTCATGCAGTTGTGAGCTTTGGAGGAAGTCTTCCGCTGTGGGCTGGAGCCTCTTATGGCTGTAGAGAGTGCTTTTGCCTTAGGCAGTGAACCAAGTCCCAAAGGTCAAACTTATGTTATCAAAGTTCATAGGAATGTATCAAATAATGTTCTACTGGCTTACATAGGGACACAGTTGCCATCCTGAGCAGTTCTGTTTCCCTTACATTACACTCCACCTCCGTTCTCATAATGCTACGTAAGAACATAAGAGAAGCCAATGTTGGATCAAGCCACTGACCCATCCAGTCCAACACTCTGTCACACAGTGGCCAAAAATACCAGGTGCTATCAGGAGGTCCAGCAGTGGGGCCAGGACACTAGAAGCCCTCCCACTGTTGCCCCCCCCCCAGCATCAAGAATACAAAGCATCACTTGCCCCAGACAGAAAGTTCCTATCTATACCTTGTGGCTAATAGCCACTGATGGACCTCTGTTCCATATGTTTATTCAATTCGCTCTTGAAGCTGTCCATGCGTATAGCTGCCACCACCTCCTATGGCAGTGAATTCTATGTGTTAATCACCATTTGGGTGAAGAAGTACTTCCTTTGTCCCCCATCCAGTATGCATGTTCCTCATTTTTGTTACCAGATGTAGAACTTGGCACTTATCCTTGTTAAATTGCATCTTGTTCACATCTGCCCACTTTTCCAGTGTGTTCCAATCTTGTTGAATTCTATCTCTATCTTCTGGTGTGTTCACTGCTCCTCCCAATTTGGTATCATCTGCAAATTTAATGAGTAGCCCCTCCACACCTTATCCAGATCATTTATAAAAATATTAAAAAGTACTGGACCCAGAACCAAGCCCTGTGGCACCCCACTGGACACCTCCCTCCATTCAGATGAAACACCATTGACAACTACTCTCTGAGTGTGGTTCTCCAACCAGTTCCTTATCTATCTAACTACCCTAGAGTCCAGTCCACAGTCCTTTAGTTTACTCATCAGAACATCATGGGGAACCCTGTCAAAAGCTTTACTGAAATTCAGGTAAACAACATCAACAGCATTCCCTCAATCCACTAAGCTTGTCACTCGATCAAAGAAGGAAATGAGGTTGGTCTGGCGGGACCTGTTGGGCACAATTCCATGGTGACTTCCCTGGATCATCAAGCTGTCCTTTAGATACTTGCAGATTGATTCCTTTAAAATCTGCTTCAGTATCTTCCCTGGGACAGAGATCAGACTGACTGGCCTGTAGTTTCCTGGGTCATCCCTTCCTTTTTTGAAAATTGGGATATCATCTGCCCTCCTTGAGTCTTGTGGTATATCTCCCATCACCAAGGGGTCTGGAAGATAATGGACAAAGGTTCTGCAAGCTCTCTAGAGAGTTTTTTTTAGCACTCTTGGGTGCATACCATCTGGCCCAGGGGATTTATACTCATTTAATGCCCTCCAGGTGCTCCTCAACTACCTCTCTGTCCATGTCAACCAGCAGCCTGGACACTGTGCCTTGCCTACTACCATCTCTAGATGAGCCAGTTCTCTTCTTCAGGGAAAAAACTGAGGCAAAATAGGCATTGAGCCTTTCTGCTTTCTCTCTGTCCTCTGTCAGAGTTTCTCCATTTTTAGCCAACAGTGGGCCCATCGCCTCTTTTATCTTGTGTTTGTTCCTCACATATCTGAGGTTCTGTTCCACTAATGGTGGAGCCTTCTGTCAGTGCAGGGATTCTAGAAATGAAAAGGTGGAAACTCTTCCAAAAAGTTTTTAAGGCAAGTAATGATACTCATAGGAATATATTGAATATGTAAACGCATACAGCTCTTCAAAAGAATGTAATGCACATCATTGAGTCACACAACTGAATGATGATTCTTAGAGACCGATTTCCCACTAGCGCTGCCCCGGTGTTCTTCCTCCGTTTGCCCCGGTGCTGTGCTTGAATTTCACAGTATTTGTCGCAGGGCACATTTTGACCCACGGCTCCACCCGATCTTCCCTGCGGTTTCAGTGATCCGGTTTTTGAGGATCACTGAAGCTGCGGGGAAGATCGGGCGGAGCCGCGGGTCAAAATGTGCCCCGTGGCAAATAGTGTGAAATTCAAGCACAGCACCAGGGCAAACGGAGGAAGAACACCGGGGCAATGCCTGTGCAAAATCGGTCAAAGTAATACAATCCAAAATACTTCACATGCACAAGCCTTCCTAAGGGCCATAACAGTCCATAGAGAAAATACTGTCCAGTATACCCCGATGGTATTGTATGTAATATTAAGACCATTTTGGAGACAATCCTTCATCAAAGGGTATCCTGAGTCACGGTAGGTACAATGACCATGCACAAATCAAAATGCTGTATCATATTAAGTAGAATCCAAGGCCTCCTAGCAAATTCACAACTCAATGGAATCAGATCTAGCTTGTGCTTGTGGACTATTTTGGATTGTATTACTTTAAGAATCATCATTCGGTTGTGTGACTCTATGATGTGCATTACATTCTTTTGAAGTGCTGTATGTGTTTACATATTCAATATATTTAATATATTCCTATGAGTATCATTACTTTTCTTAAAAAAACTTTTTGGGAGAGTTTCCACCTTTTCATTTCTAGATTTACACTCTCTCTTCCCGGTTAGTTTAGTGCAGGGATTGTAGCAGCAGATGCCATAAGTAAGATGTTATTGTGTGACGTACTTTATTTTGTATGTCCTAAATGTGCTCTAACCAATGCAAATTGAAACACCTCACATGACACAATGTAAATTGAAATATCCCAAATGCCACTGTAGGGTGTGTGGTCCAGCATCCTGGTAAATTTGGTTGCCCTTTTCTGTACTGTGGCCAAGGCACTGAAGAAACCACCACCACCATCATCAGAGACCAGAAGGCTGCTCATTCCCTACCTGGCCAGTAGAAGAGGAGAGGCCCCAGGTGACACGATAGGCAGTCTAGAAAGACCACCAGTAGTTGTACTTAGTCAGAATTAGGCAAGGCCGACTCTTGGAAGCCTGAAATGGGAGGAAACCAGAACCAGAGAGCAGACCCTATGTCAATATATAAGAAGGGCCTCTTCTCCACAGAGTGACTGGGCAGAAGGGGGAGAAGACAGGGATTAGGCAAACCAGCTCACTCAAGGACAACTGCTGCTTTGTTGGGTGGCAAAATTTCAGATGGCACACACGAGCGAGATAATCCGGAGGGGAAGCGAGGCTATTTTGCCTGGGAGCAATTTGCCCCGCAGTTGCGCGATCACACAGGTCTTTAGACTTGCTGGTGCAACTCGCTGCTACATGATCAGACACAACCGTGGGCGAGGTTTTTTTTGTGGTTTGTTTCTGATTCGCTTAAACAGGGGATTGATAAATTGCTCCTCCGTCCTAAGGGCTTTCGATGATGCACACACTGAGAAGGGGGAAAAAAACAACAGCATGGCATCAGGATAGCCTGCAATCAGACTATCCCCAACGCCACACTTCTGCACTGGAGCGATCACACAGGGAAAGTCCAACTGTGGGCCGCAGCAACCTGTTTGATACTGGAGTTTACCTAGTAGTTTTTTACTCCGCTTCTCTGGCGGATCAAAATGGTTTGTGACAGCTTGCGTGATGCCTCCCAGATGCCTCCCAGATGTGCTGGTGTGATCGCGCTGCTTTGATCCGCCGGTGAATTGTCCCTATCGCGTGGCTAATGGGTGCATATGATCATGCCCCATTTGTGGCTAGAGGGGAGATTTAAATAATATAATTGTTTGTTGACAATTATGTCTTCAAAGACCCAAGTGGTTCCATGTTAATTACTCCACAGGGCAGACTTCTGTCTAGTGGAGTACATCTCCCTGGAGCTGCTGGTATACAGTTTACAACATACACCTTTTTGAATTCCTTGATATACCTTCTGAAATGAGGCAACCTGAACAATACATGATACTTCAAATGTGGCTGCACTATAGATTATATAAGCACACTTCATTTCAGCCATTCCAGGCTTGATATACATGATGACTTTAGGTGACATTTGGCACATCTTCTCCTATGTATTTCTCTGAGTAACAATCATGGTCTTCTGTTAGTTGTTTCATTCTGAGAGAAAAAAGATAACTTTCAAAAAAGCCAATTCCTAGAGATATTCAAATATATGATGACAGCAGCTAGAATTATCTACGCATCAAAACAGAAACTAGACATCTGTCTATGCTTAGAAGAATGGGCAAATAAACTTGCTGAATATGCAGTCATGGTGAAATTAACAATTTATTTGAGAAATAGAACAATTACAAAATTTGAGGAGAGATGGGAGTGTGTATTATGCAAGCAGGAGATAAATTTAGAATGAGAAACAATTCAAAAACTGTACATGAATGTATTGCAATGTAGAAGTAGAATGAGAATAAGTTTTAAATGTAACATCTTGAATATAAATGTACAAGGAAGTGGATCTTGAGCAGAAATATCTTCTACTTTTTATTATGAGATAGTTATAGATTTTCCTTCCGTACTTTGATATATTAGCTATTTGTTATCATCAGTATATTCAGCTTATATGACCAGAGGTCTTACGCATAGTTAAAATCAGAAATACAAATATATAATCACTGAATAGTAATGCATGAAAATACAAAATTGTAAAAGAGGTAGAAGATAATACAACTTTACAAAATTGATAAATAATAAAACCTTACTAGTTAAAACTTACAATTAAGAACTAAGGAATGAGAATCAAAAGTCTTATAGATTCTAAATTGCAGATAACAACATGGGGTCTCTCCTTAGTAACTAGTTTAGAACTGATTATTAATGTTTCAGTGAGATTGTGATTGCTAGATATTTTGCTACCAAGACAATTATTTTAAGTTCAGCATCCGCCAGCAAATAAGAAATTGCCCAATGCTCCAATGGCAGATGGTATTTAAATAGGATAGGATATATCCAATAGAACCTAAAAGCTGTCCATTGAAAGCAAAAGTGCTTCAAGGTCTCAGTCGCACTAGATGCACAAGAAGCACAAAGCCTATCTGAGCAAGGAATTTGCACAAATCACCCCTTTAGTTCCACCAATGGAAAAGCATTTAATCTTGTAAGGGTAAAAGCAAACCTGTGAGTAGGAGTTGTGAAGTAGCTTAGATATGCAGGGAGATTCAGCAGAGCGAAAACCCCTAGAGCAAGAGGAGAGCAAATGTGCCTAGCTTGAGCAGCTATACTATATCCATATTAGATGCCTTCAACTTAGTCTCCTGGCCTCTTGTTATCACATTTAACATCAAGAGAGGGAAACTAAGCAATTCCAGCTTTTCATCTCTCAGCCTTGATCAAGCATTTCTATAGTTATCCTGCTTCAACAGGTATAAAATACCCCCAGATAAAAAAGGACCTTCAGTCTTAATTTAAAAGCGGCCAACCAAACTCTGAATTTAACAAAGCATTGTGCAAGCTCCAACCTAAGCGCAGTTCCTGTCACTCCCAGTATCCAGCATAAAAACTGAATCATGTTGTTTGGTGATTCAGAAGCTTCGCTTATCCAGATGGCTGCCCCATATAAAACCTGTGGGGTTACTTTTGCATTAAAAGCTCTAATACCTATCCGTGTACATTGGCTACCCGTATATTGGCTACCTGTAGAGTAACAGAACCTGATGAGTCCATTGGAGTTTGGTCTAGCTGTTTCTCTGGCCAATTTAAGGTGTGATTTCCAGGATAAATTTTGACTAAAAGTCACTCCTAAATATTTAAATTGAGCCATTAGTTCAATTTTACCACCCTTCATTTTCCATGTTTTCCAGATGTGGCCTAGCTTTTTGGTGCAAACCATAATGTTTGATTTGCTATAATTTACTTAGAGCCCCTCTTGTTCACAATACTCAGTAAAAGCATTAATTGTTTTTCAGAGGCCAACTTCATACCTCATTACCTATTTGTTAAAACTTGCAGTGTATACGTAGAAACAGAGAAAATATGTACTACCAAATATGTAGTAAAGATGAAACCAATAATGCAGATTAGTTCTGAAATTTGAAATCTAAAATGCTGAATATAAATGCACCCCAACAGAAGTAAGTACCATTGTATTTTATAGACATAAACATGATAATGAAGGGGATGTTGGGGAGAAATGCTTTCTGTTGTATACACTCTGTGATATATAATTATTTCTGATATACATAATTATGTTTTATAATCCCCCTTTCCTTTTTGCATCCTCTTTATACCATTACTTTGTTTTCTAAAATTAAAAAAATATATAATAATTTTAAAAAGACAATTCCCCTGTTAAAGCCTTTTGTAACACTGTAATGTTTCTAACCAGCGTTGTTAGTTAAGTATGTTCATACTTGCTGAAGAGGTTTTAAGCAAGGAAGGAGCCTGAATGAAGCACTAAGTAAATTGAGTATAAGAGGATAATTATGATCCACACTTGAGTAATTCAGCAGGTGTTTAAGGAACTGGGGGAAAAAACCACTCTGCTTTTGCATTGAAAGGGTTTTCTACGAAAAGAATCACTACTACCATGGATGCACTAATCTTGTGTGAATGGTCTGAGAAGTCTCAAGAACAGTTCTGTTCCTCAAACTAACCAGGTTTGATCCTATAAGCTTCTTGGATAGGGTTATGGTTGCCAAGTCCGGGTTGGGAAATATCTGGAGACTTTGGGAGTGGAGCCAGGAGAGGGGAGGGGCCTCAGCATAGTACAATACCATAGAGTTCAACCTTCAAAGCAGCCATTTTCTCCAGGGGAGCTGATTTCTGTCAGCTGGAGATCAGTTGTAAAAGCGGGAGATCCCCAGGCCCCACCTGGAGGCTGGCAACCCTAGATAGGGTTGCTACCCTCCAGGTAGCACCTGGAGATCTCCTGCTATTACAATTGATCTCCAGATGACCAAGATCAGTTTTCCTGGAGAAAATGGCTGCTTTGGAGGATGGGCTCTATGTCATTATACCCCACAGAAATCTCTCCCTTCCCTAGACCGAGCCCACCACAGGCTCCACCCTCCAAATCTCAGATATTCCCCAACACAGAGCTGGTAATCCTATTCTTGGAGGAAAGATCACCTGGAGATGATATATAAGCTGTTCTGGAGATCCTGGAGAGCTGTTGCCAGTCAGAAAAGACAGTACTGACTTAGGCAGCATCAGTATTATAGTGACCTGATCAGGCAGCTTCCTGAGTTCATGTGTGATGTGCAGACTCACACATGTTGGCCTTGCTTGATTTTTGAGGCCTGTTCAAACACAATTGGCCAGTTGGTTGAAGTATTCAGTAGCCTGAGATTCAGGTGCAAGGGATAGCAAAACATGAGTGGATCACAGTAAGACAAATGATGGTGCAAATGCATTCTTATATCCAAATAAATTACTTGAAACTAAGCTTTGTCAAATTTTGTTTTTCAGCCGGGTGACGATCCAGCATTTTGGTTGTTTTGACAGACACTTAGCTCAGTTTCAGCTTAAATGCTCTGTGAAAACAGCCTTCCTCTGCCTTTTGTAGACTAAATTTTTACTCAAGGCTATTGGTCACCATGAAAAGAAGAAAATAGTCTTCTAGATTATGTGAACAACTTGAGGCTTTCTGGCAGTGTGGCTCATAATCAGTGTTTCTCAGTTCTGGCCTTGGGTATTTTCATATTCAAAGCAAATAGCTGACACCCTCTCCCACAATTTTTATGTGACACAAAGAGATGGAGGTCATAGTCAGGAAAATAATCTCTTCTATGGAATCTGTTTCTAGAAACATTGGGTAGATGGTGAAGGCAGCTGCCATATTTATGGGATGCCATATAGTTTAATATTTACCTTTTTGAGATTTCTCGTTCATTTCTTTCCCCCTTTTCTCTCTTTTCATAACAGCAAAAAAAATAATCAAAGAATTGCTTATTAATTGCCTTTTCTAGTAAGTCACCACATCACATTTTGATCCTTTTGAAACTCTAGAGAATTTAAAAGTAATGTGCAACAACTTTGGTAAACCTAATGCAGCTTTCCAGGCTGTGGGCAATTCATTGTGATACTAACATCCTTTTTAAACATAATAATGGAGAAAGCACCCACTGTTTGAATTGCAGTTGGTTTGCAAATTGTAAGCAGCATCCTCAAATATTTTTTAAAAAATGCTTTTTAAGCTTTCAGAAGTATTTTAAACTGCATCACATATGTTTTTTGCCAGTGGGTTTATATTCATACAGAGCAGAATGGGAGCTCTCTTGTAGGCATCCAGCACTGCCTGTCAAGCTTTGGAGGGCCACTATTGGTGTTTCTAGGGCTTCAGGAGGGTTGCAGAAGTCCCCCCCCCTGTTGTTTTGACAATTAATTGATCCGTGCCAGTGTGTCTACCTCGCAAACTGCCAACATGAACCGCATGAACCTCTGCAAAAAACATGGCAGTTTGTGGGAGGTTTGTGAGAGATGCAACTGCACGAACTATGGCTAACAAACCATGGCTGAGGACAGACTGGCAATGTAAAGCGGGATAGCCCCACGTTGGAAGTGCAAGAAGGGAGCGCGTTCAGACATATGCATCTGTTCGTCGGCTCCGTTTTGCACTTACCTGTCTCCCACTCGCTTTCCATCCGCTTTAACAGGACACCGGGAGAAACCGGTGTCCAGGGGCCGTCTTGCTCTTGCCTCCCGCTTCCAGGCAGTGTAAACCGGAAGAAGGTGGGAGGCAAGCGGAGGAGGCAGTGTGAACGCGGCGTTTTGCCAGTTTGCGCATGTGCGCACGTGCGCACATGCACAAATTGCCGAAACAGCCCTATCACGAGCTGCGGAGGCCGGCCCACGTGGAGCCACTCTGCAGCAGTCTGAACGCTCCGTATTGGCACCATTGCGCAATACACCGGCCGGTGTGAACGGCCAGCCCCGGGGAGTTTTTCCCCCACAGCAGTTTCCTCCACATTCATCTCGCTCCAGATTGCCAGTCTGTCCTCAGCCCATGAATTGGGTGATTTTCATGATGAATTTAGGTTTGTGACGAGGTTCATGCCCATCCCTATTCATAACCTTCATAAAATATTTTAGTAACCAGCTTTCACTTACTTTGGTGGATATAAGTTTGTGTGGCATGGACAATAGCTTTATAAGAAAACAAAATGGGTTTTTAAAATGTGAAACACAGAATCTGGAGGCATGAAAATGAGGCATCACCTCATTCTATCTCATGTGTTCCATAGTAAGGCAGGCCCTGTTTTCTAGTATCAGGGAGGTCCCCTAATCATGAAAATTTGTAATACACATAAAATATGCAAAGTAGTAACTGGAAGTAAAATAAATCTAAATAAAGCAGTAGTACTATCTCTAGCCACTTATACGAAGCTTAACAGTTGAACTCACAAAAACAAGCCAAAAGATGATAAAATAATAAAACTGATTTATACAATCACCAGACTTAAGCAAATAGCATACCAGCTGCATTGTGACAATAAAGAATGCATCTGATAAACTAACAGAGGAAACTTTCTTACAATTTATTTTAAAGTTTGTCAGTAAAATGGGGTGGACTTGGGAGGTGGTTATGTGTTTTTTACCTCTCAGGCAGTAAATAAATCAGTAATGCCCTGAAACTGACAAGTCTTTCTAGGCAAGGTTCTGTGTAATATTTGCTAGGGGCTTAAATCTTCAGCTCTTATATAATGCCAGAGTATGACTCCCTGGATCTTTGTGCCCAGGCTTTAGAGGCTTGTTTATAGAAAACGATGCCAAATATGGTGTTCTGATGTAGGCGGCTTTGCAAGAGATTTCCTATAGCTCATTTTAATAAATTAACCAAGTGGTATATTTTTTTGTAATTCTTTTTCCAGGACTATGAATAATTTCCCCCCCATAGGACAAGTCATAAAACAAGTAGCACTAGAATATAGCTCAAGAAAGGGTCAGAACACAAAGAAAGAGAGAGGAGGTTCCCATGCAGGCTCATAGCCAGAAATATTATAGCAAGGGCATAAAAGTGCACAGAGGAAGGATAGGGATGCTGGGACCCCATTACCCCTATTGTTCATCAAGTGGGGTTTGATTATGTCAAGGGCAGAGTCCAGTGATATCAATGGTTAAAGGTTGGTAATGTCACACTGAACAGTAGTATTAATGGTGGGACCTTCACACTGTGGCAGAGATCAGGAAATAATCCAATCCACACTTTGGAGTTTGCTTTCAATGAATTTACTGCAACAGGATTTTTCAAAAAGACAATAACTGACTGCAGGCCACTAATACAACAGAAAGGCCTTCAAAGTACAAGCACTAACACATATTAACACAAAACAGAGACAAAATAAACCAAGAGGCAGACTGAACTGCAAGAGAAAATATTCAATAAAGCTAAATGCTAGAGAATGCACCACAGCTCCCCCTAGGGTACAAGTGTACTAAACCACTCTTTCAGCAGTCTTTTACATTAACTAGACTCTTAGCAGACTGTCACTTCTCCAATACACACACCACTAGGTATGATGCCACGTGGCATCTGCAAATGTGTTTAGTCATAATCACATGACTTTTAAGAAGTGGACTATTCAGTGGAATATTGTGGAAGTATGGAAATTAGCTATGCACTAAACATAAACCAGCTGAGCTGTTAGTGCCAGATTATTGCCTCCCATTAATATGTAAAGCAGTTATTACAATAAGGCAAATATAAGAATCTTGGAAGAAGCCATCAAGATCTCAATGACAATTTTAGAAGTAACAGATACTGGAGAGCCTGTAAGCCCTTTTCTAGGGCTATAGTTGCCATCATATAGTAAGCTATGGGCCAGAAAGTCCGTAATTAAAATCTTACCTTAAACTTGAAATCATTAGGTAGCCTTTGGCAAGCCATTAATCATAGTTTCACTCACCCCACACACTAATCCTGAGAAAATTAATATTGACATAACTAAGAGGGATATTGTAACAATTTTTTGCAATTATATATATGCTTTTACCTCAGATATGCAGATGATACCACTCTCATGGCAGAAATGAAGAGGACCTCAAGAGCCTCTTGCGAAAGATGAAAGAGGAGAGCGCAAAATTTGGCTTGAAACTCAACATCAAAAAAACTAAGATCATGGCATCCGGCCCCATAACTCCTTGGCAAATAGAAGGGGAAGTCGTGGAAACAGTGACAGACTTCATGTTCCTGGGATCCAAGATCACTGCACACAGTGACTGCAGCCATGAAATTAAAAGATGCCTGCTCCTTGGGAGGAAAACGATAGCAAGCCTAGACAGCATAATAAAAAGTAGAGACATCACCTTGCCAACAGAAGTCCATATAGTTAAAGCTATGGTATTCCCAGTAGTAATGTATGGCCGAGCGTCGAAGAATAGATTCTTTTGAATTATGGTGCTGGAGAAGACTCTTGAGAGTCCCTTGGACTTCAAGGAGATCAAATCAGTCAATCTTAAAAGAAATCAACCCTGACTGTTCCCTGGAAGGCCAGATACTGAAACTGAAGCTCAAATACTTTGGCCACCAAATGAGAAGGGAGCACTCACTGGAGAAGACCCTGATGCTGGGAAAGATTGAAGGTCAAAGAAGAACAGGATGGCAAAGGATGAGATGGTTAGACCATGTTATTGATGCAACAAACATGAAATTAAGCAAACTCTGGAGCACAATGGAAGACAGGAGGGCCTGGTGTGATGTGGTCCATGGGGTCGCGAAGAGTTGGACTTGACTGTGCGACTGAACAACAACATATGCTTTTAACACTCAGAGTACTCACAGGTGAGTTCTACAATCTATTCATGTCCCAGTTTTGACTCCTTTTGAACTATTTTCTTCCTATTATCGTACTATTTGTTTATCATTACAGGAAGAATAATTAAAAAGTACATCCACTTAAAGTATAAATTAACAGAGGAGTCAGACACTGCAATCTGGAGGGCTGTTGCAGCAGGGGTGGCCAACCACCAACACAAAAGCATCACCACTGGTCCATTCCCTATGGGCATTCCACTGAGAGAAATAACAACACATTCGCCATGGACATTCCACAGGGAGAAATAACAACATGCACCCCTTCATAAGGTACAGAAAGCATAGCAAGCATGCCAGAATCCATAAGAACCCTGGCAACACCCACCACTCAGACAATAGCAGCTGATGACACCCCTGTGAGAGGCACACACAGACATAGCCAATCACTGCCTGCTGATCCAGCCACTGCCTCTTGATGCCCTTCTGGACAATGAGGGAAGACTCAGCAACAGTGCAACTCCAACAGAGGCAGATTTATTTATTTATATTTATTAGATTTGTATTCCACCTTAGCAGGCTCAGGGTGGGTTCCATCATGCATAGTATACAAAAACAGTTAAAACCGATTAAAGTACATCAAATAAAATATACAGAGCCTCTAACCAGAGCCTCAAAAGATGAGGTAGTTGGGGTTCCAAGTAGTTATTCAGATCTGACTCACTGGAGGGGAAGCCCAATAAAGTGTGAAGATGGCCTGAGTGCCCCTCTAGCTCATGGGGAATGGCACCCATGTGGTGGACAGGATGGCCATCCCTTCCCCAGCAAAGGCCTGACTGGCAGTAAAAGTGTTGCTTACACAAAGCCATGCCGGGAATTGTTCTGTGAGATGATGCCTCTTCCTTGGAAGGGATAGAGGGGAAAATGAAGTCCTCCACAACTCCTTGTGTGTTCTCTACTTGTCAATATATGTAATTCCAGATGTGATTGGATCTGTGGATGCTTAAATCTGGAGAGTGGAGCCATGAACAGACAAGACAGATCTTTCTACAAACTTGAAAAATGTTCCAGGTTTGCAGAAAAATCTGAAATCTAAGCAATACATTGGGAGGAGGGGTTAAAACACCCTAAATGATAAAAAGAATGCCTGCAGCTGTAAGAAACAGCTGCCCACAGTGGCTGTTGCCAGGCAACCACAACAGTATTGCTAGCCTTTAAGCCTCGGCTTTTGTCAGTAAAAGGCAGGGGAAAGGGCCCTTTCTAGGGCTGGTTTTACCTTTGAGGAAGGACTCACCTGTACAATATTTTAATGTTTTTTAAAAATCCAGAGCCATACTTTGAGTTATGGACGAGATAAGCGGCTGTGTTTTTAACAAGGCAGTCTGAACTCTAAGTACCAAGAAGGCAGAAAACATGTCTCACTTAAAGCATGGCAAAGTAACGAATAAATCTAGTTTTCTAGTATGTGTTTAAAATGTCCTAAAAGATTAATTGCTATGCATTTACAGAAGGAATAATAAAGAAAACATTATTAGGCTACCATATGACTTTTGCAGCTTGGCTGGACTTTTTCCCATGGAGAAGTTGACGAGGTAGGAGGGAAAGCTGAGAGCCAGTGTGTTGTAGTAGTTAGTGTCAGACTGGGATCAGGAGAACCAGGTTTGAATCCCTACTCTGCCATGAGAGCTTGCTGAATGACCTTGGGCTAGTCACTCTTTTTCAGCCTGATCTACCTCCCAGGGCTATTATAAGGATAAAACGGAGAGGCAAACAATGTAAACTGCTTTGGGTCTCCATTGGGAGAAAAGGTGTGGTATAAATGAAGTGAATAAATAATAAAGCTGAAGACTTTGGGGGGGGGGCAGATAAAAAGTTGGTTGATTGTTTGTGCAGCTGCCAGGCACTCCAAACTGCCTGGGGAAGGGGGCACCTGGCAAATGAGGATGCTCAAAGCCCATTATGAGGCTGCCAGCATCCCTGCACCCCCAGTCATGGGCATTGCTCTGTTCCTTGGGAGTACTGCATGATAGCGAGCACATTGTTGGGTAGGCCTGCCTCAGCTGCCCCCATTTGCATACACCACTGGCCTTGGTGGAGGGAGCCAGCATTATCAAGGTGGCACCCAGGCTCATGAAAGGGGAACATGAGAGGTAGGTGTGGACTCCAGGGCCAGGGAAGCTGGATTCCCACCCCACTTATCTCTCAGTACATGGTTGCCCTCTTTGGTTGAGCTGCAGGAGATGGGTTACCTGTTAGGGTCCTAAAATGAGACATACCAAGATAGGAAGCAGTAGAAAAGAGCAAGAGTCCAGTAGCACCTTAAAGACTAACAAAATTTGTGGCAGGGTATGAGCTTTCATGAGTCACTGAAGAAGTGAACAGTAACTCAGGAAAGCGCATACCCTGCCACAAATTTTGTTAGTCTTTAAGGTGCTATTTATTTATTTATTATTTATTAATTAATTTCGATTTATATCCCGCCTAGCCAGCGAGCCGGCTCTAGGCAGCTAACAACGTAAGTATAAATATACAAAGTTAAAACACATAAAATTCCATTAAATCACATTAAAATACAGCTAAGCAATCAGATCACAGATGGCAGCAGATACTAGACCAACATCAGATACCAGTAGCCTACTTTCTTTCCCGCCAGGAGACTCCCACCCCACCCCAGGTGTTCTAGCAGCGATTCACCCCGCCGCCTACTAAGGGCCATTCCCTCCGGTGGCGGCCCCAAAAGCCTGGCAGAAGAGCTCCGCTTTGCAGGCCCTGCGGAACTGCAAAAGATCCCGCAGGGCCCTGATGTTCTCCGGGAGCTCATTTCACCAGTAGGGGGCCGCCACCGAGAAGGCCCTGCTCCTTAGGGCTGCCAAGTCCAACTTGGGAAATATCTGGGGACTTTGGGGGTGGAGCCAGGAGACTTTGGGGGTGGAGCCAGGAGAAAGGAAGTGACATCATTTTGTGATGTCACATCCTGTGATGTTGCTTCCACATGCTGACACATGAACTCATGAAGTTTCCTAATACTGAATCAGGCCATTGGTCCATCAAGGTCAGTATTGACTACTCAGACTGGTAGTGGCTCTCCAGGGTCTCAGGCTGAGATCTTTAATGTCACCTATTACCTGATCCTTTTTTAGCTGAAGAAGCTGATACCTCCTGCATGTCAAGCAGATGCTCTATCACTGAGCAACAGCCCTACTGAATCCTTCCTCATCTCGGCAGAATATGAAGCACTAAGTGCTACACAAGTGCTAAATATGATTTTCATATCATAAGAACAGGAGAGAAGCCACAGTGGATCGGCCCATCCAGTACAGCCCATCCAGTACAACACTCTGTGTCACAACAGTGGCCAAAAATACCAGGTGCCCTCAGGAGGTCCAGCAGCGGGGCCAGAACTCCAGAAGCCCTTCCACTGTTGCCCCCCAAGCACCAAGAATGCAGAGCATCACTGCCCCAGACAAAGGGTTCCGTTTAGACCTTGTGGCTAATAATAGCCACTGATAGACCTCTGCTGGATGGGGACAGAGAGAGAGAGAGAGACAGACAGACAGACAGAAAAAAGAAAGAAAGGGGGAGAGAGAGAAGGAAAAAAACTGGCAGAGGCACTTACTTCCATTTAGACCTTGTGGCTAATAATAGCCACTGATAGACCTCTGCTGGATGGGGACAGAGAGAGAGACAGAGAGACAGACAGAAAAAAGAAAGAGGGAGAGAGAAGGAAAAGAGCTGGAAGAGAAACTTACTACAGCAAAGTTGCCAGCCACATGCAAAAGCAGCTCCTTCAGTCCCTCCTTAATCTCTGGGCGGACCTCTCTTGCTGTGGAAGCTCTTTTGCTGACTTCTTAAAGGGGAAATGTCTGGTGAGGCTTTTTACTGCAGGGCAGGCTCTCTTCAGACATTTCCCTTTTAAGGCAGCCATTTTGTCCCCCCGGTGGCCAACTTGGAAAAAGCGGGGGGAAGCACTAAAAATCGGTGTTTCCCCCACCCTACTGGGGGACTTGGCAGCCCTACTGCTCCTGGTAGTTGTCAACCTGGCCTCCCTCAGGCCCCGAAGGCTATCGGACTCTTGCTCTTTTCTACTGTAAAATGTTAGCCACACAGTGTGGACTTTGCTCTCCCCCTTAGATGTTAGTTTTAAGTACTCCCTCAGTGTTGCCAAGTGCCCTCTCTGTGCCTCTCTCACCACCCAAGTGTAATGCTGTGCACTCTAAGTGTGCATGGCAGAGATCTCTGAGACAGAGGCCTGTGCTGGGTGCCGTACTGACTGAACTATGGGGTGTCCTGGCTGGGGTTTATGTAATGTTGGGGGAGGCTGTGTTGGGTGAAGAAGAGGGGAGTTGGCTGCTGCTGGGAATGGTGTGATTGGTTGTGGTTGTAGTCAGCATTGTGTGCTTTGCCCAGGCTTTTCGATGGGGTTGCACCGGGGGGGGGGGGGGGCTTTCTGTTGTATGGTTGCTTAGGGGCTAAGCAGTGTTTTTTGATGACATAACTTTCTGCTGATTTTGGAGGGTGTTACTGGGGTGGAGATGCTTAGGAAACTAACTGATTTATGCCATGCCCCCGGGTCTTCCATTTCCACACTGGCACAGTGGTTTGTACTGGCATTGCTCCACAACATTGCCACACCAGTGTCTGGCAGGGGCATAGTGCTTTGGGGGCACTCAACTGGTGTATGTCAGAGATACACTGCTGTAACACCTAGTCATCTCCTTGTGCATTTTTGCCTCTTCCCCAGCTAGCACTGTAAGTGGTTGTGACTAACACTGGGCATGTGCTCATATGGATGCATGAAAACTGTCATCTTTATATCATGGATATAACCATCAGCAATCCTAGCACATGATCTGAGTACATGTGGGCTCATTCTGCAAAATGGCCATGGATATTTACTATGAAGAGCTGGCAAAAATCATTATGGAAGAGTAAATGGTGTGTGTGATCTGCATGTTCCTTTCTAATCCAATTATACTCCAGTTAATTTCAGTGCTGCCTTGTAGACTAGAAATGAAACAAAGGCAATAAAATCCATTTGGGGGTGGTGGTACAAAAGCAATTAAATGCATACTGCAACCCTGAAACTACTAAGCCAGACCATTCTGGATAACAAAGAGTTGAAACAAGAAAGCAAATTAATATGATTTTAAAGTAAACTAATCAATATTACTTAGAGTAGTGTTATATTTATATTTCCATCTTGGAATGTCTTCCCAAAGATGCCTTTTATGTTAGAAACAAATGATTGATTCTGATTTGTGTTAGTATCTCTAAACTTTTTGTAGGCAGTCATTTTTACAGTGGGCTAAACTTTGCAGTATACCACAAAAACTGTTAGGCTGCATTTTCTAGATTCCTTCCATTAATCCAGCTTGCACAGTGACCTTTCACAGACTTGATATTTAGGACTTATTACCCCTTACGTCAATGTTGATTGTAAGTGACACCACACTATAACCTTTTTGAATTTTAGTATCCTGCATACTTTGCTGTCTTGGGTAAACTTGGCTACACTGCAATTCAGCCCTATTATTTGGTCATAGTAGAGGAGCTTATGGGATGCCACTGTTTCTCTGTAATTAATTGTCCCTCCTTGTGTTTCCTGATTTTTAATTATTCCCAATGAACAAGTATACCAATGTCTTATTTTATGTCTGCTAAGTTTCTTAAGTAGTCTTGGGAAAGGTAAACTTTTTGAAAATACAAGGCCTCGTCTACTTATGCTTGTTGATATTTGCAAAGCATGATATTTTTCTTCATCATGGGATGTTAATATTCCTGTTCAGCAGTTATATCTTTAATATTGCTTTCATACAGCTTTTCCTTTGCCTGGAGTTAATCTGCCTTCTGACATGTCTATAGTTTACCCAAAACTATTTTTAGTGCATATTACCTAATGGCTATGCTCTATTCAGTCATCTTATGAGGTTTTGTTCTTTTGAGGAAGGTATTGTTTTAATATGTCAGAGTTTAATAGGTTTTAAATTTTCTGAATTTACTCTAAGTTACTTTGAGCAACAGGGAACAGCAGTAAAAAACTAATAAGCATATTTTTGTTATGTGATCTCACATATGGACTCTTTAAGAGTTGTGAAGTGAATGCTTTCAGATACTAGGGATTTACAACTCTTTAATTTGTCAGTAAGATATTAATTCATGGCTGGGTGATGATCTTTCCTTTGGTGACGTTCTTGCTGGAGGCCCAGCCATCTTATTTGTCCAGTTTTTGACTGGGTCAGAGAGTTCTGTCCAAATCAGTTCTGCATCTGGAGAACTGACCATTGTTTGGAAGTAAAGAGGGGGCACATGCTTAACATCTGTTAGTCCTCTGGCCAATGGCTGTGGCCAGGATGATCTGGCCTTTGATAGTGTTCTTGCTGGGGAAGAGGAATTGCTTCCCATCAGCCCTTCTTCTGGCCAGTGTCTGGGGCTAGCATATTATTCCCCTTGTCTCTGCAGCCTAGGGTAGGGGATGCTGGAGGTAAGGGAGGTAGGGCAGGTAGGGGATGCTCTGCTCTCTACTGCCAATTGGCTGGCCAGTGGGGGGACTTACCAGGTGCTGAAGGGAAGCTCAGACTATGTCACTGTCACCCTAGAAGTGCATATCATACATGAGTGTTTGACTCCCCCCCCCCCCACAGGTATATGACCTCATGGAGAATGCTGATATAATCTGTGCAAAGTACTGGAGTCGGAGACACATTGTAGTGAAATCAGCAAGCATGTTTATTAGCGGGTCAGATGAAGCATGACACCCTGGGCTCAGGGGCCCTCTTTTATTCTGGCCGGAGCCACACCTCCGGCCTCACCCAATTGTCCTGATAGGACCTTAAGGTTGCGGTTACGGATCATAGGTTCCCTAGAGGATTGTAGGCACTAGATTGGTGGCAAGTTACGATCTGGCCAGCTATTGTTCTACCTGACCCAAGCTCAGGTAGCTGGCCTGGCCATGTGCGTTTGGCCACATGGTGATCGCCATTACAGTGAGCACATGGCTACTGCCATTACATACATTACAATTTGGATGGTATATGGTTGCAGCAACTGGAAGGAATACCTACTGGCTGTCTCTCTCTATTGCCTGTTTGACATGAATGTTTCTCTTCATAGTCCTGTACCTTCACAGACAGTAGGGTTGCCAGCTCTGGGTTGGGAAATACCTGGAGATTTTCAGGGTGGAGCCTGAGGAGGGTGGGGTTTGGGGAGGGAAGGGACTTCAGTGGGGAACAATGCCATGGAGTCCACCTTCCAAAGCAGCCATTTTCTCCAGGTGAACTGATCTCTGACACCTGGGAGATCAGTGGTAATCTCAAGAGATCTCCACCCACCACCTGGGGTTTGGCAACCCTAGACACACAAATACATAGAAGAAAATAAATTATGCTGGTATGTGTGAGCTTGCTCTTATAGTCAGCAGATATAAACAACGACTGAACAAATGAACACTGTTTTATAAAAGCATCACCTAAATTGCATTCAAAACTTATAGAAATATTTTTTAATTTTTTTTTTAAATTAGAGTCTTGATGAAAGAAGACTTCATTTAACAACTATATTTGGTA
Source organism: Lepidodactylus listeri (assembly GCA_029233225.1). Lineage (NCBI taxonomy): Eukaryota > Metazoa > Chordata > Lepidosauria > Squamata > Gekkonidae > Lepidodactylus > Lepidodactylus listeri. The sequence continues at coordinate 93,618,699 of JARCFY010000001.1, forward strand.
GAAGGGAGCTTCAGAGGGTAGCTGTGTTGGTATGCAACAGAAGAGCTACTGAAGTAGATTTGAGTCCAGTAGCACCTTAAAGACCAACAACATTTTTGGGGTATGCACTTTCCCTTGACCTGAATAGCCCAGGCAAGCCCTATCTCATCAGATCTTGGAAGCTAAGTAGGGCTGACTCTGGCAAGTACTTGGAAGGGCAACCTCCAAGGAATACCAGAGGCTGAATGCAGAGGCAGGCTAATCAAGCCACCTCTCTGAAAAATGTCCAAGCCCCCAGCAGGGGTTGCCAGAAGTCAACCATGACTTCCAGCGCGCGCGCGCGCGCACACACACACACACACACACACACACAAATATTAAAAACAATTTTTTTTGGGCTATGTGCTTTCAATAGTCAAAGCACCCATCAGATACCTGTGGTAGAAGTATTTGCTTCTATTTTTAAGTTTCTAAATATCACAAATCATGAAACAATTGGATGTCGCTGCAAGAGTCTAATGAAAATATAGCTTATACCTATATTTGACCTTGTATTAATTATTGAACCTAAATAGCCCAGGCTAGCCCACTCTCATCAGATCTCAGAAGCTAAGCAGTGTCGGGCCTGGACACTATTTGGATGGGAGACCTACAAGGAGTACCAGGGTCATGATACGGAGGCACGTCTAAACGTCTCTTGCCTTGAAAACCCTACGGAGTCACTATAAGTCAGCTGTGACTTGAAAGCACTTTCCACCACCACCATTAATTTCTGAACACAACGTTACTGTATACATTTTTGCGGTTGAAAAATTCCAAGACAGTCTGCCAGTTGATGAAAATATATGTATATTTAACTGATTTTTTAAAACTTAAAATTAGCATGTACCTAAAAATGCCATGCACATTTAGTAAAGTTTGAGGATGAATAAGAGACATAAACTTTCTGAAGAGGAACATATCTCCATGATATAAAGCATTTGTTTCTCAGATGCTATGATTTACAGTACTGACTGTGGTCACTCCAGACATTTTATTGCTGCTGTAATCCTTTGTGGTAATGGCCAGATATGCATCCGTCACATTCAGCTGACCATTCCGGTAAAATGAAGATCAAGCTGAGAAGCACAGATGTAGAATAGGCTTTTCCTAGAGACTATATCTCATGCCACAAAACAGAAAGCTACTTTAATAAATCAGAATATAAGTAAAAACAGGATTTTTGAAAGGGCAAAAATCATTATTATAAAGGAAAAGAGATGCCAAGAACTTCAAAATGAACATGATTGACATTTTGACTTAATATGGTCCAACTGTTTGTTTGCATTTAAGTTGAGTTTCTTACCACATTGATTTGAACTTGGAACAAAAACAACTAGGTAAAGACTTTGTGCCTGCCCAGCATCCACTTTTACATGCTTTCCTGTGAAAGTTGCTTCATACATGCCCATGAAGACATCGAATAAGAGCAGCTCTTCATCATGATGCAAGAGAAAAGTTAAGTGGTTTTCCAGGAAATGATATTTCTTCTCCTGAAAAATAATTATAAATCCCACGTGTCAGCAGCCCCAGAATGTGGCTGAGGTGGTGAAGGAGGAGGAGGAGGAGGAGGAGGAAATTGTGCCATCAAGTTGCAGCCAACTTATGGTGATCCCTGTGGGGTTTTCAAGGTAAGAGACAAACAGAGGTGGTTTGCCATTGCCTGTCTTTCCATAGCAACTCTGGACTTCCTTTGTGTCTGGTGGTCTCCTTGGTGGTCTCCCATCTAAGTATTAACCAGGGCCAACCCTGTGTACCTTCTGAGATCTGATAAGATTGGGCTAGCCTGGGCCATCCAAGTCAGGGTGTCCAAATGTGCATTCATAAATTATTCCCTACCTAAACAGTTTGTTTGCTTTTCATATTAATATAAACATCAGGTCATAAGGGCATGATGGGCCAAGAATACAAGCAAAACAAGTCTTACTTCGCCAAGGCACTACTTTTCCTAGTCAGTCAAGTTACAGTAACAAGAATGTGGCAGATGGTGGTGGGTGGGGTGTCAAGTAAAAAAGAACCCCTCCTATAATTCCCATGAGGCAGATTGTGAATGTGGATGTGCTGCAAATGATCAGGATGTGAACAGTGTGCTTGCCTTTCCTTTTGATGATCAACCAGTCAGACATCAGTAAGGGGCAACTGTAAGCCATTGACTGTGAAGTGGTAATGTTTTGTGCACTTAAAGAATGTGGCATACAGCAGACAGGTTGGCAGTAGGGCAGTGGATGGGAGAAGTTGTGAGAAAGCAATAATACATAATAATAAGCGTGCAGTCAATATATGTAGATTGATCAGCCACAGGTGAACAGTTTGTCAAATATTTGACTATGCTGATCACAACCGGTGAACAGACTGTGGGCTGAACTGGCAGGTTAATGAGCATCCCTGTGCTGCATAAATATAAAAGATGAAGTAACTGGCTATGCAGTAGTACTGCAATGCAAAATCAAGGGATTACACTAGACCACAATCTAAACATGTCCCATCAGTGTTTCAAAGTTATTATTTATCCTTTTTTAAACCCCATTTTGTTATTTATTTGGGAAACATATCCCACCATTCTACTTTAAAATTACTCATGATAGCTTACCAAAAGAACATAGGTCTAGGCCTGCCAAGTCCCCCGCTTGGGCGGGGGAAACACCGATTTTTAGAGCTTACCTCCCGCTTTTCCAAAGATGGCCACCGGGGGGACTAAATGGCTGCCTTAAAAGGGAAATGTCTGCAGAGAGCCTGCCCTGCAGTAAAAAGCCTCGCCAGACATTTCCCCTTTAAGAAGTCAGCAAGAGAGCTTCTTCCACAGCAAGAGAGCCCCGCCCAGAGATTAAGGAGGGACTGAAGGAGCTGCTTTTGCATGTGGCTGGCAAGGTGAGTTTCTCTTCCAGCTCTTTTCATTCTCTCTCCCTTTCTTTTTTCTGTCTGTCTGTCTGTCTGTCTCTCTCTCTCTCTGTCCCCAATCCAGCAGAGGTCTATCAGTGGCTATTATAGCCACAAGGTCTAAATGGAAGTAAGTGCCTCTGCCAGTTTTTTCCCCTTCTCTCTCTCTCCCTCTTTCTTTCTTTTTTCTGTCTGTCTCTCTCTCTCTGTCCCCATGCAGCAGAGGTCTGTCAGTGGCTATTATTAGCCACAAGGTCTAAATGGAACCCTTTGTCTGGGGCAGTGAGGCTCTGCATTCTTGGTGCTTGGGGGGCAACAGTGGGAGGGCTTCTGGAGTTCTGGCCCCGCTGCTGGACCTCCTGAGGGCACCTGGTATTTTTGGCCACTGTTGTGACACAGAGTGTTGTACTGGATGGGCTGTACTGGATGGGCCGATCCACTGTGGCTTCTCTCCTGTTCTTATGATATGAAAATCATATTTAGCACTTGTGTAGCACTTAGGGCTTCATATTCTGCCGAGATGAGGAAGGATTCAGTAGGGCCGTTGCTCAGTGATAGAGCATCTGCTTGACATGCAGGAGGTATCAGCCTCTTCAGCTAAAAAAGGATCAGGTAATAGGTGACATTAAAGATCTCAGCCTGAGACCCTGGAGAGCCACTACCAGTCTGAGTAGTCAATACTGACCTTGATGGACCAATGGCCTGATTCAGTATTAGGAAACTTCATGAGTTCATGTGTCAGCATGTGGAAGCAACATCACAGGATGTGACATCACAAAATGATGTCACTTCCTTTCTCCTGGCTCCACCCCCAAAGTCTCCTGGCTCCACCCCCAAAGACCCCAGATATTTCCCAAGTTGGACTTGGCAGCCCTACATAGGTCAGTGAGTCTCAGCCTAATTTACCTCACAGATTTGTTGAGAGGTAAATTAGGCTGAGACTGATTGATCTAGTTCATTTAGGGCATTTCATGTTGTGGGAACCCAGGAGGTCTCTTTGGTCCAAGCCTATCACACTCTCTGCTGCATCACACTGGCCCTCAGATATGAGGAAAATGTCTCTTTGGACTGAACTACCTACTGTCTCATATACAATAACAGTTGGTAAATGTCAAACAATATGAGTCATAGACTTAACACTGGTTACACCACAGCTAAAGTCCTGTGTTCAGTTCTGCTTACCAGATTTCAGGAATGCTGTAAATAAACTGGATGGAAATCAGGAGTGAAAATACCAAATTATTAAGGCTTTGTTATTGTTATAATGACCATTTTAAAAGGTGATGAAACTGTGTATTTATTTAAAAAGGACACAGTTTTAAAAATCCATGTTCAGGGCTCAGTGAATAATCTGGGAACATCTGATGTTTTAGCATTCTGGGTAGGTGTGGACCTGATCAATAACCCAGATGAGAGACTACCAGGAGCCCCATCTAAGAGCAGGACAATAAACAAATAAATTTGTAATGTAGTATGTTCTGTGTAGCAATCAGCCTGCCATGTGCTCCCAGGTAATGGCGCCCGCCGCATGGCCAGAGCACATGGTCAGGCAGAGAGGGGAGCTTGAATCTAGAGGAACAATAGACGTCTGGATTCTAAACCTCCACCAATGTGGGACCTAGGTTCTCCCTGGGGAGCCAGTAAGGTCAAAGGCTCTTCCAGGGAACCTATGACAAACATGCGCATATGTTAAGCCCCTATCAGGTCTTTTGGGTGCAGCCGGAGGTGTGGCTCCGGCCAGCATATAATGAGAGCCCTGGAGCCCTGTAAGCATGCTTGATCTGACCATCTACTGGACATGCTGAATCACTCAATAAAGGCTTCATGATTTCACCGTTCCTGGTCTCCCGAGTCCGGTACTCTTCAAAATTCTAAACCAATCTACATGCATCAGGGAAAGCATGCATATATGGCTGGAGACTGTTCTCTCTTTAAAATTTTTGCTGTAACAGCTATGGTACCCTGAAGAGACAGCACAGACTTCAGTTTTGAAAGGAGCTTGTATTTTTAGTTGTAGTAGCTGTTGTGGCAAAACTTTGAGAGGAAGCTACATATGCACTTTCTCCCTTGAAAATATCTCTGGTTTCAACCCTGTTCACATTCACTTGTACTTAGTGGTGCAAATCTGTTCTTTACATGGTCTTTAAACTCTTCAGGAATGTATTATGGATTGTAGAATTCCAGAATTTTATTGTGCATATAGCCAAAGGCCGTCACAATACAAAATAGGGTAATAAAAAGAAAATAATTCTAATCATACATAAGTAAAACAACAATTAAAAGAGTTTTTACAAAGATAAATACAGACCAATTATAAACAGTAAAATTGTAAAATAAAAGACATTTTGGATTGTATTTTGGCAATATGAATGTTTTTGTGTTTTTCTTCAGCTTTATTCTAATTTTTTGATACCAACAATTCACGATCTGTATTGCAATCAGCTCCAGGTCTTGCTTTAGCACTGAGAACAGAGCTTCTCCATCTTCTGCTTCTGATTATGGAATCTATTTGATTTTGTATTGGCCATTTGGTGATGCCCATATATAAAAACATCTGTTCAGTTGCCTGAAACATATGCTTGCAGTGTAACAACTTTTTGTCTCCACAGAATTTTATGAGTTGCTCTCCTGCTTTATTTGGTGCTCCTAGTCCTAATTTTCCAACAATATTTGATTTTGCTTTGTTTTCCACTTTTGTGTTCCAGTCACCTATGAGTAACAACACATCTTGCTTATGTGTGTGATCAATTTCTTCCTTGACACTTGCATAAAAGCTTTCAATTTCTTCCTCTTCTCCGATGGGACTGGTGAATACCATCACAAAACAAGCCCTGCATGGAATCATAATACACAACTGTGTGGCAACATTAGAATTATAGCAATGAAATTTTTTTATGATTAAGCTATTTTTATATATAATTTCATTTTATATCAATAATAAATTTATACAATTTATACAGTTATACAAATGTATACTATGTTTTTGTGTATCATTCAAAAATATATGCTAACATTAATACAAGGAATATTGATACAATAATCGATTAGAACAATTATTAAGAGTATAAGGAAACATTGATATTTTTCTATAATCTTCATACAAAGGAGTGTGATATAGAAACAAAATAGAAACAGCTGTCTTCAAGGCTTCTTTGCAACAAAGCTTTCATCAAGCTACTGACTAGCTGTGTAGATTAGTCTTGAATGTGTTAAATTCACTTGACCTGAAGAAATGTTGTACGTCTTGTTATAAGAAGAAGCTGCTATTAGAAGAAGCTGCTGATGCCGCCTCCAGATCTGGTCAACATTTTGAATACCTTCATCAGACAATTATGTTCTCTATAGCTGGTACAACAAAATTAACACTAATAGTAATCCTAAAATCAACTAAGATGGATTTCTACAAAAGATTATGAACAACACTGAAGCTATCACTTACCCATGTAAGTAACAAGAATTTTTGAAGCACCGGTCAAGAATAAAGTCGACAACTGTTCTTACAGTTCTACTGCTGGTACTGCTTCTTTTAATAGTGTTCATAGTAAGAGTCATTTTATGGCCAGGTCCTAAAGACAATAGGTATCAACTGTGCTCTGCCCTAATTCTTAGTCTTGAAATTTTTAAAGGGAACACACACAAATATAGAAAAATAATGTTATAAAAAAGAGGAAAGTTCCAAGACTGGTTAAGTCCATGTGGAATTAAAGTTTTAGGGTGTGAATCCAGTAAGATTTTTTATGTAGGACCATTCTGTGCACATCCATGGTAACATAAGGATGTGGTTCAAACTTTTCCAAAACCAAGAATCTAAAATCATCAGGTTTGTGTCCTTTATCAGTGAAATGTTGAGCCAAAGGGGCTTCAAAATTTAAATTCCAGACGTGAGAAGTCGATTGATAGATAGACAGACAGACAGACAGACAGATAGATAGACAGACCTTTCTGTGGCAGCTCTTTGCCTTTATTTAAGTACAGAAATACTAATGAAAACATAGGGCAGGACTGACTTTCTGCAATCAATATACTACAAGGAGGCTTACATGCATATCAAAGCTGATTTACACCAACTACCAGAAGAGAAGCTCCTCTAAAATTGCTCTCCATTATTTTAAGATGTAGTATTTCAGTGTCTCTCTTGTACTCTGAGATTTAATCTGGTTGTCTGCATATTCATGGCTTGAAGGATTTTGCATAGATATAGCTACAGGCAACTTTTCATTCATTCTGCTAAATTCTACCTTTGATTTTACTGAAGTCAAGATGAAGAAATGTTGCTGACTCCAACAAGCTATTTGTACTCACAGTGCTGGCGAACTGGGATTAGAGATTTCCTAGCCTTCCTTCTTGAGGTATCAATTATTTTTGTAAAAAAGTCCAGGCTGAAGAGTAGCTTAATACTGTGAATCATTTGCAGTGTGCTGTAGAAAGAATTCATATATAGATGTAAGTCCTGTTGCTTTTTCCTGAACTACACAGCAAAATTAGTGGAGCGTTTCACAATTTCTTGTAAATCCGAGATATTTTCTATGTATGGCTGAGAAAACGTTATAAAGAAAGAGATATTAAGCAAGGATGTCATCAAGGAATATGGCTGGCTGAATCCACAGCTCCCCTCCAGCACAGCAATTTTTGCCTCCTAAACAGGTAATAGATTATAAGCAGCAACTTTAATATAAGGATATACGGTATCTAAAGTTACAGCAACTAGAGGAAAAAATTTGAAGAGTTATTTTGAATCTGTTTAAGCTAGTGTGACTCATCTAAGCTCGGAGGAGAAAGGAGGGAAAACCAAGATGGCTACCAGGCACTCACAATTAAACAAAGAGGCCTCTGTCTCCATTACTAAGAGTGAGCTGGAAGAGTTATTTGTAAATCTTCTTGCAGATCTTAAGAGCTGAACTGAAAGCTGATATATCAGCCTTACTTTCTCCAATTAAAATGACAGTAAAACAATTAAATGAGAGTGTGAAGAAATGCATTTTTTCTTTGAAGGTTTGAAATGAGCAAAACCTTCACTGAGTTTAAAAAGTTTTTTCCCCCTCTCTGGGCAGAGAACAGGAAGGAAGGGGAAAAGTCAGTTCAATTGCTTTCCAGATGTACCCCAGCCCACCTTCATACAAATGCTAATAGATCTAGCAAGAGGGATAATGGGTGGGTCAAGCTCTCCCCCTTCCCCAAGCAAGGAACAGAGATTTGGAGGAATTAAATACTAGAGAGACTTCAGGAAGGACATTTCTGGAAACTTCATGAAAAAGTTCTCTGATCTGGCCAGACTTCATCAGTGGGTGGGGGAAAGAGAGGTGTTAAAACTCAGGGGAGCAGGGAGCAGGCACTCTCTCTTTTGTGCTGAGTTCATCAGAGCAGACAAAACTCTTAACAGAGGTCTGGTGGAGGCAGCCATTTAACCATTTGCTGTCCTGAAGAGCTGGATGAAACTTTTAGGTAATAGAGATTCTGTAGAGATCTGTAACCTCCTAAGCTAAGGAGCCTGTCCTATATTTTAACATCTGAAAGGGCATGTATAGAGAGAGGGACAGAGAAATTGTGTTTTACTCTTTAAAAAAAATCCCTTGCTCAGTTTCATGCTGTGCTAAAAGTATGCTTGTGAACATTTTCTTTTTAATAAATGCTTTATGACTTTTGATGCTGGTAGTGGTTCTCTGTACCACATAGACCTCCACCATTGTGGACACACTATTTTAAAAGGAGCGCTGGGGGACAGCAGTCAGTTGGCAAGTGGGTATTCCTCCAGGGGCACACAAGGCAATAAACAGTCCCTGGGGTGACCAGGCGCTGGGCAGCAGGAGACACAGAGGCAAGTCCTTAGAACTTGGAAGGGAAGCTGGGAGTCCTGACCCACCCATCGGGCAATTCCTATAAAGGTTAGGTGGTGATTGTGGGTTACCTGAGAAAGAAAGGCCTCTCCAGGTGTTGGGAAATCTTTGGAAGGCCGGGTAGAACAGGAAACAGGTGGAACTCATTTAGAAGCCTCAGCAGATCAAACAATTGATTTTAAGATTACTACATCTCATAAAGTGAGTAAGCTTGGCAAGGTAAACCAGTACTTGAAAGATAAACTGGATTATGCAGAAACCTATGCTAGACATTGTAATTTATGCTTTAGAGCAGAGGTGTCAAACTCATTTGTTACGATGGCTGGATCTGACATAAATGTCACTTTGTCGGGCCAGGCCATGTGTGCCATAGAATTTAATCTCAGGTCCTGGAGATAGAAACTGTATAAAGGACAGCAACTGGTAAACTCTGAGTTGGTGCATCCTCACTGCAAGGCCCCGTGGGCTGGGATTGGGGTGCAAAGGAAAACCTCCATAGGGGGACTGGAGAGGCAGTAGTGCAGCACTGGGCAGATGCCCCCATGATGCTTGACTGCTGCAGACAAGGTTGTTCTGCCATGCTGAAGCCACAATGGAGTAGCTCTGCCCACTTCCCCCTGCACTTCCTCCCTTGCATAGTTGCTCGTGGGCCACATAAGAGCCCTGGATGGGCTGGATCTGGCCACCAGGCCTTATGTTTGACACCCCTACTTTGACACCCTAAAAAGATACAATTATGGAGGCTTTTATAACTGAATGCCTTAAGGAAACTTTTAAACTGGAAGAGGCAGTATGGTTTGAAAGAGCACATTGAATTATCTCCTACATGAAAGTACCTACTGGGACTCTCAGAGATATAATAGTAAAGTTTCTGAATTTTAAAGATAAAGAACTTGTATTAAAGAAAAGTCGTTGTTGCAGTTACCTTTGAGAAGAAAAGCATTATGATATTTCAAGATCTTTCTGCAAAAATGTTGCAACATAGAAAGCAATTCTGGTTTGTAACTGCTGCCTTGAAAGAGGCAGGATTAAAATATTCCTGGGAATTTCCCTTCACATAATTAGTCTCATTCAGGGACCAAATACTATTTGCATGGAACCTTAAAGAGGCCAAAGCATTGCTTAAAAGAGCAGGGATTAGTCTGAAACAACAGCAACAGCAGCAGAAGAAAGATCAGTTGGATCCCTCAGATTGCAGTGAAGAAGAAAATGAAGAACAAGAAGGTAGCTGGAGTGCAGTGAAAATGAAAATCTAAATAGAGATCTATGAACAGAAGAAAAAACAGTATTCTTCTCTTTAGGAATCAGAAGATGAAAATGACAATGAATGAAGCTGCATATTTGAATTATAGGCTGAGGACAGACTGGCAATCTAAAGCAGGGCAGGCACGCTTCGCAAACGGAGAAAAGGAGCACGTTCAGACATGCGCATCTGCCCGTCGGCTCCGTTGCGTACTTACCCGTCTCCCAGTCGCTTTCCTTCCGCTTTACCCGGACACCGGTTTTTCCCGGTGTTCAGGGGCCTTCCTCCGCATGCCTCCCGCTTCCAAACAGTGTGAACTGGAAGAAGCGGGAGGCATCCGGAGGAAGTGTGAACACACCGGCAAAAAGTTTTGCGCATGTGCGCATGTGCGCACATGCGAAAAACATCAAAGGAAAACAAAAAAAAGTGCAGCGGCGCGCGCAAGCCGCGCGCGCTGGCTATGCGGCAGTCTGAACGCTCCGTGGCAGTCTGAATGCTCCGTATCGCCGCTGATCCACATTGCTCTGGCCAGTGTGAACAGCCAGCTCCGTGGGTTTTTCCCCCCGCTCCAGTTCCCTCCGCTTTGCCTCCGCTTCAGATTGCCAGTCTGTCCTCAGCCATAGTATTACAATTGCTGTTTAGTTAAAGATAAAAGAATACTATACAGAGCATACATTCATATAGTATATATCTAATTTAAAAACTTGAAAGAATGCTGGGCTGGAGGAAATGTGAGGTGTGGAATTCTTTTATCTCTCCTTTTATCCCCTCTCCCATAGCGTGACCCTTTAGTCAGGTTCTCTGATATTCGGAAAGGGGAAGATTGGGGTGCTTTTTAGTTCATGTTGGAGGTTGGGTTCGGGGTGGAATTATTGCCTGTTCAATCCTTTTCAATGCATTTGCTAAGCTTGTCTGGTTTGTTAATTTTAATAGTAGAATTTATTGTTAATTTAAATGGTTAATCTTAAAATAGTTACTTATAATGTTAAAGGCCTTAATTCACCATATCATAAGGCCTATTTTAAAGATATTAAAGCAAGGATCATATGATATTATATACATATTAAAATGCAAATGAGAAAATATTTAAAGCCACTTGGCTAGAAGATCAGTATGTTTCCCCAGGGACAACTGAAAGCAGGAGTACAGCTATAATATTTAATAAACATACTATATTTGATTGTCCTGACCAATTAAGAGATACAGAGGGCTGTTATATTTTGATCTAGGGAAAGTTGCATGGTGAGATGACAGCACTTGGATCAGTATATGCACCAAATGAAGGTCAGGCTGTCTTTTTTTGAAAATTTCTTTACACAACAAGAACATTTTAAGGAAGGTAATATACTAGTATGATGGGATTTCAACTGTGCTCCTGACTTCATACTAGATAAAATGAGAGTAAGGACTAAAACACCAATGAGATTTTATCATTCCAAGGTATTAAATAAGTGTTTGCAGGATCAGGGGTTGGTAGATGTTTGGAGAAATCTATATCCTACTGTTAGATTATACTTTTCATTCAATTGTACATAAAACTCACTCTTGAATAGACTTAATCTTGGCTTTGCAAAATTTGATGTATAATATACACACAGCAGATATTGGATTAAGTGTATTGTCTGATTGTGTCTCAGTTACATGCATGGCTATTCTTGGTAATCTAAATAGAGAACCATACTCCTGGAGACAAAATTGTTCACTCCTGTGTAACAAAGAGATAAAAACTAGGATTTCTAACAATATAGAATTTTATTTTAAAGAAAACACACTGGCCCAAACTTTAGCAATTACCCAATGGGATATCTTTAAATCAGTTATAAGATGCTGCTTAATTAGTCTGGCTTCATATGTTTAAAAAAGTGGGACTCACAAAGAAAAACTTAATACAAGAAATAGCCATATTAAATTGGAAATGAATTTTGGTAACCCATCCCAAAGAAATTATAGAAGCATTTTGCTGCTTTAATAGAAATTTATATCAATCAGAAAAACTTTCAGTTCAGAACATACAGCGATATATGCAGTATTGCAATATGCCCAAACTTGTGAAAGAACATGAGCAGATAATGGAACAACCATAAGACTGAAATTCTGACTTCCTGGTGAACATGACCACTCGTTAGAAGCACTCTGTGCTTCGGCTCTACCCCACTGAAGACATTTTGCTATGAACGTGGAGGGAGGCATCTTTAACCCCCTCCCCATCTAAGGAAGGGCTTCAACAGGTGAGCTCATCTGGATTTCCTTCAGAAGAGCTCTGATAACATCGAGACTGTGGCGAAAGGAAGGTGCAATCTGCAGGTAAGAGCAGACCTTTCACCATTCCTTTTTTTGGAATTTCCCTGGCTTTTCCTATGCCCTTCCTTATTAGGTCTTTTCTCCCCAATTCCCCTCCTCTTTGCATACAAGAAAAGTATTATAAAGCCATAAGTAAAACAGTTTAATGAAGAGCTATTCCCCCCCCCCCCGCCTCCATTTTGTTTCATCGTCATACTATGATGAATTGTTCTGTCCTGGAAGAAAAATATTTATCTTTGACTGGCAATGCAAAAAATCTATAAATCTTTTTGAACTGAGGAGAGACCTGCTATCTTCAGTTAAAGCTTGCAACACAAATGAATGAATATTTTTAAGGAACTTTCAATGCGTCGCTTTCTCAAGTACACCTGATATCAGTTTGATCCTGGAAATACCAATATAAATAGACATATAAAGCTACCCATCTCTCAGCATTTGATATTGCTACATATTTTTTTTAATTGGATTGTTGTGAATAAGCCCAAAAATGCATAATAGAATAAAAACCTGAACTTGCATCTTACAGGACCTGGAGGATTCCCCCCTCCCTTTTTCTTTATCTGTATGGAAATACTTGGCTTTTTTCTAATTTACTGACTGCATATACTATACTTGCTTCTACCTGTGCTGTTTGGATATTTTCTGGTCTGGATTAGCCCCAAATAAGGATTAAACTGTTTTTTTCACTTTTACTTTGCTACTGGTGGTTCTCCATCTTTGCTAGAATAATAGCTTCGACTCCTTGACAAAACTCAAGATTACAAGCAGTACACAGAATATACTGAACTAACAAACTCTGAAGACACCTCCTGGCTGAGTGTTATTTGCATCTTGATCTTTTATTTTTTCCCAATTGACCACTGGATAAATTTTATTCACTCTCTGTATAATATACTAATATTTAACTTTGTTTTGAAGTCACAACATTTAACTACACTAATTTAACTATGATTAACACAATTTTTAATTATTTCCCTAATTAACCTATATTCCTTTATTGTATTAGTGCTTCTTCTTCCTAGTTAATGTTAGTCCATATTTAATCCTTTCTTATTCTTTTTTTAACATACTTAACAGGTTAGTGTAATAAATGTTTAATTGTAAACCTCGTCATTCAAAATTGAAATGGATTAATATCCGAAAAGTACAAAAGAACTGAAAGCATCTATCACTGAAATATTGTTTTATTACTTGTGTAAATGTTTTATCAGTGTTAAAAAAGGCAAAGTTACATCTTTAAATCTTTAAGTGAAAAAATTACATGATATATTTAAAGGAAGGAAAAGGCTCAGGAAACTTAGAATGGCAGCTTCCTGTTTGAAGGATAAGAAAAAACAGAAACATGACGACGAAGACCCTGATGTCATAGACTATATGAAGAGACTTTCAGAGTCAGTCTCTCAACAAATGCAAACACTTAATTAACAATTGCAAGGTGTCACTCTTCAAATAGACATATGAAAGACAATGTTCGTTTTGCTGTTGATGCAACAGAACTTGTTAAGCACAAGGGCAAAAAAGCAGTGTTTCTGTTCTTAGATGCTGAAAACGCTTTTGATAATGTGTCTTGGACTTTTCTACAAAAAACATTGCAATATTTCAAGTTGTCACGGCAGAGCCTGGTAGCCTGATTGGGCAGACAGGCCGGCAAGCACGCCCTGGGTGTGACTTGGATGGAGAAAGTCAGCAGAGTGTTGCAGCAAGTCCCAATCTCAAAGCAGAGGCGTAGTCAAAACATACCGGAGGTCAGAGTCCATAAATCAAGCCGAGGTCAGTCAGGAGCAGAGCTGAAGCCGGAGTCAAGGAATGCCGAGGGTCAAAAGCTGGGGTCCAGGATCAGGAAGCAGAGGTCAGAAGTCCAAGAAGCAAGCCGGGTCGGAAGCCAGAGAATCAGTCAGGATCAGAGGCAAGGTACTCACGGGACGGAGGGCTCTGACAACGGTGTTGCCAGCACGGGTTGCTACCTGCCGGCAGCCTTGTTAAGTAGTGTTCCTGCTCATTAACCACTTAGCACTGCTGTGCAAAGTCCTGGTTTCTGTCAGTACTCAGGACTTAATGATCTTCACCCCTGCCTGCGTGCTTCCTTGCGTCGCCTATACAGCTCTTGCCTGCTCCTTTCATGGAGCCTGCTGACAGGTGGAGGCGAGTCTGGTGGTGAATTGCTTGGTCCAGCAACTGCCTGACCAGCCTCAGGTGGGCCTTGCTGAGAACTTGGCTGTGGATCCTCTGCAGGACACGTCTTTCTTAGTTAACTGAGCCAAGTCCTCCTGTCCTTGGCTGTCAGGCACTGGGTCTGGGGCTAAGTCAGGGGCAGGCATGACACAAGTGTGGATCCAGATTTTTGATTTGGATACAGAACATCTACACTAAACAACATGAACACATTTTAATCCACAGGGTCCTGACAAATGGATTTAAAATAAAAAAGGAACCTGCCAAGGATGTCCACTCTCTCCATTTATCTTCATTCTTTTGATGGAAATCTTTGCTTCTAAGATAAGACACAATTCCAAAATTGAAGGATTAAAAGTAGAAGGAGAGGATGGTTTCTGGTAGCTGGTGCTTTAATGGCGGGCGCTTCTCTCTGCTGCTGCGGGAGAGGCGACTTGCTCTCGGCAGGATAGATGAGGTCCTGGACTGGAGCCAGACCCCCAGGGACCCTAGAGAAGGGACCCTGCCTGGAGTGCTTGAAGGTAGCTTCTCCCAGCAGTGGCGACCATGGGATCGAGGCTCCTTGTTATCCCTATAGGTTCACCTGCCGCAGAAGCCTTCGGGCTACTCAAAGCGTAGCCGTGAAGCTGCAGAAAATGCAGAGCGGAGAAGCGACGGGCTCTCAGATATGCAATGGCTAAATCGTGAGTCTCAAATGAGCTTTTGAAATTGAAGCGGAGGAGTGGGTTGGAGGATCGGATCCCCCCCCCTCCCTGTAACTCACGGTTTGAGACTTTCCCACGCTCTTGCTGTTATCCTGGAAGCATTACATTGGTGCTGGAGTGCTGATCACACAGAAGAAGAAGAAAGCTTCTTAAAGGCATTAGTGTGATAAATTGATATTATTTTCTTTGGGATCTCTTATCTAACTGTAAACAACTGAGAAAAGAAAGGAAAAATGGCGGGGAGAAAAATCTCTCTGAAAGTCAGAAGTTCTGTTCCTAGTTCAAAGGGTGAAATTACTGAGCTGAATGTAGTTTTGTCAACAGCACTGCGACCCCTGGTGGAACAACTGGCTTCAGTCAATATCAAGCTAGATGCTATGCAAAAGGAGATCACGGAGTCTGGCAAGAGATCAGAGAAGCTGCAACAAGAACTCCTGGAACTGAAAACTGCAGTAGATAAAAATGACTCAAGACTGCAGAAAATGGAAAAAGAAAAAGCTCTTCAAAAAGACAGTGTCTTAAAACTTCAGATGGATCGTTCAAACTTCTTCTTGAGATTTCAGAACGTTCCTGAATAAAAGGGAGAGAATCTTAAGAAAGTGTTATGTGAAGCACTGGCACCTGTGACAGGTTGGGAAGCAGAGAAACTACAAAGCGATATGGACATGGCCTATAGGACATATCCAGAATTTGTCAAGAAGAAAAATCTGCCAGGTGAGATCATGCTAAGATTCTCCAAGAGATCAACCAGAGATGTGGTGTTAAAAGCCACAAACAGAAAGGTTCTGAAGATCCAAGAAGAGGAAATTAAAGTTTTAAAGGATATACCGTTTGAAATCAGGAAGAGAAGAAAAGCTTACAAGAGCTTGACTTCATGATTGCAGTCAGAGACTATTTCCTATCGTTGGGACATCCCGGAGGGCTTGATGTTCAGCTATAAAGACAAGAAATATAAAATTGACTCTATTGAAAAGGCGAAAATATTTCTGGAAAAGCATAAGAAGAAGAAGGCAGAGACTGATCCAGAAGACTCCCTAGTACAGCAGGAGAGTATGTATGGATTTGATGGCTCAGAAAGTGGAGAAGCTGAAGGAGAGGACTCGGACTCAGAGAAAGGGGCAGCCGCCCCTAAGTATCAGAAAGAAGGCAAGAAGAAAAGAAAAGAACCAAAGTAAAAATAAAGTTATAAATGTTTATGTTGTTATAACACACTATATCCTATAGAGTTCAAGTTTATGTTTTAAATTGCTTCATTTTCTGTATGTGACTCAGTTATCTAGCTTTTAAAATTAATTGTAAACAGCAGGAAGGACTCAACAGTTAATACCAAGAAGTAATATTGCTTTTCAGTTATTATAATGTTGGCTTTTTAATATCTATGACCACATTTTCTGTATACCTTAGGGTAGTTTAGTTTGTAGCTTTTAGTTTAGGTGTAGGGTAAAAAATCAATAAAATCTTAAAAAAAAAAAGCAGAAGGAGAGGAATTTAAACTAAAGAGTTATGCAGATGATGTGATCCTTACAATTTTGGACCCCCAACTGTCTCTCCAACATGTAGTGGAGCAAACTGACAAGTTTAGACTTGTTTCAGGTTATAAAATCAACAGGAAGAAAACCAAGATTATTTTAAAATGTTCAACTACTTAAGAAGAGGAAGAGATAAAGAAAATTTCAGGATGTGACATAACAAACATTCCAGTCAAATATTTAGAAATATATCTCATGGGACAGAATGAAAGACTATTTAAGGACAATTACATGACAACCTGGTCCAAAATACATTTTTTTGAAAGATGGTCCAAATTACAATTATTCTGGCTAAAAAGAATTTCTGCTATAAAAATGAATGTATTACCAAAATTAAACTTTTTGTTACAGATTATTCCAATTTCAGTTCTTGAAAAGACTTTGTGACTGGCAAAAACAGATAAATAAATTAGTATGGAATGATAAAAAGCCAAGAATAAGATTTAAAGTACTGCAAGATGAGAAGAAAAGAGGTTGCTTGGCAATAACTTACATCAAATTATATTACCAAGATGCTGGGCTAGTTTTGATATCAAATTAGATCAGCAGTGAAAGGTTGATAAAATTAGAATATTCAAATCTTGATGATGGACTACAAAGCTATCCATGGATTAAAAACTCTATCTCAAAAAACAAAACCCAAGATAAAATCATATAATCAGAGATAGTTTATTTAAAATTTGGGAAATGCTATGAAAGAGAATTAGCCCTACAATTCCATTAATAATGTCACCAATAGATGCTTATTATGGCAATCACACAAGGGGAAACAATGATTTTATAACTTATGTCGATATGATAAACTCACAAGGTGGCATCAAGATATGGCAAGAGATTAAAGAAGAAGGAAAGGAGATACAATGGTGGATATACTTTCAATTGCTTCCAGGTTAAAAAATGATACCTGTACTAAGAGAGGAGTTATTAATGAACGGACTGATTTTGAAAAGATCATCTCACAATCAAAGGACAATTAGGGCGATTCTATAAGTAATTGCTTCAATATGATCCTGAAGACGAACAGGTCAAACCCAGCATGATTAAATAGATGCAAAATTTTGGTGAGGAAATACAGTTTCAATGCTTGGAAAACCTATGGACTAAAGGTATTAGATTTACTGCTAGCCAAGCATTAAGAGAAAATTGGTACAAGATGTTTTACTGATGGTAAGAATATAAGAACATAAGAGAAGCTAAGGTTGGATCAGGCCAGTGACCCATCCAGTCCAACACTCTGTCACACAGTGGCCAAAAACACCAGGTGCCCTCAGAAGGTCCAGAAGTGGGGGCAGGAAGCCCTCCCACTGTTGCCCCCCCAAACCCCAAAAGATATTGAAAAGATGGACAAGAATTACAAAGGGGCTTGCTGGAAATATAAAGAAGTAAATGGCACCTTTTATCATGTGGTGGACTTGCATCTAGGTGAAAAGATATTGAAAAGATATACATGAAGAGATTCAAAATATTTTAAGAACTAAAATTTCCGATGAAACCAGAGACAATATTATTGGGAATCCTACCAGACAATATACAGAGGCCGAAGACAGATTGGCTGGTCAGATGGCCGCATCTGCCCCCGGAGGCGGCCCGGACGCA
Source organism: Lepidodactylus listeri (assembly GCA_029233225.1). Classification (NCBI taxonomy): domain Eukaryota; kingdom Metazoa; phylum Chordata; class Lepidosauria; order Squamata; family Gekkonidae; genus Lepidodactylus; species Lepidodactylus listeri. The sequence continues at coordinate 93,636,973 of JARCFY010000001.1, forward strand.
TTGTGTCCAGCGCCACGCTCCTTCTGCACCAGCCGAGCACCACTTCAAAGTGGTGCTCGGCTGCTGCGGCATGCCCCGCACGCGCGTTCCACCCGCCGGAGCGGGTGTGAACGCACGCGGGCAGGGGCAGCTGCGTGGCGTCCGCCCGCTGCTCCAGGAAGCCGCCCGCAGTCTGAATGCTGCGGGCGGCTTCCTTCCGGGGGCGTGTGAATGCCGTGCCACGGGGGAAATTCCCCCCGCCCCAGTCTGCCGCGCCGCAGAGGCACGGCAGACTGCCAATCTGTCTGCAGCCATAGAACCTCACAAGACCTACATAGATATATGTTGACAGCTGCCAAAGTAATGTTTGCAATGAAAAATGGAAGACAGAAGAATGTCCTACAATAGAGATTGGGAAAGAAAAACTGAGCATGCAACATTGGCAAAACTAATTAATTATATAAAAAGAAGACCATTTAAAGAATTTCAGCAGATATGGCAAGCTTATATTATGGGAATAGCTTTTTTTGAGTTTTGGAATTATCTGAATATCATATTAAAGGTAATGAAGACATTGATTATAGTTTTAATATTTTTATTTGTATTCCACTAGTATTTAAATATTTAGTAGGAATAAAATTTAGATTTAGACAAATGATTAAGACAATATTCAGGTTTTAACAGTGATTTAATTTTAGTGTAGATGTTTGTTCAACTGCTAAAGATGTAATCTCTTTTATTGTTAATAGATTATCGGTAACATTAGGAAAGTTTTTGTTTATTCTTTTAAAGAGATAATCTGTCCCAAAACACTGTAATATTGATGTTTTATTGTCTGTTCTACGTTTGAAATATGTAATACATCTGACATTTGATTTTACTTGTTGTAACAACTTATAATATTTGATAAACTTGATGAATCTATATTTTAATCTACCCCCTCTTCCCTTCTATGTTCCACTTTTTTCAAGAAAATAAAAAAATTAAAAACCCTGAAATTCTTAAAATTCTTCTATCACAAGGTTCAATAGAACACGTGAAATGCCATTTTTCATTCAAATGGGTCATGGAATCACTAAACTATGTAGGAGTGCAGATTACACCTCAGTTATCACAACTGTTTAGGTTTAATTATGGCTCTTTGGTGAAGCATATTAACAGAGAATTGGGAGGTTAATCTATGTTAAACCTATCATGGCTTGGAAAAGTGGCAACAATTAAAATGATGTTGATACCTCACTTTTTATATTTGTTTCAAACTCTCCCAGTAATGATTACAGATCAATTTTTGCAAAATTGGCAGAGAAAATGTTTAAATTTTATTTGGAATAATAAGAGGCCTCGGGTCCAAGCTAGAATTCTATATAGAAAGACAACAGATGGGGGGATAATGATGCCAAACTTGCGATATTATTATGCTGTATCACAGGTGTCCCAAATATTAAAATGGAGAAAGATCAATTCCTGCCCTTTGTGGACTGAAACAGAGCAACATCAGGTCTCTCCAATGTCACTGGAAGCTATACTATGGCAAACAAAATCTCAAAGAAGCCCATTAATGTATAATCATTTAACAGTTGGTACTTCTTTGAAATTATGGGATAAATGTAGGAAATATATATCTCCAGGAATCTCACCATTAACTTGGTTTCAACAACACCAGTTATTCCAAGGCAAATTGTCATCAAATTATTGTTCTATATGGACAAAAGCTGGCCTTAAAAGATTTTTGGATCTGTATTGGCAAAAAAAATTATGCAGCCTGGAAAAACTCCAACAATTGACAGGAGTTGTGAAATTGCTATGGTAAGAATATTTACAAATACAAGAAATTATGAGAAGGAATGATTTGGTACAACTACAGGTTACCAGATCATTAACAGAATTTGAGAAGATGTTGCAAAATGCTGAAACTAGAAATAATGCTATTACTTCAAAATCGTATAATATTCTGTTAAAAGAAACACAAGAAATAAAGACACACAAGAAATAAAAACACCATATATGAAAATATGAGGGAAATTGCTAAAATTGGAAATAGCAGAGGAGGATTGGCAGACAATTTGCTTAAATACTTCCAATGAGTTAATAGAAAAGAATTTTTTTAAAGCTTCTTTTTAAAGTTTTTGATATTTAATTCAAATAAAATGAGAAATATATATATAAGGCTGGTCAAGGGTTATGTTGGAAGGGATGTTCTGAAATAGGTACATATTTTCACACCTGGTGGACCGGTACTAAAATGCAAATGTTCTGGAGATTGATTCATGCTAACATAAAGAAGATCCTTGGATATGAGCTAAGTTTTGACCCACTAACAATGTTGTTCGGATATATAATGTGACATATCATTATAAAAAGATAATGCAGAATTTATTAGCGGCTCCTTGTCTTGTCATTACACATCAATGGAAGAAAACAGAACCTCCTGGGACATTACAATTATCAATAAAATTATCTGACAAGAAGTCAGAACTCAACAAGGGAGACAAAAAGAGAATATTTTTTTGGGGAAATGGTGCCCCATCATGACATTTTTAGAAGAAAAACCTCTAAACTGGGAAAAACCAAACAAATATAAGATAATACTTTTATCTTGATGTTATTAAAATATTTTTGCAGTAAGGTGAGCAGGCAGTGGGTTGGGATGGGGGTAGGGACAGAACTGGATATTTGTAGAGGTTGTAGATTTTCTTGTTTTTCTGTTTATACTCTTGTTAACTGGTGTCTTGCCCAGCCTGGTCCCTTCCCGGCACCCCCCCCCCCCCCCGCTGTGGTGGGGTGAGCCCCTCAGGATTGCTGGAGGCCTCAGAATTTGGGGCTGCAGGGTTACATCACCTCCATCAGTGTTCCCGTGTAGGTGGCTCGGCAGAGCTTCCCAAATGCATGTCTGTCTCTCTCGCTTGCTTGCTCCTGCTGTCTAGCTCACCTCTGTCTTCCTCCCCAGCCTCAGCATCCTGACTGCCTTTTATTTCCTTTGCTCTCTTCCACCTCTTTCCCCAGTGGCCCCCCTCCCTGTCAATCACCCCCTTCCTCCCATAGGCTGCACCTGTTGCCCTCTTCTCTTCTCCTCCCCATCTCCCTCAGTTGGCTGCACCCCTACTCAACTCCATGTTTGAGCTGGGAAGTCTTCTCATCAGTGTTGGCTTCTCTTGGGTCGGCTCCTCTTCAGCCTGGTTCCCTGGTAGGGCTCCCTTCTCCCTCTCTTGTGCTGTTGCTTCTCCCTCTCTTGGTACCGTTGCTTCTCAGGCTTCCCTCTCTTGTGACTGGACTCTCCCTGTTGTGCTCCTCTGCAGCCTGGCCTGGCTCCTGCCCCCCCCCCCCAGTCATTTGGCCTGTGTCCACTCGCAGACCACCAACTCCAAGGCCTGCCCAGGGTGGGGTGGGGTTCGCGCCGAGCTTGCCGCACTGGACCCCACCTCAGGGCTGCCCATCTTGCACTGCTGTGGGGTAGTGGGAGGTCCCTGGCCAAACAGACACTCTGGACTGAGAGACTCCAACACTCACCAATAACAGAAAGTAGAATGCAACTTTTATCAGACAGGCTTAACTTAACTAGCTATACACTTTAGCCTTTCCCTTTTGTCTCCTCAGGAAGTGCTTCCTGTCCAGGCTTCCCTTTAACCCCTAAACCAGGAACTATTTTAATACTTTTAATGTTCCACTTTAACTCTAACGTTGTCTGGGGTTGGGGCTGCTGGCCCACTCCATGGCTGCCCCTGGACTCCGCAAGGGTACCACAGCCCTTTCCAATCCTGGGCTCCCACACTCACCAGGATTGCTGGTGCCACTGCTGGTGCCACCTTGGACCCAAAACAGCAGTGCGAGGTAAATGCTGGGTGCAGGGTAGACCCACTGCAGGTGAGGCTGGAGGGGCATGATGCAGCAGCACAGCCAGAACAGACCAACACTGGGAGCCTGGGAACAGCAGCAGCAGCAGTAAGTGATGGGGGGATGTTGCTCTGGCAGTCTGGATGATGGCCCATCATCCCTCTCAGGCCCCAGCATTGGCATGGCAGCAGAAGGGGCAGGCCTGGGTCATGCTGAGGGAAGGGAAGGGGGCAGGGCCACAGGGAGGGGTAGGGCTGCAGGGAACCAATGGCTAGAGCCTGTGTTTGACAGGCAGACATTGACCCCATGTGTGACGGGGAAGGGGGGTGTAAGAAGGCTGACAGGATGGAGCGAGGTATAAAAGGAGACTCCTGGGAGGAGTGGACTGGAGAGTTGCGAGAGAGAGTGAAGGTCTTCCAGCTGGGAGGAGGAGGTCAAGGGTGACTCAACCCTCCCTCCCATTCCGAGGTCTGCAGAGCATCCTGACAGTGGCACACAAGGCGGCGGAAGGTGGCATCTCACTGGGGGCAGTCTCTGAGCGTGACAAACATTCATCATCCTCATAAATCACATAATTTGCATATAATACCTATACATGCATTTATGAATACTAGCGAGACACAAGCTAAATACATCTACATTGAACATAAATGTAATGAGAATGTCTTTGGAAGTACATCAGATTTTGTGATGTTTGCACCTGAAATACACACTGCCCATTAGGAAACTACAAGACGAGTCTACAGAATACAATTTGTTCCTTCACATCATGCTGGCTTCCCAGACTCAAGTCTCATATATTATTGTATAACTAAATATTTGTCAAGCTGATATTTGTACACTGTGCCAAAAATAGAATTTGTACATAGTGTTATCTTTGATTTCATTGTACTGCAGATATGCACTGAAATTTTTAGACAGCATTATAAAAATAAATCAAGGTCAGCTGCAGAGTCTCACAGGCTTCAGTTTGCTCACATTTTTAATGAAGCAGAATTGTGGTATGCTACCCCTGAAGTGACACCTGCCACCTTGTTTCTAACAATGTTAACATGAAAGTTGATGAGAGCTTCTGCCTTAAACTTTCACTCCTTTATCTTCATGTGCAGCAGTGAGGGACTATCTATCAATACATGGGCTGGTCACTGCTGTGACAGTGTCTGTTGAAGGTGCAGAGGAAAGAATCCCCCTGGCCTTAGTTTCTCCAGCTCTGCAAAGAGGTGCCTGGCATTTTCAAATTAGACCGAATCCAGTAAAGGCAACTGTGCATGTCTTGGATACCCCATTCAGCACCTTTTTGAACAAGAAAAGGGATTGCTACAACGGATGCTTGAATGTATAGATTTATACACCAGTGATATTTCCTTGGAATGATTTAGCTGGGCAAACTTTGGTAATACTCTAGATGTGATACTTAATTACATTTTCCAATTTACCCCAACTACTGCAGCATAAGCAGCAGCATGGAATGGGGTCTAACAAGTCTTTCCTGGTACCTGCTTGCTGCCATGCTACCCTGATTCCCAACCTCTCCCACACTCCTTATTTATTCCTTTTCAAGTTTCCTTCTTCCTTTTACTTCTTTGCCATATTCAACCCCTTGCTTTTCTACGCTTTCCTTTTGTTATCTTCCACATGCATTATCTGCCTGTCCCTCTCTTTAGTCTCTCTGTCCTTGACTTCCTCCATTGCCATTACACTCCTTTGTCCTCTACTCTCCACCACTTCTGAGGCTGGTTTTGAGGTGTGCTAAAGATGATGAGGAGATGGAAAGGTTCCAGTGGTGGTGGTGGAATTTGAGTAACAGACGTAGAGAGCTAAGCTGCCTCCCACGAAGCCCACAAAGTTCAGGCAGTAGCTGCAGTTTAAAGGGTGTCAGAACTCACAGCTTGGCACCATTTTTCTTCATTGGGGCATCTGTTTGCACCACTGGCCCAAAGATTTTGAGTACCTTAAGCTACAGCACCAGCGCTTTCTCCCCTCCACACCATGAGGAGGCAGGAAGATTGAACCTGTCCTCCTCATCCTCCAGCGATCAGATGAAGCAGGTTATGATGGTGCCCAACCACCTCCCCCCATGGTGGAGTAGATGGATCATTAGTCTGATCCAGCATGGCTACTTGTATGTTCTTGTGTTCATACACTCTATGAGTTAAACCACACAACTTTTACCTAAGAACTTTAATAACGGTTATATTAATATACCCTTGTCCATATGACAGTAATTTACACAATTCTAATACATTTGGCAAACTTTTATTGTATAACAAGGCTGTTTTTCCACAGGCTCACACAAACAAGATCTGCCCCCTCCCAGTTTTCTCTGGTTTCTAGCAGCCCTTCCAAACTTCAGTCAAGATAAGACTGTTCACTCATATGAGAATGAAAATTGTTTTTAGAAATTGTAACAGAGAAGTACTTCAATGTTACTCCTGTCTTTGGGTTTTCTGTACAAGGCCTGAGATATTCCTGAATGTATGAATTCAATAATTATGAAGTTCTTACTTCTTGTTAATGCCAACTTGATCACAGAGCCTCATTACAAGATGGGGCCAAATTCACCTCTGGTTCCCAGACCATTGTAAGGAAAATCAAGAGGTCCCTAAGAATATAGAAGTTAGCCATTCTCATCATAAAGGCACAGCCACCTTAAGTAACCATTGCTAAAGATAAATACCAGTGACCTCTTATAGCATGCTGGTTACATATAAAACATTTCATGCAGGGGTCCGTTGGGGCCGGAGTGAGGCGGAGCAAAGCTCCACCAGCTCAGGAGTGGCCACTAGGGCAGCCACCGGCTGAATCAGATTCTCTGATCTGATTCGGCCCGCTGCGAATTGCTGCCGAAATTTGGTGGCAACTTTAAAAGTGACTGGAGGGGAGGGGATTTGAGGGAGAGGCTCCAAACTTGCAGGGTAGCTGCTGGGGCCTCTCCTCGAAATACCCACCAAGTTTCAAGAAGATTGGACCAGGGGGTCCAATTCTACAGGCCCCCAAACAGGTTGCCCCCATTCCCTCCATTTTTCTCTATGGCAGGAAAAAAATAACACTTTTTCCCAGCATAGAGAACAATGGAGGGAATGGGACAACCTGTTTGGAGGCCCGTAGAATTGGACCCCGTGGTCCAATCTTCTTGAAACTTGGTGGGTATTTCGAGGAGACGCCCCAGCAGCTACCCTGCAAGTTTGGAGCCTCTCCCTCAAACCCCCTTTCCTCCAGCCCCTCATATACCCTATGAGTTTTTGCCATTGATTTCAATGGCCCATATGGTATAATGGGGCTGAAACTGACATTCCCTTTCTGATACACTTCTGGTGATGCCAGGGGATGTGGCATTTGCTAATGAGTTATGCTAATGAGTTATGCTAATGAGCTCCTGCAGCTCTTTTTCTATGAAAGGACCCCTGATTTCATGTGTTAATCCCAATACATGGTGTGTTGTCTCCAGGTATTCTGTGAAATGAATGTTACCATGCTTCTGCAGCCATTCAGAAATGCAGGGAAACAGAATAGATGCTGACAGCATGTCTGGTATGGGACTTTAAAGTTGAAATCTACTCAGATCAGTGGGACTTACTTCTGTAAACATACTTAGGATCAGACTGCACCAGTGTAATCCTAAACAGAGTTACACCCTTCCAAGTTCACTGAAGTCAGTGCTTAGAGTTGTAGTTTCTGTGACCACTAATCAATAAGAAGTCAGTATGTGACTGTGAACAGATAAAAGATTTTCAGAGCAATTTTTCTCTTTCAAACATTCAAATGGAAAGGATTCTTTGCTAAAGCCTATGCTGGTAAGCTTTAGTTAGATAACTTTATTTTAAAATTTTTATTTTAACTTAAACATATGATTCCAAGTAGAACAATATACATATAAGCAAATATAAATGTTGTGCTATAGCACTTATGAAGATTCTATTAAATATTTTCCATGTGACTAGACATTTGCTTCCAGCTATGCATATCCACTCAGTGTTTGGGGCTTAACAGATATGACAGTCTAAGTCATACTTAAGATTTTTTTTTCTGGCAGGACTCCTATGTCTTCAACAGTTACCTAACAGGAAGAAATGAACCACAAACCTTTTCCTATCCCTTCCTATTCAGGTCAGAAAAAGGATACTGCCAGGCCTGATTTTGATGGAAAAGGGAAACAGAGCTCAATGCTATTGGCATATTGATGAGATTCCAGTCAAAAACTCAGGAAGACTTCTCTTGATTAAAAAGTCATACAAGATGGTTTTCACAGGGCTTGCCTTCCTTGTTTCACAGGGCTGGCCTTTCAGTTATCAAATAGAGACCCCAGAGACCCCAAACAAGGTAGCCTTGGAGAGGGATAAGAACAAAAAAGTAGAAGTATGGCCTTCATTACATTAGAAATAGTATAACTAACATAAATAGATATAACACACTTAGGCCCAAGTAAGAGAATCACTGGAGAACGGCAAGAATGTCCAACTAAATAGACAAGTGAAGATATAGTTCAAAGATGGAGTGAATTGGTTGGGTACAGCAGAAAGTGATATGAAAAAGTATAATCTCTATTTTTTATATTCTTTGTTTTAATAAAAAGTACCAAGAATGAACTAAAGTAGCTTTTATATATTTTAAGAAGATATTTGAGTATAGATAACTTCGTATGACAGACAGAATTTGTGTGTCATCCTTGCACATGGGCCATGCTAATCTTCTCTGTATCGTTCCAATTTTAGTATATGTGCTGCCGAAGCGAGCACAACTTTGCATGGTGTCTGAAGGTACAATTAATTAGCCAAGAATGTGCACCCTATCAGGGGAACAGCTAGATATTGTTGGGAGATGGTTCTGAAAACCTACAAATACAGGAGTCTGAACTGATCTGGAGTCTTTAAAGATTCTCGTCACCTGTAACCTGCTGGCTTTTGTAAGAAATAATTAATGGGCTCAAATAATTGCTCTCCTTTGATTATCGCTGTAGAATCAATGGATGGTATTATGTTCTTTTAAAACACTCCATGTTAAAAGTGCAAATAATTATGTTTTAATAAAAGAAAAAATGGAGTTTTAGTTTTACTTGCATAATATACCCAAAGTGAACCAAAAACATTATTGAGGTATACCTCTTGCCAGGAGATGAATGATCTGATATAGGAAAGCTAAGAAGATGCCAAGGGCTTCTTAAGGGCATGCCTATCTGAATCAGGCTGTACCAGAGTCATCTGGAGCAAAATCATCCATGCAGAATTACACATGAGAATTTCCATAGAGAACAATAATAGCTCCTCATACCACTATCTGGAATCTCTCAGTGAGGCAGAGGTAGAGCCACTGCAAAGCAATGACCTTTATGCCCAGTCCATGCAATCAATCCTAAAGGATGCCTTGATGCTCAATGCTGTTGAAAGCTTCTGAGAAGTTCAGGGAAATCAATAAGGTCACAGATCTCCAGATATTCCTAGCAGAGGTTATCATCCAGGGTGATGGATCTGGATAATCCATATCTTCTCTGGAGTGCCTGAGGCTGATCAACCACTGCCTGCTTGGTTACCATGGGGTGGGGGGTGGGATTAGAAACCAACCTGTAATTTCCCAACTCATGGGAGTTACTTGACGGCTTTTTAAGAAACAGTTTTACTAATTTATTGTGCAGACTAGCCAGAAAAGAGCCCTCCCCTCAGGAAACACTCTTTGTGTATTCAAACATGGTGACACATTCTCCCAGTTCTCCCGAAAGGCTTGTTTAGTCAAGTTGCTTCTATATGGCTTTAGCAAAATTAGCTGATCAGGGCAGCTATCCTGTAAAAAATCCTGGAATATGGAGTTATTTCCAGTGCTTGTGCTGGAAAAATTAACAAAGTGCCATAGGCACAACAGAATAAAGGCAGCACATAGTCTTGTGTATTTGATTATAATGAAAAACTTTAGTAGAAAGAAAAATAAAGTAAGAAGAGTTACACTGGAATTGAAAAACAATAAAGCATAAACAGTCTAACTTCTCCTAATCTATAGTCCATCTTGCTTAGAACCCCTGTGATCTCTAGAACAAAGAAAGAGGAAGTTTCCCCAAACTGAGTACATGATTAAACGCGTTAGGACACTCAATAAAGTTGATTAACCAATAGAAAATTTTAGTTCACTTCATTTATACTATTACGTCCTCTTTCTCTAGTGGGAATTTCTATATAATGACTAATTGATTCTATGCTAATTAACTACTAGTTGTAAACACAAACAACAGATTGTCATGACTGAAGTGAGGACACTTGCATATTCCCGCAGCTTGACTTGATCACCAGGCAGCCTGAATTCAGTCAGCCCTGTGATCTGATGAGAAACTGAGGACAACGTAGAACCTTGAATGATAATGTAAGTGCAAGTGAAGGAAAACTCATGGTGAATCCAAACATAGCTTAAAGCTCATTTGAAGGTCTAGTCCATGATGGTGATAGCAGTGAAAAAAAATCTCACTTTTTGGCTTTAAACACATTTGTAGAAATAATTCCAGTTGAGTTTTCTGTGTATTTAAAGGAATTTAATATTTTGGTCTACCTTGTTTGGAAGAGTCAGCCTTTTGAGCAGTATACTGTAACAGTTGTGTGTGTGCACATGTGCACATTTGATAAAATTATTGACCTCCACTCTGATCTTGACACCACCATTGATTTATAGTCAAGAGTTCAACCATGATTTTTTCCCATTTTTGTTTCATTTAAAACTTTCCATTATTTTCTGCTAAATTCATTTATACATGTCAGGATTTTCTATTCCTTGGCTCAATCAGCATCCAAAAGGGAGACTGCAATAAGTAAATCTGAAGGAGTTTGAGACTGGGAAGGGCAGCCACAAAGGAACTAGAAAAGATCCTTATGAGCATATGTCGCTGATGACCAATTATTCCCTATTACTTTGCATGGGTGTGAAAGTTAGACAGTGATGAAACCTGACAGGAAGAAAGGTGATTCACTTGAAATATGCTATTGGAAGAGACTTTTATGGATACTGTGGACCACCAAAAAGACAAATAAATGGGTTCTAGCTCAAATCTAGCCTGAACTCCCTTAGAAGCTAAAATGACCAAATGGAGGCTATCATATTTTGGTCTCTGACAAAGAAGTAATAGTAGGAAAAGTTGAAGGCAGCAAAAGAAGAAAAAGACCCAACATGAGATGGATTGACTCCATAAAGGAAGCCATGGCCCTTAATTTGCGAGACCTAAGCAAGGCTGTTAATGATAGGATGTTTTGAAGGTTGTTAATTCATATGGTTGCTGTAAGTTGGAAGTGATTTGACAGATAACACACACACACAGACACAGAGTTGTGGGAAACCAACCATAATCAGATAGTAATCTGTCGCATTTATAACTTCCCTTAGACTGGTTCTACCTCTTTCCAGCTATAATCAGAAAGGTCTGTCTCTGAACACAATTTGGGAGAGTGTGAGTTGGCGCCTGTCAAAGAGATCAAGTCCTTCTGATTATGGCTAGAAAGAGGAGGCAAAGGAAGTGACCTGAGCAAGCTGGGACTTTAAAAATATGGATATGACACTCTCATCCGCTTCCCTCTCTCACAGGCAAGATTTTTCCTCCATTTTTCTTTCTCTTTTGTGACTGAGCCATCCTAATTGTCTGTTTTCTTCTTTCCCAAAGTATTATGGCTGTCCCACTCTGTCACAGTATAATATTTTTGCTGTTTGCTCAACCCAGGATCCTGAGGAAGGAATGGGAGCCCCTTTAATTTATATGACTTAAATGGCATTTGAGAAGTTTGTATATTCCAAATTAACAAAACATTTTATTCAACATAGAGGGGAAAGGTTGGGTGAAATCAGGGGCAAAATCAGGTTGAGTGAAATCAGGGGCAACATAGAGGCAAAAGGTTGGGTGAAATCAGGGGCAAAATTTCAGTATAGATAATTCTGAGGTCAAATCACTACATACACAGACGTTAGTTCTTACATTTCAGGCTAAAGAAAGTTTCTTAAGCATTTCACAATGACTTAAATCTGTATGTTGAGGGGCTTTTGTTCTAGTGTTTTCCCCAAAAACTTCAGTACACTTTCTTTGAGTAATCTCTAACTCTTTTGGTTTCCAGGAGGCTAGTATGCTCTTTCCAGTACCCAAACCCCTTCTCTTGAAACACCAGTACTTGTATTGAGTTTTTAACTGACAAGGTTTCTACAGGCAGTTTCTAACCACACCAGACCAGGGATCTCTTCACTTTTCATGGCAAACTCCTTGTTTGACTGGGTAGGGTATTTTGTTCTCTCTCTAGAAGACATATCCTCTTTCCTTGGCCCGAATGGGAGTCTCCATCCAACTATCCACTCATCCTTGCCAACTTTCTCCAGTTCTCCTGTCTGTGTTAAACTGCTGTTAGTCAGGGCTGAATTCTGAATGAATTCTCCTCCTTAGCATCCAGTTCAGATGTCTTTCTCTGCTCAGCTGATGCTAACCAATCAGATTACTTGAAGCAGCCTGTCACTCAAGGCTGTCAGTTTCTGTGAAGAATTAGCTATTCACAATCCTTCAGCTGCTTGTACAGCACTTCTAAGCTTTTAAAAGAGCAGTCTGTCATACTGGGCTTTTCCTTCACCATCTAGAGGGGGGGGGGAAATCTTTTCACAAAATGAAATTCTGGTTGTTTCCTGACCTAGTGCAATCTGGGCCAGACAAGTCTTAATTATTTTATTTTCGTTGAAGACAACTCATCTCTGAGTTTTTTAAGGGATGCTTTTTCTTTCCAGAAAAATATGCACAAGTTCCTGGCCCAGAACAGAGAAAGGAGAAAGTAGCTTCTCTTCCTTCTTGACCCAGAGGGAAAGAAAAAGCAGATTTTCAGCTACTTTCTGTTAATTGGCTTTTATTAGGCTCCAGTGAGTCCAGCTGTCACTAATTATAAAAGCTGCAGGTTTCTGCAATAATCAGTCAACAAGAAAGAAAGTGGAATGGGTATTCCAGTTCTACATTTCTTGTTTGGATTTCGATTTTCTAAAGTAACAGTGTGACACATTCTTGCAAAAACCTACAGTCAAAATGATGGAAATGGGCATGTTTTGAAATTTGAGAAATACTAATTCCGAATGAGATTCTGGAAGAGGAGGTTTTCTAAACATTTCCTTTCATTTAGTGGTCCTCAGATTCCCTTAAGAAAATTTGGAAGATATTGCATTAAGAAATAAAAATTTCTCTAAATCTTTAATGTTAGTAAAATAATAACGATGGCTTCAATCATATATTTTCTTTTGACCAGTGAAGCATGTTCTTTTGTTGTGCAGTTCATTCCTCCAGTGCTAGGTGCTTTTAGCTCATGCAAGATGCTACCACAATGAAGGAACACCATGCACAGGCAGAAGGGAGCCAATAATTATAATAATTTATAAAATGCTTTGGAGGGTGCTGTTAGGTGTTCAAACACAGACTAGCCACAAGTGTGCAACCTCTCTCTTGCATGTCTGAGGGTCATATTTACTAATGTTAAAACACTATGTCACGGCAATCCTTGACGCATTGTCCCCAGTTTGAATTTTGGTGACAATCCATTGGATTGATTGCTATGACACTGTTGCATTAAGTAAGAAGACTTTCTCCAACACAGGAAGGCTTTTACTGCCAGAACAAAATTCCTCACTGAGCAGGAGGGAGTCATAGGACCCATTACAACTGAAAATTGAAGGGGTGATACCTTTGATTTTCTGGGATATCCCAAATATCTAAGACCATCTCTTAGACTTGTATTGACTAAAGTTAAACCCTTATAATGTTAGCAGAACAAAGTTTGAGTCCAATGGCACCTTTAAGACCAACAGTTTTATTTAAGGCATAAATTTCCATGTGCAAGCACACTTCCTCAAACTCAAACTTTGTTTTGCTGCTTCAGACCAACACAGCTATCCACATGAATCTATCTTATAATGTTAGATCAAGATGGTTAGCCATGTTAGTCTGTCTGTAGCAGCAGAAAAGAGCAAGACTTCAGTAGCACCTTAAACATAAGAGAAGCTTTGACAGAGTACAAACACAGTGCTTTTACCTGCTCCTGCTATATAACAACAATAAAGGTTGCAAACACTGGTTCCCCAGGGTCATTTCAATTCCCAATTCCAAAATTGGTGTAAAACCCAAAGCCAACAAATGTTTACAGATATAAATTATGGAGATAAATTTTAGTTTTCACCATTTGCTCCACCTTCCTATAAAATGGAGATAATAGGTGTTGGTCCATCTATTTATACATGGGAACAGTGCTAAAATCATTTTTTAAATATTTGTTGGGACCACTAGAAACCCCAAATATGCATAGTACTTTCAATTTCAAGCCAAGTCTATTGGGGGCCAGAATGACCCCTTTTTCCTTTTTATAAAGCTCAAACTTTAAAAAGATAGGCAGTGGGGAAGGAAGAGAGGGACTTCAGGGCAGGGAGTTCATTGGGGAGAAAGCATCAGGAGTTTGGTGTCTGCAGAAAGCTTCAGATGGGTAAACCAATTTTTTCCGATGACTTCTGGGGGCCAAAATATCCCCAGTGTTTTGCAAGGGTTAAAGACTAATAAAATATGTGGTAGGGTATGAGTTTTCATAAGTCACTGCTCACTTTCTAGCTGTATCTGAAAGCTCATACCTCACAAAAGCTCATACCCTGCCGCATATTTTGTTAGTCTTTAAGTTTCTACTGGACTTTTGCTCTTTTCTCCTTATAAGGTTGGCAGGTTGTTTGCCCCTCTCAGAATTCTGGAATTTTAGAATGTTTCCATTATTACTTATAGTTAAATTAAAACTGCTGTTTTTTGTCTCTGTGACTTCTTTGAAAGATGGTTACAATTTAAATATAGTCAGGGGTCATTTCGTAGAAAAAGAGGTGCAGGAGCTCATTAGCATAACTCATTTGCATAACTCATTTGCATATGCCACACCCCTAACATACCAGAAGTGTGTCAGAAGGCAACACCCACCCCTCAGGTTCCACTCCACAGGCGAGTGAAACTGACCTGCTCTTCCTCCCTTCTCTTCCCCATCCAATACTTTGTGCAATAAAAATAAGCGTAAAGAACACACCCTCATTCTCTTCCTGCTCCCTTGAAACCACCAGGCTTCAAGTAGACTTGAGATACCCAGGACATGTGCACCACCCATCCCTTCCCCTCCCCACAACAAGACACCCTGTGAGGTAGGTGGGGCTGAGAGAGGTCTTTTGAGAACTGTTCATGAGAGAACAGCTCTGAGAGAACTTGTGACTGGCCCAAGGTCAAACCAGCAGCTGCATGTGGAGGAGTGGGGAATCAAACCCGGTTCTCCCAGATTAGAGGCCAACTCCTGACCACTACACCAAACTGATAAGGTGGAAGCTGCTGAAGGGTTGGTGAAATTTCTCCAGTACTTATGTGCCATGTGGCCAGATAAAAAATGGTATACTTAGAAAATTTATATGCCACCTTGAGCAAGTCTCTGGAAAAGCAGCACACAGTCATAAAAGGAACAATGATAAAATTGTCAATATTAAAACAAAACATTAAAAACAATAAAGACCCTAGCAGGGCTTTCCCCGGGGCGCTGCGCCTCTGCACTGTTCGGGGAAGCTGAGGAGGGGGTGGGGCTTGGTCATGTGCCCGCCTCCTGGGCTCCTCACTCCCGGAGCTGTGCTCCTGTGCGCTCCCGCTCCAATGGACCCCTGAATATAGTTATCAATCTGTTTTCCCTTTCCTGTTCTTTTTCCTTTATAAGAAACAGCTATTAGTATATGACTCACACGTATAATACACAAACATAGGCTGCCCATTCTGATTGATGTAGTGTGCTCCAAAACATAAAAGCTTGTAAACTCTTACACCAATTGCAGATGGGCCAATAAAAAATCTAGGTAGTCTCTATCTTCTTTATTTTATTTATTCACTAAAATATTTTTATCTGGCCTTTCCTCTTGGTTCAGTCTTTGGATGTGATATATATTTATAGCTTATCTTCCTTCTGCTCCAATAATTTATTTTATTTATTTACATTATTTATAAGAAAAGTGTTACTAAATATTTCTATATTCATTTGGAAGGATGTTTGAAATTATTGAAATAATATTTTTTTTGGCCAAATCATATTCAAAAGGACTTAAAATATCCACAGTATTAACCATGCATTAAAAAACCCCTTAAAGCATGCCTTTGACATTTTTTCTTTTCCTTAACTGACTGAGCCACCCTAATAATGTGTTTTCTTCTTTGCTGAAGAACTCTGGCTGTCCCACCGTGTCATAGTATAAGATTTTGGCTGTTTGCTCAGCCCAGGAGCCTGAGGGAAGGATTGGGAGCCCCTTTAATTTTAATGGCACTTGAGATGATTTGATATTCCAAATTAATAAAATATCTAATCAACATAGAGGGGAAAGGTCAGGTGAAATCAGGGGCTGAAGTTTCTGAGGTAAAATCAGTACATGCACAGACTATAGCTCTTATGTTTCAGGTTAATAAGAGGATCTGTCCTGGGACTTGTTTTGTTCAACATCTTTATCAATGATTTGGATGAAGGAATAGAGGGAATGCTTATTAAATTTGCAGATTATACTAAACTGGGAGGGATAGCGAATATAAGATAGAGCCAGGATACAGGATGGTCTTGACAGGCTGGACCACTGGGCTAAAACAAATTAAAATGAATTTCAATGGGGATAAATGTAAAGTTCTGCACTGAGGTAGGAAAAATCAAATGCATAATTATAAGTTGGGGGAGACTTGTCCTGGCAGTAGTATGTGCAAAAAGGATCTAGGGGTCTTAGTAGACCATATACTGAACATGAGTCAGCAGTGTGATGTGGTAGCTAAAAAGGCAAATGTGATTTTGGGCTGTATCAACAGAACTATAGTGTCCAAATCACACAAAGTGATGATATCGCTTTACTCTGCTCTGGTTAGCCCTCACCTAGAGTATTGTGTTCAGTTTTGGGCACCACAATTTAAGAAGGATATCGGCAAGCTGGAACATGTCCAGAGGAGAGCAATGAAGATGGGGTGGGGTCTGCAGACCAAGTCCTTTGAGGAAAGGTTGAAGGAGCTGGATATGTTTAGCCTGGAGAGAAGATGACTGAGAGATAAAATGATAACCATCTTCAAGTACTTGAAGGGCTGTCATATAGAGGATGGTATGGAGTTGTTTTCTGTTGCCCCAGAAGGTCGGACCAGAACCAACAGGTTGAAATTAAATTAGATAAATTTTGGCTAAACATGAGGAAGAACTTCCTGAGTTCCACTGAGGAACAGGCTTCCTTGGGAGGTGGTGGGCTCTTCTTCTTTGGAGGTTTTCAAACAGATGGCCATCTGACAGCAATGCTGATTCTGTGAACTTAAGCAGATCATGAGAGGGAGGGCAGAAAGGGTTGCATCAGTGCCTAGTTCTTGTGGCCCTTTCTTACACGCCCAGGGAAATGCTGATTGCCACTTTGGGGTCATGAAGCCATTTTTCTCCAGGCCAATTTGGCTGGAGATCCTGGAGGTTTTTTGTCATCTTCTGGGTGTGGAACAGGGTGGAGGTGTGGAGGGGGAGGTATTTGTGACTTTCCTGCATTGTGCAGGGGGTTGGACTAGATGACCCTGGAGATCCCTTCCATCTCTATGATTCTATAAATAAAATAAATATGCTTTGCTCAGAATTAAAAACTAACAGATATTAACATGATATGTGTTTTCAGATAAGTTTCAGAAAAACATTATAACTTCTCATAGGCCTTCAGATTTTAACAATAAATAGATAAAGTCATCTGGAATTTTGGGGCTGTCTTTCTGAAAGAAATAGAGCCAGCGTAGAGTAGTGGCTAGAGTGTCAGAATAGGATCTGGGAGACCCAAGTTGGAATCCCCGCTCTGCCATGGAAGCTCTCTGGGTGACCTTGGGCCTGTCACTCCCTCTCAGCCTAACCTATCCTCTCAGGCTTGTTGTGAGGATAAAATGGATAATGAGAGGAGGATGTAAGCCACGTCAAGTTGGGTCCAAATGAATTTTTAAAAAATCAACTAAATGTGAGGAAGGCTTAGTCTGGCTTGTCTCATTTTATTAGCAATTTTGCTATGTTTCTTTGTCAAAATTATAAGATCTTTAATAAACAGAGGCCTCCTGTTCTTTGTGCTGATACAAAAATCCACTCTTTGAAATGAAATCAGGAATATGTTTCTTGTTAGGTTTGAGCAAAGTGTGGCAAGGTGTAGAGTGAATATGTCAAATTGTGAAGTTGTAATGCATATCCTGAAAGTCAAGACCAATATAGGCAGGCTGCCTTTCTAGTGCACTGTTGTGCTGTAGGAGTGTCAGAAGGTACTGAGATATCTAATGAAAGAGGACAGGATGTTTCCTAGGCAATGAGACAAGGCTAATTAAATTGTCAGATAACACAGGTTTGTATTGTGTGAAGCAGATTGTTGTGTAAGAGCATGCCTGTATTTTATAGCCACTGCCTTAACCTTATCAGAGGCAGAATCCTTCACTTTGATATATCAGATTGAAATTTCTCCCAAACTAGATGGATGAATTAACATTTATCACACATATTAAATGCCATGAATAATTAGATATGGGTCAATCCCTTACCTGACGGCAAATACCTGTATATGGCTTTATGGGTGTAAAACAGCAAAGCTTTTCATGATGTGTGAAATATTCTGTCAATGGCTAGAAAAAAGATAAAGATTGCAGGTACCTCTATTGGTCTAAAGAAAATTCCCCAAACAAAGCCATTAATATATTTAATTAGCATCAATTACATGTTACAAAATAGTGCACAGACTTTTTGAGTCCTTCAAAAGTCTTCATCAGACTGGATGTATTTTTTTAAAAACAGGGATGGGATCCATCAGGCTATGATCTTGAGGTGTCTGCATCATGAACAGAGGAGATGATGCAGGTTGTGCTGGGTGGATCTGATATCAGGTTGCATATTCAGCCTTCTGGGAAGAAGGGGGGAAATGGGTGACTCTATTGGAAAATATTAAAACTAGCAGTTGTTCAAATTTCTCTTGGGCGTCCAAGAAAACACTCGGGTTCTTAAAGGCAAAGAGCAAAGCAAAAACATCATACTCATATATTACCAAAACTGGAGAAGTGCATTCATTCCATGCCTTAGTTACATCTAGACAGTACTACTGCAATGAACTCTACTTGGAGCTACTCTCAAGGAGTGCTTGAAATCTACAGCTAGTACAAACTGCTGCAGCTAGACTGCTGGTTGGGGCCCAGCTACTGGGACTATATGAACCTGATACTACAGCAGCTATACTGGCTGCCAATCTACTTGCCCAATTCAAGGTGTTGCTTTTATCCTTTAAAGCCCTACATGGCTTATCCATTAAAAAAAATCCAGCCTGATAAAGAGCTCTGGAGAACTCTTCTAGAACATGTCTGCCAACTCGACCCTAGCACATACCTGTGGGAAAATGCATCAGGTAGATGGGCTTGTCTTGTCTTGATCATGGGTTTCCAGGAACTCTATGTAAAGGAAAAAAATCTAAAATTCTTTTTGTTGTGTTTGTTTAGAATATGAAGCAGTAATAGCTTGAAAAGGGCTCTGGTATCCTAAAGCTCCAATTCCTATTGGCTGATTAATAAAGACTCTCATTGGTCCTGAAGCCAATCTAGATACCCAATCACTGAGCCCTGCTTGGGTCCAATAGTATTGCTTGTATATAGTTATATTGTTGGAAGTTATGTGTTGGAACAGTATAAATGAAAGTGCTGCTCTCATAGAGCTGTCTTTTGAGCTGAACAATGTCACTGAATAAAAGCCTGTTTGTCTGAATTCATTGCCTCCTGCTCAATACTTAAAACTGGCAATGAGGATGGGATCCCAGTCCTAACTGAATGGCTGAAATCACTCTGCCTGCCCAGCTGAAATCACTAAGGGCGCCCAGAGCTAAATCACTACGGGCATGGCATCCAAGGGCCATATCGAACCATTCGACCCAAAGGTTGGGAACTGGGATTCATATCTCGATCGGTTTGAAAGCTACCTTGTAGCAAATCGTATTGACAGAGATGATGTCTGCCGCGCCACTTTTCTGAGTACTTGCAGCCAGACTGTATTCGACATTGCTCAAGATTTAGTTGCCCCCTCTAAGTTACTCGAGACTCCTCTCGGCATCATCAAGGCATGGCTGACAGAGTACTTCACCCCGAAGACGTTGGCTGCCGCACACCGATGCACGTTCCATCAGCAGAACCAGGAGGAGGGCGAGTCTGTCAGGGAGTACCTCACCGCACTGAGGCGGGCTGCTCAAGACTGTCACTTCACTGGACTTCCGGAAGAGACGCGCTCAATGGCGGACGCCTCTCTCTGCTCATGCAGGAGAGGCGATCCGTGCCCGGTAGGGTGAAGGGGTTCTGGACAGGTGCCGAACCCCCAGAGACCCAAGTGAAGGGGCTCTGCCTGGGGTGGCACGAGGAGGAGACTCTCTTGATGGTGGCGACCACAAGATTGAGACCCCCCTCATCACCTCCGTAGGTTCCCCTGCCGAGGAAGCCTTTGGGCTGCGTAAGCGTGACTGAGAAGCAGCAGAAAATGCTTGGCGGAAAAACAATCAACAATCCTGATATGCAATGGTGAAAACTGTGAGTTGCAAAACCTAACAATAAATAAAGCAACAGGGAGGGAAAGGGAGGATCAGGTTCCCCCCCCCCTTACCGAAGCGGATGAGACTTTCCCCGGCGTCACTGCAACTACAAAGGTGTTTTGAAAATGCTGGAGGGCTGGATCGCAGACACGGAGAAAAAACCTTTCAAAAGACATTAGAGCGACTACAATTGCTTCTTTTACAGCCCTTCTTATCTAAGTGTAAACAAACGCGTAGTTGTAACAATGACGGGGCGGCCAAAACCCTCCCCTAAACTAGGAAGCGGTCCTCCGAGTTCAAAGGGTGATACCACAGAGATGAGCTCAATGTTTTCAACATTGCTGCGGCCACTAATGGATCAGATGACTGCTCTCAACACTAAGATGGATTTAATGCAAAATGAACTGAAAGAATCTGGCAAACGAACAGAACAGCTGCAATGGGACCTCTTGGAAGTGAAAGGGACTACCAGTAAGCATGATTCAAGACTACAAAAAATTGAGAAGGAGAAGGCTTTTCAATGTGATAATGTTTTGAAATTACAGATGGAACGTTCAAGTTATTTCCTACGACTTCAGAATGTTCCAGAAAAAAAAGGGGAGGATCTTTAAAAGCTAGTGAGTGAAGCTTTGGCACCAGTGACAGGTTTAAAAGCAGAAGAAATAACAAACAACATGGATTTGGTCTACCGTACCTATCCAGAGCTAGTCAAAAAGAAAAACCTGCCAGGTGAAATTATGATAAGATTCTCCAAAAGATCAACAAGAGATGTGGTTTTAAGAGCCACCAACAGAACAACACTGAAGATCCAGGAGGAAGACATCAAGGTACTAAAGGACATTCCATTTGAAATAAGAAAAAGAAGAAAAGCCTACAGAAGTTTAACTACATGGCTCCAGTCTGAATCAATTATATATAGATGGAATATTCCAGAGGGACTGTGTTTCAGCTACAAAGAAAAGAATGTTAAGATTGATTCTGTTGAACAAGCAAAACCCTTTTTGGAAAAATGCAAGAAAAAGAAAAAAGAGAGAGACTCAGACGATTCACTAGCGCAGCAGGAAAGTTTATATGGCTTGGACAGTTCAGAAAGTGAAGAAGACAACTTGGACTCGGAGAAAGGAGCTGCGGCTCCAAAACCTATGGAAGAGACTAAAAAGACAAGAAGAGGACGAAAGAAGAAATAAATTTTATATTTGTTGTTAAAAGTCGAGCACTAAGTATATGTTAATGGGAAATAAGCGTGCTCCAAGTTATGTGTACCAGCAAATCAGCTATGTGATTTTTAGAAGCAGTAGTATATGTAACTAGTTAAACCAAGAATTTTTGTTTCTCAAATTTATTAATTTGCTAAAAATGATTATTTTACTCAGCATTTTCTGTATAAGGTAATTTAGCTTAGAATTTAGCTGTGTAGTTATAAAAATAGTTGAAAAATTAATAATAATAATAAAAAAGACTGTCACTTCACCGATTTGAAGTCTGTCCTCCTAGATCGGCTACTCTGTGGCCTCAGAGATGAGAGCATCAGGTGAGCCCTACTCTTACTAAAGACTCTCACATATGAATCGGCCCTCGAAAAGGCCCTGAGAGTAGAGGCCACCAACCTATCCCTCCGCGAACTGCAATTGAGTCCCCAAAGCCACACACCAGGCCGCTCTGATGCTGTACACAAGGGTAGTACTGCTGAGTCCGATGACGCCCGGGACGACCAATTTGATGTGTCTGATGATGGCATTTTCAACGCGAGGGCTAATCAGAAGCTGCGCCGCCATCGCAAAAGCCCGCGCCACTCTCAAAAAAGCCCGCAAAAAAATGGCTGTGCCGGTTGCGGAGGTGCGCATGTGTGTAGAGACTCTCAGTTCCATGATGCCATCTGTCATGTGTGTGGGAAAGCGGGCCACCTCGCCAAAGTATGTCACTCGTCTCAGGGTCGTGGTGCTCCAGATGAGTTCCAGCATACCCGAGGGTCTGTGAATGCCCCCAGCCGATTGTATCATTCTAAGTCATCTCGGCCGTCTGGGCAAAGACAAAGGTACAGCAATGAAGCAAGTGTGTCCGAGGACTACACCAACCGCCTATATATACACCAGGGGCTACATCCGTGTCCGAAAATCAAAGCCACCGTCTTCATCGAAGGTCGAGCGTGCCAGATGGAGTTAGACTCTGGGTCAGCATTGTCCATCGTCTCTTGGAGCACGTTCCAACAAGTCTGCCTGCGATTCACTGCTCACCGCCTTCAGAGATGCACCCTACAGCTGTTCGACTTCCAGAGGAATGGAGTTCCAGTCATCGGCATCGCCACAGTCCAGGTCAAATATAAGAAATTCTCCGGTCGTCTGAACCTGCTTGTGGTAGAGGGTCGCCGCACAAGCCTGATAGGGCTGGACTGGTTCGCTGCCTTGGGCATAGACGTTGTTGGCATGAACCAAGTCGAGCCGCAGCCTTTTATGGACTTTGAGACAGAGTTTCTGGAGATTTTCAAGACAGCTAGGCTGCTACAAGGGTCCACCTATGTCGTTTAACCTGGATCCTGCTGTACCACCAATCCGCCTCAAGCCCAGACGCTGCCCCGTCGCTTTCAAGCCCAAGATTGACGAGCAGATTGATTAGCTGTTGGCCCAAGGGATCCTCGAGCCAGTTTCCAATGCCAAGTGGGAGACACCTATCATCACTCCCCTCAAGCCCGATGGCTCCGTCTGTTTGTGCGCTGACTATAAGTGCACCATCAACCAGGCCCTACAGCTGCATGCATACCCAGTTCCTGTGGTGAGCCACCTTCCAGCCTCAGTCTCTGGGGGCCGGGTGTTTGCCAAGATTGACCTCGCCCAGGCATATCAGCAGTTGCCAGTAGATGCAGCCACAGACGAGGCATAGACTATCGTGACGCACCGAGGTGCTTTTAAAGTAAACCAGCTGCAGTTCGGGGTAAGCGTCACCCCCGGCATTTTTCAAGAACTTATGGAGTGCCTTCTTCGGGGTCTGCCTGGTGTCATACCCTATTTTGATGATGTCTTACTTGCCGGGGTCTCTGATCTTGAACTGGCTACTCTGGTGCGAGAGGTCCTTCGTCGGCTACAGGACATTGGCTTTCAGCTGAAGAAGGAGAAATGCAAGTTCTTCGTCCCTACTGTTCAATTCCTGGGTTACTGCCTAGATGCCGATGGCATCCACCCCGCTCCGGACAAGGTTGCTGCAATCCACAACGCGCCCCCTCCAAAGTCTAAGAAAGAGCTGTAGTCCTTCTTAGGACTATTGAACTTTTATCATGCCTTCTTGCCCAACAAAGCAGCTATTGCAGAACCACTCCATCGTTTACTGGACAAGTCAGCTCCATGGGCATGGGGACACCAGGAAAACACCTCCTTCCAAGCCGTCAAAGCCCTCCTTGCCATCCTCGTGTACTATGATGAGAAGAAGCCCCTCGTCCTAGCATGTGATGCGTCGCCTTACGGGATTGGGGCCGTGCTCAGTCACCAGTTGCCATCTGGCTGGGAAGCCCCTATTGTTTTCTATTCCAGAACGTTATCCCCCACTGAGAGAAACTATGCCCAGATAGATTGAGAGGCACTAGCAATCATCGCTGCAGTGAAGAAATTTCACGATTTCATCTACAGGTGGGAATTTGAAATCATCACCAACCACAAGCCGCTACTTGGCATCTTCACGGCCAAGCATCAAACCCCCCAGATTCTGTCCCCCCGGATGATGCGCTGGGCAGTTCTTCTATCCGCCTCTTCCTTCTGCCTCCTCCACAGGCCTGGCAAGACCATCAGGCATGCTGACGCCCTTAGCTGTCTGCCGCTTCCATCTTTAGGACCGCCCGAGGCCCCACTCCAGGAAGTTTTGCTGATCGAGGAGCTGCCGCAGCCTCCGCTCTTCATTGCTGATGTAGCGTTCCACACCGGCCGGGATCGAACGCTCAGCCAAGTCTACAACCATGTGTGGAGGGGATGGCCGTCGGGGACACTTGATGCCAAATTCCAGCCATTCCTGTCGAGATCGTCTGAGCTGTCGGTAAACAAGGGATGCCTGTTGTGGGGAAACAGAGTTGTCGTCCCTCCCCCACTTCGCCAATGGGTGCTGGATGCCTTGCATGAAGGGCACCTGGGCATCGTTAAGATGAAGGCCATCGCTAGAAGCTATGTTTGGTGGCCCAGCATGGATCAGCAGATTGAGCGGTTAGTCCGGACATGTCAGCCGTGCCAGGAGTTGAGGCCAGCAGCTCCAGAGGTTCCTGTTCATCCATGGAAGAAGCTGAGGGGCCCGTGGTCCTGCATTCACATGGATTTTGCTGGGCCCTTCCAGGGCCAGACACTCTTGATTATCATGGATGTGTATTCCAAGTGGTTGGAGGTCATCCCTGTCACCTCCATGACATCGGCAGTCGTTGCCTGCTGCCTAGACCGTCTCTTCTCCACCTTCGGCCTGCCGGACCTCCTTGTGTCCGACAATGGAACTCAATTCACCTCTGCAAACTTCCTGGATGAGTGGGGTATCCGGCACATCACCTTGGCTCCTTTCCACCCCGAGACGAATGGTCAGGTTGAGCGAATGGTGTGAACAGTCAAGGACTCGCTCTGCATGATGGGTGATGGAAATTTCCCAGCCAAGCTCACTGGGTTCTTGTTGCAGTTGCACTCCTCGCCACACACCGCCACCAGAAAGTCGCCAGCAGAGCTGCTTATGGGCTGCCAGCTGTCCACCCTCCTGAGCCGCCTTCACCCCGACCTGGCACTGGATGTCCACTGCGACCCTGTCGCCACAGGGTCCACTTGGTCCTTTGCGCCGGGAGATGCGGTGTATGCCTGGAACTATGGGGCAGGTCCACACTGGGTTCCAGCAGTCATTGTGTGCTCAACAGGCCCTATATTGAATGGGGTGAGGGACGACATGGGGCAGGTCCATCGCAGATATCTGGCCCAGCTGAGACGCCGGTGGCCAGCACCGGAGGATCGGTTGCGACGCTCTCCAGTTCCTGAACCAGAACAACGCTTGCAACGCTCCCCAGTTCCTGAGCTGGAGCAACGCTTGCCACGCTCCACAGTTCCTGCATCGGGACAACATTTGCAATGTACCTTGGTTCCTGAGGCCAGCCTGGGAGATCTCCCGGCACAGCAAGACGCCAGCACCCGGGGGAGTCACCTGACAGAGGGCAGCCCTCTGCCAACTCCAGCCTGGGATATCCCAAGGGAACAGTCTGCCGAGCCACTGCCAGCTCGGAATGAGGTAGGCCCCCTGCCGGAGCTGGGTCGTGCCCCAGAACTCCCGGAGCTCCCAGACTTTATGGACCACTCCCCCTCGAGTCCGCTGCCACAGCTCATGCTGGCCCGTATGGAGTCCCCAGATTTAAGAGGACATTCTCCATAGGGTTCACCCTTGCCATGCCGGTCCCGACGGACCAGGCAACCGCCCCCGCACCTAAGGGACTTTGTTGTTTGAACTTAGGGGGGAGGAGTGTTTTGTTTGTTTAGAATATGAAGCAGTAATAGCTTGAAAAGGGCTCTGGTATCTTAAAGCTCCAATTCCTATTGGCTGATTAATAAAGTTTCCCATTGGTCCTGAAGCCAATCTAGATACCCAGTCACTGAGCCCTGCTTGGGTCCAATAGTATTGCTTGTATATAGTTACATTATTGAAAGTTATGTGTTGGAACAGTATAAATGAAAGTGCTGCTCTCATAGAGCTGTCTTTTGAGCTGAACAATGTCACTGAATAAAAGCCTGTTTGTTTGAATTCATCGCCTCCTGCTCAACACTTAAAACTTTTGTTGTTGTTGTATAGGTTTACCAGGGCACATGGGATATATGGGCATAGCTATGGGATGCCATGAATAGTTCCTCCACTTTTAAATGTCCAATTGCATCACCAGTTCTATTAAAAGGTACTACTGTTTTTGGTTTTTTAAAAGGAAAATCTAGCTTTGAGTTTTACAGCAGAAGATTATATTGATCTAGGATACGTGAAGGAATTTTATACATGCATACGACCAACTTTTCTTTGTGTCTATAGATACCATAGAGTTTTTAGAGCTTTGGCTGACATGCTGACATCATATCCAGGTTTTTGCCCATACATGATTTTGGCATGTAGCACAATGCCATGTTCGCCTCCCACTGTTCTCCTTCTGGCCCCAGAAGTGAAGGGGCAGCAGTGGGAGAATACCCACCCAAAGTAGGCCACTGGCATTCCAAGATGAATGTCCAACTATCTGCCATCCACCTGGAATGACTGTGTGAAGCCCTCAGAGCCAAGGGCTACTTGTCCACCAGGGCAACATGTCCATCAGTCTCCAGACTCTCCAATAACAAGCTGACACCAGTAGGATAGGTGAGATTGTACTTTATTGTTGTTTTCCCCAATAACAAAGTCAGAGATTCAAATGCCTCGTTACAACATGGAGGTCAGCCTGTCTCCTTATCTTCTCCACCTGTCTACAACAAGACTTTTCTCCTATGCCCAGGCATGAGGTCCTGCCTAGCACCATACAAAGGGTTTCTTGGCTACTCCTTTGGTTACACACTTTATATCAAATGGACATAGACCAACTGATTTTAATTTTTGTTGTTATTGAGAACTCAATAGTTCAATAAAGTTAATTAAACATCCCTACAATCAACTAGATATAGTAAAGAATTTACAACAAGAAGAATCTCACTGGATTTATACTCTGGATTCTGTGGTTTCATTTGGGTTGAACAAGAAATGTGATTTGAGTTCTTTTGTTTAAGCAATATGGTATCATGTATGACCTACTGTATCTTTAAGAAGCAGACTATCCTTTGAATATGAGAAGTTTGCAGCTGATGCTTGTGAATGTTTAATGTAATGAAGTAATGTTGCTTATTGCATTTAACAAGATATTTATAATTGATCCACATGTGAGCACAACTGATGTTTAGAACATTGTTACACTATTGATGTGCTGCAGTTGAAATGTGAAAGGTTGGTATCACTTTATTATTGTTATTACATGGGAGGAATGATATGTGTTTGGCTAGTTACAACTATCTGGCAGTAAACTTAGTTTTAATTTTTTGAAGCTATTGATGTGGTGCAATTAAAATGTGAGAGGTTGGCCTTGAAGAAGAATACTTTGAAACCAGCGTAGAGTCGGCACCCCTTCCCATCAACATTTGTTTACTGATTACTATGAAGATTTACAACATTTCTTAGTGAATTACTGCCAAGTTGGATTTTTAAATTGCCAACTCATTGTGTATTTATTTGAACTGATATGTGAATATCTCTAACTGATTTCTCACTTAGTATTTAATGTTTAGTGTCAGCACTGTGAAATAAATCTCTATAATGATGTAAATAGTTTTTTTATGTGCTACTCTGGAGCTATGTACTTAGCACTTTTTGTTGGATAGAAATACTGCCTCCCTGGTCCCCATTACTTAAATTGGACTCAGAGGAGGGGAAATTAGCTTTAAAAAAAGTTCCAGAAAGGAATAACGCAGGACCTTGGGCTATTTACTTGGGTGCATCTAAGCAGTGGTACTACAAAATAAAATTTTTAAAAAGAGAGTGATAGAGAGTGATTTTAAACACAGTTAAATAGTTTTATTGCATACAAAATAAAGTAAAAGAAGTGAAAATATAAAGAACCTACAATGGGTCCATGTGTTAACTAATTCCCTAAGTAACCCCCCCCCCCCCCACAACAAGAGGGCACACTTATAAAAGGTAGGAGGGAGGAAACCGGGAAGTTTTTAGGGAAGGGACATATGATCTGAAATCCTGGCCCTGAGGTCTGGAAAGGTCCAAGGAGAAGAGCGAGGAGCCGGCTAATCAAGGAGAAAAACACAGTTGCAGGGATGTTCCAGTAATGGGATACCTCAGGGGCATAGACTTTTGTAAATTCGGGGGGGGGGGGCTCTTTAGTGCACGTGCTCGCTAGGGCGATGTTCTCCCCCCCCCAGGAAACCACTGCGCCTCCCCGAGCCCTTCCGAGGCCCACCAGCTACTGCTGCCAGTGCCTCCCTCCCCCTCCCTCTTTTCCGGGTGAAATGCCCAGCGTGGTGATGTCACCCGGAAGTGACGCCATCATGCTGGGCACGTTGTCGCCATCATGCTGGGCAGAGTGTCGCCTAGCAATGTGCCCAGCGTGATGGCATCACTTCTGGGTGATGCCACTATGCCGGGCATTTCACCCGGAAAAGAGGGAGGGAGAGGGAGAGGGAAGGACGGAGGAGTGGCCAGGTCGGGGGGGGGGGAAGAGGCACCGGCAGCAGCGGCTGGTGGGCCTCAGAAGGGCCCAGGGAGGTGTGGTGGTGAGGCGCGGCGGCAGGCGCTCCATTTTGCTGGGGGTGGCTGAGCCCCCCCCGGGAAATTTCGGGGGTGGCTCGAGCCCTTGAGCCCCCCCGTAGTCTATGCCTATGGGATACCTGGCACATTTTTCACTGACCTGTCCTCTCCTGCAGCCACTGCCCCTCAGATTCTAGAATAAATAATGTATTAATGTCAATAAGAACAAAATCCAGCTCCAGGCAGCCAGACTGCCCTCCTTCCAGCCTCTTCTGAGCTGCAAACAATGGCACAGGTGAGACTTGGCTGTGCTTCTACAAACCACGCAAGCTACAGAATAGCAAACTGTAAGTGCACAGCCTCATTTCCAAACTGCTGAATCCAGAACTGTATGATCACCCTGTTTGCAATAGGTCAGAGTGACATTCATTTCCCTGCCTTCACCGGCTTGAAATTTTGGCTCCTCATTCATGAAACACAGTAGTACTTCATTAAAGAATGTTGTCCTCTTCATGTTGTGTTTCCTTAACAGACAAACAATCATTTATCACATTGGTACAATTTATGTGATAACATAGGTTGGTGGATAGATTCAGGTCGGGTAACTGTATTGGTCTGAAGCAGCAGAACAAAGTTTGAGTTCAGTGGCACCTTTAAGACCAACAATTTTTTTATTCATGATATAAGCTTTCTGAGGAAGTGTGCTTGCACACGAAGGCTTATACCATGAATAAAACTTTGTTGGTCTTATAGGTTGGTGGAAAACATGATGTACAAGTGATTTATGCATGATATAAATAGGTTTTTTTTACTTTATTTATTTTAAGATGCATATCCTGTTTTTCCCAAATGATATCAAGTCTGCTTCCAAGAAACAGTTAAAAAATTATTACTTTAACTTTTACCCCACCCTCCCCGCTGAGGCAGGCTCAGGGTGGCATACATAAGACCAATAAAACAAAATACATCTTTCAATAAAATACATAAAACATAATTGATATATCATTGATATATCAATGGCGGTACAGTATAGTAAAATGCAATTCTGAATGCGTTCAGCGGTGAATACCATTCTAGGAGGCACAGGGCATCGCTGATTAGATGAGCTGCAGCTCCTAGCGGAATGCCTGCTGGAAAAGCTCCATTTTCATGGCCCTGTGGAACTGTGAGAGGTCTCGCAGGGCCCTGATCTTGCCAGGGAATTCATTCCAATAGGTTGGAGCTGCCAAAGAAAACACCCTGGTCCTTGTTGATGTCAACCTGGCATCCTTCAGACCAGGAAGGGCCAGGCAATTTTGTGATCCTGATCTCAGTGCTCTCTGGGGAACATGCAGGGAAAGGCTGGCAGGTCCCTGACCATAAAGGGCTTTAAAGGTCAAAACCAGCACCTTGAAGCAAATCCGGTATGCTATTGGCAGCCAGTGCAGTGCATGCAAAACTTTAATCAATAACAATAAATTACTAGCTAAAACTCACCAAAATTATATCCAAACATTAAAAATGTGCACTGGCACCTCATCAAAACAGTTAAATTTACATTTTCGACAGCACTTTGTATGAAGGCAGTTTCTTTACATCATGCCTTTATATGTTCCAAAACTGGCAGTGAAAGTAGGGGCTTTAAGTAGGGGCTGTATAGGAACATTTATAGTTGCGGTTCTCAAATTGGGGCCCAGAAAGGAGTTGCAGTTCTCTTGCAGATGGGTCACAAGGCCAGCTGGGAGAGGATGCTTGATGGTAAATTTGAGTCTGCTTCTGCATAGTATGCAGAGAGCCAGTTTGGTGTAGTGGTTAAATGTGTGGACTCTAATCTGGGAGAACTGGGTTTGATTCCCCACGCCTCCACTTGCAGCTGCTGGATGACCTTGGGCAAGCCATAGTTCTGTCAGAGCTCTTCTTGAAAGAGCAGTTTCTGTCAGAGTTCTCTCAGCCCCACCTACCTCACAGGGTTTCTGTTGTGGTGAGGGGAAGGGAAAGGAGATTGTAAACTGCTCTGAGACTCCGAGTGAAGGGTGGGGTATAAATCCAATCTCCTCCTCCTCCTCCTCTTCTTATTCCTCTTCTTCACCATGAAATATAGCTCATTGCTCAGTAATGCTACATATTTAGAAATATTAAGCATGAAAAATAAAATGTAACCTTGTTTTGTTTTAAGTTAACTGATGTGGCACACTGTATTTTATGTTGGGAAGGGAGAAAGAAGCATGGAGTTATTATGCCGGTGGGTTCCATAAAGTACAGTAAGTCTAGAAATGGATCCTGCTTCAAAACATGTTAGAATAACTAACTGATGGGATTAAAATGTCTATCATCTATCCCCCTCTCCCAATACGTAACATACATTCATATTGTCAGGGTCCAGGCCCCATAAATCACCACTAATATATTTTATTCTTTTGGGCAGAGATTACAGAAGCCAGCTGCCAAGCTTTAACACTTGTTTCAGGATTGGCATCTGGCTTGTTGGAATTTCCATCAGAATTATGTTGTGGACTTGCTGGGACTTCTACCTGCATCTCTAGTGGCTGGAACATTCAAACAAAAAAACAGAAACATTATCGAACTCTCCTCAGGCCTGGTGGCTCTGCCATCAGAGGTGTTCTGGTTCCCAGGGTAAACACAGAGAAATCAGACTGTACTTCACAGAAGCTTTACTCTTTTCTTTGATATAAACAGCAGGTTGTCCTTGCATTACAGCTCATCTTCACACGGGGCTTTAGAGGTCCTAGAAAATAACCTATGCACACTGGTTAGTGTCCTGCCTGCTGGGATGATGTTCTTTGCAAACAGTGGGTTTTCATGACATATGGTGTGGAAGGTTGTGGTGTGGAAGGTCAGCATATGGTAATCCCATAGGGTTTTCAAAGGAAGAGACTAACAAAGGTCGTTTGCCATTGCCTACCCTGTATAGTGACCCTGGACTTCCTTGGTGATTTCCAAACCAAATTCTAACTAGTGTCAACCCTGTTTAGCTTTTGACAAGATTGGGCTAGATTGTGCAATCTGGGTCCAGGCTGCCATAATGCATAGTAGGTCTTGATCCACACAAACACTTCTAGTCTCCCCCCGCTTTATTCTGTGATGACATTTTACCAATGAATAGAAAATCAATGCTGTGTAGTGGTTTTCTGAATGCTCCAACAAGAATGCAGCTTCTAATTAACTGGTTTGTGCATGGACACTGATCTCAGGGAATGGTTGTGCAATGATCTGAAAGGACACAGAATTGAAGTATGCAATAGATTCTGCAGACACATGGGCACCAGAATGTTAAACAAGTTTATTTGTTTGTTTATTTATTTATTTTACATTTATACCCCACCCTCCCTGCGAACGGGCTCAGGGCGGCTTACAAGGGCACATAGTGCCAGGTTCAGTACATCATAAAATTCAAATAAAACATTTTAAAACACAACACAACATTAATTAAACAGTTCAGTATAAAGTGCTTCCAATAATATTCACTGAGTAGATGGCTTCCCACCAGGGTGGAGTCTAGTTCCCAGACTGCCTGGTCTGAGTTGCTTCCAGGGCCGGCCCTCATTGCGATGGTACCAGCGATGGGGGATGGCACTAACAGTGGCGGCTCCTAGTCAAAGGCCTGGCAGCTCTCTTTTGCAGGCCCTGCGGAACTGCATAAGGTCCCACAGGGCCCTGATCTCCCCCGGGAGCTCATTCCACCAGACAGGAGCCGCCACCGAAAAGGCCCTGGCCCTGGTTCCGGCTAGCCTGGCCTCCCTGGGGCCTGGGACTGTAAGTCGATCTTGTGACCCCGACCGAAGTGCTCGCTGGGGTATGTATGAGGAAAGGCAGTCCCTCAGGTATGTTGGACCCTGGCCATATAGGGCTTTAAAGGTAAGTACCAGCACCTTGAAGCAGATTCAGTATACTATAGGCAGCCAGTGCAGTGCCATCAGCACAGGCCGGATGTGGTCTCACCTTGTGAGGCCCATCAGTAGCCTGGCTGCAGCATTCTGCACCAGCTGCAGCTTCCAGATTCACAACAAGGGCAGCCCCATGTAGAGAGCATTACAGTAGTCCAACCTTGAGGTGACCGTCACATGGATCACTGTAGCTAGGTCATTGTGGTTGAGGAAGGGAACCAACTGCCATGCCAGCCACAGATGATAAAAGGCTGACTTGGCAGTGGCTGCTACCTGGGCCTCCATTGTTAAGGAGGATCCAGGAGCACTCCCAAACTCCTAACCCCCGACGCTGGCACCAATGGCACCCCATCAGAACTCGGGAATGGGAGCCCCTGCCCCAGACCATTCCAACCCAGGCACAGGACCTCCGTCTTCACTGGGTTCAATTTCAGCCGACTCTGCCTGAGCCAACCAGCCATGGTGTGCAACGCCCGGTCCAGATCTTCTGGGCCAGAGTTTGACTGGCTGCCCAACATCAGATAGAACTGGGTGTCATCAGCATACTGGTGACACCCCAGCCCATATCTCCGGGAAATCTGGGCAAGGGGGTGCATGTAGATGTTAAACAACATCGGGGAGAGCACTGCTCCCTGAGGCACACTGCATTCCAGCAGGTGCCTTGTGGATCGCTGCTCCCCGAGCACCACCCTTTGACCCCGATCTTGAAGGAAGGAAACGAGCCATTGCAAGGCCCGTCCCTGTATCCCCACGTTGGCGAGGTGGCGGGCCAGCAGCTGATGGTCGACTGTGTTGAATGCCACCGACATGCCTAACAACAGCAGCACAGCCATGCCGCCCTGATCCAGATGCCTCCGCAGGTCGTCAGTTAGGGCGACCAGAGCAGTCTCCGTCCCATGTCCCGGGCGAAAGCCGGACTGGAAAGGGTCTAAGACTGAAGCGTCATCCAGATAACTCTGTAGCTGTAACACCACCGCCCTCTCAATTAATTTGCCCAAATATGGCAAATTGGACACCGGTTGGTAGTTCGCCAATTCAGCCGGGTCCAGGTGTGGTTTTTTTAAGAGTGGGCAGACCATCACTTTCTTAAGTGCCCCCGGGAATCGCCCCTCCATGAGGGACATGTTGATAATTTCCCAGGCAGCACCTCACAACCCCTCATGGCCAGTTTTAATCAGCCAGGATGGGCACGGATCCAGGAGGCATGTGGTTGGGCGTAGAGTCACAAAGAGTCTTTCGACTTCCTCTAGGCTGAGCAGACCAAACCCATCTAAGCCTGGAGTCGAAGATGTGCAAGGGGCCTTGAGTTCACTCACTGTTTCAAGTGTGGCAGGGAGATCGTGGCGGAGCATCAAGACTTTATCCACAAAGTAGCTCGCAAATGCCTCACAGCCAATTTCCAATTCCCTAGCATTTGGCCTGCCCTGTGGCAGCGCTGTCAAAGACTGAATCGTTCTAAACAATTGGGCTGGGCATGAGCTTGAGGATGCAATCGAGGCAGCATAGAAAGTTCTCTTTGCTGCCTTCATTGCCATCTCATAGGCTTTCATAAATGTCCTATAGGATGCTCTTGTAGCTTTGTTGAGAGCCCAACACCACCGTCTCTCTAGCCATCGTAGCTCCCGCTTCATATGCCGCAACTCCTGGGTATACCAGGGTGTCAGCCTGCTGCGGGAGCGCAGAGGGTGCCTGGGAGCAATCTCGTCGATGGCTGTGGAAAGTCGGCTATGCCAGTCTTCCACTAGCTCATCCAACGAGCCGCCAGGGGGCATCAGATGCTGTAGAGCCATTTGGAGCTGTCTAGGGTCCGTCTGGCTCTGTGGGCAAGCCAAAATAGGCTCGCCACCTAGGGGTCAGTGTGGGACATTCAGACGGGCCCCCAGGGCATAGTGGTCCGACTATGGCACTGCCAAGGCGGTAATCCGGTCCACTGTTACCCCTGCTACGAAGATCAAATTGAGCGTGTGTCTGGTCCAGTGTGTGGGGGCTGAGATGTACTGAGAGAGTCTGAGTGTTGCCATGGCCGACACCAGGTCTGCTGCCTGACTGGAAGCTGCGTCATCGGCATGGACGTTGAAGTCACTCAAAACCAATAGGTTAGGGTGCTCCAGCACCCAGCCTGATACAGCCTCCATCAGGCATGGCAGGCTGCTGGCTGGTGCATTAGGCGGTCGGTCCACCAGCCACACAGCCAAACTCTCTTCAGCCTCCCACACCAGGCCGACACACTTCATGCCCATGATCTCCACCGGTGGGAGCACCCTGAAGGAGTAAGCCTCCCGAATGAATATTGCCACACCTTCCCCTAGTCTGTGATTGGTGTAGGTTGTTTTCCATCTGTGGAGGCACACAAAAGAAAAACTACCACATACAGGAAAACGGTTCCAGAGTATTCATGGATGTAAACTAAGATTGCCAACCTCCATGGGGGGCTGGAGTTCTCCCCGAATTACATCTGATTTCCAGATTACAGAAATCAGTTCCCCTGGGGAAAAGAATGACAGTCTTGGGTGGATTATATGGTGGATTATATGGATTACATTGTTGCTGAGCTCCCTCCTCTCCACAGACTTTGCCCTACCCAGGCTCTGCCTGCAAATCTCTAGAAACTTCCTAACCTGGAGATGGTGGTGTCATCTGGATATGTCAGATTGTTAATGATTCTTCCCCAATTTTCATCTAAATCTAATCCAGTTTTCCTTGTATGTTCTGCATATAGATTGAACAGACAGAGAGATCCAGTTTTCCTTATGATATGTTCTGCATACAGATGAATGGATAGGGAGATAAAATCCATCCTTGCCTAAAACCTTCGCCAATTGGAAACGTGCAGACCTCTGTTAGTCAGCAGACTACTTATATACTTTGAGGAACTATTTCAAAAGATATGAACACCTATCAAAAGATACCTTGCCTGATAATGAACTACAAACAAGCCAGTGCTGCAAACAAATCAGGAAAAGAACAAGGAAATGATGGCAGTGCATCAGAAACAGCACTGAATCTTAGAAACAAATTTTGCTTAAAATTAATATACTTGAAGGTCATATGAAGAAGAGAGGTGAAGTATTCAAAGAAGTAGCAAGTAGATTTTCTTTTCTAAATGATATGGACTCATCTGACAAACAAGATTCACAAGGTTCCAAGAGCTAGTTGACTCATACCATGTAGACCTGAACACGAATCTCCATGAAGAACTATAGTAGTTCCACTGTTATAGGCGCACAAAGTTTAAGGAAAGAGAAAATATGAAATTTAGTCCATTGATCTTCATGACACAGCTGAAAAGAATAAAAAAACCTTAGAGGACAACAATGGGTCAGAACAGACTGGATTCACTTTCCTGGCTGTGTATGGAGGCAGACAGGCTTTGTCAAATCACCTTTAATGAAATTATCCAGAACTTTACTATCAGGAAATCTTGAAAAAGTTTTTTTTAATTTCAGCATATGTGTAACTTTTGCATAGTTTAAAATACACACAGAGAGAGAGAGAGAGATTCAGATTTCAGATTACATATAGGGTGCCCCCATAATCTTTTCAGTGCTCTTAGGCAATGCTCCCTCTAAGCTGTGGAGTCTTGCAAAAATTCTACTTTGTGAGCTATTGGCATTAAAGTTGTGAGTGAGTGATTTGGCTACTGCATTAAATTAGTTTGCTCTGGAGCCGCCCTTCCTGAGCTAAAACAAAAATGTGTGGGCCGGAGGCTAAAAAG
The DNA here is from genome assembly GCA_029233225.1 of Lepidodactylus listeri. Taxonomy (NCBI): domain Eukaryota; kingdom Metazoa; phylum Chordata; class Lepidosauria; order Squamata; family Gekkonidae; genus Lepidodactylus; species Lepidodactylus listeri. The sequence goes on from JARCFY010000001.1 coordinate 93,673,189, forward strand.
CTGTGAGCTAGCTCACACTAACTCAGCTTAGAGGGAACACTGCTCTTAGGGCCTCCAAAGGACTCAATGAGGCCCTGCCAAGTGGTGTTCTGTTGTTTCATTTGGGCCTATTTTGAAGCACGTTATCCTTTTGTATCATTCTTCGTTGACCTGTTTCTTTACTACATCAGGTGGGTACTGAAATTCCAAAAATGTCTGTTATAGATCCTGTAGGTAAGAATCTCGTCTGAGGGATCAAAACAGATGTGGATGTAGTGTAGAGCCTGGCTGTAGATGATGGATTGTTTGGTATGTTTAGGATGGTGACTGGAGGCGTGTAGATATGTTCCTTTCTTGTTGTTCTCTTCTGTTTCTTTACACTGGTTATTATTATCTATATACTAATAGCCAAGTTGGATAAATCTGAGAATACTTTAGTCTGGTGATTGGAGCTGTGAACGGGCAAGACAGATCTTTCTACAAATCTGAAAAATGCCCTAGATTTGCAGAAGAATCTGAAATCTAAAAGGAAAACACACTGAGGAGGTTAAAAGCCCCAAATTATAAAAGGAGCACCTGTAGCTTTAAACAATGAGTTCCCTCAGTGGCTGGTGCTAGGCAAGCACACTATTCCAGGCTTGATTCCATCAGTGAAAGGCAGGGGGAGGAGGCAGGGCCCTTTCCAGGCCTATTTTGACCTTTGAGGGAGGACTCATTGAGGCCAGTCCTGGCTAATGTTGGCAGCTCTAGGTTGGAAAATTCCTGGAGATTTTGTGGTAGTTTCTGTGGAGGCAGGGTTTGGGGAGGGGAGAGCCCTCAGCTGGATAGTATGCCATAGAGTCCACCCTCCAATCACTGGATTAAAGTATCCTCAGATTTAAACATCTTGGCTTACAGGATACAGATTATAATAACCAGTGTAAAGAAGTAGAAGAGAACAACAAGAAAGGAAGAACAAGAGATCTCTTCCCCAAGATCCATGAAATCAAAGGGAAATTTAAGCCACAGAGAGAATAGAGCTTCTCCATCTTCTGTTTCCAATTATGTAACCTATTTGATTTCTGTACTGGTCATCTAGTGATGTCCATGCATACAATTGTCTAATTAGTTGCCTGAAACATATGTTCACAATGAAGAAAATGTTTTCTTCACAGAATTCTATGAATCACTTTTCTGCTTCATTTCATACTCCTAACCCAAATTTCTTGACAATATTTGATTCTACCTTGTTTCCTACTTTTGCATTTGAGTCACCTATGAGTAACAACACATCTTGTTAGGTGTATGATCAATTTCTTCCTGGACACTTGCATGAAAGCTTTCAATTTCTTCCTCTTCATTTGGGGCATGTGCTTAATGATGGCTGTGTTGATAGGCTTTCCATGAAATCTGGTTTGACTGTACCTATCTGAAACCATTATGCTTATGAAGTTTACTGAACCTGTTACACTGTTATACTTCTAAATAAACTCTGTTTATGCTTAAGAGAAAACAATTGCTTTATTTAGAGTAAAGAATCCCCTTTTACCTCAGAGGCATCCCCATGCACTGACCATTTTGTCATTTTAGCAAATATAACTAAGCCATCCTGTTCTTTGAGTCTATTTAAAAATTCTAAAGCAAGAACCTTTGGTGGCAGCAAAAATAAGCAGGGAACACTAAGGAGGGCAAGGAGGCAGCATAACACACGTCACCTCAGAACACTACAGAGAGGTGCTGTGATTCCCCTTTTTACTCACACAGAGTGCTTGACACCCTCTTTTATTCAGGTTATCGGTTATGAGTAGGTCAGGATGTCACACTCATCACCCTTCTTGTCTCTTTTAAAATATACAGAGCGTCATGACCAGGGGTCATTTCCAGCAGGAGCTCGGGGGAGCTCAGCTCCGGGAGTTGGTGCCAACCCCTCCGCCCCCGGCGGGGGAATGCCTGCTTGTGTCATGGCTGCAGCAAAATGACCCTGTCCCCTGGAAAGGTCCTTGTTCCTCCGATCAGCCTTCTGAAGGCTTCAGCCACCACTGAAGCTATCTTCCCAGAATAGTGGTATTTCTGAGGCTTGGATTAGTAGCTGTCCCTTCTCTGCCAGCTCTTTCTCTCTCTCTCTCTCTTCTTTCTTGCTTGCCTTCTGACATACTTCCAGTGATGTCAGGTGGTGTAGCATATGCAAATAAGTTATGCTAATGAGTTATGCTAATGAGCCCCTGCACCTCTTTTTCTACGAAATGACCCCTGGTCATGACCATCTCACACCTCAGGTCCCCTCTCTCACTCCCAGAGACATCCACAGTCAGGATAGCTCAGACCCCTTTAATAATTAGCTCTCACTCACACAGAGCTATTGGGGTTGGGGCTCAAACACTATTCCATTCACTTGCTGCCACCATTCATTCATATCCTATAATATAAATAAAGACCGAGGTACTAAAGTGTATATTTGTGTGTGGTTTTCCCCCTTAGACATGCAGCCCATAGGGTTAATCAAAACAGGAAAACTTTTATTTATGATGTGAACAAAACACTGAGGAAAGTAAAGTACAAGTAACAGCATTTCACTTCCACTGAACTTTTGAACTGAGGTCCTGTTCCTGCAACTGAGATCCTTTGATTACAATTTGACTATTTCCAGCCTGCTCTAAGCCACTCTTCTCCACATTTCTACTCTTGGTAGAGATCTTTTTTTAATCGCACCTCCTAAACTGTCAGCTTCTCTGCTGCTAACCCCTGTTGTTTTTTTTAACTGCTCATTTCCCAGCCCCCACTCTCAACGTTCCATCTGCTCTCATTGGCTGAACCTAGCCTATCTGTCACAGGTGCCTTTACAGGTGTTACATAGAAAGGGATTACAGGAGCAGCTTCTTGCAGTAGGGTTTTCAAGGTATGAGATTATCAGAAGTGGATTGCATTGCCTCCTTCTGTGCAGCACTAACCAGGGTTAGCTGAAGTGTGACTAGCCTTCTGTATGATACATCTTCTGCCAGTGTTACCTTCTACTACTGCTGCTGCCCAGTAGATACCCTTCAAGGATTCTTCCATCTCTATCATCTGTGGAACTGACCATTCTTTTCTGCTGATGGTGCTGTTGATTTTTCAAGGGTGTGGAGCTTCGACTTTTCCTCCTTGAGTGCTAGGAGTTTAGCCTCTTGACAGAGTATAAACTCCTCAGGGTATTGCTCTCAGCTTCACTGACACATTCAACCCGCCCCCTCCCACATTAAGGTATGAGTTCAAGAGGGGGTGACTAGTGCTTACCCCAGGTAAATATGCATAGAGTGACCCTAACAAAGTGTATTTATTAAACTTGCTAGCATGTAGGGGAATTGTAATGTGTGTAAATTTCCCAACCAGCAAGAGACTGATGCATGAACTCATTGCTTTGTTTTCTTCACTTAAACAAATTAGTCCCAGATGTGTGCAAAAGCTTTGCATGGTTACTAGTGTACTCATGAAACTATAGATCAGAGTGTAAGCACCTAGGATTTACTAGCTTGTTCTTGATTGATATCTGAGCTAGAAAATCCTGTTAAAGTGGCAGGTGGTGGGGAGGAGTGCAGGTGGATTGATAATTATCATACTCTTGCTTTTCTTATATATTACTAGCCACTTTCAGAGGCAGGACAAACCTCAGTGCTAGACACACTTATTTGAAAGTAGGCTCTGTTGGAAAGCATAAAAAACTTAACTTGTGAGATTAGCATTGTGTCCCGATTTAACTACATGTGATGGCAACAGATGCATATCTTTAAATCAGGATATTTTCAAATCATGTGGAAAGTGGTGGAGAAGGGCCCTGATTTAAGGAGCAAAAGGGGCATGTGGGTAGGGGATGCTGAAGCCTTCTCACCTCAGTCCAAAGCTTATTCGTCTGGCCCACCTTCCCCAAGTGCTTTCATCCCAGCAGTGTTGACTGTTGATTTCTGAGGGGGGGAAATGATGTTATGGACCTCTGGTATGTGGAAGGTAAGCTATGGAGGGCAGAAGGGCTCAGCAGCACTCCAATGACTGTGTATCCTCCTTCCTCTGAGACGGACCCTCATCCTGCTGTATGTTGTTGTGGCAGACCCATTTTTAAAGACAGGGATCTGCTTCTGTGACATATAGATTGACCATGAGGATAGTTTTCTTATAATTTTATAGTTTGTTACAAAATAAGTAGCAGTACATTTTTTTAAAAAAAAGAAATATTTTCATTGTACCCAGACTTATTGCATTCTTTTGCAGTAATATTCCAAGGATAAATTATTGCAAGTCTTCATTTTTTATTGTTTTCCGTTTTTATTGTCACATGCATAATTATTAGCATAGGAAACAAAAGCTAGAGTCATTGCTAAGGGGGAGAAAGAGGTGAACAAGCCCAGTTTACATACATAGACAAAAGCAGGCTCAAGATTAAAATAAAATCTATAATGTTATATATTTTTAAAGGTTCTATTTTTTTAAAAAAACAATACAGCAGGAAACATTAATAAAGGCAAGAAGTATGGAAACCATTGTCCTTCTACAGCCTTCAGTACAAAGCTTCTGTTAGCAAAAAAGATAATAACAGAAAATGAATTCTATGTGTGAAGAACAGGATACAAAAAATGGGCAGAGTTGAAAACTAAGGTTTCTTTTAAAGAAACTGGCCAAACCTTTGCTTACAGTCTAGAGTTGCTGTAAGTTTGGTCTGTCACAAGAAAAAGGAAGGAATGAGAATTATATTACATGGAGAACAGTTCTCAGTGACAACATTAAGCAGAAAGGCATGGTGTCAATGTTGTAAATAAGAATAAATGAAATGGCAGGCTTATTCAGATGCTCAGATTTCAAATTTTCATATCTTAAAAAACAATTTTTAAAATGTTATGTTTGAATGTTATGTTCTGAGTGGATTTCCAAATTTTGGGGTAGATTTCGGCTTTGCTGTAGTAAAACCTTTTTAATCCCATAAAAGCATTTTTGGGTCTTTTCTGAAATGAGCTTTTGCTGTAGTGGTTAAGTGCGCAGACTCTAATATGGGAGAACTGGGTTCGATTCCCTACTCCTCCACTTTCACCTGCTGGATGACCTTGGGCAAGCCATAGTTCTGTCAGAGCTGTTCTCGAAAAAGAGCAGTTCTCTCGGCCCCACCTACATCTCAGGGTGTCTGTTGTGGGGAGGAGAAGGGAAAGGAGTTTGTAAGCCACTCTGAGACACCGAGTGAAGGACGGGGTATAAATTCAATCCCTCCTCTTCTGGTTTCCCCTCCTTTGCAAACAGTATTGTTTGCCAACAATCCCCCACTCCCTTCCTTTTAGTTTTCACTGTGGTTTTTCAGACTACTGAAAGATGATCTGAAAAAATCCTGGGAAAACTCAAACAAAACATGGGAGAGCTCCAGGCCTGGCCGCAGCATTGGTGGTGTCTGGGAGCTGCTCCAGTCCCGGATAGGTTCCAGATGCTGCTGCCAATGCAGCTGGGCCTGGTGAGGCTCTTGGATGCCACTGTTGCTGTGCCTGGGCCTGGAGAGGCTCCTGGATGCCATCACTGCAGCCAGTCCTGAAAAGGCTCCCAGATTCCGACACCACCAGCAAGGAAGAAAAAGGCAAGTGCATTGTTTGTGCATGCACAGATAATGCTTTTTTATTTCGGGTGAGATTTAAGCACCAAATGTATTTTTAAGGAAGTCAGATTTTTCTGTACACCTGAGGTGTCCCCCAAGTTTGCAGAAATACTTGTTTGGAATCACTGTGGCCCCATGCTAAAATGTGGTAGTTAGCTGTCTGCTCTTTGAAGGTAAACTGCAACAATGTGGACCAAGATCACATCATTCCTATTGTCATTACAAGTGTGATAATATTCATATAAAATATGCATTGTCTTAAGGCAACTAAATTATACAACTGTCTTGAGAATGATAGATATTTAATAAAACTCTTAGTGCTCTAGAAACTGATATTAAAATGTGTGCATCTTATCAATTATCTTGAAGATACCAGTCTATTCAGAATATTATAAACTTACTGAGCAGAAAGTACATTTTAATAAAACAACAACAAGATACTGTGATGTATTTGCCTCTTGTATGCCATAATGCACTAGGGAAATGCTCTATTGCCACCCTCATTTGTTAACTTACTGTTACCTTTTCTACTCAAGATAAATGATACACAAATATACCATTTCATAGCTTGCTGAAAGAGCACTTGATAACTGAGAAATGTGCTGCAATCTACTAGGAGTTATGAGCATGACTGGAAAAAAATTAAGTCTCAGTGGGAAAAAATCCTACACAAAATAAACCTGGTTTACAGATGTTTTTGACTGCATATTTAGGGTTGCCACTTTATGGCATTTTAACAGACTGCTGGTTGACAGTGGGCAAATAGGAGGGTAAAGGCTATTGGGTTGGATCCCAAGGAGGATTTCCACTAATGGAAATGGGGGCAATTTTTGCTGGTCCCCCCCTCCCCATTCATGTTGTTCCTAGAGGTCCCAATCTTTCAAGAACAACATTGGGGGGCATTTTCGGCTGCAGTGAGAGAGGAGGTATAGAAGTGTTGCTGTGTTAACAACAGTCCTTTCGTCATTATCCTTCCAATATTTTCGTCATTATTTTCATTATGCGTAAACAGAACGTGTGCTTGCCAAAACTGATTAATGCATTGAAAAATGAAAGCAAACAATAAAAGTAGTTCATATTAAAAGTAAAACAAACTTATCACACAGATATATAAAGTATTTATCCATTAGCTAAAAAGAATGCACATCTTCAGCAGAATAGTTAAGGAAGGAATCAATACTAAATGAAACATAGGGCTACATCTAGGGTTACTAATGTCCAAGTGGGTCTTGGAGATCACCCAGAATTACAGCTGATCTCCAGAATGCAGAAAATGCCTGCTTCTCCCCAAACCCTGCCCTCTGCAAGCTCCACCCCCAAATCTCCCAGAACTTCCAAAGTTGGATTTGACTACCCTAGATATATTGGAAATTTCATTAGACAAGAGATTGCTAAATATTTAAAGATCTCAGTCTTTTTTCCTAAAAGCTGATAAGAGTTTTCAGAATAATTTAGGGTATTTTGATATATTTTTTATGTACACAGGTGCTGTATAACTTTCAGAGGCTTTCTGAGTTCCCAAGCAAAGAAAGGTATTTCCAAACACCTGATAGCTGGAGATGTCAGGGATGAAAACCTAGGAACTTCTGCGTGTAAAACAAGTGCTCTGCTTCTGAGCTGAAGCTTTACCCTTAAGTCATCCCATGATGATGTTTTACCGCAAGAGAGCTAGTGTGGTGTACTGGTTAAGACTGATGGACTCTAATCTGGAGAACCAGGTTCAATTCCACACTCCTCCACATGAAGCCAGCTGAGTAACCTTGGGTTACTTTCAGAGCTCTCTCAGACCCCAAAATAAGTCTAGCTCACCACCTAGTGTTGCATAACACTAAAAGAGCTAGAACTTCAGGCTGCCAGACAATCTTAGGATCTTCTGGCTATACTACCCATAATGCCATATGATAATTATTAACTACTAGAAATAAGGCCCATTGTGGAAATAAATACAATTGGCTCTAGAAAGAGGCTGTGGTGACCTCAGCAGGATATAATGACCAGGGCTCATTTTGTAGCAGGAGCTCCTCTGCATATTAGGCCACACACCCCTGATGTAGCCAATCCTCCAAGAGCTTACAGTAGCCCTGGTAAGAACTCTGTAAGCTCCTGGAGGATTGGCTACATTATGGGTGTATGGCCTAATATGCAAAGGAGCTCCTGCTACGAAATGAGCCCTGATAATGACACAGAGCTTACAGTTTTCTCCAGGGGAATTGATCTCTACCATCTGAAGAACAGTTGTAATTCTTTTTTTTTTGAACAGTTTTTTATTTTAGATATAAAATATAAGGTACAAATGTGTTCTATTTACAAAAATTAACAATGAATGAATGATCTCCAGCCCTCCTCTGGAGATTGGCAACAATGGCCCCCCAGGAGGAAATGGCTGGTTTGGAGGGTGGAGTCTGTGGCATTGTACCTGTCTGAGGTCCCACTTCTCCTCAAACGCCACCCTCTCCAGGCTCCACTCCTAGAATCTCCGGGAATTTCCCAACCTGGAGGTGGCAACCCTAGCTGCTTCCCAGCCAACCATCAACCTACCTTTATCTGCCCCTCTGACTTCAGTTTTCTATCTCCCCTCCCCCACAGAGCCTCTACCTAGGAAATGTACAGTCTTTCTCTGCAATGGGGACCCAAGCAGGGGGGAAGCGACCTCAGCAGGGTATAATGACAGAGAGTCCACCCTGCAAAGCAGTCATTTTCTCTAGGGGGAACTGATCTCTGCCATCTGGAGAGCAGTTTTAATTCTGAGTGATCTCCAGCCCTCACCTGGAGATTGGTAGCAATGGTTCCCCAGGAGAAAATAACTGCTTTGGAGGGTGGACTCTATGGCGTTCTATTCAGCTGAGGCCTCTCCCCTCCCCAAACTCTGGCTTTCGTAGACTCCACCACAAAATCTCCAGGAATTTCCCAACCGGGAGCTGGCAATCCTAGTCAGGACTGGCCCCAATGAGTTCCCCACCAGGGCCAAAGTAGGCCTGGAAAGGGCCCTCCTGTCTTTGCCTTTTTACTGACAGAACCAAGCTTGGTTGCCTAGCTTGGTTGCCTAGCTTGAGAGAAAAGTTAGCCCCACAGCAGGAGAAGAGAATGGTTTGACAGCTGGTGGCCCATCTCAGTAGCCAGCCTGTCACAGAGAAGCCAAGCAGAAGTAGAAATATCTTTGTCAGGAGAGACAGCCGTTTTGACAGTTTATTCTGTCAGGGAAGAGTGTTCAGGCTGTTAGTGGGCGGGGGAGAGGAGTGTACCCAGCACCCAGCCAATGGCATGTGAGTAGTGTTCAGTGGCAGGTGATGGGCCAATGGCTGATGGAGCGCACAGCACATCCAATGGGAGAGCTGGAAAGTGCCAATAAGTTGGGCTTTTAGATATATATAGGATTATTACCCTAGGAGAAGATTACTGTCTCACATTAAACATCTACTGGTGTAATGATTTCTCATACAGCCGAGCAGTTTGAACATATGCATGTTTACATAGAAATAAGTCCCAGTGTGTCAATGGTTATTCCTAAGTAAGAATGTGCTGTATTGAAACCTTAGGGTTTTTTTAAAAAAAGGAGCAGAGCTATAATAAGAACAGTGGTAACTGAGTGTTGCTTTTAGTTCTTTTCTGGGCTGGACTTCAGGAATAATTTTTTCATGCATCAAATACATTGTACACCTCTTGAGAAGGGACCCTCAATTCATTATTTCACCAAGTCGCATGTACTGGTGAGGGCAATACATGATTCCAGTCTGTTGGGTTCACCTGCCGTGACACACTTCTATTGGATGTTTAATGTGAGATATAACAGTTCCCCTTGGGAGTCCTGAATTAGAAACCAGGGTTGCCAAAGACAACCTTTTAAAGATCTACTGTACATTACTGTTATAGAACTTTAAGTGCAGATATCCAAATCTGAAAACAAAAGAGAAATTTTAAATCTGGAGATAATTTATGCACTGGATTATATCCTGGATTATTGTTAGACCATTATGTGAAGGTCATCGATTTTATGCCACTACAGTGCAATAACCTTTACAGTCCAGTTTTTCTTCCTCAAACTATAAAGGAATGTTCAACTTAAAACTAAAATATCAAACCTTGTAAGTAACAAGTAAAACAAAAATGTAATAATTCAGATTCATGTTATATATAAATTATTTATTTCTGCCTCTATCCTTTTGGAAAGAATTTCAGTCTTAAAAAAATTACTTTAAAGAAATCCTAATTGAGACCACTAGACTTTATGTACAAGTAAGAAACTTAAGATGAAACAAAGTATGTTTACTCAGAAGTACAGATCATTGAGTTCAATTGGTCTTACTTCTTACTATTGGTTGCAGGGGTCCTTTCGTAGAAAAAGAGGTGCAGGAGCTCATTAGCATAACTCATTAGCATATGCCACGTCCCCTGACATCACTAGAAGTGTGTCAGAAAGGGAATGTCAGTTTCAGCCCCATTATACCCTATGGGCTATTGGAATCAATGGCAAAAACTCATAGGGTATATGAGGAGCTGGAGGAAAGAGGGAGGCTCCAAACTTGCAGGATAGCTGCTGGGGCCTCTCCTTGAAATACCCACCAAGTTTCAAGAAGATTGGACCACGGGGTCCAATTCTATGGGCCCCCAAACAGGTTGCCCCATCCCCTCCATTGTTCTCTATGGTGGGAAAAATGTTACTTTTTTCCCATTTAGAGGCCCGTAGAATTGGACCCCCTGGTCCAAACTTCTTGAAACTTGGTGGGCATTTGGGGAGAGGTCCCAGAAGCTACCCTGCAAGTTTGGAGCCTCTGCCTCAAACCCCCTCCCCTACAGCTGCTTTTAAAATTGCCACTGAATTTCGGCGGCAATTCAGCAGCGGGCCAAATCAGATCAGAGAATCTGATTTGGCCCGTGGCTGCCCTACTGCCCCTCCTGAGCTGGTGGAGCTGTGCTCCGCCTCACTCCGGCCCCAAAGGACCCCTGATTGGTTGTATCCAAAGATGTTCTTCTATGAACAGAAGGCACTGCTGCTTAAGGAGAAATCTTTACTGATGTCCCACTCAAGCTGTAGCCTGACACCAGTGCATCAAACCACACTGTTCCTGAGAGTCCTCTGAGCCTCAGGAGCAGCTTTTGGGTGGTGTGTGGGCCACAGACTACAGAAGCAAGTAACAAGACTCCATTCTGCCAATGAAGCTTTGCTCATGGTTCTTTAGATCCAACCCTAATAGGGATGCCAGCCTCCAGGTGGGACCTGGGGATCCCCTGGAATTACAGCTCATTTCCAGACTACAGATATTAGTTCCCCTGGAGAAAATGGATGCTTTGGAGAGTGGACTCTATGACATTGTACCCCACTGAGGTCCCTGTCCTCCCCAGGCTCCTTCCCCAAATCTCCAGGAGTTTCCCAAACTGGACGAGGCAACTCTACCCCCCCCCCCCTTTCCCTTGTTGGTGGCCAGCGGGGACCTGTCAACCCTAAACCCTAAGAATGTATCAGATTGTAGCTTTAAGATCACGATCTTACACAATAGTCTTAACATGCCTACTTATTACTGTTGGCTCAATATGATTTATTTCTGAATAACAATACTTAAAGTTGTAGTTGTAATGAGTCAAAACAACTATGTTACCTACTCTTACTATGCTTATCAGTGGCATGTAGCCTATCACTCCACTGAGCATAATTTGAAGATGTCCTCCAACCTGAAGAGTCATCCTCCAACTTGAGTGGGTATCCTCCAACACATAAGACACTTAAGTTGGAGGAAAACCATAGGCCGGAGGAACTTCGTCCAACCTACGGTTGGATACACATCAGAAAGAACACTTACCTTTTTTGTCATGTTTAGTGCCTTGTGTATAGATTAGTTACTGAAATTATATAGTGCATTTTCCATATGTCTGACATTGGCTGCAATCCAGTGATGTTAAAAGTGCAATTAAGCCCACTGATTTCAACTGGCTGAAGAATGCTTACATCTGTGCTGAATTATGGTCCCTTCATCTCATTTATTTTTTATCATGAGTAGTAAAATCCATCAACAGGATAATTATTTTGCCACATTTTTCTTTTAAGATTGGTTTCTGACAAGAACCGTTTGTAAGTTACGTATAACTATCTGATATTTCCAGTGACCTTGGAATATTTTACAGAGTGTACATCTGATGTAGACTCTTCTATCTGTGGCATTCTTGATATTGCTGTTATAGGAATTAGCATAGAAAATCCATTACTCAGGGGTGGAATAGAGGAGCAAAGAACACACTTGTGCTGGAAGGCATCAAGAATTAAAAGCAAATATCAGAGCAGGTGGAATGGAGCTGACAGGAGGGCCTGATGTTCTCAGATGTTATTGGAATAGCTGGCCCTTGGGAAAAAAAGAAAATTGCAGTTGATGGCTCCAGACTTTGCGTGTTACTGTTTGGGTACAAACTATAGTTAAGCCAGCAGTTTTATGGATGCTACTCACAGCATTATGCCTCTTATGTATGATTTTTACTATGTGGAAGGAGAATATTATTAAAACCAAAATGATACTATTTAGACAATCAACAGGCCAGTTCTTATACTGTTGGAGAATTCAACCCACATTACCTGTAGCCCCCAGTCTACTAGTGTTACTTCCACTAAACAGAACTGTCCTATCAAGCAAGCATTATTAGTGCTCTTGTGCAGGAATAACAGTCCAACCCTAGAATCCTGATCCCAGTGCCAGTAGTCAGTATTCTGTGCTTGTCCAATAGAGAGGAAATTTGCAGAAATCACCACCACTCCAAGGTACAAAGAGCATAGCAATTGTAGTGCAGTCTACAGCAACCCTGTCACAGTCTACCAGTCATGGGACAGTGGGTAAGGCTCAGTAGCATCAGCAGGGGTCATTTTGAGCAGGAGCATGCAGGAGTGCCATTCCGGGAGTAACAAGCCCAGGAGCGGGCACATATGGTGATGCACTGTGGAAAAAAGCAAAAGCATACTAACTTGCTCTGTATTTTCATGTTTGTTGTAGGGTAGCTTCCCTGCAAGAGCAAAGGAAACCTAAAGTGTCTTTAGTCAAAGTGTAAAGCTGGCTTGCCAGCTCTTAGTTGGGAAATACCTGGAGATTTTTGGGGTGTTGCCTGAGCAGTGGGTGTTGCCTTCTGACACACTTCCGGTGATGTTAGGTGGTGTGGCATATGCAAATAAGTTATGCTAATGAGCTCCTGCACCTCTTCTTTTTTTACAAAATGATCCCTGAGCATCAGCCTTTTGTCAGGTATGTAGTGACAGAATTCAGAATTTCAAGACATTCCCTTATATTAGTCTAGTGTGTTAATTTGAAGACCTTCCCTAAGGTCACACGTTCAAGCAGGTAGTTCAGCTAGTTGAGAGTGCTTATTTGTTATTACTTATTTATTTAATTCAATTTATATCCTGCCCTTCCCGCCAAGGCAGGCTCAAGGCGGGAGCTTACCTGAAAGTAAATACAAAAATAACAGTTAAATTATCATAAAATCATCTAAAAACAGTTCATCATAAAACAGTTTGATACCATAAAGTGCTAGCAGTGTTGATTTAATTTCTTAACGATGGTGGTACCATACGGGTGCATTCAATGAACTATCTAGGCATTCAGCTCATTAATCTTTAGATGGAAAGGCTGTAGATGGAAAGCCTAGGGCCAGGGCTCTATAAATTCCAGTTGTTATTAGTAATGGTGTTGGTGATGGTGGCGGCTCCTTTGTTAAAGGCCTCGTGGAAGAGCTCCATCTTACAGGCCCTGTGAACTGTAAAAGGTCCCACAGGGCCCTGATCTCTTTCAGGAGCTCGTTCCACCAGTGGGGAGCCCCCACTGAGAAAGCCCTGGCCCTGGTTGTGGCCAGCCTGGCATCCTTGAGACCCGGGAGGGCCAATTGGTTTTGAGACCCTGATCGTAGTGCTCTCTGGGGTAAGTATGGGAAAAGGCAGTTCCTCAAGTATGTCAGACCCTGGCCATAAAGGGCTTTAAAGTGAGAACTAGCACCTTGAAGCGAATTCAGTATGCTATTGGCAGCCAGTGCAATGCTTTCAGCGCAGGCTAGATGTGCTCCTGCATGGGGAGGCCCATCAAAAGCCTGGCTGCAGCATTTTGCACTAGCTGCAGCTTCTGCATTTGCGACAAGGGCAGTCCCATGTAGAGGGCATTACAGTAATCTAATCTTTGAGACCCGGGAGGGCCAACTGGTTTTGAGACCCTGATCGTAGTGCTCTCTGGGGTAAGTATGGGAAAAGACAGTTCCTCAAGTATGTCAGACCCTGGCCATAAAGGGCTTTAAAGTGAGAACTAGCACCTTGAAGCGCAGGCTAGATGTGCTCCTGCATGGGGAGGCCCATTAAAAGCCTGGCTGCAGCATTTTGCACTAGCTGCAGCTTCTGCATTTGCGACAAGGGCAGTCCCATGTAGAGGGCATTACAGTAATCTAATCTTGAGGTGACCATTGCATGTATCACTGTTGCCAAGTGGTTGCGGTCAAGGAAGGGAACAAACGGCCTAATCAGCTGAAGATGGTAAAAGGCTGACTTGGCCATGGCTGCTACCTGGGCCTCTATTGTTAAGGAGGCATCCAAGAGCACTCCTAAGCTCCTAACCTCTGGCGCTGGCACCAAAGGTGCCCCATTGAAGGTCGGGAGTGGGATCCCTAACCCCAGATCACCCCAGCTCAGGCACAGGGCCTCCGTCTTCATTGGATTCAGTTTCAGTTGGCTCAGTCTAAGCCCACCAGCCATGGCTTGTAATGTCCGGTCCATATCTTCTGGACTAGAGTTAGACTGGCCACCCAACAATAGATAGAGCTGCATACTGGTGACATCCCAGCCCATACCTCTGGGCAATTCCGACAAGGAGGCACATATAAATGTTGAATAGCATTGGGGAAAGCAATCTAGTGGGTGCCTTCGGGACAGCTATTCCCCTAGTGCCACCCTTTGTCCCTGACCTTGGAGAAAGGAGGCAAGCCACTGCAAGGCAAGCCCCTGATCTCCTATGATGGTGAGTTGCTCCTTAGATTAAAACTGTTTGAACTAATCCTTGTTCTTCTAGTCTCTGTTTTGGAACTCAGAAACATTACAACAGGCAAGGGGAATGCTGACACTAGGTAGCAACAAGGGAACACACAACAGCACTTTCTCAAAAGGCATTCCTGTCAACTCCCCAACCAATCACTGGGGAAAATTTCTCATCTGTCAAACAGACCATGGGTCCAGGTTCCACTAAGCCAGGGGTAGAGTGGCAGGAAGAGGGGAGGAACCTGAATTTTAACTCTCAGTATGTTCTGTGGTGATTTTAAAAACTATCCCAGGATTATTCTGGTATAATGTTCTAGCATCAAGGGCATGACTGGAACTGGAGAGACTTAGAATGCTAAATAAGACCTGTTGCTGCCAATTCTGTCAGAGGTGCACTTGATCTCAAAAAACAAGGATCGAGAAGACACGGAGGAAATTGGAGGGAGATGTGGGTTAAAATGCGGCCGCACAGCAAAGAGTATGAAATTGACCAATGCAACTGGAGTAAGTGGAAGAGTGAGGGCAGCACAGCTGCTTGTGGGAAATCGGTCTGGGTCTTCTTGATTAGTGTTTGAAGGGTTGTCATGCGTGGATATGGTCTGTTCATCACCACCCTGTTCTAGCCAGAAGAGAGAGCAACAGGGAGATTAGTCATACCAGCCAACAAAGCCTTTGTGTACTAATGGGTTAGAGCAATGCAGATGTATAATTACAAAATCTTCAGGGCCAAGCTTGCTTGCTAGTCTGAACAACTAGGATACATACTAATGGTGGCCACAAAAGAGAACACCATTGCCTTTGTTAGCCTGGGAGCCAGGTCTGGCAGTTGCACAGGTGCTTTGCCACTCCAAAGTAAGTCCTGCCTGTATTAGTAAAGTCAGTTTGCTAAATGGAGACTCATGCAAAACAAGATGAGAGTGGAAAGTGGAGTAGGACAGGAGAGCAACTTTACCAACATTAGAAACTCCATAACTTTCTGCAGAAAAAAACACTGGGGATCAAAACAACTGTTGCCTCTTCCCCCCAATGAGGGCAAAAGTACCACTGGCCTTGATCCATAACCCCTTCTCCCCTGCAGATGATTTTTATTACCAACAACAGTGCAGGAAATTCAGTCATGGAACTCCAGTGTCATGCATAGATAGCTTCTAAAGGAAAATAAGTGCCCCATGGCTTTCTTCACTCTACAGCAGGTGTCTTCTATCAGGGGCATAAACTTCTCAATTTCTGGTGGGGTATGGCATTGGATCTGGTTCAGGCTCACACTTTGTAATCTATAGTACATTATTTAAATATGCAATTATTTATATTTCCAAGAGCCATCAACAATTAATAATGTGGATTTAATTTCCCCCCACTTGTAATAGTCTGAATCTCAATCAAAGACAGAGGACTCTGTGAGAGGAATGATGTCAGGCACTTCTTCACTGAGACAATTTAAATAAATATTTCATTTATGTATGAAAGGAAATACTTCCTCTCATCTCTCTTTTTTGCACAACTTTGGCTGAGTGTGTGACTGGCCCAAGGTCACATAGTGTGTTTCATGGCTAAGGGGGGGATTTAGTCTTTCCAATCTTAGAACAGCACTCTAACAAATACACCACTCACATACTGGATACTCATGAATCTCCAAATGCATCTCAGAATCCACAGTAAACTCACAATAAATACCGGCTTTTCAGATACCCTGATCTGAAATTATGGGAGCATTTGTTTGGTTGAAGTAGGGTCCAGGACAGCAGAATCACTTCACTTTCTATATTTGATGAACGAGCTTTATCTCAACCCCCCCCCCCCCCATGTAAAGACACATAGAGAAAAAAATGCTATTCCCATTTCTTTCATTTCTTTGTCTCTAAAGCTGCAAGTCTCAGAATACCAAAATCATCATAACTTCCAGCATTTAAGCCACAGGCCTCTTCTCCTCCTGTCCTCCAGCATGCATGTCTAAATACAGAAATATTCCCATGTCCTCCATTTCCTCTTCTCTAAAGCTGCAACTTCCAGGATACTGAAATTACCTCAACTTCAAACATTTGAGCCACAGGCCTCTGTCCCACCCCAACCCCCCCGCCACATAGCTAAAAGACAGAAATATTCCTATCCCCTCCATTTCTTTTTCTCTAAACCTGCAACTCCCGGGATACCAAAATCAACTTAATTTCCAGTACATTGTCTGTTTCGATGATCCACAGGTTGAAAGCAGGGGCTTTAGGTAGAACTTCCAAAGATCCCAAGAAAAAAATAACAT
Organism: Lepidodactylus listeri; assembly: GCA_029233225.1. Classification (NCBI taxonomy): domain Eukaryota; kingdom Metazoa; phylum Chordata; class Lepidosauria; order Squamata; family Gekkonidae; genus Lepidodactylus; species Lepidodactylus listeri. The sequence continues at coordinate 93,689,986 of JARCFY010000001.1, forward strand.
AAGGTAGTGGAGGGGTGCTCCTGTGTGACAAGTAAATGTCTGAAGGTCCCAGAGAAAGAAATCGGAGTTGGCAGCCTCTTTACAAGTCAAGACGAAGAGACTGCACAATTTAAGCCTAACCAGCTTCATTATGCTACCTAGAAGACTGTGTGTGGGGGCACTGCCCCAGGAAATATCGGGGGTTTGAGCGCCACTGCCCCCTGCAGTTTACGCCCTTGTCCCCAATGTCTTTGGAGGGCAAAAGAGAGAGAAAGGGTACAAAGAGTCTAAAATGTCCAAAGAAGGCCAGAAGATGAACATAGGTTGCCATGTTCATTCCCTGAGCACTGCCACCCCCAATCTTATGCAATTGCTTTGGAGATGGAGGGCAGGATTCTGAGCCTGAAGACAGTGACTGCAACCCCTTGCTGGGTAATTCCCAGTATGATTTCAAGGGAAGTGAAGGATGTCCATGGAGTGGAAAATATGGTTGGTGGGGGAAAGGACAAAACAGTTTGGTATAATTTATAAGAGTTTAGAATAGGTGCCCTTTTCCTTGGTATATGCTGAAGAAAAAACAGACATGACTCCAGTTATTAAAGAAAAAGGCTGTAACAATGTATCCCATTGACTTCAATGAAATATAAGGAGTTGTGTGTGCAGGATTAATTGAAATATTACTAAAGAACTGAGATAAATTTAAAGAACTAGGGAATATAACCACGAGCTGCTGTTCTCAATCATGCTGAACTTCTGAATATAAGGAGAATAAGTGATTTCTCTGTTTGAAGACACTATAACTTTTAAGATTACATGTTTTTTCCCAGACAGAAAATGAATTGCTGTTATTGTAGCAGAAATTATGTGGGGATGGGAATGGAAGAAAGATTCTTTGTGTTCCCATACACACAGATATAATCCTTTAAAATTAGAGGGTGGTAATATGGTAGTTTGAGAACTAATATTCTTTGAAAAAAAATAGAATAGAAATGGCTCTATAAACAGCAAAGACTTCTTAAAGGGAATAATTTTTAACAAAATTTGGAAAATGGCAAGTAAAATAATGTGGAAAAACGACTTGAATAAATTATTCTCTAAATGAAGAACATTCTGTAGAACAGGAAGCACATTTTTCTTCCCTATCCATTTGAAAATAACTATCCCCCCCCCCCCCCCCCAGTTAACATCACTGGTATTGTACACGAGGAAGGTGGAGTGACATTTATAATTGTCATCAGTTTTCTTTCATTTTGGTAAAATTTTAAATGTATTTAAAATTATGGAGAGAAAATAATTGAAAATATTTACTGAATACAGGGAGTACACTTCAACACGAAGTGACTCTTTTCTTGCTTATTTCAAGACATCAGGACTCAGAAAGCATTATGAACTTGTCTGACATTTTTTGACAGCCACTGGAATATCACTGGCTGAGGAGTGGGGGGGAAAAAGCACAGTAGACAGAACTGTGAATGGTTGATTAAAAATCTGGGATATGCTCATGAATAAACTTACCATCAGCACAGAGCCAACGAACAGGGCATAGAAGTGAAGGCCTTCCTCTCCATCACTGGTATTCTGAGGTTTGTTGCTGCGTATATGCAGGTTCTCTTTCCTCACCATAGCTGGTAGCCACTCTCCTCCATGAATCTGTCTAACCCACTTTTCAAGCCATCTACATCCATGCCCATCACTATGTGCACTGATAGTGAATCCCACAGTTTATTGACTTGTTGAGTAAATAAGTATTTCATTGTAAGTGTCCTCTACTTATTGCCCATCAACTTCACTGGATGTCGTGGAGTCCTAATGTTATGAGAGAGGAAGAAAAAACTCTATCCACTTTCTCCACCCCATGCAGAATTTTATAACCTTTAATATGTCTCCCCTTTACCTGCTATTTCTCAGCTGAAAAATCCCAGACTCTTCAGCTTTCTCTCACCCGAAAGCTGGTCTAACACTTTGATCATTTTGGTAGCCCTCTTCTGTACTTTTTGCACTTCTGTAATAATGTTTTTAAGATATGGTTATCAGACCTGTAAACAGTATTCCAAGACTAGACAAAGGAAGAAGAGATGAAATGCTTTGTCTGCACTGCCTGCTAGAAGAGTTTTTCTGTGCTTTAGTTTGGAGTATCTGCTTTTGGAACCATGTGATGTGATGTGACGTGATGCAGCGCTTTTAACTCTCCCCAGCTGCAACTGAGTGGATTGAAAATTTAGATATTAGTATTTAGGGGGATTGCCCAATTGATCTCCATACCTGTTGTATCAACTTGGTTACGTGTTTTTTAATTATTATATGCTTCCTGTGCGTAACTCTGCCATATAATAAATAAATGACCATGTTCTAAGAGTAAAGACAAAGAAGTGGATGGTAGCAGCAGCCAATGGGGGAGTTCTGTGGGCTGGGGCTATGATATTCTTGGTGGAGCCCACTGATGGTATTTTTCCTAGAGGGCTCTAGTTTTAGCAATATATATATTTATATTTTTACTGCCTGAACTTAGCGAAGTCCCTTCAGTTTTTAGGATTACACGTTTCATTAATTGCTGAGACCCCTCTATTCCACCTCTTTTCTAACACCAAGAAGGAGGGTTAGATGACTTCCACATTGGCTTTTTTATGTTTGGTATCCTAACTGCAGTGGGTTATTTCAGAGGTTCCACAAAGCTTTGTTAACCTGTTAACATCTGTTTTCCTTTTGTGGTTTCCATGTGCTTTCTTACATTTTCATAAACTACCTTTGCTCCCATGTTTCTTCCTTATGTGTCACTGATACGCATCTATCTTTCATCTGGAAGGGATGCTGCATTTCAAAAAGCACTGCCACATTTCAGTGCCACCATTTTCTGTGGTGACTGGGTTATTGAAACTATTTTTTACAAGTACATACACAAAACAACTTGACATTTTGAAAGGATTTTTTAATTTTTTAGATTTTATTTGTTATTTCCTTTACTCAATTTCTTGTTGGTTCTTATTGTTAATTATTTATTATTATGTATTTCTTTGGGTGATGTGTTTTGACCTGTTTTGGCACATGATGAACTGTTAACCAGAGATGTCCTTCCAAAGAAGCCAACCAACTGGGGACATTTCTCAATCATTCTATGAGCCAAACAACAACCCAACTAACCCTCACAAATCCAGAGTCAGAAAACCAATTGTCTAGTTACAGCAAACTGGAAGATGGGGATTTGGCATGTCATCGTCACCTGGCAAAAATGCTGCAGTGTGTGAAAGGGAAAGAGCACTACAAGAACACTATATGAACAAGGAAAAAGTGAATTAACAGGCAATATGGAAGCTCTGTCATCACAGTGATTCAGCAGGAATTGCAGCAGCAATGAAAATACCACTGAATACCAAAACCGGAAGTCCGGTTTTGGCGGGTTCAATGGTGGGTGTGATTTCCTGAAGCTCTGGGAGACGCAACCCAGACTGGGTGGTTTGAAGGGGTGCCGAACTGGCTTCAGACCCCCAGGGACCCTTCTAGGGGGACCCTGCCTGAGGCGCAAGAGGCAGCCTCTCCCGAGATGGCGATCTTGGAATTGAAGCTCCTCTCTGCCTCTACAGGTTCAGCCAATAGAAGAAAAGAAGAAGAGAAGACAGAAAAAAAATAACTTGTGAAATGTTAAAAGTGTTAAATGTTTGTATTGTACTCTACTTTGAGTTTCAGTGGTTTAACTATGTTATTCAGCAGTGAATAAGTTTAAGTAATTTTAAATGCCTGGATTTTATAATGTTTTTCTTGAATTAAGTGAAATAAGGACTTAACAAATATCTTTTGACTTCTGTATACCTTAGGGTAGATTAGGTTATTTTAGTTAATGTAGTGATTTTAGTAGTTTTGTAGTTTATAAAATCAATTAAAAAAATTTAAAAAGAAAGAAAATACCACTGAATACCATTGGAAGAGCACTCCTATGTTAAAGACCCTATAGAAAAATTGCTGCATTTATTATTTTTTTAAAAAATGAATACAATAAGGGCGGCCCAATCCTATCTTTACTTAGACATAAATTCTACTGAGTTCTATGAAGTTAATTCCTAAATAACTGTATATAGGATTGGAGCCTTGGTTCACTTTCAGCAACTTACTTGGTAAATGTAAGTGATTCATATGCCATCTGTCTTATTCCCTACTCTCCAGATTCATATGTGTAAGCTAATTAATAGAACTGCTGTCTATTACACTGAGGGAAAATTAATATTTATTCAAAACAAATATATACACACATTCAATAATCTATGTTAGTATTTTTTTAGCTTGATCCCAGCCAATTTATATCTAAACTAAAAATTATATTTATATTCAATGAAACAATAAGCATTTGACGTTTTTCTGAATTTGGATGCAAAGCTAGTATCACAATCTAGATTGCAAAAACATAATCTTAAAATCACAGTGAAGGAAAGAAGGGGACAAGTGTGTATTTTCAGCTATGCATACATTAAATGGAAAATCAGTGCCATTTTCTTCATAAGGAGTATACACATGAACACAAGAAGCTGCCTTATACTGAATCAGACCATTGGTCCATCAAGATCACTATCGTTATGTCTCCTCAGACTGGCAGCAACTCTCCAGGGTGTCAGGCAGAGTTCTTTCACATCACCTACTACCTGATCCTTTAACTGGAGATGCCAGGGACTGAAACTAGGACCTTCTGCTGGCCAAGCAGATGCTCTACCACTGTGTCACAGAACCTCCATTAGTATCTAGGGAAAAGGCCAGTGTATCCTGAGGAACCTGTTTAAAATTTCTGAATCAAACAAAACCAAATGGCAGCACAGAGAAAGTATGCCAAAAACCATAAACTGTGCTCAACAAAAAATATCAACTGAAATTATATCAAAATATAATATAACTGACTCAGTCCAATACAATTCAAATACTGTGTCAAATATAGGCAGTCATGCTGTACAGCCAAAACATGCTGATATTTTAAGAAATCCGGGACCACGCCTGATCTCTTACCAACTCATACACCAGAACCCCAACAACATAGAATACAGTCTTTAAAATTTAAATAGTCCCACAAAGTGTTTCAGAATTCACTGGAGACTGGTAGACGAAATCATGTAGGTTCCTCCAATATTCTTCTTTACATGTAAGCTAGCTTATAACAAGCCACGTTTCTCCCAAGGCTTCTTCACAAAGGCAGAACCCCAAGTCTTCTATGAATAATAATTACATAGAATTTTTACCAAAACTCAAAGATGAAAATGTACACCCAGTTCTCTAAGTTTTGTGGTGAGACAGACAAAAATAATCACTGAGGCAGTTGTTTGTAAATAACAAAGAAAATTTATTCATTTACAGGTTGGTTTCAAAGAACAGATCAGCAGCACAGGTCTCCAGATAGAGTTGCCAGTCTCCAGATGGCTGGAGGTCTCCTGGGACTACAACTGACCTCTAGGCAAAGTGGTCAGTTCACTTGTATAAAATGGCCACTTTGGCAGGTTGACTCTATGGCATTATACTGCACTGATGTCCCTTCCCTCCCCCAGTCCTGCCCTCCTCAGGCTCCACCCCCAAAATCTCTGGGTTTTTCCCAACCTGGAGATGGCAACACTATCTCCAGATAGTCAAAGGAGAAACCAGGGTGAGGCATATAAATTTAAGCTAGTTATGGCTTCAGAGTGTGGTTTGAATTTATTGGGATATTTGGTTAATATAGCAAAGTTTTACCAGTCATAGAAGCATGATACTGAGTGCAGTAAATAAATCTCCAAAGAAGTATTTTGAAAAAAAGTTAAACTTACTTTTATTCAAGTAGATCCAGTTCACATTCAGGTTGCAGTCAAAAGAAGAGAAAGAAGCCTAATCTAAAGAGTACTTTATTACAAACAGCCAGCTTGTCCAGCATTATGTGTGTGGGAATATGAGGGCACTGTATTTACAGAGGAGACCTGCAGAGACATGTGTCTCCATGGAAGGCCATGTTGAGTGAGTGTGTGGACAAACTGAGAGAGTGGAGGGGTCAGAGGGGTCTTTGGTTCATTGGTTTTCACTTCATACTTGAGTTTCTTGTGACTTTCCCCCCAAACCTGTGAACGGTGTGTAAATCAATCCTTGGCAGACAATGCAGTGAATTTTCAAAATGCATGGGGGTGGATGGAGAGGCTTGTTTTTCAAGTCTGGGGATAGCTCCCCTCTTGGGACACGGTGGGTATTCCCACATTGAACCACAGCTGCAACCTGTATGGCCCACAGCTTACCTGCATGTTATCCAAAATCTCTGAATGTCATCCCCCCCCCCCCCCCCCCGGGGACTGTGATCCCAGCCACTGGATATCAAGCAGCATGCAATTCAGGGGTTGTTGTTTTAGCAAACGTTTGCTTTGTTTCCTGTATAACACAAAATCTACTATCACACATGCTTTGATGTACTTCAGGGCTGTGCATTAATGCTTTTTAGTACTGTTGATGCACACACACTACTCTGAGTCCTGGATGGCAATTGTCCCTGAGTGTTATTTTACTGATGGGGGGCAAAGAAAAACACCACGTGGAAGGCTGGGCATGGACACCTGCAGGAGTATGCCACCCACGATTGAATTTGGGTGACTTTTTTCAGAGTAATGAAGAATACATGATCCAGATATTTTGCAATTCCAGGGGGAAAACCAGAGGTGCAGAATTACAAGCACTGAATCTGGAGTAGAGGCAAACAGGATTGGGTATGGAGAAACAGCAGGGTAAAAATGCATGCAGAAAGGGCCTATCAGGCAGAGCTACACTTAAGAACATAAGAACATAAGAGAAGCCAATGTTGGATCAGGCCAGTGGCCCATCCAGTCCAACACTCTGTCACACAGTGGCCAAAAATACCAGGTGCCCTCAGAAGGTCCAGCAGTGGGGGCAGGAAGCCCTCCCACTGTTGCCCCCCCAAACACCAAAAATACAGAGCATCACTTGCCCCAGACTGAGAGTTCCTATCTATACTTTGTGGCTAATAGCCACTGATGGACTTCTGCTCCATATGTTCATCTAATTTCCTCTTGAAGCCGTCCATGCTTGTAGCCGCCACCACCTCCTGTGGCAGTGAATTCCACGTGTTAATCACTCTTTGGGTGAAGAAGTACTTCCTTTTACCTGTTCTAACCCAACTGCTCAGCAATTTCATTGAGTGGCCACAAGTTCTTGTATTGTGAGAAAGGGAGAAAAGGACTTTTCTCTACCTGCTCTATACCGTGCATAATCTTATAAACCTCGATCATGTCACCCCTCAGCCGTCGGTTCTCCAAGCTAAAGAGCCCAAGCACTTCAACCTTTCTTCATAGAGAAAGTGTTCCAACCCTTTTATCATTCTAGTTGCCCTTTTCTGCACTTTTTCCAATGCTATAATATCTTTTTTGAGGTGTGGCGACCAGAACTGTACATAGTACTCCAAATGAGGTTGCACCATCGATTTATACAGGGGCATTATGATATTGGCTGATTTGTTTTCAATTCCCTTATTAATAATCCCCAGCGTAGTGTTGGCCTTTTTCATTGCAGTCACACACTGTCTCGACATTTTCATTGCATTATCTACTACGACTCCAAGATCTCTCTCTTGGTCAGTCTCCGCCAGTTCGAACCCCCAAGACGTGTATTTATAGTTAGGATTTTTGGCTCCAGTGTGCATCACTTTGCACTTGGCCATGTTAAACCCCATTTGCCACGTTGATGCCCACACACCCATCCTTGACAGATCCCTTTGGAGTGCCTCACAATCCTCCCTGGTTCTCACCACCCTGAACAACTTCGTGTCACCTGCAAATTTAGCCACTTCACTGCTTACTTCCAACTCCAAATCATTAATAAACAAGTTAAAAACCATCAGACTGAGTACTGATCCCTGCGATACCCCACTGCTTACCTCCCTCCACTGAGAAAATTGCCCATTTATACTCACTCTCTGTTTCCTTTTAATTAGCCAGTTTTTGATCCACAAAAGGACTTGTCCTTTTATCCCTTGCCTATTGAGCTTACTTAGGAGCCTTTGATGAGGAACTTTATCAAAAACTTTCTGGAAGTCAAGGTAAACAACATCTGTTGGGTCCTCCTTGTCCACATGTTTGTTTACTCCCTCAAAGAACACTAACAGGTTAGTGAGACAAGATCTTCCCTTACAGAACCCATGCTGAGTCTTCCTCAATAGATTTTGTTCATCAATGTGCCTACAAATTTTTTCCTTAATAACAGTTTCCACCAACTTACCCGGTATTGACATCAGACTGACTGGCCTGTAATTTCCTGGATCTCCTCTGGAACCCTTTGTAAAGATAGGAGTGACATTCGCTACCTTCCAGTCCTCAGGAATGGAGGCAGATTTTAAGGAAAGATTATGTATTTTTGTCAGGAGATCCACAAGTTCACATCTGAGTTCTTTCAGAACTCTTGGATGTATGCCATCTGGGCCCGGTGATTTATTTGTTTTTAAGTTGTCTGTCAGTTGTAGGACCTCCTCTCTTGTCACCTCAATCTGACTCAGGTCTTTCAACACCCCTCCCGAAATCAGTGGTTCTGGAGTAGGCAGGCACTTCTCATCTTCCACAGTGAAGACAGAGGCAAAAAATGCATTTAGCTTCTCAGCCATTTCCCTATCATCCTTCAGTACACCTTTTACCCCTTGGTCATACAAGGGCCCCACTACTTCCCTGGCTGGTTTCCTACTTCTAATGTAGTTGAAGAAAGTTTTATTGTTGGTCTTAATGTTTTTTGCGATATGCTCCTCATATTCTCTTTTTGCCTGCCTGATCACAGACTTGCATTTTATTTGCCACAGCCTGTGTTCCCTTTTATCAACCTCACTGAGACTATCTTTCCAATGCTTAAAGGAATCCTTCTTACCTTTTACAGTTTCCTTTTTTCTTACCTTTTACACTTCAGCCAGTCTGCTTTTTTGCTGAGGCTGACCCAAACTATGACTGCACTTTCCCTGAGGCAGACATGAACTCACTCCTTCTGTGCTACCCTCCGATGTTTCATCACCCCTCTAAAAAGTGATAGGATGCTGGAGCAACAGTCTCATAGGCTCAGGAATGAAACTTCTGAATGGCTGTTTTTCCTTTCTGGGGCAGGACAGCCTTCTGTCCATCATACTACCTAATTGGATCTACTCTGAGGTGAATGTACCTCAAAGAAAGAATAATTTTATTAATACCGTCTCAAATGTTGATGACAGCTTCATCGCTCAGCAGATCCTTAGGTGTCTGTGGATTGTCTGAACTACTATATGAAGATAATGATGGACTGTTTGAACATAAATAAATTAGAGCTTAATTCAAACAAAATGGAAAGGTGCTGCAGGCTGGGAGGTTCTACTGATAAGTAATGTGGGGTTTAACCTAATTCGGATGAGTTTCCACCCAGGTTCATTCTTTGTAGATATTCACTGACCCAGCCTTGCTCCTGGATGATCATGTGGCTGCAGTTTATTACAGCTTCTTCTGGAAGAGTCTGATCTAGAATCATAGCTACACATGTCCTAGTAACATCCAGATTAGATTTAGGGTTGACAGCCCTGCACCAGAAAATGATAGATTGGGGGGAGGTGACTGGGGAGGGTGGAGCTTTGGCAGAATGTGACAGTCACTTCTGGGTGACACTCTAGGACACCTCCCTGCCCGTTCTATGGTATTTACCATATAGAATGGAAAATTCCTAGAGAAGTATGGAAGATGTGATATCACTTCCAGGTTGATGGACATCATGTCACTTCTGAGTGATACATTTGGAATTCCCCCAATTTCTATGGTTTTTACCATAAAGATTGCAGAAAATCCCTTGATCATCACCATTAACACAATTCCCCCTGTTTTTTCTCCCACTCCTCAAGAGTGGGCAACTGAAGCAGGGGCAAGAGATCATACAGTGCCAACAGGCAAATGGTAAGCCTAATTAGACTAGTCTAAGTTGAGCTGCATTTGAAAAGGTCTCAGACTGCAGTTTGCTGAACCTTCTCCTTGACAGTTTTTAGAAAGGCAGTTGTTACATCTAGGGTTGCCAGCTCTGGTTTGGAAAATTCCTGGAGATTTGGGGCAGAACCTGGGGAGGGTGGCATTTGGGGAGAGAAGGGAGCTCAGCTAGGATGTGATTCCCTAGAGTGTACCTTCTGAAACTGTGATTTTCTCCAGGAAAACTGTAGTTTGAAGATTACTTGTAATTCCAGGAGAAATCCAGGCCCTACCTGGAAGATGGCAACCCTATACCTGGTTTCTTATCAGATTTAAAGTGTTTTGTGACTCCTATGCCTTTTCTCTGTTGGTACTCTTAAGGTTGTTGTTGTTATGTCTCTATGCAATTATTTTTTTCCCTCTACCAGGAAAGAGAGGTACATATTTAAAAATAAACAAAATGCCACAGTTGGAGAGTGAAGGGCAGCACAGTTGTCAGTGTGTTGTGTGTAGACAACTTATAGGTTTTTTTTAAAAAATGAAATACATGTGAAGAAGCTGATGAGAAGAACAAAAGGTGAAAGTAGAACAGACAATTTTGCAGACAAGTCACTTGCTGGCTGAGACAGGTGGATGAGACAGGTGAGGTTATGAGCTAGAGCAACTGAGGACAGTACACCACAGCAGCACCATTGTATCACTCTTTACACTGAATGGTTTTGTGCATACACCCTAACTGCACAATATGCTGGGATTTCCATGTAAAGAGTCCACAGTTTGTCTAAAAACTCACTTAGCAAGTATCATTTCCCAGGCACCAGCTGAGGGAGTTAAAAAAACACACCACTTGATTCTCTGAAAATGGAATTCCTAGCCTACAGTTAGGCCCATAAAGGACCACCTGCTCCCACATGAACTTATCTGAACATTCCAGTCATCTTCAGAGACCCTTCTTTGGCATAGGCGTAGAGTACCGGGGGGGGGGGCTTGAGGGCTTGAGCCATCCCCTTTCGAGGCCTGGCCGCTGCTGCTGGAGAGGCACTGGAAGCAGAGAGAGAGGCACCGGCAGAGAGAGAGGCACTGGCAGCAGCGGCTGGCGGCCTTGGAAGGGCCCGGGGAGGCGGGGTGGTTTCCGGGGGGGAGAGAACATTGCTCCAGCGAGCGCGTGCGCTAAGGAGCCCCTGCCCCCCCGATTTTCAAAAGTCTACACCCCTGTTCTTTGGGTACCCCTCCCACTTGAGGATAGATGGGTGGCATCTTCTCAGTCATGGCGCCAAAATGTTAGAACTTCCTTTCCAGGGAGATTTGTCTGTATCATCTTTCAATAGTGAGTGAAGACTTTTTGTTTTGTTTGGCATTCCCTGACAAATTCTTAATAGCCCGCCTTCCTGTTTGTGTGATATTATATGTTCATAGGCTTTATTTGTTTTAAATATTTTATGTATATTTGTATTTTAAATGCTTTTTAACATTTGAAATGTTTTCATGTTTTAGTGTTCACTGCCTTGAAGTGGGTGAAAAGGCTGCATAGAAATGTTTAAAATAAGTAAGTAAATAAATATAAGGTTCACAGCTAAGCTTTCAAAAAGCTGCCCTGAATTTGGTGATGTGTTCCGCTGCATCAAAACGTGCCATACGTTTATGCACTTGCATGTTTAATAGACCATCCTCAAAAGACATAATGAGCAGTAATTTGGCCTTTACTGAAATAAATGAAAAAGTATATCTGGAAAATAGCTGCACCCTCCATGTCTTTGGGCTGACATACACCTGCCCCCTTTGCTGAACTTTTATAGAAGTGAAAAATTATCACAAAATATTGCCTTAGAAATTAGAATCAGCAAAATTAATGGTCATGGAAGTATAGTCTGTACCGCTGATAAATATCCCACTCAAATTGTGTGCAAGCACAAAACCACCCAGTACTCTGAATTTGAAACCAATACCTGAAATTCATGGATGGCATCAGATTAGTTTATTACAGTTAGATATATTTGTGGTTAGGACAGTGTTCTTCAAAAGTGTATGTATCTTCAAAAGTGTATCACTGCTGCAGAAATAGCAATAAATAATCCATCTCAGCTGCTAAAGCAAAAACTGCTGCTTGTAGGTCAGGTTTCCCCCCCGATCAGACAGTAGGAAACATCCTCCCCCCAACTCCCCAATACCATTTTTCCATTCAGAAATCTCTCTCTGGAATTCTTACATAGAGGGCAATAAGGGATATAGTGCATTAAATTCTCAATGGGCCCTTGGTTGTACGTGTACTAGAATTCTATAATATCTGCCATCCAGATGTGCAGGTGACATTGTTTGGAATTGTTGATGGAGGAAAAGTTTTGTACAACAGCCAAGTTTCAGTTTGTTATAATGCCAGTGTATATGTATGGGATCGCAAGACCTTTATACTTCTAGCCTCAAATAAGAGTGAAATCACTGAATCTGTAGCAAAATTCCTCTACCAGGCCTCTAGGAGGAGATGTTCTTTCTGACTACAGATTCCAGTGTCTTTTATTTGGTTTTGTGCTGTTATGCCAATAAAGGTCTGTGAAGTATATGTATGTGACTCATGTTGAGAAAACAGTAGGCTGGATCCTACCTTCTTTTCCACTTGATCTTGATCAAAAACAATATGAGCAAGAGAACTTGGTATGTTGAAAGATTTCAGTGGCTGATTTCCCCTTCCATAAAGTCTGTTGTGAATTAACTCTTCCACTGTTTCTGCATCTGCTCTACTTAATATATTTACCACCATATTGTATTCTTGGATGAATGTTCCATGCTGCTTAGCTCAGCTCTCCTTAGCAACCTACTCCAACAGATGTTTCTTAAGGTCCGTTCTCTATTTTTGTTTGAAATTTTAACCAGTACAGTAGGAAAGGAAATCAGATGAACATCCAAGTGTATTAGAGAATAGGCATTTTGCTGGATATCAGACTTTTGATTCTCACCAAGCAGACTAATTAGTATTGTTAACAGTTTACAGTTCAGCATTTAATATACTTCTAATTTGTCTGTCCAGAATGTAGTCTGCTTCATGTTTGGGAGCTATTTTTAGGGAAGATCACAGCTTGGCAGTTCCTATATGTTGTTTACAGATTGCAGCAAACAGAATTCAGGGGCTGCCAAGCTGACTCTAGAAAATTCCTTTGTGTTTCTCTGTGTTTTCATTTTTCTCTTTCCACATTCATTTTCCTTCCCCTACCCAGGGGTGGTCAGCAGCTTTTTCACTTTGAAAGGATGTGGATAGAATTAGTTTCTTACTGCAATTCATTGCCACTCACAATAGACACAAATATATCAGTATGGAATTCAACAAGTAGAGCTCCTTGTACACTATATATTGATTGTTCTAAGTTTTTTTAAAATCCTTACCTCATGAATTAATTTTCAGAGGACAACCCTCTCTTCTAGGTGTTCAGTAATTTACATGTCAAACAACATGTCAAAAACCTTGGGAAACTGATTTTTATTTAAATTATTTATATCAAATATAAAACTTGGTCTTTTGCATACCAGGAAACTAGCTGATATGGCACATTAATATGGAAATTTTAAATATTTTGTTCTTCTTACTACTTATGTGATTGTTACTTACTTGAAGGTATATTTGCAAAGTTATGTTTGAGCTGTTATTACTCTGTTTGCCAAGCAAGCAATGTTTTGGAGTGACAATAGTTTCTCTAAGGTACAGTGTTTATTTCTGGTTTGGCTTGCATTTATTTGTCTCTGAACTAAACCTACTTTAGGTAGGAATCCATACTTGCATATTGTGCTGCAGGTACAGCATGCTACCTCTATGTTTCAGGTGTGCCTGGAAGATGCCTTTCCTGAAAAGGCCCCCATTCAAATAGCCTTTGTAATCCATTTTAGCTGCTGGTTATTAATGGATTTTTGGTGTCATTTCAGACCACTGGCTCCTGGCTGCAAACAGATTTTTAAAAAAATCTTTTCATATGAAGTCACTTGTGCCCTGTTTGCAAAATGGGACCAAACATCAGAGTGTTTGCAAAGTTCACAAAAGCAGTCTTGATTGGCAAAGTACCAAACTGTAATCAACACTTTTCCCCACTGCAATTGAAGTATGCATATGGTTAGCCTTGTGCTGCATCCGATGTCTTAGGATCTTGGCAATTTCAAACAGAGTTGCATGCAAGGGTGTAGACTTTCTCGATCCCCGGGGGGGGCGGGGGCTGTTTTTCATGCTCGGGACCATGTCCCGCTGCTCTACCCCCTGCCCCAGGGAGCCGCCGCCGCCGCTTCCCTCCCCCGGGCCGTGCCCGCCCGCCGCACTCCCCGCCCCCCCTCCCTCCCCCCCGCTCACCTTGGGCGCCGGCGGGGGAGGATCGCTGCTGCTGCAGCCGGGGGCCGGCGCGTCGCCCTTGCGGGCCCCCGGCTCTCGCTCCGCCTCGCGTTTCCCGGGGGGGCTCAGCCACCCCTGGCAAAATGAACACCCGCCGGTGGCCAGTCAGCCGGCCATCGCCGCCTCTCTCTCCCCCCCCACCCCGCCCCAGGGAGGCAGGAGGGCAGGCCGGGGGTGGGGGGGAAGGAGAGGCGGCGACGGCCGGCTGACTGGCCACCGGCGGGTGTTCATTTTGCCGGGGGTGGCTGAGCCCCCCCCGGGAAATTTCGGGGGAGGCTCGAGCCCTCGAGCCCCCCCGTAGTTGACGCCCATGGTTGCATGGGACACATGGAAATTGAACAGTCACTGTTCATAATTTCAGAAGACTACTATGAAGTTTTCCCAACAGTCAAGGCTGTGTGGTTGCACCCACCAGCAACGAGGGACTAGATGTAATGTGAAGAGTGGCAACTGTGCCCTCAGAGATGCTCTCCTGCAGTACCTTGAGGACCCACCACTTGGCAAATGCAGCTGGGATCTCTACTCAGAATGATGAACTATGTGCATAAGCACATCAAAGGACTCAATTGTACTGTCAATGATCATCAACAACGCCTCCAGCAGAATGAGAACAATGGCTGTGATGTTGACTATGATTCAAACAATGCTAGCCTAACTGCAACCAACACAAAACACTGCACACTCACCAAAGTTCAACCCACAAAGAAAAAATTCGCCTCCCTGAGATATGGGATATATACCTGAGATTCTCTTGGCAACAGGTCAAGTGGCACCTGGCTAATTCCAGCTTGCCATTCATGGGCTACATGGATGACTGAACCTAAGATAATTTGCTAAAAACACCTTTGGTTAGCAGCTGCTGTAACACCAACTGCATGCACTGAGCCCCTACTGCCCAATGAGCTACTTTCCTTGTTTCTACGCAGCTTAACAGCTGCAAGCATCTGAAGGCTGTCATTATAGCAGTGAATTGCTATTCTGGTCTAGCACAATAGCGCAAAAATTAGAATGTTCAAAAAAGACAGGAAAAGTTGCAAGAAAGCTGTGCAGTTTGAAATGGACAAAGCGCTTCAGACACAGCTCATTAACAGAATTAAATATGCTGTCTGAAACCTTCACCCTCTTGTCCCTTTACAAGGAATTGGGCCAGTGACGGATAGGTTTGCCAAGTCTGTCAAACCAGCTGGCGGGGTGGGCGTGAACTTACCAGGAACGGGGAGGGAAGAAGCTGGAAATAAATGAGACATGCCTACATCACCCGGAAGTGACGTAGGCACATCAGGGACATTGAGGGTGATGCTCTGGTTTGTGGGCAAAACCTCTATGGTAGAATTAGCTTCTACCATAGAGTTTTGCCCAAACACCAGAGCATCTCCCCCCTGACATCACTGACATGCTTATGTCACATCTGAATAGGCATGTTACATTTATTTTGAGCTGCTTGCCTGTTTTTTGGGGGGGGTAACTTTCCTAGCTTGCCATTCATGGAGAGGAGCACCCGAAACCAGGGAACTCCTGCCCCCACTAGGGGATCAGACATCCCTAGCAATGTTTAGGATGGCAATATGAAAAGGGCCAAGATAGGGATTCTGGAATGGAGGGTTGAAAATCTAGTGCAATTCTGGATGGAAAATTTTGGTCAGTGGATTCAGGATCTGGTATTGTGAGTATTAAAGCCCATTGTAAGTTTTGGACCTGGAGCCCAATGGATTCAGTTCATGAACCAGCAACAAACCCAGACCAAAGCCTGGATTTAGAGTTACAGGCCAAACCATCAAAGAAGCTTCTTGGACAACCAACAGCCACACTTAGTTGAGGTAAATTCCCAGTCCCATAAAAGCCTCCTGGTCAGGCAATCTTTCTCTGGTTTGAGCAACAAAGAAGTAAGGGCTATGGTCCTTGTCATATACCTGCCTTGCTCTTCCTTATCCCTTCTCACTCCACTCCCCTCCATTGCATTTTGCTTCTTTCCTCCTTTATGTTGTTGCTGCTTCACATTCCCATCGCTAGATGAAGCCTTCCTTCACTCTTCAAAACATTAGTCTGTAGATTGGCAAGAGCCAGGTTGCACATATCTGATCCACAGTAGGCGATAATGTAGACTTCGACCCTCCAAGGTAACTGGCGTCAGTATCCCTGTGTTAGTCCTTTACTCACTCTGCCATGGAAGCTTGCTGACCTTGGACCAATCACAGCTACCTCACAGGGTTGTTGTGAGGATAAAATGGAGAGGAGAACAATGTAAGTTGCTCTGGGGAGAAAGGCAGTATATAAATGAAATGAAGGAAGGAAGGAAGGATTTGAAAGAGGTCAGGAATGGAACTGCACTGAATTCTTCAGCTTTTAAAAAACATTTAAGCAATCCAAACCTATTTAAATAAATGGAATAAAAAGAATTTTTCAGAAAGTCAGAAGGCAATGTTAAATAAACCTATTACAATGCAAGAGATGGTGGAAATGATTAAAATGCGAAGAAAAAGAAAACACCAGGTCCTGACAGTCTTCCGACAGAAATTTATCAGATATTTGAAGATCAAATAACTCCAGTATCTGTATACTAATAGCCAGGGGTCATTTCGTAGAAAAAGAGGTGCAGGAGCTCATTAGCATAACACATTTGCACAACTCATTTGCATATGCCACACCCCCTAACATACCGGAAGTGTGTCAGAAGGCAACACCCACCCCTCAGGCTCCACTCCACAGGTGAGTGAAACTGACCTGCTCTTCCTCCATTCCCTTCCCCATCCAATACTTTGTGCAATAAAAATAAGCATAAAGAACACACCCTCATTCTCTTCCTGCTCCCTTGAAACCACCAGGTTTCAAGTAGACTTGAGATACCCAGGACACGTGCACCACCCATCCCTTTCCCTTCCCCTCCCCACAACAAGACACCCTGTGAGGTAGGTGGGGCTGAGAGAGGTCTTTTGAGAACTGCTCATGAGAGAACAGCTCTGAGAGAACTTGTGACTGGCCCAAGGTCACATCAGCAGCTGCATGTGGAGGAGTGGGGAATCAAACCCGGTTCTCCCAGATTAGAGTCCAACTCCTGACCACTACACCAAACTGATGGGGTGGAAGCTGCTGAAGGGTTGGTGAAATTTCTCCAGTACTTATGTGCCATGTGCCCAGATAAAAAATGGTATACTTAGAAAATTTACATGTCACCTTGAGCAAGTCTCTGGAAAAGCAGCACACAGTCATAAAAGGAACAATGATAAAATTGTCAATATTAAAACAAAACATTAAAAACAATAAAGACCCTAGCAGGGCTTTCCCCGGGGCGCTGCACCTCTGCACTGCTTGGGGAAGCTGAGGAGGGGGCGGGGCTTGGTCATGTGCCCACCCCCTGGGCTCCTCACTCCCGGAGCTGTGTTCCTGTGCGCTCCCACTCCAACGGACCCCTGCTAATAGCCAAGTGCCCCCTGTGCATGCGGATACTTATTTCCATGGATCTGGGTCACTTGGAGGGTAAGCAGATCTTCCAGCAAACTTGGGGTAGTCTCCATGTTTGCAGAAAAATCTAAAATGTTTTTAAAAATATATGGGGGATATTTAAATCCCCCAAAAGTAAAATGGCATTCTTTATGCATGCACAAAGAACGTACTTACTGATTCCCGTTAGAAGACTCAGGAGCCCAAGGGAAGCTGCCACTAAGAATGTTGGGAAGAGCCCTTGGAGCTGCGAGGGGGGTGGGGGAGGAGCTGCGAGGGGGGTGGGGGAGGAGTTGCCGGTGCTGTTGAGGTGGCAAAGAGGCAGCAAAGTGACTGGAAGGCAGAAGATGAAGCCTGCGAGGAGCCAGTAGAGCCGCCGAGGCAGTGAAACTGGTGTGTGTGGGGGAGGTGAGTGGCAGGCACCATGGCATGGAAGATCTCCAGCAGCCAGGCGAGTGACTGAGGTGGCAAAGTTGCAGGGGAGGGGGGCTGAACTAGCTGCTGCTAATAGAGAGACAGAAAGTAAGAAAGGGAGTGGGGAGAAAAGACAGAGTCACAGAGAAATGGAAGGAGAGAGGAGGAATAAAAGATGATGAAAATAAGACGGCTGCTTCTGCAAGTTCCAGGGGTCAGCAAAAGCAAGAGAGAAAGCAGTGGGGGGGGGGGGAGGCCTCAGTGAGCCTATCCCAGAGCTCAGAACAGCATTGAGGAAATCTGAGGGCCCCAGAGCCAGGGAGGGAGGGTCAGCTGGCCTGCCCAGAGCTGCTCCGGTAGAGGTTGCAAGGAAAGCAAGGGGGGAGGGAAGCCTTGGCAGGGGTGTGGGGGCAGATAGAGAGAAAGAAAGAGAGAATGCTGGGGAGGGTGCTGGAAGGAGAGACATTGATGGGTAGAAGGACATAAAGAGAGTGAAAGGGGCAGAATCAGAGACAGAGATTTGGGTGGGTGCAGACAGAGTGACAGGTATGGGAAGAGAGTAAGAAAAGGGGAGGCAAGGTGGAGGAAGCCTGAGAGACACTAGGGCTGCCAAGTCCCCCGGTAGGGTGGGGGAAACACCGATTTTTAAAGCTTACCCCCGCTTTTTCAAAATTGGCCACCGGGGGAGGCAATGGCTGCCAGCAGGAACGCAGCCTGAACTCTTAAAGGGGAAATGTCTGTTGAGGCTTTTTACTGCAGGCTCTCTGCAGACATTTCCCCTTTAAGAGTTCAGGCAGAGCGAGCAAGAGAGCCCTGCCCAGAGATTGAGGAGGGACTAGGCTCTTTCTACTGAAGGGCGTGCTTTTGCATGTGGCTTGCAAAGTTGCTGGGGTAAGTGCTTGTGCCAGCTCTTTTCCTTCTTTCTCTCTCCCCCTCCCCCTTTCTTTCTTTCTTTTTTCTGTCTGTCTGTCTGTCTGTCTGTCTGTCTGTCTGTCTGTCTGTCTCTCTCTCTCTCTGTCCTCATCCAGCAAAGGTCTATCAGTGGCTATTATTAGCCACAAGGTCTAAATGGAACACTTTGTCTGGGGCAGTGATGCTCTGCATTCTTGGTGCTTGGGGGGCAACAGTAGGAGGGCTTCTGGAGTTCTGGCCCCGCTGCTGGACCTCCTGAGGGCACCTGGTATTTTTGGCCACAGAGTGTTGTACTGGATGGGCTGTTGGCCCGATCCACTGTGGCTTCTCTCCTGTTCTTATGATATGAAAATCATATTTAGCACTTGTGTAGCACTTAGTGCTTCATATTCTGCTGAAATGAGGAAGGATTCAGTAGGGCCGTTGCTCAGTGATAGAGCATCTGCTTGACATGCAGGAGGTATCAGCCTCTTCAGCTAAAAAAGGATCAGGTAATAGGTGACATTAAAGATCTCAGCCTGGAGAGCCACTACCCGTCTGAGTAGTCAATACTGACCTTGATGGACCAATGGCCTGATTCAGTATTAGGAAACTTCGTGAGTTCATGTGTCAGCATGTGGAAGCAACATCACAGGATGTGACATCACAAAATGATGTCACTTCCTTTCTCCTGGCTCCACCCCCAAAGTCTCCTGGCTCCACCCCCAAAGTCCTCAGATATTTCCCAAGTTGGACTTGGCAGCCCTAAGAGACACAGAAGCAGGGGCTGAAGGGAGGGAACAAAGGTGGGGGGAACAAAGGTAGGGGGATAGACCCAGGTTTAGAACCCCATCTTGCTGTGGAAGCTCACTGGGTGATTTTGGCCCTGTCACATACTTTCAGCCTAACCTACCTCATAGGGTTGTTGTGTGGATGAAAAGGAGGAGAGAATAATATAAACTGCTTTATTCCTCACTGAAGAGAAAGACCATAGTTTTCCTTAGTAGAAGCTGCAGGGGGAAAGGAGATGGAAAGCTGAAGACAGAGGGGCAAATAAAGATAGGTTGGCTGGGAAAGGAGACAGGGAAGCCAACTCCAGGTTGGGAAATTCCTGAATATTTGAGGGGTAGAGCCTGGGGATGGTGGGGATTGAGGCAGGAAGTGACTTCAGACAGATATAATGCCATAGATTCCACCGTCCAAGAGAGAATTACAGCTAACAAACTGTAAATGCATGAAAATATCTTCTTTTTTTGTAATTTATAACTTACAAATAAAGCTTTAAAAATATTTCTATAAGAATGAGTAGAGAGAAGAGATGAATTACAGTAGTAAATCCATTTCTGCATCAACCATCTGTTGCTGTAGCAAACTCTTGCCTCATTTTCTTTCATAACCGTTTTTAGCTTACCATGAAAGATCTGGATGAGTACTGGTACTGTTGTCCATGAACAAGCTGAGCCAAGTAGCCTTTGCAGTGCTCCGGGGTCTGCTTGACTCAGACCTGAGCCACAGTGATGGCAGTGGGTGTAGATTCACCAATTGACACCTGTTGTCACTGTTAATGCAGCCAAGGCTCAGCTGAGTGGACCTTGCAGTATGTCAGCACGGGAGGGGTCACTTGGCCCAGCTTTTTCTAGAAATGTTTTAATGTCCCAATCTGCTGCTACTTATAACAACAAATTTATTGGCATCAAACTAGTAAAGATCACATGTATGTATGTATGTATCTATATATGTATTTATAGTCCACCCTTCTCACTGAGACTCAAAGCAGATTATACAATGTAAATCCATGCAATCAATAGGATAAGACATCTAATAAGCAATATAATGGGACTAGGATTATAGCAGTCTGACAATTGCAGAAAGTGGTATTACATAAGTATAAAAATGAAGAGCAAGAGATAGGTTTATAAAAGGTCTTAAAAATGATAGAGGTGAGGACTGTTATTTGACCAAAGACTTGAAAGCCATCACTGAGACTTTCTATAAGGACCTGTATAGACAAGGGGATTTTGACAAAGTGGAAATGGAATCCTATCTAGAGAAATATGTGAAAGGGAAATTTTCTGGTGACCACCCAAAAATGCTGAACGATCCCATTTCATCTTGTGAATTACTTGAAGCCATCCAAAAGTCTAAGAATGCGAAAGCACCAGGGCCTGATGGTATCCCTTCTGAATTCTATCGAATTTTTAGCAATCAAATAGTTTCTCCCCTTAAAGACACAATGCAAAACATCTATGAAAATAAAAGGTTTCCAGACTCCTGGAAAGAAGCGCTTATTACTCTAATCCCTAAAAAAGATACTAATCCATCTGAGATAAGAAATTATAGGCCAATCTCTCTTCTCAATGTGGACTATAAATTATATGCTAACATAGTTGCCACCAGATTTAAGCGTGTATTAGCTCAGGTGATACATCGGGACCAGGCTGGTTTTTTACCTCAGAGACAGTTAAGACATAATGTCAGGATCATTCTCGATACGCTTGAGTATTATGAAACCCACCCTGGAAAACAGTTAGCGCTTCTCTTTATTGATGCTGAGAAAGCATTTGACAACGTCAACTGGGATTTTATGTTATCTTTGTTAGCCCGCTGGGAATGTGGCGATCAGTTTTACTGGATGGTGAGGAAGATTTATGAGGATCAAGAAGCTAAGGTGATATTTAACGGTCACTTTACTCAGAAATTTCCAATCCAAAAGGGCACTAGACAGGGCTGCCCCCTATCTCCTCTTCTTTTTATCTTTTCTCTTGAAATTTTGAATGAGGCAATTAGAGAAGAGCAGAATATTAAAGGCTTGAGTATAAAAAGGGGGAATTTTAAACTTCAAGCCTTTGCTGACGACCTTGTTTTTATTTTGGAAGACCCTTTGTCCTCTATCAATACTCTGTTTGATATGTTAATTTCTTACAGTCGTGTTGCAGGCTTTAGAATTAATGCAAAAAAATCTAATATCCTTACAAAAAACTGCCCCGAAGAAGTGATAGAATCTTTACAAGAAAGGACTGGTTTTGTCGTGAGTAAAAAAGTTAAATATCTAGGAATCACCCTAACTAATAAGTGTAGTTCATTGTTTTTAGACAATTACCAGAAACTTCTGTCAGAAATTAAAACACACTTAAATAATTGGAAAAATCTGCAAATTTCTCTTTGTGGTAGGATTGCTACAATTAAGATGTCTATTCTCCCATGGGTAAACTTTCTATTCCAGACTATTCCGATATTAAGGAATCAGTATTTCTTTAGGGATTTGGAAAAGGCTGTTTCCGACTTTGTCTGGAAGTCCAAGAAACCACGTATTAGATTAAAGGATATGCAAGATAGCTGTGAAAGGGGTGGTTTTGTTCTTCCGGATTGATGGCTCTACTACAAGGCCTCCGCAATGACTTGGCTGAAAGATTGGATTGCTTTGCGAGATACAAAACTCCTTAATTTGGAAAGGCATGACCTAGTAATGGGATGGCACGCGTACCTATGGTATGGCCAAGAAAGAGCCCATTTTAAAAATCATCCATTAAGAAGCTCTCTTTTTAAGATCTGGGAGGAACTTAAGCCTGTTTTTTATTTTAAAACCCCACTCTGGGTGTCACCTTTAGAGGCCTTTATCAAACCTTCTCTTATCTCTTGAAATAAGTTGTTCGTTTATGCTGATCTACTGGACGTTGACAATAACCTGAAAACCCGAAGCATGTTGGAAGAACAGGATATTTCCCTCTCTTGGTGGGAGTCTATTCAACTGAAATCTAGATATAAAATTGATGCAGTTAAAGGTTTTCATAGGGTCCCTGTGGATTTGGATAAGGTCTGGTTGACGTCAGATAGAAACCTAATAAAGAAAATTTATAGCTTTTTGTTAACCTATAGAATGCACGAGGAGAGAGTGAAACCAGCCATGATATGTTGGGCAAGGGATTTGGGCTACAACATAAGTCTTGAGAGCTGGTCTAAAGTTTGGAGTACCAACTTGAAAATTACCAAAGCTGTTACTTACAAGGAAAACATCTATAAAATGTTTTACCAATGGCATTTATCTCCTGCTAGACTGGCAAAATTTTCACCCTCCCTATCAAATACATGTTGGAAGTGTAAGAAAAATGTGGGTACCTTTTTTCATTTATGGTGCGTTTGTGATCTGGCTGTTAAGTTCTGGAAGATGGTTAGGACGATATTACAAGAAATATTGTCTATTAATATTCCTCTTAAACCAGAGCTTTTTCTTTTAAATATTATTCCCAGTGGCTACTCGAACGATGCACATTACTTGATATTGCATGGTATAATGGCAGCCAGAATAGCTTACGCTTCACATTGGAAAATAGACTCAATACCGGACAGGTGGGAATTTATACAGAAACTTTTAAATGTGGAGGAAATGGGTAATTTGACTATCAGGGTAAGAGGTAAAAATGTTGAAAGGTATGATGCTACTTGTTCCGAACTTTATATGTGGTTAAATTCATATTGTTAACTGGTCAATTTAACTTTGTGTTATTTAAATTAACTTTTAGTATTGTTCATCATGCAAAGGCTTATGTATTGGTTTGGTTATTCGAGTGTGTCTTTGGATGATGTCTCACTGATAAGGTGTTTTTGATGGCTTCTCCTTCTTTATGTTTGAAACCTATAAATAAATATTTAAAAAAAATGAAGAGCAAGAAGAAGAGGAGGAGGAGGAGATTTGATTTATACTCCACCCTTCACTCAGAGTCTCAGAGTGGCTTATAAACTCCTTTCCCTTTGCCTCCCCACAACAGACACCCTCTGAGGTAGGTGGGGCTGAGAGAACTTCGACAGAAACTGCTCTTGAGAGAACAGCTCTGACAGAACTATGGCTTGCCCAAGGTCATCCAGCAGCTGTAAGTGGAGGAGTGGGAATCAAACCCAGTTCTCCCAGATTAGAGTCTGCACACTTAACCATTACACCAAACTGAAGAAGTGTTGGTTTTATACACCTCCCTTCACTACCCGAAGGAGTCTCAGAGTGGCCTACAATCACCTTCTCTTCCTTTCCCCACAACAGTGAGAGTGGGATAAAACATACAGCTAACAGATAATACATAAAGGGTGGGGGGAAATTTGGGATTTGCGATTTAATTTTTGTTTTGCTTTAGCTGGGCATGTCTTTAACTATTATTGTAAGCCACCTTGAACACAAGGAAAGGCAGGATATAAATGTTTTAGTAATAAATAAATAAGCAGTGCATATAGGTTCTTTATTTTTTCCCCTCCATCTGTAACTGCTTACTTAGCATTTGGTTTTTAATCAGAGACTTAATATTGCTATAGTGGACAAACAGAAAGGACTTTTCGTGTCACCCAGACATGTCTCTTAAAGTACATTTTGATTAGTCACAACATGCTCTAATTTTTTTATGTGTGTGGCCTTCTTGGTTCTGTTTTTCATTTCCTTGTTATGCTAGTGGCAATTGTTTTGAACATACCCTTAAACTCTCTGTGGCTGCTTTGAATCCCAGGCAAAAGAAAAATGCCATTCTTCACTAAAGAAAGAGCCAAAATGTTTAAAGTGAATTGTGCAACTAATTCAAATTACTGCACATTGGTGTCTCAAAATTTTTTTCTTGATTTGCATGCTTTACTCCAAACCTGGTATTTAATTTTTCACAGAACAGTTAGCAAGAATAGGTAAGATGACAGGACGGAGAACAGAATGATGCACGGTAGTCGTGCTGGTAGAACCAGCAGTGTCTCATGGGAGGGTACACATCTGGCACTCTGCACACAGCAATTTCTGTTTGGCACCATTCAATGGCTGAAGATTAAAAAGGCTGCCTTGAACCAATGGTTTAGCGACTTGAAACCAAACTAGTGAAACGCAGCAGAGATAACAGTGGAAATAATTGCTAGAATATTGTACTTCAGTCACCAAATGCCTGAATGGTATGTACTTATTGGGCTAGTGCTGGATCAGCTCTTCTTCCACTTTTCCAGTATATGTATATGCATAGTATATAAATTGGGACAGGTGGAGATTCAAAATGCCATTATAAAAGTTTTAGTTGAAGTCAGTGCTCTAATTTAAACATGTACCTGGTTTTAATTGGCGTCCTACATGGAATTCTTGTACTATTGTAAATCTTTCCCTCTCTCTGCTACGTTTGCCTTTTCCCTTTGAACTGTCCTACTTATGTAACATTTCTGCTGGTATTAATTCCACTGGACTAAAAACCGCTGAAGCTCAATTTTGTTCTGACCCCAGACTAAATATTGTGTGAAAAGATGGGATTTGCTGAATGAGTGGATTAGCCTTTTTTTTTTTTTTGCCATCTGAGACTGCTACATGAATCAAATGATTATTAAATTGGAAAAGATAAAGTCTTTGGTGGTTGAGCTAAACATATTTTTGGATAGCAGCCTGCAACATAAAATGCTTTTGGGATTCCTTTGATCTATCTGGAGTCCCTAATTTTATCATATCTATTTTTAATAACAGGGAGGGATGGGGGTTTGAGAAACAAGCCCATTGTTCCCTTGCAAATAGCCTGCTTGTGCTTGCATGCAAAGGGACTCTATATCTGTACTTTAGAAGATAAGAGTGAATAAGAGAGCCTCAGTCTGGGCAGTGGTTGGCCCTAAGGACAGCACTTGCATACCTAAGCAGCAGACACAGAGAAATGGGTATGTAACTGACTGCTTTCCTTTAATCAGCCCATTTACTGCATAGAACGTTTTGACTTTCCATTCTTTCAGTGCATTAATGATCTTTCACATATAAATTCCTAGTAGCTTAACTACAAGAATATATATGTCCAAGTGATATTGATTCCAAACACAGGTATTTCATTTAAGCAGAAGTAATTAGGACGAGAGCAGAGAAAGGATCCAGTAAATCGATGAAGAGCAAAAATGTACAATCAAAAATAGATTTATTTATTTTTTTAAAAACAGTCTTGAGATAGATGACTCTGGTTATTATCAAATTAAGCAAAGTGCATAAACAGCCATGATGGTCTGCTGACTAAACAGTAGGCAATCTTTCCACTGGCAGAAGAGAGGAAAGAAGCAATTTTTAGTGATTTCCCCCTTCCACAGTCACACTCCATTACAACGCTCATGTTGTTTCTGGGGATCCCGCAACGCATGGAGACACGATTCCAGAGGGAATAGAAGACTGCGGTGAGGGGGAGCAGTTGAGAAAGTCACCATTTACATAATGCAGCTCTGCTTGTGCTCCATAGGATCTGAGCCTAATGTTTTGATTCCACATGTTCACAGCAGCAGGTTATCTTCCCCAGAAGCCTTCATGACACCCGCAAAAGCAGTGCTGAAGTTGGGGGACCCTTATGCACAAAAGGCTACGCAGCACGAGTTCGCTGCATTGTGGAGGAGGTGTAATTGGGCAGAACAGTGGGCAGATTGCTCTGCCAACTTCCTCAGCTAATGGAACAGGGACAGGGTCATTTCACCTGACTTCTCCTGCTCCCAGCAGCCCCATGCCATTTTGTCCACTTGAACATATGAAACTGCCATAGACTGAGTCAGGCAATTGGTCTATCAAGGTCAGTCCTGTCTACTTTGGCTGGCAGCAGCTCTCCAAAGTCTCAAGAAGAGGTATTTCACATCACCTACTTTCACAACAGGTGATCCTTTTAACTGAAGATGTCAGGGATTGAACCTGGGTCTTTTTGTGCACAAGGCAGATGCTCTACCACTGAGCCACGGCCCCGATTCCTGCAATGGCTTTTTGGGGTGGTGTTGGTAACTGGAATTTCTGAGAAAAGGATAAGGATTGTAGGCCCCAGCTGTAGCATAGCATAACCCACAGAAATTGATGCCATATACATTTTTAATTTGCCACAAGACTCCTTTTTTTCATCATTTGTTATCTTTACTTTGTCATATTGGTCTTGGTGGTGGCGGCAAGTGCTGTCAAGACACAGCTGACCTACAGCAAACCCATAGGGTTTTCAAGGCAAGAGATGTTCAGAGGTGGTTTGCCATTGCCTGCCTCCATGTCATGACCCTGGTATTCCTTGGAGGTCTCTCATCCATTTACTACCTAGAACTGACCTTGCTTAGCTTCCAAGATCTGACAAGATCAGACTAACCTGGGCTATCCAGGTCAGGGCTTACTGGTATTACTATCATGATATTTGCTTTGGAACTTGCTCTACAGGGCTTTTTTCTTTACAGATGAAGCATACCCTTTTCTAAATTCTAGTTTCCTACATTCATTCTGAAAACAAATAACAGATGAACAGTATTATTTTTTCTAAATGGATTGGCTATCCTTGCGGTGAAAACAAACAGCTTTTAATTGTTTGAATCCAAGAGGTTGGCGATTGATATTTTTGAGGACATGATACCCCCCCCCCCCAGCTATTAAAAATCTGAAAATGAGATATTTTGCTTGAAAATCTGAGACATGGCCTGCCTAACAATAGTGGATAGCAAGCTAAGGCACAGATGGAGTATTCAGCATCTATGAGACTTCCCACCTCATGCATCGGAAGCAACCTCAGATTGGGCAGAGGGCTTGGAGTGGAGGAGCAGGAGAGTTTGCAGACTGCAGATTCTATTTACTAATGCTTAGTCTGTCTATAAATAATATTGTTGCAGTACTGAATGTGCTGTACTGTGGATAATTTCTTTGCTGTCTCCATCCCGAAATCTCCAACCACAACATTCTTTGGGGTGGAACATTCAGAGTAGATTCTAGAAATTTTGCTTTCCACAATTCACTTACTAGTTTCTCAATTATGGCATTTTCTCTGTCATCTTTCCCCCATTATGGCTTGCATCCTTGTCAATATCTGAAAAAGAGAAGGAGTCATTTCAGACCACTGTCTTCAGAAATTACACAAACTGTTTCCTATAAAAATAAGTGGAAGTAGAGTGTCTATGAACATAGATGAAAAGAAAATGAATGCAAATCTAAGTAATAGTCCTGTAAATGAAGAAGGAAGATAATTGGGATACTTTGATGTACAGGAAGTGCCTATGTATCCAAGTCCAAGATGCACCTAGTTGCCTATCCAGGAGCGAATCTACTTGTTCCAGCCTGCTGTTTGTCTCTCATTCTTTCTCTTCACCCTTAATTATTTCAGCATGTTCTCTCTCTCTCTCTCTCTCTCTCTGTGTGTGTGTGTATCACGAACATGGAAAAAACAGCACAGGGACAAAGGAGAGACAACGTGGGGGCTAAGCAAGAAATGAAATGTGACAAAGGGTGATGGTGCATGCAAGCCTAATTGATCAGACACTGCTTTGTTAAAGGCAGTTCAGGCCAAATGGCACAATGCGTGCAGTACACGTAGACAGTGAAATCTGGGTTAATTATGCAAAGTGAGCTTTCGCTTCTCTGGAGTACTTGGCTGTGTCAGAGTGCTCAAGAACTGGGAAGATTGCTTTGTCTGCATGTTCCAGTGCTGATAGTTGTTTCATGGGGCTTGGCTTCACTCAGGCGACCCATGTGGCTGAACATGAATCTGCAGAACTTATTTGGAACAGTTGCTGAAGGCAGTCTTGAACAAATCTCTTCACAAATAGAACCCATGCTCAAGAAATGGGAAGATTAGAATTTAAAAAGAAATGCCACTGTTGTGGTAATAGGGTTTTTCTCTCCTCTCTCAGTAAAGCCCCAAAGTGGCTGGTCTCTTGATGGTTGTAATTTGGCACACATTTTAGGGTCCTCTGCAACACAAAAAAGATGCTGAGGTGTGAAATATGCTTGTAGAGCAAGATTCCTGATTTATTTTATTGGACAGCTGAGAAATAATAAATACACAGCTTTCCTCTTACGCCAAATTAAATTAAAAACAATTTTTTTTGCAGATGGCTGCAATTTTTATGTGGTATCAGTTTTACATAGTACAATATACTCACTGACCATGTTATACGAATGTGATAAAGGTGTCATGCAGATCTCGGGATTACAAATAACTTCATCCGTTCTCCCAAATATCTCTTCCCATGAGAGATATTTGCTGGAACTGGTAAATGGCCTATTCTGTCAGCTTGTCAGCAGAATCAGAGCTCACCACTCCTTTCCTGTCTCTGCTCACAAGAAAACCAAGGGTACAATCTGCATTGGTCTTTCCCTTTGCTGTACCAACAATCCCACATTGTCTCACAAATTTCTGTCTGCATCTCGTGCCACATCCGCTGTCCTGTTGTTTCATCTCAGCATCAGCTGTCTGCATCATTTTATTGCTATTTAGTGGTGACTCTGAGGCCACTATGGCGTCTCACCACGTTATCTGGATTTGGTTTTAAGGTGGTACAGTTTCTCCTCCCCACCCTCGAGCTGCTGTGAGCAAAAAGCAGACAACTGGAGCTGAATTCTCCTCCCCCCCCCCCAATCTTTTCTAAGGAGATTTCCAAATTGTCACAAAGGAAACAAGTTAGCTGAAAATCCAGTCGTCTGCGTTTAAAAGCAGCCAGGGAACATTTTTTCTATGATCATATTTTTTTTGGGGGGTGGTGGTGGTTGGAAGCACATCCACCCCTGAACCATTTGTTATTTCCTGGGGCAGTCTCCAGGACACCCTGCCTGGCAACCACTGGGTGTTTTGTGTTTTTTACGTAGCTAGTTCCATCTTTCCTGCCCCCCCTTTGCCTGGTCACCCCTCTTTACTTTCTGCGGGGGGTGGGTGGGTTGCAACTGCTGTTCCCTCCCTGCAGTGCAGCGCAGTACAGTGCCTTGCCGGTGCCCCTGGGAGGCCACTCCCCCCCCCCCCTCACATGCTCTCCCTACATAACTTGCGTCCTGATGCAGATGGAGGAGAGCTGTGTACTGAACCAAATGGGAAGCCGGGGCCACAGCAGCATGAAACAGCTTTACATAGCAGATGCAGATTGGGCCAAGATGTTAGAGAACAGGGTGACAGACACTGAGGAGCTTAATTCCTGTTGTGTATTGATGCTGCGGTCGCCATGTGCTCCCGCAATGGCGACCGCCACGTGGACCTTCACACGTGGTCCGAACCTACCTGAGCTTCGGCCAGGTAGGATAATAGATGGTCGGATCTGGAACGGCCACCAATCCTGTGCTAGGTTTCCCCCAGGGGACCTATGATCTGCAACCATGAACTTAAGGTCCTATCAGGACATTGGGGCAGGGTCGGGGGATTATCTCTGACCAGCATAAATGTGGGCGTGAAGCCTGGGGTTTCCCATGTACCATCTTAACCCACAATAAACTGTTTTCACCATTACTGGCCTCCCGACTCCAGCACTTTTCAGTGGCGACGAGGATAGGATCCCGATGAGCGACTCATCAGCCAAACCGAGCAGTGGAGCACTGAGCACCGATCCGCAGGCACCAGGCTTTGTCAAGCCCCAGAGACCCGAAGGACTGCCGCTTGCCCTCGAGGACCTCACTCACCGCGCTGCTCCTGCTCTGGTAATTATGGCTGCCGCCATGGGACAAATCCCTCCCTTTGACCCTTCCAAACCTGAGACTTGGGACATCTGGTCCAGGCAACTCGGGTTTCTCCTGACTGTGCATGGGGTTACCGAGGCCAAGATGAAGCGGCCCTGGCTCCTGGGCCACTGTGGCGTCGAAACCATGCACCTAGCCCAGAGCCTCATCTCGCCCCGAGACCTGCTGGACGTCACTTACAACAACCTGATCAAGCAGCTCAGGGACCACTTTGTGCCAAAGCCGTCCATGCTGGCACTCCATGTCCAGTTCCTCGAGAGGACCCAACAACCGGGTGAGAGTGCTGCTGCATTCCTTGCCAACCTCCACTGAATGGCAGTCGGATGTGAGTACCGGCATGTGGAGGACCATTTACTGGGCAGTTTTGTGGCGGGGGTGTGAGAAGCCAAGCTCTGGCGGCAGCTGATCACGCTCACAGAGCCAACCCTCAAGAACGTGCTACAGATGGTGGTCACGTTCGAAACAACCCAAAAAGACAAGATGGCCACTCGGTCACACAGCACCGCAGTCTCTGAATCAGATGGATCGGAGGAAGAGGACGTCCACCAGCTGCAGCCTCGCTCCCACAAAGGTGCGTCTCGTTCTTCCAGTTCCCGTTCCTGCCACGTGGCTCCGGCCATGGCTTCCTCTCCTGTTCCCCAGCACAGACTGCCCCCACCGTGCGCAAGCTGTGGAGACCCCCACGAGAGACGTTCCTGCAGATTCTGAGATGCAACCTGCTGAGCCTGTGGACGCACGGGGCACATCGTGAAGTCCTGCTGCTCCTGAGACAACTGTTGCTCCTAAAACGTGCACTACAAGGCAGTGGACAGCATTGCGACTATACATCAACAGGTACTGAGCTTGCCCCAGTCCCTCCCTGGAAAAATTACGGTCCACGTCCAGATCGAAGGGGCCCCCTGTTCCCTTGAGCGGGATACCAGATCCTCCTATTCTATAATTTCAGCCGCAACCTTTAAGCGGCTCTGTCCCAAGGGGGGCCCCCGGCTGCGTAAGCCCACAGGACTAATTCTCCAGGATTTTCAAAAGAACCCGGTCACAATTAAGGGGCTGGGGAAGTTCAGGGTGCAGTACCGGGATTTTAACAGGCTCCTGGACCTTTTGGTGGTGGAAAAAGACCTGGTCAGCCTACTGGGATGCTCGTGGTTCAAATCCCTAAGGCTTGAAATACAGGGGGTTGACCGAATTGGATCAGCAGACTTTGAATCAGTCTGCACCGAGTTCCCCACCATTTTTGATGGCACTTTGGGCTCCTACCGGGGGCCACCCATCTCCCTAGAATTATACCCTAACATCTGCCCCATCCGCCTGGCCACACGATGGTCCCTGCTCGCAATACAGCCCAAGGTAGAAGCGGAGTTAGATAAGCTTGTGGCACAAGGGGTGCTGGAGCCAGTCTCCCCCACAAGGTGGGAAACCCCATCGTCACTCCCATGAAGGCGAATGGGGAAATCTGCATCTGTGCGAACTATAAGTGCACCTTGAATTTGGCCCTCCAAGACCACGCATACTCTGTGCCCCTGGTCAGCCATGTCTTGGCCTCCCTCACGGGAGCCAAGGTTTTTGGCCTTCCAGGGGTAAAGCCGTTTTTTGACGATGTCCTGATTGCATCTCCGGACATCGCCATCTTCCAGACCCAACTACGAGCTGTGTTGCAGCGTTTCCAGGATGCTGGCCTAAAGGTGCACAAGGACAAATGCATCTTAGGTGTGCCATCAGTGACCTTCCTGGGATTCACCATAGACGCCCAGGGCATCCACCCAACCAAAGAAAAGGTGTCGGCCATCACGGAGGCACCTCCGCCCACCTCAAAAGCAGAGCTGCAGGCATTCTTAGGCCTCCTTAATTTCTATCATGCCTTCCTCCCCCACAAAGCGGAGGTAGCAGAGCTTCTGCATCGGCTACTGGACAAGGGGGCGAAATGGGAGTGGGGACCGCGACACTCAGTGGCATTCCAGGCCGTCAAGGACTTACTGGTGTCTAACGTGGTCCGGGCCCACTTCAATGAGGCACTCGCGGTGGTCCTGGCGTGTGACACGTCTCCCTAAAGTGTGGGAGCAGTCCTCAGCCACCAGCTTCCCGACAGCCGGGAAGTGCCAGTGGCATATTATTCCAGAGCCCTGTTGGTGGTGGAAAGAAATTACGCTCAAATCGACAATGAGGTGCTGGCCATAGTTGCGGGAGTGAAAAAGTTCCATGACTACCTGTATGGTAGGTCATTCACTGTGGCCACGGACCACAAGCTGCTCCTGGGCCTCCTTGCTCCGCACCACCAAACCCCACAAATACTGTCCCCATGGGTGCTGCAGTGGTCTATTTTTCTTTCAGGGTACCAGTACTTATTGGTGCACTGCCCTGGGAAAGCGATGGGCCACGCTGACGCCCTCAGCCACCTCCTGTTGTTGTCCTGCGACCTGGACCCAGCTCCAGCATTCCACGTGGCTCTCATTGAGGATCTCCTGGACCGGCCAGTCCAGGTACAGGGTGTGGCCCACCACATGGCCTGGGATCGAGTCCTCTCGTGGGTCTCGGACTGGGTGGGGAGGGGTTGGCCTGATCACCTGGGCCCTGATTTTGCCGCCTACACCACAAGGCAGAATGAGCTGTCAACCCACAAGGGGTACCTACTATGGGGGACCAGGGTAGTTATCCCGGGGCCACTCCGCGCCAAAGTACTGGCGGCCCTACATGAGTCCCATCCTGGAAATGTCTGGATGAAGGTCCTGGCACACAGCTACGTGTGGTGGCCAGGCATGGACAAAGAGATCGAGGACCTGGTCCATCGATGTGGCAAATGTCAAGAATTGCACCCAGACCCTCCTCACGCCCTCGTTCAGCCCTGGGAGTTGACCAACAAGCCCTGGTCATGACTCCACCTGGACTTTGCAGGGCTGGTCCAGGGCCAGTTGTTTTTTCTCGTCGTCGACAGCTACAACAAGTGGCTGGAGGTAGTCCTGGTGCAGGCTACCTCGACCGAGGTGGCCATTTGAGCACTATGGCGTATCTTCATCACCCACGGGCTGCCCACCACCCTCATGATGGACAACGGGACAGCATTCACCTCCACGGGGTTCCAGCACTTCGTGGACTCCCTCTGCATTCGGCACATCCACTCAGCACCCTTCCATCCCATGACCAACGGCCAGGGGGAGTGAATGGTGAGAACCACTAAGGACGCTCTCAAATGCATGGAGCAAGGGGACTGGGAGTTCCAGCTGATGAAGTTCCTGTTTAGCCAGAGGAACACTCTGCACACTGGGACGGGTTGCCGGCCAGTGGAGCTGCTGTTGGGCCGGTGCCTCGGCTCCATGCTGGATCAGCTCCACCCCGACCGTGCCGACACAAGGTCCAAGCTCCAGCAAGCTCCCTGTGGATTCTCCCTCGAGGACCCAGTCTACGTGCGGAGCTACGCCAGAGGTCCTGCCAGGGTCCCCAGAAGGATTGTTCGTCCCACAGGTCTTCTGTCCTACGAGGTCCTAACTCAGTGGTTCTCAACCTTCCTAATGCCATGACCATTTAATACAGTTCCTCATGTTGTGGTGACCCCCAACCATAAAATTATTTTTGTTGCTACTTCATAACTGTAATTTTGCTACTGTTATGAATTTAATGTAAATATCTGATATGTGGGATGTATTTTCATTTGAACATAATTAAAGCATAGTGATTAATCACAAAAACGATACGTAATTATATATTGTGAAATATTTATTTCTAATTACAAATAAATGAAATTTTGTCTTGAAGCATGGTGTAGCATGGGTAACAGTCTCTCAGCCCCACCTACCTCACAGGGTGTCTGCTGTGGAGAGGGGAAGGGAAAGGAAAGGAGTTTGTAAGCCGCTCTGAGACTCCAAGTGAAGGATGGGATATAAATCCAATCTCTTCTCTTCTGCAGCAGCCAGATCGCTCCACAAAGTAGAATTTTTGCTCACAAGACTCTGTGGCTTAGAGGGAGCATTGCTCCCCCTCCAACCCCCCCCCCCCCCCCATCTCAAGTCATGCTGAATTCCTGGCTGAAGCAGCCGACCTAGTTCCCCCATCCGTCCCAGCCCACCCCCACTGCCTTACCTGATGTGCTTGAGAATCTGAGCAATGAGAACTGGATTCTCCCTGATGGACCAGATGGGACAGCGGGCGGGGGAAGAAGGGGTAGGTGGGCAAGCATCCTAACAGCATGGGGGGGAATCAAAGCAAGGGACTGCAGTCTCCCCCTTCCAAGCTGGCTTGTTCCGCCACCTACAGCTCTTTCTGCCCAGAAGCAAAAAGACTGGGCAGAATCCTGAAGGAAGTTTCCCTCCTCCAGCTACACAAAGTTTGGAATTCCTGCCCAAGGGGGGGGGGGCACATCACTCCAGGCTTATCTTCCACCTCCGTGCAGTTTTTGCTGATCTATACCCAAGCTGTCACTTCGCTTCCGAAAGCAAACCAAAACAAAAAAACCCACCCTTGACCGACAAAAAAAAGAAGATGACTTTAAGGACTATGTTGAAAAGGGTTCCCAAACAACCAGCCTGAATTGCACAATGCGGAACCTCCGCTGCCCTCCTTTTTGCTTGCAAAGAGCCGGGGGGGGGGGGGGAGACCAGCTTTGCAGCACTCACAGCAGCTCCTGGCAAGCCGCAGATCGAACTACAAGTGCACCAAAATTCCCCAAGGGGGGGGGGGAACAGGATGACGCTGCCAAAACAACACACACCCCAGCCACTGGCCAAGGCGAGAGTTTTTATTTTTTTATTTTTTTTTTTAAAAAGCACATACACACACAGACACATGCGTGCATTTTGAACCAAAATATGCATTGCCCGGTGCTTTAAAGTGCTCACGAGAGTGGCGTTTTTGTGCATCCTTGGCGATAGGTCCCACAGGGGGCAACACTGGCTTGCAAAATAGGTGACCCTCTCCCCCCTCCAAGCGATGCCTTGCAAAGCCATTCTGCACGGGGGGGGTGTCAGGCCATCCCGCGCTTGCAACGCCTTCGAGCAATGCTTTGCAAAGCCCCCGGGCCGTTCTGTGTGGGAGGGGGGCTCAGCTTGTGGGGGGGATTGGGCAACCCTGCCCCCTCCAAGCAACATTTTGCAGCTGCAGCTCCTCCGAGTGACGGTTTGCAAAGCCCTGGGTCGTCCAGGAGAGGAAAGACTCAGCGAGCCCTGCCCCTTCGAGCAAGGCTTTGCAACTCCTTCAAGCAAAGCCCTGGGTCAGTTGGGGAGGGAAGAGGGAGCTCAGTGAGCCCTGCCCCTTTGAGCCAGGCATGCAAAGCCCCTCGCGGAGCAGCCCGGATGCTCCAGTGCCAAAATTTTCCTGGCGGCGCAGGAGCGTGGGGAGTCCTGGCCCAGCTGCTTGCAAACTTCCAGCTTTGGAGGGGGGGGGGGGAGAGAAGCAGCCACCTTGGCTGGTAAAAAAGAGGCAGGAGCTGCAAGAGCAAGAGCAGTGGTGGCTTTGGGTTTCAGTTTGCAGCAGGAGGAAGCCAGCAAGTGAGCAGCACGGCCAGCCCCTTCGAGGCCTGCTCCGGCCCCTCAGGAGGATCAAGACTCCAGCTCCAGGTGAACAAAATTGAGGTTTTTCCGGTTGGGAGAATGGAGGTCTGACATGCTTTGCAAATGCGCAAGGCGGACAGCGGCTCTTCCTGACAGCTTGGGTGGGTTAATCCACCCGACGCAACCTCACACAGGTAGTGTGAGGACCAGCAAGCAATATAATCCAGGTTTGAGCAACCTCGGTGAAGGGAAAGTCTTGGAGGAGACTTTTCCGACACCTTGAGCACTGCAGCCGAAGAGGATTCTTGCGAGTATCTCTAAGGAGCCGAGCTGAGCTGAAAAATTCAGCATAAAACCTCCAATTCCCCTGATTCCTTAACAAAGAAGACAAAGTTTAAACGTTGGGACCACATCTGAAGCGAAGTAACAACAAAAGGTAACGGAAAAAAGTTTTTTGCCTTACCATTGCCGCGTTTTGAAAGATGAAAAACAGATCGGGTGAAGCAATAGACTGATGTTGATTGGATGAGAGCAGTTTTGAAGTGCTAAAAAACCGAATTTGAACTTAAAAAGCCAAAAAAACAAGTTGTTTAACATTCCTGCGGTTAAAAGGAGTCGGGAGGGGAAGCCAAGCATCGCGAGACAAAGAGGGAGAAGGGAACCAAGCATCGCGAGATTAAGACGTGAGGACTGAATCAGGAAGTGACGGCTAGAAGAGCAGACAAGAAGGAAAAAGGAGAAGAACCGGAAGAAGGTAAAGGGGACTCTAAATACTGCCGGACCAGAAAGGGGACTCTAAATACTGCCGGACCAGAAAGGGGACTCTAAATACTGCCGGACCAGAAAGACCATAACAGGAAGTGACGTGCAGAGAGCAGACAAGTAAAGAAAAGGAAGGGACAAAAGGAAACTACGGCAAGCCAGAAGCAAGGTAAAAAGACTATAACCTTTGACATTAACCATAGAGAAGTCGCGGCCGCCATTTTGGATTTATAAAATTTTTAAACTGCAATATCTCAAAGATTATATAACGTAGAAGGCTGAAACCAACATAATTTGACTTGGCAAGATTAGCTTGTTTGAATGCACTAATTGGTGTTTGATTTGGAAGACAAGATAAAATCGATCTTTTTAAAGAGGCAAAACGGACCGCGGACTAAGATCGAGAGCAGCCACATGGTCCTCTCCTACAATGGCAGCAAAAAAAGAAAAAGAGCTACTAGCTGTTATGGAAGCAATGGAAAAGAAAATGTTAGACGCTATAGGAGAGGTAAATGTTAAAATGAATAATATAGCGGCTCAAGCAGATAAAAATTGCATGGAATTAAAAGCAGAATTTCAAAAATTATCCACAAGAACACAAGATATAGAAACTAAAGTAAAAGAACTGGAAGAAAACACCCATAAGACAATGAGAGAGAACGAGAGGATGGAAAAGATGATGCATTATAAAGATATGCAAAACCACTTGAGATTTCGAGGGATTGAGGAAAAATTGAATGAGGATATTTTTACAAGAATGCAAGAAGCAATAGCAGATTTTTTACAAGAACAGGAAGAAGTTGTTAAAGAACACATGGATCTTGTTTATAGAGTTAATTCTACATATGCAAGAGACAAAAACATACCAAGAGACGTGGTTGTCCAATTTACAATGAAAAGAACAAAAGAACAAATCTACAGGAAGTGCTTTACTGACCCCTTTGTAATAGATGGAAAGAAAATCATAGTAATGAAAGAATTGCCTAGAGCAATACTGCAAGAAAGGAAAAAATTCAAGCGTCTGACGGATAAACTGAAGGAGAAAAAAATCAGATTTCGTTGGGAAATACCTCAAGGACTAAGTTTTTATTATGGCAACTCCAGAGTAGTGATTAAAAGCACAGAAGAAATGTATGCATTCCTGGGAGAGAATAAAGATGATTTTGGAGATATTTAAGAATATATTAAAATGGATTACAAAATACTTACATGGAATTTAAATGGACTAAATTCACCCCAAAAACGTAGAATGGTAGGTCATTGGTTGGAAAAACAAAAATGTAATATAATTTGCTTGCAAGAAGCTCATCTTAAAAACCAAGACCATAAATATTTAATAAGGAAAAAATTGGGAGAAGAATTTTATTCTTTAGCAAGCAACAAAAAAATGGTGTTGTAACATATGTCAAAAAAGATTTGGAACCCAAAGTAATATTCAAAGACAAAGATGGAAGATATTTAGCTATTGAAATTTTACTGCAAGGAGTGAAAACTTTGATTGTGAACATTTATGCTCCGAATGGAGCTAAAGAAATTTTTTTTAAAGAACTTCAAATGGAATTGGACAATGTAAACTATGATCAAATTATGATGTTAGGAGATTTCAACGGAACTGTAGATAATAAACTAGACAGGCGCTCTAAAAGAAAGGATGAGACGTTAGGGAAGCTTCCAAAAAACTTTTTTGAACTGATAAAACAAGAAAAGTTGGAAGATATTTGGAGGAAAGCTAACCCACAAGGAAAAGACTTTACCTTTTACTCTAATAGACATGACTCACATTCAAGAATTGACATGATTTGGATGACTACTAACCTAACCTTCAAGACAAGAAAAGTGGAAATTTTACCCAGAATAATCTCAGATCACAATCCGTGTTTATGGACAGCTGGGCAGATTAAAAAACAAAAGAGATGGAGAATAAACGAGGACTTATTAGATAATCAAGAAATAATTAAAAAATTACTTGAAGAAACAGACCTATACTTCCAAGTAAACATGCAGAAAGAAGTTAAAATTCAAACCGTATGGGATGCATATAAAGCAGTGATGAGAGGACTATTGATATCGTTAAATGCTAAAGATAATAAAAAGAAAAAAGAGCAATATGAAAATATTTTACAAGCCATTAAAACAAAGGAAGAAGAACTGAAGAAGAAACCAGGGAAAAAGAAACTGCAAAAGGAAATTTGGATGCTACAAGACCAAGCAAAAGCCATTTTGAACCAGGAGATGTACTGGAACTTAAAAAAACTTCAACAAAAAGCATTTGAAGGTGCAAATAAACCCGGAAAATACTTAGCATGGCAATTAAAGAAAAAACGTGAAAATAAATTTATCACTAAAGTGATAAGAGATAATATTGAGATAATAGATAACAAAGGAATAAAAAGAGAATTTTTTAAATACTACGCAAAACTTTTTAAGAAGGAAAACAAAGACAGAAGAAAGATTAAAGAATACCTGCAAACATTAAAGCTACCAAAACCAACAGAGAAAATTAAAGAACTATTTAATAATCCAGTATCATTACAAGAGATCAAAAATGCAATAAATGACTCAAAATTAGGTAAAGCACCTGGACCGGATGGATTTACAGCGAAGTTCTACAAAACGTTACAGGAGTCAGTTTCACCGGTGTTACTGCTATTGATGAACGATATAAGAGTTACTGGAGAGGTACCAGAAACCTGGAAAGATGCATCCATCTCACTGATCCCGAAAGAAAATCAGGATTTGACCAATGTTAAGAATTATAGACCGATCTCTTTACTGAATAATGATTATAAGATTTTTGCTAAGATTATAGCGGATAGACTAAAAGAGCACCTTAAAGAGACTATACAAACAGAACAAGCAGGGTTCTTACCTAATCGACAAATAAGGGACAATCTAAGAGTAGTAGTGGACGCTATAGAATACTACGACAAACATCCTGAAAAGGAAGTGGGCTTTTTCTTTTTAGATGCGGAGAAAGCGTTTGATAATTTAAACTGGGATTTTATGTTTGAAGTTTTAGAACATCTTGAGATCGGTGAATATATGCTTAACTTCATTAAAGCAATATATAAAGAACAGAAATCCTCAATAATAATTAATACTGAAAAGACAGACGATTTTAAAGTTGAAAAAGGAACAAGACAAGGATGCCTGCTTTCGCCGCTGCTATTTATTTGGATTTTAGAAGTTCTACTGTTAAATGTGAAGGAAGACAAAGATATTAAAGGCTTAACAACTAAAGGTTTTTCTTTCAAATATAGGGCCTTTGCAGATGATGTGATGTTTATAGTGGAAGACCCCTTATCCACATTACCACATTTGTTACAGAGAGTAAAAGAGTTTGGTGACTTAGCAGGATTTTATGTAAATAAAAACAAATTGAAAGTAATGTGCAAAAATATGTCAAATAAGAAACAAAACGAGTTACAAAAACTTACAGAATGTGAGGTGGTGAAAAAGACAAAATATCTGGGTGTAAACCTAACTATGAAAAATATTGATCTTTATAAAAATAATTATGAAAAATTATGGTTGCAAATTATGCAGGATATTAAAAAGTGGAATGTATTGAATTTGTCATTGCTGGGTAGAATTGCGGTGGTCAAGATGAATGTGTTACCACGATTAATGTTTTTGTTTCAAACTATTCCAATTGTGAAAGATGTAAAAACATTCAAATGTTGGCAGAAGGAGCTGTCTAAATTTGTGTGGGGAGGGAAAAAACCAAGAATTAAGATGAAAATAATGTGTGATGCCAAAGAAAGAGGAGGGTTTCAACTACCAAATCTAAGGTTATACCATGATGCAATATGTTTGACCTGGGTAGGGGCATGGACTATGTTACAAGATAGAATGTTATTGTCCCTGGAAGGTCATGATTGTAGATTTGGATGGCATGCATATTTGTATTATGGCAAAACAAAAATGGACAATATGTTTAAACATCATTATTTGAGAAGAACACTAATGGATACGTGGACAAGATATAAAAACTTTTTTTCAGAAGAGATACCCATGTGGATTGTGCCCGCAGAAGTCTTACATCCAACATCAAGATATAAAGGACAAGATTGGCTGAAGTATAGAGACTTATTAATAAGACATGGCAAGGATTTCAAACTGAAGGAGCAGCATCAGATTGATTTTGATTATGGTTGGTTAAGATATAGACAAATATATGACTTGTATAGAAGTGATAAAAAACACGGTTTCAGGGAAAAAAATAATGAAATAGAACAAGTTTGGGAGGAAGGTGGGAAAAAAATGATTTCTAAAATGTATAAAGTCTTGCTAAAATGGTTTAATGCTGATGAAATGGTAAAAGAACAAATGGTAAAATGGGCGATAAACTTTAACAAAGACATTGAAATGGAATCTTGGGAATTTTTATGGAAAAATGCTATGAGTATATCTACGTGTTATAACTTAAAAGAAAATTGTTTTAAAATGATGTATAGATGGTATATGACACCAAAAAAAATTGCAAATATTGGTCAAAATATGTCTAACAAATGTTGGAAGTGTAAAAAGAAAGAAGGGTCTTTTTATCATATGTGGTGGACTTGTGATAAAGCAAAGACTTATTGGTCAAAAATACATGCAGAAATGGAAAAAATCTTGAAATGTACATTTAAGAAGTTGCCTGAAATGTTATTGCTAGGACTTAAACTAGAAGAGATAAATGTAAAGAAAAGGACAATAATATGGTATATGATTACAACAGCAAGAATGGTGTATGCACAAAACTGGAAAAATGAAAAAATACCAGAGGTGTGGGAATGGTTAAAAAAACTGTTATATATGGCTGAAATGGATAAGTGGACTAGAAAATTGAATAATCTTTACTCAGAGACCTTTCTGGAAGACTGGAAAGATTTGAAAGAATATGTTGAAAAGTATTGGGATATGAAAAATTATATCTATACATGGTTATAATAGCATAAAGGAATAGAAATATATTATATGAATGTTTTAGTTAAAATTAGACAATGAAACTGTTTTTATTTAGAAATACATAAGAGTATAGAAAATAAGAATTGGTGTATAAGTATAAGTATTTTAA
Organism: Lepidodactylus listeri; assembly: GCA_029233225.1. Lineage (NCBI taxonomy): Eukaryota > Metazoa > Chordata > Lepidosauria > Squamata > Gekkonidae > Lepidodactylus > Lepidodactylus listeri. The sequence goes on from JARCFY010000001.1 coordinate 93,731,678, forward strand.
AGCTATATAACCGTTACCAGAAACGAAACATAGATATAAGTATTACTATTTTGAATAAAATGGAAAATGTGTTATGCTTCAGATGTGGTGGGAAACCACCAAAACAAGATAAAAATAGAATGTACAAATAGAACAAAATGTTATTTAATATGGAAAAAGGGATTTGTATAAGGTTAAATGTATTATTTTCGATGTTTTTTTTTTTGAAAAATAAAAATTTCTTTACAAAAAAAAAAGACTCCAGCTCCAGGTGTGCTGGGGAAGGGCTTTGGGCAGCGACCCCTGTGAAAGGGTCGTTCGACCCCCAAAGGGGTTGCGACCCACAGGTTGAGAACCGCTGACCTAACTGAAGATGGCATGGTGTGGTGCTGCCACATCGACCAGCTGTGATGGCGCCTACTGAGCAGCGCACCCCAAGTTCCTGTGACTCTGGCCCCCGAGAAACCGGACCAGCAACCACTCCAGGAATCCTGCCCTGAGACGGAACCCGTAGACCACCTGCCTCCCGACGAGCCAAGAGAGACAGTGACACCTGAACCACGGCTAGACCTGCTCAGAGACTCACCAGAGCAGATGCCAGCTGCCCCGCTCCCGGAACCCAGTGACGCCCCGTGCCCTGCAACTCCCCGGCACTTGGGATGCGAACGTCGCTGGCTGAACTACTTAAAGGACTATGTGTGCTGGGGTTGTCTGGACTATGGGGGGAGGGGTCTTGTGTATTGATGCTGCGGTTGCCATGTGCTCCCGCAATGGCGATCACCACGTGGACCTTCGCACGTGGTCCGAACCTACCTGAGCTTCGGCCAGGTAGGACAATAGATGGTCGGATCTGGAACGGCCCCAATCCTGTGCCTAGGTTTCCCCCAGGGGACCTATGATCTGCAACCGCAAACTTAAGGTCCTATCAGGACATTTGGGCAGGGTCGGGGATTATCTCCGACCAGCATAAGTATGGGCGTGAAGCCCGGGGTTTCCCATGTACCATCTGAATCAGCAATAAACCACTATGCTGTTTTCACTGTTACCGGCCTCCCAACTCCAGTACTTTTCAATTCTGCTTACCTTTTTTATTCCCCAGCAGGAGAAGCCTGTGTGTAGAACAGTGGTTCTCAACCTTCCTAATGTCGCGACCCTTTAATACAGTTCCTCATGTTGTGGTGACCCCCCAACCATAAAATTCTGCCAACACATACAACAATGAAGCTACTTTTTCAGATGTTTTCTCTTGCATGGCAGTTAGCACCAAACAACTTTAATACAGACTTTAGACACACATATATTTGCAAGCTAGTCCCAACAATACACAACAAACACTCAGGCTTCAGACTTACTTTTCTTCAACAGAAGATGCCATGAGAAAACGAAGGTATGTGGGGGGGGAGAGGCTGTTGCAAGTGGGGGGGGGGAGAGAGAGAGAGAGAAAGGTAGGGAAAGAGAGAGAGAGAGAGAAAGGGGGAAGAGAGAGAAAGAGAGAGAAAGGGGGAAGAAAGAAAGGGGAAGAGAGGGGGGAGAGAGAGAGAAAGGGGGGGAGAGAGAGAAAGGGGAAAGACAGAGAGAGAAAGGTGGGGTGAGAGAGAGGGGGGAAGGAAGGTAGGTAGGTAGGTGGGGGGGGGCTTTTGCCACCTTTCCTTTGCTCTGCGCTTCGGTGCGGAGCCTAGGGAAGGCAGGGGGGCAGCTTTTGCCACCTTTCCTGGGGTCTGCACTTTGGTGCGGAGCCTAGGGAAGATGGGGGGCAGCTTTTGCTGCCTTTCCTGGGGTCTGCGCTTTGGTGCAGAGCCTAGGGAAGGCGGCGGGGGGGCAGCTTTTGCCGCCTTTCCTAGGGTCTGCGCTTCGGCGCAGAGCCTAGGGAAGGCGGCGGGGGGGGGCAGCTTTTGCCGCCTTTCCTGGGCTCTGTGCTTTGGCATGGAGCCCAGGGAAGGCGACGGCAGAGCACCCTAAAGGTGGCGGTGGGGAGGGGGAAGCGGCCATTGACTTACCTGCTGGCTTCTTCCTTCTCGTGGCCCCTGCTGGAAGGGCTGCTGGAAGCAGGGGGCAGAGCTCCGGCCCCAACCAACTCCTGCTCTTTGCCCTTAAAGGGAAAGCTCCCTTTGAAGGCAAAGAGCCGGGAGGCCAGATCTCGCACTCGATTGAGCATGGGGCCCTTTCCTGCAGACGGGGAGGGGCGGGGCGGTGCCAGCCGGTGATCCCTGTGCCAGCCGGTGATCCCTGTGAAATGGTCATTCAACCCCAAAAGGGGTCCCGACCCACAGGTTGAGAACCGCTGGTGTAGAAGCAGCAACTTTATACCAGCAGAGCTGCATGAATTTGTGTTCTCTGATGTGTTCTTTTACTGCTCATACTAACCCCCCCAAACCCTCAGTGCTTGAACAGAATTATTATTATATAGGGAGGAGGATCAAAATGTAACTTTAGCCTGATCCTGTGCTTTCTCTTATTTTCTGTACAACAGCACCATGCATCACTTCACCTCAGGAAACTGCCTTGGAGGCACACAGCAGCCACTTTCCCCAGCAGTTTCTCCTTTCAGTCCCAAGCAACAGTGGTCCCAGGCGTATCAACTGTCCACTGTCACACTTAAACCTAATGACACAGAGATTCACACCTGCAAAAACTTCAGAATTCCATTTCTCCATTAGTGCTGTAAGAACACATCCTACAATTTATTTATTTATTTTTATTTTCTTGATTTATACCTCACCTTTCTCTCCAGTGAAGACCCAACGCAGCTTACATAATTTTTCTCTCCTCCATTTTTTCTTCACCAGAGCCATCCATTCCCTGGCAAAGGCAACAACTACACTAAAGAATAAACATGCCCTTACTCTAGTATACCCATTCATATTTTTGCTTTAGACTGACAATCACCATGTTAGGATCTGGTAACGTGCCATCGTTCCCAAAACAATTGATACCAAAATTAGTGTTGAATTGTAGCACTTTTGAATATGAGAATGCCAAAAGGTGTCATATTTGTGTGGAGGGCTCAGATTTTCATACAAGAGATTTCTCAGGCATCTGGCAACACTATTCTGGTTTTTGTAAAAATCAGCCAGCAAGCCATATAGAGTTGAGGAACATTAGCCTGTTCAACCTGTTATAACACAGAGACCCTTGAGGTACTCAAATGCATATTAATTGGTTCTTAGTTCATTTACAATATATTTCAGGAGTCTGCTATAATTTTATACTGAATATTTGATTTCCAGGCTCCCAGTCCCATATCCCTACTACATGATTTCTGACAATGGTTTGAGGCATAATTCTCAGCTGACCACTGACAATGACACAAGGGCATAGGCTTCAATTTATAGGTTTATTTTGAAATCAAGGGCTGTGGTGGCTCAGTGGTTAAGACGCTGAACTACAGACCAGAAGGTCAGTAGTTTAGCAGTTCGAGACCTTGTGCTGCATGACAGAGTGAGCTCCTGTCTTTGGTCCCGGCTCCTGCCAGCCTAGCAGTTTGAAAGCAAGAAATTGCCAGTAGATAAATAGGTACTGCTTTGGTGGGAAGTTAACAGCGTTCCATGTGCCTCTGTGTCTAGTCATGCTGTCCACATGTCTACAGAGATGTCTTTGGACAGCACTGGCTCTTCAGCTTAGAAACGGAGATGAGCACCGCACCCCTAGAGTTGGATTTTACTGGCTTTTGAGCAAGGGAAACCTTTACCTTTACCTTTGAAATCAAGGTCAGATTAGAGAAAATAAAATAACAGTTGGCTTAAAACAGAACATGATTGCTTTTTAGCTAAGCTTCAGATGGTTTGGTCCATGCACAGCTCATTCGCAATCACACTGTGCTCACTGGTGCTATGTACACCTACAATTTCCACAAAACAGTGTGACCAAGGGACAAACAACATACATAGATTGCAGTTATGTATTTGGAAGCCTACTTGGAGGGGGGAGCATTTTGTTGGGGCATGATTTTTAGTGGAAAAACAGCTGCTGATAATTGCCCCATGAAGCTTTTTGGGGGGAAATTAGGCCTTTGTTACATAAATATACATGTAATGATAGTTTGCCCCTAAGTGATAAACGTGTGTGTAAACATATTTGAGTGTGTAAACATATTTGAGCCCAGGAATGCTGGGAAATGGAGGGCTAGAATCAGGGATCTTAGGAACTGAGGTTGGGAAGGTCCTGGCATTTTGTCCTTATGTTTTTTCCTCACCGGGTGATTTTGTGCCTGCTACTCTTTAGCCTCCAAGTGTCATGAGTCCTGCTGAGGATGCGGCACCAGCTCCAGCTGAGCCCACGCTCCCAGCTTCAGCAGAGCCCACACCTCACCCTGATGAAAACTCGGAGCTCACCAGCATATCCCTACCACCTGTCCCAGCAACAGCGGCGGAGGAACAATGCCTGACAGGCAGCCCCCTGACTCACCTCCTCCAATGGTGCATTTGCTGAACCAGCTCAGGCAAGACTTAGCATCCCGGTGGAGGGAAGTGTGCCTGCGCAGCATGCAGTCCCTCAGCCCTGAGTTCTAACAGAAGCCGGGACACACATGCTGAGCACTAATTAACGCTGGAAATTGCTACAGGATCATAAGGATAGAGGAGGTATAGGGATACCAAACTGGGAACTCTATGGTAAAGCTGCTGCACTGGTTTGGATAAGGGAGTGGTTGGCATTAAATAACTGGAGAGTCTTAGCCTTAGAAGGACATGATCTATACATGGGTTGGCATGCATGTGTTTGGTACGGGAAACATAAAATTCACTCTAACTTCAATGTGCATAAGTTGAGAGCGGCATTGATGAGTTTGTGGTTGGAGGTGAAGGACAGATATTATCTAAAAATTCCGGGTTGGGTTTCCCCATTAGAAACCTTTATTAAACCTATGCTTGTCAACCCTAACAATGTGGTGAGTTATAATAAATTATTAGATAATAAGGGAAATATTAAAAGAGAATCACAATTAAAAGAAGAGTTGGGGTTGCGGTTGACCTGGTGGGAAACTGTGCAATTCCAATCTAGATACCAAAAAGATGTAAAAACAGGCTTTAGTAGTAAAACTAATGAATTAGACGAGATTTGGCTGAAGAGTAATGATAAAATAATTAATAAGTTATATAAATACCTCTTAAATCAAGATATGCAGGATGAGGTAATAAAGCCGACAATGATCTACTGGATGAGGGACTTAGGTGATAATATTGACATAGATAGGTGGGCTAGGATTTGGAGATCAATTAAATTCTTGAAGATAGTGAACTATAAAGAGAATATATATAAGATGTTCTATCGCTGGCACTGGCCACCGGAGAAGCTACATAAGTGTTATAAGAGCGTGTCTGATAAATGCTGGGCCTGTGGGAATGGTTGTGGAACGTATCTGCATATGTGGTGAATGTGTAGGAAGTTATTATTTATTTATTTATTCAGTTTATACCCCGCCCTCCCCGCGAACGGGCTCAGGGCGGCTTACATGGGCACAAAGGCCAAAAATAATACATTAAAATGTTATTGGTTAAAAGGTTATTGGCTAATGGTTAAAAACATGGTGAGTGAGATTATGGAAATAGATGTACCCTTAGAACCTGCTATATTTCTTTTGAATTTGATACCGGACGGATTAACTAGAGAAAACGAACGATTGTTGTCATATATAATAACAGCAGCACGCATATTACGGGCCAAATTATGGAAATTAACGAACATGCCAAGACAAGAAGAAATAACTAACACACTGTTGAACTGGGTGGAGATGGACAAGTTAGGTTATCTCTTGAACCCACAAGCGAAGCTGGATACGGCGGAGGTCTGGTCTAAATTATATGACTGGTTAGATTAAATGTATGGCTCAATGTGTATACACAAATGTTTGGAGGTGGTGTTAAGATTATGTAAAAATTAATAAAATATTATTTTTAAAAAAACAAACCCTGGCACCTGAGGGGTATTTAGCTTCCCCTCCTGATGCTGGTTCCTTGTGACAGCAACTAGTCAGTTTGACGATTCTCTGAACCTCCCTCGCCAGTGCTCCTGATTTGTGCTTTGAACTTTTGGCTCCTTGACTCTGGCTTCCAATGACTACACTCTCGGTTTGTACTTGGGACTCTGTTCTTTTGGCTCCTGCTTGCTACCCCTTGATTCTGACCTCAGACTGGACTTGGACTTTCACTTTCTCTTGCCCTGTCTGCACCCAGCCCATGACACCAAGCCCCTAGCTCACCTTCCAAATCTAGTTGCCTATGCCCCCAGCTTGTTCTCGATGTTAGCAATAGGGCCCATATTAGTGTTGTCTATTCATAATGGACTGTTCAAAGAATGTTTGGGAGAATCCTGGGTGGTCCATTATCATAAGCAATGGTTGTAGCAACTCCCAGGCCTCATTAGGTCGGATCAATCTGAAGCCAATAGGAGGAAACCAGATCATGAAATGACCCATTTGGTGCCAAAACTACATTAAATTATCCTTACAAGATAATTACTCAGTCTTTTCTTAAACAATTTAATGAAAGAAGCTACAGTTGCCCAAGGCAATATTTTCCAATGCCCACTTGCTTTACAGTTTTTCCTGCTATTTAAGCTAAATGTATCTTCTTACAACTTAAATATCTCACCATTTATTCTACCTCCAAGGCAGGAGAAAACTATTCTTTATTTTCAAAATTGTAGTATTTACATACCGCCCTCTTGCATGCATTACTTTTCCTGGGTCAAATTGGCATTTATTTATTTGATTTATACCCTGCCCTCCCTGCCAAGGCATAAGGTGAAGTACACTGTGTTGGGGAAATGTGGGGTGCAGGAACCTTTTCATGCACCGTCATTCCCATTGTGTTCTATTTTGGGGAGGGAGAGATGCTGGCTTCCCCGTTTCAGCAAAGAAGAGAGAGGCAGTTGTTCTAAATCAAGACAAAGATTGATTTCCCATGAGGCGCTTCTCTGGTGTTGTTCTTCCCTTTGCCCCGATTGTGTGCTTGAATGTCCCACTATTTGCCCCAGATCACATTTTGACCCGCGGCTTTGCTCAAATTCCCCCGCAGCTTCAGTGATCCTCAAAAAACAGGATCACTGAAGCGGTGGGGGAATTTGGGTGAAGCTGTGGGTCAAAATGCGGCACGGGGCAAATAGTGGGAAATTCAAGACCCATAACTGTGGGTAATTGATCAGAACAACTAGGAACAAGAGTAAAATCAGACATTATGTACCCTCTTTCACCCATTGAAGCTAATGTAACTGTTAATCAAGTCTGTGATGAACATTTGACATACATCTGACATATTCAACAAAGTCAGCCCCTTTCTTTTGGGAAAGTCAAGGAAAGCTGGTTTAAGCTAGGGTGACTCAGAGAATCGAGGAAGCTAGTTTCTGATACTCTTATCTATTTAGAATTTGATAGTTGATAGTGAATTCTGACTTCTGCAAAGGATAAACATTCCCAGAAAGCAAAAGTCATGTAAGGCAAAGTTATGTACAATGATATCCTGAAGGCCACACAAGCACATAGCAGCAGCCTGAAGCCTCCTGGGAAACAGAACCAAAGTTTCAACAATAGAAACTAATTACTACAGAAATTAAAGTATCATAGGTGTATCAGAGGTTTTGCAGTTTTAGCAGAGAACTGAGACTCAATCCAGCCCTAATTCCACAACACACTGCAACACATGGACAGGCATAAATGGACAGACATACTGCTTCCAGGGTTTAGACCAGCCCACGGACATGGCTAGGGGGGGACCCCAATGGTTCCCAGCCCCCCCAAATTTCTGGGGAGCCCCTTCCTAAATCCCACATAGCTTTGCCTCCATAGATAGGGACAATGGCTTGTGATTTCACTGGCTCCTCCCTATGATGTCACTGGGCCTCAGTTCTTTTAAGGACCTAGCATAGCATCGCCTCTGGCCCAGCCCCAGCCCGCCCCCAAATTGGAAAGTCTATGTCCTTGCTATCTACTCAGACTTGCAGTGGCTCTCCAGGGTTTCTTTCACATCACCTCTTATCCAGTCCATTTTAAACTGTAGATTATCAAGACTGAACGTGGGAGCTTCTGCATGCCTAGCACTGAGCTACAGCTCCTTGCCCTTTGCTGAATATGCCCTGTAAGCCATGCTCCATACAAAGCCGTATGTAGCCACAGGACATGTGTGTGTTGGTTGGCAGAATGAAGGGCAAGGGACCAAGAGTTGGGCCACCCCAGCTCTGGAGTTAGAGGCGGAGAGGGACAGGAGACAGCCAAACCCTGGGGATGAGTCACAGACCCCACAAAAACTGGTTGGACAGGTGTGGCGAGGGACCAGTGCTGTGGGATGAGGCCGGCCGGCCAGTGTAGCTACTATTAGGGGAGATGGCATTCCCTTACAGCAATGCCAGGTGTGGGATCAGTAAAGATCAGGGGTTTGTTGGGGCCAGAGTGACAGACAAATTATATTGTCAGACAAATTATGAGTTCATAAGAAAAGCAATCTCTGATCTGATTCAGCCTGCTGCCGAATTGCCGCCGAAATTCGTCGGCAACTTTAAAAGCGACTGGAGGGGAGGAAGTTGAGGGAGAGGCTCCAAACTTGCAGGGTAGCTGCTGGGACCTCTCCCCCAAATACCCATCAAGTTTCAAGAAGATTGGACCAGGGGGTCCAATTCTACAGGCCCCCAAACAGGTTGCCCCCATTCCCTCCATTGTTCTCTATGGTAGAAAAAAAGGTAACATTTTTTTCCATTTTTCCCATGTTTGGGGGCCCATAGAATTGGACCCCATGGTCCAATCTTCTTGAAACTTGGCGGGTATTTCAAGGAGAGGCCCAAGCAGCTACCCTGCAAGGTTGGAGCCTCTCCCTCAAACCCTCTTTCCTCCAGCCCCTCATATACCCTATGAGTTTTTGCCATTGATTTCAATGGCCCATAGGGTATAATGGCACTGAAAATGACATTCCCTTTCTGACATACTTCCAGTGATGTCAAGGGACGTGGCATATGCTAATAAATTATGCTAATGAGTTATGCTAATGAGCTCCTGCAGCTCTTTTTCTACGAAAGGACCCCTGGTAAAGATGATGTGCTCTCCAACACCAGGGGCAGGTCTAGATGTCAGGGAGGTCCTTAAAGGAGGAAGTGAGGAGAAGCTTGAGGTGGAAGAAGGAAGGGCAGGAAAGGGAGTGAGGAAATCCCCTCTCCAGGGCTCATGGTGGATCCTTCTGTATTTGACTGAGGTATGAGAAAAAAGTTTGAAGTCTGAGCTATTTGTGTCCAGGGTATTTTGTGCAGGAAGGATAGACTACCACCCAACCTGAAGTATATTGTATAGTTATAGGGTTCTTGGGGGCCAGCAAGCCCACTTACACCATCTTTCTAGTATTTTTTAAATTATTATAGTAACTGTACAATATAATTATAAGGTGCCTCAAGCATCAATTGACTGAAAGGGGATATATATATATATATATATATATATATATATATATATACACCTAATAACTGATATCTGTGGGAGTTACACTGATACCTCAGGAAGCAAAATTCATGGTGCTCAGACTGTAATTTGAGAACCCATAGAAATGCTATTGTTGTCTAGTGAGTTATCAATCCATTTTGTGTTTTCCTCCAGACAGCACAGAGTTCCTTATATTGTCAGAAGACATTATGTGCTCCTTTATCTCAGTCTAGAGTAAAAATGTCACAGCATCGTATTGTAAACTGAACTTTAAAACTCCCTTGGTTCTTTCCTCTGTAAGTCACATATTCAGACAAATTATGAGTTCATAAGAAAAGCAATGTATAATCAAAACTACATGTTGGATGATAATCTCATATTGTTAGAGTTGCCTTACAGAATTAATACTTTGAACTCACTTAGAGGTAGAAGCCAATCTTTAATTAGATATGAGTATGAAGTTTTATGATTAGGGACTCTAAGGATCTGAATAAGCAAAATAATATGTTTTGCTTTAGCTTGTAGAAAACTTTGCAAGATTTGGGGGGTGGAATGGCTCCCATATGACAAATATGGGGTAGACCCGTGGACTTAGAAGGGTGAAACACTGCTTAGGATTGCAGTGGTTGCTTCCCGTGGGTTCCTCTGATAATGCCTTACAGGGCAAATGTTTTTTCATCGAATGTGGCAAAATATAATGATGGAAGCAAATGGAGTTGTTATGGCTCTGACTCTGAAGGGGGAAAAAACCTCAAAATTATAGCTGTTCAGGAACATGTTTTGTTAAAGGTAAGCATGTGTTCTGCTCCTATTAAAGGCAACGGAACAGTAAGTGCATGCTTTGTGTATATTCTCAGCATGTTCTGTCTACCCTCCCATTCCACTTGTGCTTTTCAGCTTTCAGGAACTTGCAGGATGGTTTTTATGTGCTTCCAGTTGTAAAGCTCCAAAGTGCATATAATGTATAGAAATAAATAAAATAATAATAATACTTGCATAGTTGGTATAAACAATCTACCGCATTTGTCAGGTGCCAGGGATTTGGATTTCAAAATTCCCACAGATTTCCCATAATCTGCCCTCTCATTTGCTCTTTTAGAGACTGGAAGATCAGCGGGGGGGGGGGGGGATAAATTTAGGTCTGGGGAGGTAAGCTACTAGCACACATACTCTGTGAGGGAGGGGCATTTTTTAAAAAAAGCTTTGGCAGTCTGGCAGAATTTTTATAGGTTACTTGCTAGGGATCATAAACATGAAGCCAGCCTTGCTTCCATATGAAGTGAAATAGATTTGTATTTATTAATTCATGATTTATCTTAACATAAGAAAAACCCTGTTGAACCAGACCAGTGATCCATCTAGTCCAACATCCTGTCACACAAGGTGGCCAACCAGTTTCTCTGGAGGTCCAACAACAGGGCATATAGAGTGATGTTCACTCCTGGCACTTGGATTCAGAGGCTGACTGCCTCTGAACGTGGAGGCTCCCTTTAATTACCATGACTAGTAGCCACTGATAGGCTTATCCTCCATGAATCTGTTTAATCTCTTCTCAAAGCTGTCTGTTGTCATCACTATATCCTCTACTCTAAATATAATGGGACCACAGAGATACTGAGTACAATAACAACAAAATACACCCTGGAGAGTACAAATTACTCAAAATCAGATTAACATTCAAGTGCTACTTAAAGGCACAGGTCTCAAATACAATTAATGAAAAAATCATGCATAGAGATTGGAATGTAAATCCTTTAGTGTGATCCACATATACTTATTACTTGTTAAAGCACTAAGGCTTTGAAACAAATACACAAGTGCAAGTGTACACAAAGAAACCGTCCTAGAGCTTCCTAATTTCCAAGCTTTCATGTCTGCAGAGAGGCTAAGAAAACTGGCTACGTCTCTTGTCGGCCGCGAAAGTTTCTATTCTTCTTCTTCAGAGCCAATGTATTCTTCTAGAACTAATACAAATAACAAAACAAGCTAAGCATATTCCCCCTCATCCAATTGGTCCCAGGGGGTTGGGCAGGGCTGTCACCAGTATGCTGATGACACCCAGTTCTCTCTGTTGCTGGACAGCTGCCTGGACTCTGCCCCAGAGAATTTGGACAGAGTACTGGAGGCTGTGGCTGGGTGGTTTCAGCAGAGTTGGTTGAAGCTCAGTCCAGCAAAGATGGAGGTCCTGTACCCAAACCGAGGGGGAGTTGAGTTGGAAATCAGGTTCCCCACCCCAGACGGTGTGCCAGTTGTACCAGCCTAAAAGGTGAGGAGCCATGGGGTAATCCTGGATGCCTCACTTTCTATGGAGGCCCAGGTCTCCACAGTTGCTAGGTCTGCCTTTTGTCATCTTCAGCAGATCAGGCATCTGGTTCCCTATCTCTCCCCCCAGGACTTGGGTACAGTGACCCATGCAATAGTCACTTTCAGGCTTGATAACTTACTTTACGCGGGCTTACCCCAAGGCTGATCCAGAAACTCCAGCTAGTGCAAAATGCAGCACTGCACCTGCTGACTGCGATGTCTGTGCAGGCATGCATTCAGCCGGTGCTATGCCAATTGCACTGGCTACCGACTGAGTACCAGATCCATTTCAAGGTGTTGGTATTGACCTTTAAAACCTTCTGTGGCCTGGGACCAACGTATCTGAGGGACCACCTCTCTCCATATGTGTCCCAGAGAGCCTTATGCTTGGCAGACCAGCATTTGCTTGGTGTCCCCGACCCAAAGGGCATCCACAGCCCTGGTCCCAGCCTGGTGGAACACACTCCCATCTGAGATCAGGGCCCTGTGGGACCTACTACAGTTTTGCAGAGCCTTTAAAATGGAGCTGTTCCACCAGGCCTTTGTGTGAGGTGCCGGGCGTCAACTATTCAGCCTCCCTTGCTGAAGCTCTCCATCTTTATATGGCCCAAACTAAGAAAATCTACAGTTTCTTGGCTACGACCAAGCTTTTCTAGTCATGTGAGACCATCACTCTTCTGTATTTATAGTGCTACCTGTTTTAAATTATATGTTTTTGTTTGTTTTAACTAATTAATTATTATGATTTTTTAATTATTGTAAAATTGTTGTTGTAATCTGCCCTGAGCCCACTTGCGGGGAGGGCAGCATATAAGTCAAATAAACAAACAAACAAATACATTGAAGACTCATCCAGCATCTTCACAGGAAGAGTTCCTCCTTTTTAAGTATTAAGCAGGAGGCGATGAATTCAAACAAACAGGCTTTTATTCAGTGACACTGTTCAGTTCAAAAGACAGCTCTATGAGAGCAGCACTTTCATTTATACTGTTCCAGCACATAACTTTCAACAATGTAACTATATACAAGCAATACTATTGGACCCAAGCAGGGCTCAGTGATTGGGTATCTAGATTGGCTTCAGGACCAATGAGAGGCTTTATTAATCAAGAACAATGGGAGTCTTTATTAATCAGAGCCCTTTTCAAGCTATTACTGCTTCATATTCTAAACAAACACAACACTCCTGTTGCAAGAAGACCTTCTTGATCTCTGGGACTCTGTTCCAGGCTTAGCCTCAGGAAAAACGCACAGTGCTGTCTGTGCCTTCTACAAAGTGGATTGTGGGTAGGACTCAGCTCTGGGACAATAGTTAGTGAACCAGTATTGATACCTTTGGGAATGGTTTCTGCGGTTGCTTTTTGTTGTATTTTTAAAAAACTGAATTTATATTTTGAGTTTTTGAACATTGCTCTAGACCTTGAACCTGGCCCATGGGACTCCAGGGTTTACAAAAGAATATATCATGAAAGGAAACACATGTAACAGAAATAACTTGGAAACTGCATGGTTTCATAAGCAAGATATTTAATCCTGGTGTGATGGAAATTGAGGCGAAAAATTTGGCTGAATGCTGGTCTGATGGTAAAGAGCTCTTTACGCATGCAGAGGAAAGCTAGGTGCCCAGAAAGCAAGTTCCTTCATTTTCCCTATATTGATAACAGCTTTACCAAAGGGAAAAAAGTCCACAAATATTTCTACCCTCCTACTTAACATTTTTTCTGAATCCACTTGCCAGCACACATCTATGCAATTTGTTGCACATTAGTATCATTACCGAGTAGAAGAATCCAAACTCTGGTCCTATTTGCTAAAGACAGAAACAGAGACAGCGGAGTTACTCCAACCTGGTTTAAGTCTGAAGGCTATATGGTGGAGCAAAAACAAAATTTTAGAAGGTGGGGAAAAACCAGACTCACTTTTAGATCAGGGGAAAACCAGACTCACTTTTTTTTTTTAAGTAAGCCAATTAGTGAACATGTTTGCTGGATAATATTACCCTTGATAATAGATCAGCAGTCTTTTGCAAGGATGCAAATAGCAACTCGTGCTCGATTTCTGAGCATGTAATAACCAAAGCAGAGCTTCAAGAGACTGTAGAAAAAGAGGTCACTGATGTGTAGGAATCTGACTTTACAGCATCAGCAGAAACTGACATAGTTCAGGTGGGATATACTTAGGCTCTCAAATACTGTTTTTCTTCATAGGTGATCAAGAGATGATAATTGATGTAAAGCAGTCATATGCAAGGCTGCTTTCTGAATCATCATATTCTTGACATTTCTTTTAAAAGACAGAAACGTTAGAGTGCCAAATGTAGTGCAGATATTTTGAGCATGGAGCAAAGGATGCTGCATAAAAGGGAGAGTAGCTCAGTGGCAAGTTAATACTTTCTTGAGAGGGGATTATGAATTATGACTATGAGTTACTGTAGCTCTTTGGTGTTAGTTTGGCAGTTCAGTAACATGTTCACCAGTGTATAATCTTTAACAAATCTGATTTTGGAGTTGTGTGGTGGTTAGAGTGTCAGATGAAGGTCTGGGAAATCCAGGTTCAAATCCCCACTCTGTCATGAAAGCTTGTTGGGTGACCTTGGGCCCATTACTTTCTACGGCTGAGGACAGACTGAAGATCTGCCCTGGATCAGTCGCGGGGCCAAAAGCCCCGCGGGAAAAGCATCCCGGTGCGGCCCGTTCGCACTGGCTGCGATGTCCCAGGGAGGAGGCGGGGAGGAGGCATGCGGCTGTGGGTCCGTCCGCACTTCCGCCCCCGCTTCCGGCGCGCTGCCGACGCATCCACACTGCCAGGAAGCGGCAGGGATGCGTGGCCGGAGAGCCGGAGACCTGTTTAAAGTGGTCTCCGGCTGAAGCGGCAGGACGGCGCCTCGCGGACGGGTGAGTCCATGCTGACGACGGGGGACAGATGCGGCAATCTGAACGCCCCCTCTGCCTCCGCTTTAGAAGCGGAGGCAGAGCGGGGAAGATTGCCAGTCTGTCCTCGGCCTACATAAGAACAGCCCTACAGGATCAGACCAGTGGTTCATCTAGTCTCAATACCTGTCTTTGCTGGACCCCACTGCTCACTTCCCTTCATTGTGAGAAATGTCCATTTATTTCTACTCTCTGCTTCTGGTTGCTTAACCAATATTTAATCCATAAATGGAACTGTCTCTTTATATCATGATTGCTAAGGTTACGCATGAGTCTTGTGAGGAACCTTGTCAAAAGCCTTTTGGAAATCCAAGGATAAGAATCACCTCTATCCACATGCTTGTTAATCTGCTTGAAGATCTTTAAAAGGTTTGTGAGGCAGGACTTCCCTTTGCAGAAGCCATACAAAGTTTCCCTCAGCAGGCTTTATTCCTCTCTGTTCTTAATAATTCTATCTTTAATTACAGTTTCTAGTTCTACTAATTTACTTATAAATAGTGGATTCCATGGATGAACAGACCCCAAGTCTAGTGATCAGCTCTACTTTATTAGTGATTTCAGCAAGGAGCAGAAAGACCAAAGATCCCAGGCAAGAGCCTGGTTTTTAAGCATGCACAAACCACACCCCGAACACACCCCACTCCCAACGATAGGCTATTTACATAACATTGTTTCTCTCTTGGTCCATTCTAGGATCCTAGCCAACTATTGTTTGTGGATGCAAGCTCAACCTGACCCCAGAGCTAGTATAGGGTTGACTCATCCTTAGATTTACCTAGAACAGAGATTAGGCTAAATGGCCTGTTGTTCTCATGCCTTCTGGACTTATTTTTACAAATCCATGTGACATTTGCCACATTCCTATACCCTGGAGAGGAGGCTGATTTTAGTGACAAGTTACAAATTACTCAGATTAACCTACCTAAGACTAACCTACCTCAAAGGACTGTTGTGAGAATAAAATGGAGAATAATGGAAGCCACTTTGGCTCTTCACTGGGGAGAATGGTGGGATATAAATGAAGTAACTAAATAAAATAAAAATGAAATTGGTTCTGAAAACTCAAACACTGTTAAAAAATAAAATAAATCGCTGTGAGGCAAAGCACCCTAATTTCCCTCAAGGGTTAACACGATTATTAGAGGACCTAATCCAGCTCGCAGGTGTTCATGGTTTGGGCCTTCCTACAGATACCTTTTTCAAGGCCAGATGCAAGAATGTGGTAATTGGTTAATTGTGAGAACTTGTACTCAGTTGTATAACCAGATGGGAGGGGGGATTTAGGAGCCAATGTTAACATTTTCTGGAGTGCTCAATCAAGAGAGATTCCTGATTGGATCTGAGAGATCACCTGATGCCAGAGGGCAAAAGCCATGCTAACTTTATACTCATGCCATGCTAATATACTTTGATATGTTATGCAACGTATAGAATGTTTTTATAATACTGCTTGGATTTCATGGGGCATCTAATATCAGGTATGCAGTGTATCAGATAGAACAGTTAGCTTCTTTATCTTTTCTGTTGCTAAGCTACAGAGACTGTACTGCATAGTGAATCTTTTAAAATCCTTTAATAAACCTTTATATACTTTTAAAGGTCTGCTTAATTTGTGTGCACTTAACCATGAGAACCCACTGAGCTGGGTATTATTCAAAGAAGCAAGGAGCAATAACCCAGAGGGACCCAGGCTTGGGTTCTTGACAATCACCACATTTGATAGCCATGGTTTCCTGCAGTTTCTATTAATCTCAAGGTGAACTTCCTGGTGGTTGGTATTCTTATGTGGTCCTCTAAAACAGTGGCTTGAATCCAACCGAGCATTTCATGAGTGTAAGGATTTCCGCCCACAGAGCATGATTTCCTCAGCTCTTCTTTCTTTCTACTGCTGCCCAATACCATTCCAAATGCTGCCTGTAGGTTTAGGGGTTCCTTTGGGGCAGGAGTGGGAGGCAGGGAAATTCTGTGTATTCTGATCTACATTTGTGTAGACCATTTGCTGGAATATTTGAAAAATTGTCCAGAAGTAGAAGTGTTAAAGAGTGAACCAACATCAGAAGCAGATTCCACAAAAAAGCTGCTTGACTGTACACATTCTTAGTCTGATTCAGCATGGGCAAAGGCCATTTACTATACAGAATTCTTAAGTAACTTGTATTTATTTTAAAAGTCCTTGCTGATGTTTAAAATTATCAATATATATATATATTTTAAAAAGAGATTATATTGAGCTACATGTATAATGAGGCATTTTGTAAAAGTAATCCCCTTAGGAAAAATCTGATCTAGTATAGTTGCTCAACCGCAGCAAAATGCATTACCAGAAATAACTTGCCAGGTGTGTATGGATCTGTGCATAAAGTTCCAGGTAAACAGATTAAGGAAACCCTGTTGTGATTTCTGATGTAGCTAATATGCATGTAATCATTTTTAAAGGTAGTGCTGGATTTTTTCTTTTTACATACTGCTACATGGCTCAATACATTTGAATATCCTACTAATAAAATGTGCCCAAAGTATCATAATAAAAGAATCAGGGGAGGGGAGCTGTGTGATTCTAGTGCTAACTTCTCATTGTTCAGTTTATTTATTTGTCTACAGTGCAAACAATTGCAAGCTCATCTAAAGCTGCAATTCATTGTCGTTTCTGACTATTCTTAATGAGCCCTAATTTCCATAAATGCTGCTATTACACAGGCCCTAGTGAATTCTGTGGGGTTTGGGTTTCTGTTGCTATACACCTATAGAATTTGAATATCCTATTTTCATTTTGTTAAAGTATACATTCAAAGAGGGAACAAAGTTTTCACAAGTATTGCAATAACTCAGCTCTCTTATGATGAGAGACAGTCTGAACCATGCTTTTTCTTTGTAATGAGAGCTAAATTGTTAGTGACACAAAGCCTCATCCTAAGACCCCGGTGCTGGTGCACTGCTGATGTATTGCTGCTTGTAAGTATCCCATGCTTGCTCAACAGAGAGGAGACTTGTGGAGAAAAGCAACCCACTCCATAGTACTTGAAGCCTGAAACATGAAGTTGACAAGGGATACTGTGGGTGTCTTTCAATTCCAGTCATGTATAGGATGTAGCTACAAATGCATATATCAGACTGAGTAACCTGAGGGAAATTGATTACAAGTTGGTACTCCTAATGTGTCTTTTCAGTATATACATATATATTCAAACTCAGTTTTTAGACGTGAGAAAGTACAAGTTGTATTTGAACCATTTTTCACTCCAAAGACTAGACTAATTTAGAATTATCTAGTAACAGTGTCAGGAAATTATCCGCTTCAAAATGATAAAGGACTGAATTAAGTGCTTGTTTTATTCCTTTATTCCCCCCCAATCTTGCCTTTATTTACTTCAAAGTGAGGAAAATGTCAAAACAAGCAATATTGTTTAGTTATTGCAGATATGTGAATCTTTTAAATGAGAAAATATATGATGTCTTTGAGGACTTGGCCATGCATACATAAAAGCTGCTGCCAAATTGGTGGTTAGCTGTGCCCCCATATATGGCAAATCTCACTGTGTCCAAGAGGATGTTGCTTTTTTGGAGTGCTTTTTTTACATTATTTTTTATTTTTAGGACAAACAGATAATATAAAAGAAAATACAAAAGGTAAATAGTAATTATATAACACAGGGGAAAAATAGAAAATGTTTTCTCCCCAACACCCCCTTCATTATATAATAAAAATAACTTTTGTTAGGATACATTTATGTTCAACCTTTAACAGGTGGACCTTTGGTGCAAAGAAGAGGAGGAGGCCCAGGGTTCTACAGGAGCCCTGAGAAATGGACAGCCAGCCAGGCTTGAACCATTTTAACTCTAAAGCCTAGAATGAGGAGTCATCTGCAGCTGAGATTCCTTGGGTGGTTGGAGCAGCCACTAAGAATGTTGCCACACGTAATGAATTCCCCCTGGATAATAATCAGGACATTTGTATTGCTTATTTTAATCTGTGACCTGTTGTTGGGAAAGGATAGGCTAGAACAGCCAGTTATAAGAATTATTTTATTTTTTCTAGTCTTGTTAGGCCCTTAAGACACTTGTATTAACTGAACCTATTGTAACTTTATTAATAAAGGGCTGTAAGGATGGAGGGAGCAGAATAGTTAGAGACTGTAGAGACTACTATTGGGTATTGTTTGTTAATTAGTGTTAGTGTTTTGTTTTTGGTTATGATTAGTGGGTTAGTGGGTGTTTAGGTGTGGTGCGGGGTGGGTGGTGGTGGATGAAATTGACTGTGGGAGGCCATCATGGAGTCAGGAATCCCAGTAATTTGGGGACACGGGAGGTATGATAATGGGACAAAGTATTATAAAGGAAGGAGATGGAGATATGGCTATACTCAGTCCCCTTCCAACCTTCATCCCATCCTGAGATGTGTTGGTAGGGGGGCTAGGAAAACATATCTATCTCCTGCACTGATGTTGTGCAGTGCAGGTCCATTAATAATAAGACCTCAACTCTGCAAACTTATTTTGCTGCACAGAAAGTGGACCTGGCATGTATGACCGAGACCTGGGGGAGGAAGGGCAAGATGGTTGTCCTGAAAAAGCTGTCCCCCCACCCCCGGTTTCTTGGTCCTCCATCAGTTCTGGACAAAAGGGCCGGGGGTATCAATACTCATCCAGTGGCAATATGCATCCAGGTGGTTTTCTCCTTCAGGCCACTCGCCACACCAAAGATCACTGGCATTGATTGTGTAGGTCTGGCATGGGACGCCGAAGAGAGTTTGGCTACCTGGCTGGTGTACTGACCACCTAGTGCACCAGCAGATATCCTGTTTTACCTGATGGAGGTGGTAGCAGGCTGGGCATTGGAGTTTCCCAGATTTTTAGTTCAGGGGGCATAAATGTCCATGCCCATGAAGCTGCCTCCTCACAAACTACATACTTAATGTTGTCCATGGCAGCTCTGGGACTCTCTCAGTTGGTATCAGGCCCCATGCATCAAGCAGGCTACACCCTGGATTTGATCTTTGGGATGGCAATAATGTGGACTTAGATGCCACTGATACAGTGCCATGGTCTGATCACTTTCCCCTGAAGGCTCGATTGAATATTCCAACTCCTTCCTGCTTAGGAGGTGAGCTGATTTATGTTCGCCCATGGAGACTAGAGGATCCAATTGGTTTCCAGGATGCTGTGCCCCCAATGCCCCCTGGTGACTCGTTAGATGTGCTGATAGAAGATTGGCATAGTCATCTCCTGGAAGCCACTGACAAAATCATGTCCTGATACCCCATTCACTCCCTTACCAAACTAGCTCCATGGTATACCATGGAACTATGAAGGATGAAACGGGAGCTGAAATGGCTAGAGCGAGTTTGGGGGTGGACGTGTGACAAAACCACAAGAACATCTTATAGGATGTTTATAAAATCCTATGAGATGGCAGTTAAAGCCACAAAGAAGGAATTCTATGTGGCCCTCATTACATTTGTTATTCAGAATATTTAGATCATTAACATCTCTCCCTCAGGGAATGTAAAAAGATAGTAATTCAGCAATTAGCACTGAGGCTTTTGTGAGCTATTTTGCAGATAAAATCTTGTCACTCTGCCAGGAACTGCCAGCCAATATTGACACAGTATGAGAACTGGAGGCCCCTTGGCTGTCTTCAGGTCCGGTAGTCGACTATTTTGACCAACTCTGTCAGGATGACAGGATCCTGAGTGATGTGAAGCCCACTTACCTCCTGAACCCATGCCCATCATGGCTGGTGAAAGCCAGTGGTGATGGGATATAGCCCTCCCGGCAGATATCATCAACTTGTCCCTAAGCTCAGGGACTTTCCCAGGGGCCTTAAAAGTGGCTGTGGTGAGACTGCTCTTAAAGAAACCATCTTTGGATCCCACTGATCCAGTCAGCTACTGCCCAGTTTTGAACCTTTTGTGCCTGGCTAAGGTAGTTAAAAGAGTGGTAGCTGAGTAGCTGCAGCCTTTCCTGGATGATTCCTGGATGATCCCTGGATCCATACCAGTCCAATTTCAGCCTGCTATGAAATGGAGACAGTGCTGGTTGCCCTTAGAGATGACTTTCGTAGACACCTGGATTGAGGCAGTTCAGCGCTGCTGTTACTCCTTGATCTGACAGCAGTGTTTGATACAGTTGATTATGATCTTATGACCTTATGACCTATCACCTCACTGTTGTGGGGATATGTGGGACAGCCTTTCAGTGATTCATCTCTTTTCTCCATGGTCAGTGACAGAGAGTGGTGATTGGCGAGAGAGTCTCACCATGTTACCCTTTGGTATGTGGCATTCCACCAGGAGTGATTCTCCCCCCATGTTACTTAACATCTATATGCACCCCCTTGCCCAGTTGGTCTGTAGTTTTGAGCTGGATTGTCATCAGTATCTATTAATGGATGGCCAGCCAGACTCTGCCACAGATTTTCTGGCTAAAGGCTTGGAGACTGCAGTTGGGTGGTTAAAACACAGCTAGCAGAAAATTAAATCTATCAGAGATGGAGGTCTTGTGCTTGGGCTGAAAGGGAATGGGACTGGAGATCCAACTCCCAGGTCTTGATGAGGCACTGTTAACACCAACACCAACAGTGAGAGCTTAGGTGTGATTTTGCTTATCCCACATTGCAGTCTTTGCTGTGATCAATCTGCATTGTCTTTTGTCTGTCTTTTGTCAACAGTATCAGTTGCCATCCACCTGAATGCATATGGGGAGCCTACGCAGGAGCAGATGGAGATGAATTGATTAAATGGTGCCATCAATTTTTATTGTTGATATACTAACTAATGTTACTGATATTGGGTTTTAATTAATTGTTATATTATTTTAAATATTGGATTATGTTATTTATTTTTATTGTTGTAAACGGCCCTGAGCTTGCTTGTGCAGGAGGACAAGCTCAAAGTATAAATAAATTCTTCTTCTTCTGTTTCTAGTTGGAGTAGTAACTTATAATTGGCTTAGCACTGAAAAAACAGGAGGTAAGAAGGGGTGGGGCAGGCACAGAAGAATCTAATTGACCATTCATGGTATATGTGAGACATACTATGTGACAGAAATGTCAGGAACAGCATTATTCCATTCAACTTTTTTGGGCAAAGTGTTTCCATGTTTTTTTTTTAAATCTGAAGAAGTGATCTGTGACTCATGAAAGCTAATGCTGGAATAAATGCTGTTAGTCTTTAAGGTGCTACTAGAATGTTTTGCTTTTTCCAACTCTTAAGCATTCCTGGATGAGACAAATTGCTTAGATCCCTTCCAGTCTGGTTTATGGCTGGTTATGAGACTGAAACGGTCTTGCTTACCCTGGTGGATTACTTGTGCAGGGAAATGGACAGAGGGAGTGCAACTCCATTGATTCTCCCAGACCTCTCACCAGCTTTCAGTACCATAGTACACTATATTGGTCATAGTATCCTTCTGGACTGCCTATCTGGACTGTGACTGGGAGGCACTGTAGAGGCTTACCAGTTCCCTGGTGGCAGCTGGCAGTCTCCTGCCCCTGCTCTAAGTCCTCCACCCTCAATAATTTGAGCAGTGGGAGAAAAAAGGCAGAGGAAAAGTGTCGATGGTAAATTCTGCCAATATTTGTGGTAAAGAGTATAGAAATTGGAGATTTGCCCACCTGGTGCAGGAGATCTCCCATTCCCAGCTCCCATTACCTGCCAGCACTCCAAAAGCTGGAGGTGGTGGGGGGAAATCACTATCAGCATGATGGTGTTATCTCATTTCTGGGAAAACCCCATAAGTGATGTCATGCTTTCCTAGAAATCACCAAAAACTATAAAGTAAAACCTTAGAGGTAAAACCACAGAGTGTCTAGCAATTTCTAAAGATGCATGATACCACTTCTGGGATTTCCCCAAAAGTGATGTCATGCCATTGCATGACAGTGCCTTCATGTCCCCACCTCCCAGACTTCTGCTGGTTGCCAGATGCTGGCTGGCGACCCTAATTCCTTGAATGTCACCCAGATATGACATCACATCCTCCATGTCACTGTAGGAATTCCCCAAACTCTATGGTTTTTACTTGGAAGTGATGTCACATTTTCCCCAAACTCTACCCTCTGCAGACACAGTCCCCCCTTCCCCATCTCTGGCATCTGTTAGTGCAGGGCTGGCTACTCAAGGCTGTGTCCTGTTGGGCCGGCAGGAGAACACCTTTGCTAGTATCCTCCAGCTGAATGGGCAGACTGAGGGAAACAGTTTGATTAGACTAGCTGGCAAACAGTCAGTACTTGAGAGAGGTGGAAAACAGATATAATATCTATAGTTTCATGTAAGAACACTAAACAGTGATACTTTCCTTAGATATAAATTGTTCTCCCTGTCTTTCCCAAGTTCTTAGTTTGTAAACTGAAATCTATTTTTTTCATAGCCAGGCTCTGATGGGAAGTTATTTGTGATAAGAGAAAAGTGCTGAAAGTAATGTAATAGAACAAGGTAAGCTTATGATTGTATGCCCAACCACATGCATCCTTGATCTGTGCCCTTCCTGGTTGATTAAAGCTGGCCACGAGGGGTTTTGAGGTGCGCTGCAGGAGATTATCAACCAGTCCCTCTTGGAGGGGCGGTTCCTGAGTGCACTCAAGGAGGCGATGGTCCGCCCTCTCCTAAAAAAACCGTCTCTGGATCCGGCCGAAATAGCCAACTATCAGCCGGTTTCCAATTGGTCCTATTTGGGTAAATGAATAGAGAGGGCGGTGGCAATACAGTTGCAGAGCTTCCTGGATGATGCTTCTGTATTAGATCCCTTCCAGTCAGGCTTTTGCTCGGAGTTCGGGACGGAGACAGCGCTGGTCACCCTTACTCCGGAGACAACTGGATTGGGGCGGTGCGGCAGTATTGCTGTTGTTAGACCTGTCAGCCGCGTTTGACATGGTCGATCACCGGCTGCTGACCCGCTGCCTCGCCGATGTGGGGATACAGGGACTCGCCTTACAGTGGCTTGCCTCCTTTCTCCAGGGTCGGGGACAAAGGGTGGTGCTAGGGCAGGGGTGGCCAACCTGTGGCTTGGGAGCCACATGCGGCTCTTTCACACATATTGTGCGGCTCCTGGCAGGGCGGCTGGGGAAGCAAAGGGGAGGCATGCTTTTTCTCTCTTTCTCCCTTCCTTCCTTCCTTCCCTCCTCCCTCCCCCCCCATCTATTTGCTTTCCTAGTTTCTCTCTCTCTCTCTTTCTTTCCACTTATTTAATTCTTTCTTTCCATCTCTCTCTTTTTTTCTCTCTCTCTCAATATCATTAGCAAACAAGTAATATCATTATCAATAACCGTTTTTCCTCGTTTGTTTTTATTTTTGGCAGTCCCATTTAACGTTAATAAAAAGCAAATTTGCATATTTTAAAAAATAAAAACGTGTGTGATATTTGTTCCTGTCTTGCGGCTCTCAGACATCTCTATGTGGCTCTTACGTTTATTCTATGTGGCTCTTACGTTAAGCAAGGTTGGCCACCCCTGTGCTAGGGGAACAGCAGTCCCAGAGGCACCTGCTGGAATGCGGAGTGCCCCAGGGGGCTGTTTTGTCCCTGATGCTTTTCAACATCTATATGCGCCCCCTTGCCCAGATTGTCTGGAGAGCGGGGCTGGGGTGTCACCAGTACGCTGATGACACCCAGCTCTATTTGATGTTGGGCGGCCAGTCGGGCTCTGGACTGGACGATTTGGACCAGGCATTGCATGCCATGGCTGGATGGCTTAGGTTGAGTAGGCTGAAGCTGAATCCGGCAGAGATGGAGGTCCTGTGCTTGGGCTGGGGTGGCCCTTGGTCGGGGCTCCTGCTCCCGGCCTTCGACGGGGAGCCATTGGTTCCTACACCGGTGGTTAAGAGTCTGGGAGTGCTCCTGGATCCCTCCCTGACGATGGAGGCCCAGGTAGCAGCCACTGCCAAGTCGTCCTTTTATCATCTGCGGCTGGTGCAGCAGTTGGTCCCCTTCCTGGACCGCACTGACCTGGCTACAATGATCCATGCAACGGTCCCCTCGAGGTTAGACTATTGTAATGCTCTCTACATGAGGCTGCCCTTGTTGCAAATCCGGAGGCTGCAGCTAGTGTAGAATGCTGCAGCAAGGTTGCTGATGTGCCTCCCTAGACAGGAGCACATCTGACCGACACTGGAGGCACTGCATTGGCTGCCTATAGCATACTGAATTCGCTTCAAGGTGCTGGTGCTTACCTTTAAAGCCCTAAATGGCCTGGGTCCGACTTACCTGAGGGACTGCCTTTCCCCGTATAGACCCCAGAGAGCACTACAGTCTGGGGCGCAACATCGGCTGGCCATCCGAGGCCCTAGGGAAGCCAGGCTAACTGCTACTAGGGGGAGGGCTTTTTCTGTGGTGGCCCCTTTCTGGTGGAATGAGCTCCTGGAGGAGATCAGGGCCCTGCGGGACCTTATGCAGTTCTGCAGGGCCTGTAAAATGGAGCTCTTCTGCCAGGCTTATAATTAGGGGCTGCCACCTCCCCTCCTCTCCCCCCCCCTTTATAACCATCAATGACTGCAGCCCAGATGGGCGGCAACCGGCTGCGGTTATCATCATCTGGAGTGGGGGATGACTGATTCCCGGAGCTAGAGATCATGGGGTCATTTATTACGCCATCTGAAAATTTCTGAGCACTTTATTTTTATTGTTGAATGTTTCTGAATGTTTTATCATGTTTTAATGGATTTTAACTGTATTTATATATCTTGGTTTGCCAAGTCATGTGCGCCGCTCTGTGCCTGTGTCGCGGGGAGAGCAGCCTATAAGTCAAAGACATAAATAAAAGCTGGGGGGGGGCAGGGTGTAAGTCCCTCTAACTGTGCAGAGACCACTTTCCATCTGTCCCTTAAGGATGCCACAAAAGTAGGAAAAAGCTCACCTACACATCAGTTTATACCTGCAGGTGGGAACGTCTCATGCCTACGGAACAGTTTTGGAGGGAGTATTCCTTGGATGAGGGGTGAAATCCTTGATAGTTTCATTCCAATTAGGGAAATGCCACAGCTGGAATCTTTTTTATTGAAATCCATGGAAATTATTGGATTAAGGTCCTAATATAACTAACTTTCCATCTGACAACAAATAGTTCTTAAGACATATGACCCCCCTTAAAATCTGACTTTTTCTTTCTTTCTTTCTTTTTTGCTCACACTAATTGTATATTTATTACTGCATGGATAATCCAGTAACTATATTGGCAGCGAACGCTGCAAACACCTATTAATAAATGCAAGTCTACCTTATGACCCAACTACAAGGATATTTTCTGCTGTTTTTCTGAATAGTATTCACATTCTTGGTTGTATGGAAGCAATTTAGTAAAAAAATACATCCTGAAATCTAGTTTATTGGATTGGGGTTTTTTCTGTTTTATCACTTTAAATGTTAGAATAATGCATCATTATAGTAATTTGGCCTGCATGAGATTGCCATGTAGTCTATTTTATTGCGCTGTTAACTAAAGTACTGTTCAGATCTCCAGCTAAGATGAGCAACAGGTGTCTCAACATGTGCTCTGAATCCTAAAGCTTGGCTGAATGTTTTGTAACAAGTCTTTTATTCTCAATGCATATTTAGCTTTCATATGCCTCTGCATTTCACAGTGCCTAAAAATTGCAGGGATAGTCTATCACAGCTGGATGTTGCAGAGCCTGATAAGGATACAAGGACACAGAGATACAAGAATATGTTTTAATGACAGAGCTTTGCCTTTGGCTTCCATGCCTTTTTAATCGAGTTACTAATATGTATTCTGAGCAAGGAAACATTTTGCAGCAAGCTAGATCACATTACTGAGAAAATTCATTATAAGTGTGATCACTGTCATCATTTCATTGCAACGTCCCCCCCCTCTGAATATACTACAGAGTCTTTCCTCATTATTTATTATGCTTAAATACAGTGCCCTTCTGTTGTGTAAATGTTGCATTCAAATTAATACCTACTTGTTGAGGTACTGTACATGCTATCAGACCTGGCAATAGAACAATAATTGGATGATGTGTGGGATGAAATCTGGATTGCATTAGGTATTTATGATGCTTTCAGGAATATTTCATATTAAAAACAACTCATGCAGAGACTAATTTAGCATATAATCCAGATCCCCAAAAGTGAAGCAGCTGACTTCTAACTGAATTCATTACACTCCAAAGGTTTTCTTTTTGTGTGTGTTTTGTTAGCTTTAGAATGATAGTGATCAAACTAATTTTTGCAGTTTGATTTCCCTAAGAGAATCTAGAATAAATTAAATAAATTAGCAATGAAGCTCAAGTGAGAACAATGCATAGTAGACCTGTTTAGAGGCTTTTGGAGGCTCAGAGGCAGCAAGAAGGATAATTCAGAGCACATTAGCCTATGGACCCTACCTGTGGTTGCAGTGAGTCATGGCCCCTTCAGCCACCTTCCTCTGTTCAGATGAGATATATAAGGCTCAGAATACTTTATGTGAGCCATATACCTTCCCTTCCCAATCATCATTTCCCAGTAGTGCCTCTCAACCTTTGTTATTTTTGGATAATGTTTCAGCTGGCTCATCAGCCTGCTGAGGCTCTGCAACCTGATTCAAGCATGGCTTCCTGATAGGGGACTGTGTGTGTGTGTGTTGTGTTGTCAAATCACTTCCAACTTATGGTGACCCTATGAATTAACAACCTCTAAAACATCCTATCATTAACAGCTTTGCTCAGATCTTGCAAAGTGAGAGCCAGGCTTCTTTGAGTCAATCTATCTTATGTTTGGTCTTCCCCTTTTCCTGCTACCTTCAACTTTTCCTAGCATTATTGTCTTTTCCAGTGATTATTGTCTTCTCATACTGTGACCAAAACATACTAACTTTTTATCAGACACAGGTTCTTTGTGATCAGGTATTGCTTGGGATTGTTGTTGTTTTTTGCTGGGATGTCTTCAGTTCTTGCCACTGAACACAAAAAGGATTTGATGCCTTTCCCAGAGGAGGGCAAGAAGCAGCAGCTGAGATACTGAGGCCTCTTCTGCAGCACTGTGCAAGCACATAGTTGCTGAATGGATGGCAATACCTGGCATGGGTGCAAGTAGTGACTTCATTTGCTGGTGTCATGTTTCCCACCACATGAATTGCACCCATTTGGGACAGAGGGAATCTCTCTGTCTCTCTCTCACACACACACGTTTAAAAATAAAATAATGTTTAATGAGTTGGCTGGAAATAAAGAGGATATCTGTGCTATTTTTTAACTAGTGATTTTAATATCCTGAAGTATAGCTAAGGTGAACATTGAATTTCTTTTTACTTTTTCACAATTAGGAGGTTTCAAAATACATTTAAATAAACTGAAGTGGTATCATTGCTTTCCCAAGTTTATGAAAAACAGCAGATTAAAACTGTCTGATAGTAACACATAGTACACACAGCATTTCAGCATTTAGTTTTTATTAATTCTGTGTTTGAAAATATACTGTCAAACTATTACAGTGGTGCTTAAAGGATGCTGACACTTGCTTTTAAAAGAAGCGCACAAATTGTTTTTAGTTGCAGAAGAACTCTAATAGCCTTGATCATGTTTAATTAACAGCACTTTTAATTGGTCATGAAACTTCTAAAGAGAGAGCTTTTGAAAGAGAGTCACAGTCTGTGTTGCATAGCACAACAAATCATCAGAACATTTCAGGACACGTATAATGATTATTTACATAATAGGTAGCCTGACCCATCACCCATATTTCCTCAGAGTTTTCTAACTTCTCCCCCTCCAGAGACAACACATTTTCTCCCCTAATTCTTTTTATAAAGTTTATTGGAGTCAAGTCCTGAAAGAAATCTGAGTTTCAGGAACAGCTTTTCAGCAACACACGGAATATGCTCAGAAAAGGCATTAGCCAAGCATCTCTCTTGGGATTATGACCCTATTCTGTTTGGATATCAGCAAGCCATTTGTCGCAATATGACAGAAAAATAGCCATTAACATATACATTGTCTGATGAGTAAGGAAACAGTTAAAAAATAATAAAAGGCAGATTAATAATAAGAAATGAATTATTCTGAAGTGCCACCATGTTTGCTTACATCACACTGGTCCAAAAACATATGACAGCTGCGACTGAGGGGAGTCTGGGACTGTCACTGTGCTGCTGCTTAGAGTCACCTAGCTAACCAACAGATGGCTGGTGCTGTCAGTTTTGACAGCACAGACCACCTGTTTGGTGGCATGGAAGCCTCAGACCAGGTTCCCTCTTTGGATGGAAAGAGAAGGATGGGATTTCTTCCCCTCCGTAGGCCATTGGCCTTAACATCTGTTCTGCTCTGTGCTGGGGTTGCTAGACCAAAGTGCTGCATATATATTATTATTACCCACAGTGAGAAGCCACATGTGCAGCACACTTTTATACCCAAAGCAGTGGATGTGCTCATGAATGCTTATTTCCACACACTTACTCTTGCTGAACAGTGATACATAGGACAACCTTTTAAAATGTTCCACATGCACACATGGTGACTGGAGATTCGTGGCTCCTGGGAACAGTGGGACCTAACAGCAATTTGATGGGCCCCAAACCTGCATTGTTTGAAGCACTTCACATGCATAACTCTAATACTTACAACACCCCTGTAAGGCAGGTAAGAATTATTGTTCCCATATTGCAGATGGGGAGGGAGGAGTGAAGCTGAAAGAACACAGCTTGCCCAAGACCACCTAATGAGTTCATGGTGAAAGTCAAACCAGGGATTTCCTGATTTGTAGCTCATTCTTCCATAGTGAAATCCTAAAGAGAGTTACACTCTTCTAAACCCACTGACTTTAATATTATTGTACTAATATCACCAGGAATAATACTTCATTTAGAGAACCCTCCTGTAGTGATGTTACCTAATCCATATCTATTTTCTTCTGAGATATTGCCCCCTAATGTCCAAATCTGTTGTTTTAAAGAAGAAAAATCGTCATGGGATCTATGCATAAGAGAAAGGCTTTGTGTTTTGCAGGTAACATTCTTCAGAGTCTGGAGCATTTCAGTACAAAAGAACTCTGAGTTTATCTAATGCATGGCAAAGATAAAAAGCTAATTAAACATCACATGTATCCAATTCCTGACTGTTCATTGCTGGGCCTCTTCCCATCAGGCATCTCCCACTACATCAGTCAAGAATAAGTACATGGTTTTATTCTTCAATAAAGCCAAGAGTTTGAAAAGAATCTTTGTAGATATTTTTTCTCAAAAGTTACATTTGGACCAAGGTTCAAATTGTAAGGATTGCTTCTACAAGCAACAACTTGTAAAACTTTATGTCTGCATCATATTATCAACAGTTGATAAAAACTGCAAATAGCCGTATTTCTTGGGGGGGGGGGGTGGAATCCAAAACCAGCCATTAAAGTAAAGGTAAAGTTTTCCCTTCCTCAAAAGCCAGTTAAATTCGACTCTAGGGGGCGGTGCTCATCTCCATTTCAAAGTCGAAGAGGACATTGTCCGAGGACTTTTCTGTGGTCATGTGGCTGGCATGATTAAATGTCAAGGCTGATGGAACACTGTTACCTTCCCACCGAAGCAGAACCTATTTATCTACTTCCAATTTCTTGCTTTCGAACTGCTAGGCTGGCCGGAACTGGGGCCATAGATGGTAGGTCCAACTAAAAAGTCACAAGGAAATGAATAAGCCTTTGAGTTCATCAAAATTCTTTTGCATAGTGCCACTGCACAATCCTTCCATTCCATCCTAAACTATTACTTACTGTAGACAGGATGTATAGTCATGCCCAGAAACATCTCTTTTCCCCTCCCTTGTTTGTTCTCTTTGTTCTTTTTGTTCTTAATATGCAGCCTGATGAATAGTTTAGATCAGGGATTTCAAACATGCAGCCTGAGGGCTGGATCAGGCCCTTGGAGGGCCCCAATCCAGCCCACAAGGACCTGGCTGTTTCCTGCTTCGTTTTCCAGTTCTGCTGCTGCTGCCACATCACAGCTTGCTTTACCAGACTCTCTCAATCACACAGGAGAGACAGACAGGCAAGCCTCTCCTGTGCGATTGAGCTGATAAAGAACTGGTGGAGGTTCCTCCCCCTCCTCTTCCCAGGGGAAGGGAGAGAACAGCAAGAGATGGCTTCCTGGCCAGGCTACCTCAATCATATACACAGGGGTCATTTCGTAGAAAAAGAGGTGCAGGAGCTCATTAGCATAACTCATTAGCATAACTTATTTGCATATGCTACACCACCTGACATCACTGGAAATATGTCAGAAGACAAGAAATAGAGAAAGAAAGAGAGAGAGAGAAAGAGAGAGAGAGAGAGACAGAGCAGGCAGAGAGGGGACAGCTACTAATCCAAGCCTCAGAAATATCGCTATTCTGGGAGGATGGCTTCAGTGGTGGCTGAAGCCTTCAAAAGACTGGTTGGAGGAACAAGGACCTTTCCAGGGGACGGGGTAATTTTGCTGCAGCCATGACACAAGCAGGCATTCCCCGGGGGGGGGGGGGGCTGGCACCAGCTCCCAGAGCTGCGCTCCCCCGAGCTCCTGCTCAAAATGACCCCTGCATATACAGGAGAAAAAGGGAAGCCTTTCTTTCCTTCCCCTGGCTGAGGCTCCTCCCTGGAGGGAAGGAGGGAGGGAGGGAAGGAGGGAGGGAACAAAGGAGAGCTTGCTTTGCTGGGTTGCCTCAATCACACGGGAGAAATACCAAGCAACTTTAAGACCAACAAAGTTTTTTTTCAAGGTATGAGCTTTTGTGTGTCTTGCTACGATGTGTGTGTGTTTTGTTGGGCTCTTTATGCCAGGGCTCTCTTGGGTGCAACTGGGCTTGCTCCCCCCTTTCACTGTATCATGCCCTCATGATCCATTCTTTCTCAGTAAAAAAGGAATGTGAACTATTTGAGAGGAGGAATAACAATGTTGTTTTTGTGTTTAGAATATGAAGCAGTAATAGCTTGGAAAGGGCTCTGGTATCCTGAAGCTCCAATTCCTATTGGCTGATTAATAAAGACTCCCATTGGTCCTGAAGCCAATCTAGATACCCAATCGCTGAGCCCTGCTTGGGTCCAATAGTATTGCTTGTATATAGTTACATTGTTGAAAGTTATGTATTGGAACAGTATAAATGAAAGTGCTGCTCTCATAGAGCTGTCTTTTGAGCTGAACAATGTCACTGAATAAAAGCCTGTTTGTTTGGATTCATCGCCTCCTGCTCAATACTTAAAAAACAGCAAGCCAGTGAAGTATCCAGACCAAGCTGTCCAGACTAAGTTCACCCAGCACATTTCCTTTGTAGGAAGTTGTAGTTTTTGCTCTGGGGAAGACTATAGTTTTTTAGACAAACACATGGCCCTCAGTCTGTGTCAGGATGCCTTCTCATGTTCCTGACCAGCACATGAAGCAGCTTATGCACAGAAGGTTGCAATGCCCAGCCATTTCATGTTTTCCCCTGGGTCCTAGGCTCAGAACACTGAGCATAAGATTTCTGTAATGAATGTCAATAAATCAAAAGTAGGTTATACTATGGGGCACTCCACACAGGGCTGCAAAAGTGGTGGAGACTTGGGCAGGTACAGCCTCTTCACAACCCCATCCCCCCACCTAGCACTTTTGGTACCACCCCCACTACTCCTGTCTCACCTACTCTGTTGCGAATTGTCACCTTGACACAAAAATGGCACAGTAACAAATCAATCCACCCTGCTAGACAGCCCTTCTTTTCAGCCTCACAGTTGAACTGCAGTTAAAGGGTCATCACAGGCCAACTGGGAACAAAAACAACAACAAATGACCCACTCAAAAAAAGTCAAAAGTGCTGAAAGGGGAAGGAATGCCAAAGCTTGGATCTCCATTTTGAAAGAGATGCTTATATCTGCCCTGCTCTGCACAGATTGCTTGCAGACTGAGCTTTCACACTGGTGTTGTGTGGCTCAATCCATGGATCCTATGCCATTTCCCAAGGTGTTTCCTTTGCTCTGTCTTAAAGGGGATAATCCAGAAAGCCCCAAGAGTCATGCTCAGATTTTGCTTTGCAAATTTAAAGAAAATAAGTAAATGATAGAAATTCTGCTTAAAAATAAGTTGTCCATAAAGCATTGAAATGTGCCCACCCTTGGTCTAACCTACAACTGAAATGACAGAAAGAAGCAGAACAAAGTCTGAGTCCAGTGGCACCTTTAAGACCATCAAAGTTTTATTTTGAGTATAAGAAGGACATCTTTGCAATAGATTAGCTGAAAAGCTTGAACTCTCCCTAGAAGCGAAAATGAGGCTGTTGTACTTTGGTCACATTATGAGAAGACAGGAATCATTGGAAAAGACAACAATGCGAGGAAAAATTGAAGGCAGTAGGAAAAGAGGAAGATCCAATGCCAAATAGATTGACTCCAATCAAGGACACCAACGCCCTCAGTTTGCAAGACCTGAGCAAGGCTGGTAACGACAGGACATTTTGGAGGTCATTCATTCATAGTGTTGCCATGAGTCAGAAGCAACTTGACAGCACTTCATACACACATTTTACTAATTCAGTAAAGATACTAATTAAAGACAGAAATGCAGTAAAGTTTACTTATTACCATGTTAATTCATGAAAGCGGATGGAATGATGAAATGCCAAACCACCCATGATACCGGAGTTCCCAATAGGTGATTGGGAAAAAAGCAAGGGAAGCCCCTTATGGACTAGAGCTGCTATTGTAGTGGGAAGGGGGAGGTAATTTTCTTCCTGCACTATATTCCTGGTTGAATATGCCTCCCAGCTGTTTTAAAACAGTCTGGGGCTACGTTCAGATGGGCAGTTCAATCCGTTTTTGGCCCTGCCTCTAATTGAACTAGTTATTTTTTTCCTGATCAGGTTGTGGTCACATGGTCATTTTGATCAGGTTTCACCACTGTTCCCAATCACACTTAAAAGGGCTGATCAAACGGCTGCATCTGTCTCCTGTATTGTATTGGACTCATCCCCGCAATCCTCCCAGTTTCCCAGCAATTTTTCTGACACCAGGAAAATCAAATACTTTCCAAATATTTGCACTTTAAATCTGCAATTTTGTCAATCTGGACGGCCATCTCTCGCTACAAATGCGATTAGGTCATCTGAACATCCTTCTCATGCTGAATTCCCCCCCC
Organism: Lepidodactylus listeri; assembly: GCA_029233225.1. Classification (NCBI taxonomy): domain Eukaryota; kingdom Metazoa; phylum Chordata; class Lepidosauria; order Squamata; family Gekkonidae; genus Lepidodactylus; species Lepidodactylus listeri. Next base: position 93,765,329 of record JARCFY010000001.1, read on the forward strand.
CCCCCCAGCTTTCGCCGTTGTGTGCATGAGCAATTCTGCATTAAATATATTCAATGCATGAATGTTCAAGCACACATATATAGACTCCAGCAGTTGGTTGTAAGTCAATAGTTCATTTTGTTTGCTGTTCGGGGGAAAAAATGCAAAAACAAGATAGTACAGTGTGTCCAAGTGGGAGCAGTGATTTAGCCATGCACATATATGCATGTGCAAAGGAAAATTAAAAAAACCTCACACTGCACCACTGCTTGGGCAGTGTGGCTATCTGGACAGTGCCTGGAGCCTTGTTGCATGATACAAGTAGTTCAAGGAGGAATATGTGATCATCCCAACCCACAAAGAAAAAAAATCCCTGATAAAATATATAGTGGGACTAAATTGTGATAAGTGGGAATACATTGTGATAAGCTTGCTGTGTGACCACAGCTTCAGACTCACTCCTTTTAGCACTCTTCAAAACGCTTTTACATGATCAGAAAGCAGCAGGCAGGGAGTCAGCCTGTTGGCCATTTTTTTAAAAAAGTTTGTCCTCGGAGCATGCCCACAAACACTGATCAGCCTGCTGGAATATGTAGTTCATGGGGTTGTTGGCCTTTTTTTTTTTTTTTTTTTACAAAGTTTGCCCTCTGAGCAAGTACACAAGCACTTGCTGAGACTGCGGGGTTATGGAGTCCACTGCTGTCCTCCCTCTAATCTTTTCAATTCACCCCTTCCCCAAAGGACAGAAAAAAGCTGTCTTTCTTTGAGAGTTTTAAAAAAGAAAACAAAGCTTTTAGCAGCCCCTGTGGTGGTGGGGAGGTGCGTATCTGCAGTTATGCGCTCCTTGCTAACTAATGGTGGCTGGAAAAGAAGAGACCAGTCAGACCTGCCTGATGGCTTGCGTGCGCAACAGAACAATCAGACAGAAGGAAATCTGTTTTGGAACCAGCTCAGACCAACAGGACTGGACTTTCTCAGGTATCAAAGATACTGCTTTAAAAAGTATTCTTGTCTAAAAATATATACCTTTTGATACACATCTGAAAATTAGAACTACTCAAGTATGTGTTTTGGGACTGTGGCTACCTTAAGCATAATCTTAAAATTATACCAATCTGTCCCTCTGTTTGACTTTGAACAGACAACACCTAATATGTCACTTAAAAATGAAATCTCACAGAGAAGATGAATTACTTGACTGGCACTGCCGCTGCTGGCCATGGTAGGCCTCACTGGTGGGTGGGTTTTCTGAAGAACACAGTGGTGATCCTAGCTGATTTGTAGAGAGGTGAAAAGGGGATCATGAGAACTGAGCATGAAGTGGCATAGACATGCTATCAAATAATCACTTCTATGGGGAAATATGGACATGTGTTCAAAGTGGTAAATCCTGTACAATTCAGGGGTGCCCACCATGAAAACTTGCACTTAACTTGCACTTTAAAAAATTCCAGTAATGGTGCCTACAGAAGGCTAAGGTAGGGATCACTCCTGCTTGTTTCCTGTCCAGCAATAGGAAGCTCATTCTGAAACTGATCCTTGGCAACTGTTTGTATTGGAAGGAATGAATGGCTAAGACAAGTAGCAGTGATGGTAGCAACAGCTGGGAATCATTTCACTGCTGGTAAGAACTATGTTGCATTTTCAATTCAGTTAGCAATGGAAGTGATCAGACCATCCTCATTACATAGGTGTATTTTCACAAGCATGCACTCTAGCTGCCTGAAATGTATGACTTGCTTCTCAAATACTTCAATTTCCATTGGCAAAGTCCACTTGGTCCATGAATTTCCAAAGTTCTGAGGTATCCATAGAAAGTACTAAAAGGCTGTATATGCATGAACATGTAAAAAAAATTCCAGACATTCTGGTAGAATTCTACCTAGATGGTACACTAAATTCTAGAGCTGTAGAGTAACTTCTAAGGTGTATCTTCCAACGTAATGCTGTTATCAATCAATTTGAAACACATCAAAATGATAGTAGCTGAACAAAAAAATGGAAACAAAACATGCCGAGTTCTCTGGCTTATAACCTAAAAGTAAACACAACATATTATGGAGGAAAGGAAAGGGGAATATAAGGGGTTAGTCAGAGGAAGCCACATTAAATAGATATATCTGAAAATGACATAAATGTAATATTGCATTATTATTGCATTACGATAAAATAGTGGGATTGTGAGGAGACTGTAGAAAAGGACATGTGGAGCAAAAGCTGAATAAGGCTATACTTAATGAAGTAAACACCTCAATTCAAGATTCTTGCATCATTACCTGATATGTTGTATGAAGTCAATTCATGCCAATTAATTATGGATAATACAGGTTGGGTTCTGGGTAAGTGTATGTGTGGGTTACCCCAATGAGCCAAATAGCACACTCCCAAGACCATTGCAGGTAAAAAAAGGGTCCATGTGTGGGGAAGCCTGAAGCCCCTTCTCTACGCATGCCACAGCCATGATCCCAATTAGACATGGTACATGTGATGATTGAGGAGAACTCCCAACTCTTGGGTGACTTTTACAGGCAGGAAACAGGGTGGAGAGGGGACACTGGACCCAAACTGTGTTCTCTGTAGTGTGTGAATCCATGGCTCAAGTATTTGTGTAATATACTTCCCATTGGTGGTGATGACAAGAAAAAGATGTGGTAGGGGAAAGGGTAAAACAATTTCACATGCATTAATGCTGTTGGGAGATACTAATGGATGAGTGATTATTGTGGGAGGGAACAAACCCCACATCCCTTGTCCCAGTACAGTAAGTTAGTTCTTCTGGTGCCCCATCCCCATGAGCAAGTGCACCTACTGCAGAAGTGTCAAAGCAAGAACTGACTGACTCATTGCTTAAGTTGGAAGAAAATCTTGCAGTTGTCTTACCACTTGGAGCTTTACAAGCTGTCCTTTCAGCCTTTATTAACAGTATATCGAGGCAACAGGTCTATGCTGTTTTCATGGTTTGAAGTACATGAAAACCAGCATTCCTGGAACACTGTGAGTAAAACCAAGATCTCATAAATGATAAGCAATGCAGTAACAGATGAAGTTCCAGGAGTCATGAGAGGAGAGGCTGGACTCCCAAAGGGAAACTGGCAAATATGATATTTCAAAAAGCACGAGTGGCTGTGAATTCTTTATTGAACCACATGATCTTAAATACAAACTGATAATACTAATAATAGGTTGCCCAATAATAGGGAAGCTTACAGAGTTCAATAAAATCATGGATCACTGTGGTGCCACTGCTGTAAAAGGGTTCAGAGATGACCCACATAATTATAGGAGGGTTAGCTTGACATTGATCTTAGGTGAAAATTAATGGAAAAGCTAATGATGGATTTAGTCAAGAAGCACTTAAAGCATATAATGCAATTAATGACAGTCAACCTGGCTCTGTGGTAAATGGGTCTCATCAAACAAAGATAATTTGATTTTTTTTGCTAGGATTTCAAATTTGGGTATTGATGAGAGCTGGTATAATAAAAGGCTCTTCCAACAAAGCCATTTGACTGAGCCAGAATTATGCAGTGCCTGTGAGACATAAATAAAAGATACTAAAGCTAATATTATCAAGTATGTGCAAATTCTCCGTCAGATTATAGTCTTTGTGTTAAGAGTCAACACTCACTATTTTTAATTCCGTAACCTCAAAAAATATTATAATAATACAATTGCTGATCACAGTCCTAGGTTAAAAATGTCCTAGTGGATCATGCGGTGGCTCAGAGGTTCAGATGCTGAGCTGCAGACCGGAAGGTTGGTAGCTCAGCAGTTTGAGACCCTAGTGCTGCATGACGAAGTGAGCTCCTGTCTTTGGCCCCAGCTTCTGCCAGCCTAGCAGTTCAAAAGCAAGAAATTGTAAGTAGATAAATAGGTACCGTTTCATTGGGAAGGTAACAGCATTCCATGCTCCTTGGTATTTAGTCATGCTGGCCACATGACCACAGAAAAGTCTTTGGACAGCGCTGGCTCTTTGGCTTGGAAACTGAGATGAGCACCGCTCCCTAGATTTGGATTTGACTGGCTTTTGAGCAAGGGAAACCTTTACCTTTTACCTTTAGTGGATCACGTGGCATTCTTAGAAACAGCCTAATGTAGGGTTGGAAGCTGAAATGCCAGTTTATAAAAGCCCCTCCCCCTGACGTCATGAGATGTCTAGCAGACCAAAGTTATACCTCAGCACACTAATTAGACAAGTATAAGATAAGAGCAAGGCAATTATGTCTCCTCTGTGTGTGGCAATGATAAATCTGGAACAGGAACATGGCCCACAGGTTTGGCAGCCATATTCTTTAAGTGGTACTGAGAAAATTAAGGGACAGTAAAGAATCTTTTGAGTGATTAAAATAGGAGGAAGAGAAGACAAACCACTCCTTACAGGGTAGGACTTTATTAAACAGGATCTGTTGACTTTATTAAAAGGATTAACAGGTGACGGCCACTGTTGAATACGTGTCCTCAGCAGAAATAAAGCACTGGATAAAAAAGGAATCTTTAACAAAGCAGAGAAAAATACAACAGGAGGCAAGGGCTTGATTTCAGGGCTGAACTGAAATGTGCGTTATGATGATCTTGCTCTCTTCCCTGCCTCTCACACAGGATTTTCCCTTCTGTTTTTTTGCTTCATTGAGTAGCCCCTTTATCTATTTTTTTCTTGTTTGTCTATGGCTGTCCCACACAGTCGCATATATATAGTTCAAATTAAACAAAATGCTTTATTTAACTTGGAGGAGAAAAGATCAGGTGGAACCAGGTGTAGGATGTATGAGGTGATCAAAATAGGAAGTAATGGCTGAGAGTAAGATGCTTAAAATAAACTCATTTATACCTAACAATGCTTATTGCACAATTCATAACAAAATACCATACTGGTAAATACAGGTAAGTTCCTAATATTACTTAATACGTATTACTAATTATACACTTAATGACTAACTAATCTATTTATTTCAGGAGCCAAGCCTCGAAGTCCTGAAGAGAGTTGCCAACGAAGACACCGGTTTAATTTCCTTCGTTTCATTTTGAGAAACTTCTTCACAAGTTATTAATCACAATAACAATAAAGATAACAATAAACACTGTATCCTGTAACACTAACCATTAACAGTAAATATAAAGAAATGAATAAAGACCTAATATAACAGGACTTTAACTGGACCAACTTTACCATATAATCCTGTGTCAATGTGTCTATTTAGTCCTTCTTATTTTAAGTCCTTCACAGAGAAATCTACAAACATAATGAACAATGTCAATATTTATAAAGAACAAAGTCACTATTTCATACTTATCAAGGGCTACCCAAAACAATACAAAACTACTCACCAATCTGTAACATAAATATTTTCCTACTCACTGGAATACTAAGAAGCATACACAATAAGCGTAACTCAATACTCCATCATTCATAAGGTGCCTAAGATAACATCCATGGGCTGTTCCTTAAATATAATGCCGACCAAGCTAATCTTTACAATTAAAGAGACAGAACATGTTGTTAATATTCACAATTAAAGAAACAGTACATATGTTCAGAAATAACATGACAGGTCCATATCTGTATTTAAACCATGAGGTTGCAAGTTTTCAAATGAAATATCCAGTAAGATTCACGTCTCTGGTTTAGGATGGTTCATCTCAAAGAGATGAAGGGGTGGCTGTAACTTTTCTACAAGGAAATAGATTAGAATTGTCCACTGAGACTGTGGCTAATTATAGGGACTGCCTGGCAAGGTCTTGAGGCAGCAAGAGAGAGGTTGTGGGCTTAATATGTATGGGAAACTATAGTTTATATACTAATGCTAGAAGTGTCCAAGGTAAAATCAGGGAGTTGGAATGCTTGGTGTTGGAGGGAAACATAGACATTGTGGGTATTTCAGAAACGTGGGATGAGGAAAATCAGTGGGATACGGTGATTCCTCCTTATAAATTATATCAGAAGGATGGGGGGGGGAGTTGGAGGTGGGGTGGCTCTGTATGTCAGAAAGGTTATATAGTCCAGTAAGATTGAGAGGGTAAGATAATTGGATTCGCTTCTGGAAATGCTGTGGGTTGAATTAGTGGGCCCAAAAGGAAGCTTAACATTGGGTGTTTGTTACCACCCACCAAATCAAAAGATAGAGATGGATTATAAAATGATGAATGAATTAAAGATAGTGGCTAGACGAAATAACTGTGTTGTGATAGGTGACTTTAACTACCCACACACTGATTGGGTCAACATGTGTTAAAGTCGGGAAAAAGAGATTGAGTTTCTAGACACTCTCAATGACTGTGCTATGGAGCAGATTGTCATGGAACCTACCAGGGGAGAGGTGATCCTGGATTTGGTCCTAAGTAACGCCCAAGACCTGGTGAGAGATGTAAAAGTGATTGCACCACCTAGGAAGAGTGACCATAATGTTATTGAGTTCAACACTTGTATAAATAGGGAGTTGCCCAAAAAGACTTACACAACCATTTTTAACTTTAAAAGGGGTACCTTCTCTGATATGAGGGGACATGTGAGGAGAAAAATTGAAAGAAAAAGTAGAAAAAGTCAAAACCATTGGGGAAGCTTGGAGACTATTTAAAATTACAATCCTAGAAGCTCAGAAAAAATATATACCGCGGGTTAGGAAAGGCTCAAATAGGTATAGAAAAAAAGCCTGCATGGTTAACAAACAAAGTAATGGAAGCTGTAAAAGGTAAGAAGGATTCCTTTAAGCAGTGGAAAGCTAGTCTCAGTGAGGCTGACAAAAGGGAACACAGGCTGTGGCAAATAAAATGCAAGTCTGTGATCAGGCAGGCAAAAAGGAAATATGAGGAGCATATCGCAAAAACCAACAATAAAGATTTCTTCAAATACATTAGAAGTAGGAAACCAGCCAGGGAAGCAGTGGGGCCCTTGGATGACCAAGGGGTAAAAGGTGTAGTGAAGGATGATAAGGAAATGGCTGACAAGCTGAATGCATTTTTTGCCTCTGTCTTCACTGTGGAAGATGAGAAGTGCTTGCCCACTCCAGAACCACTGATTTCAGGAGGGGTGTTGAAAGACCTGAGTCAGATTGAGGTGACAAGAGAGGGGGTCCTATGGCTTATAGACAACTTAAAAACAAATAAATCACTGGGCCCGGATGGCATACATCCGAGAGTTTTGAAAGAACTCAAATGTGAACTTGTGGATCTCCTGACAAGAATATGCAGGAGTCCTTTCGTAGAAAAAGAGCTGCAGAAGCTCATTAGCATAACTTATTAGCATAACTCATTAGCATATGCCCTGTCCCTTGACATCACTGGAAGTGTGTCAGAAAGGGAATGTCAGTTTCAGCCCCATTATACCCTATGGGCCATTGAAATCAATAGCAAAAACTCATAGGGTATATGAGGGACTGGAGGAAAGGAAATTTGAGGGAGAGGCTCCAAACTTGCAGGGTAGCTGCTGGAGCCTCTCCTTGAAATACCCACCAAGTTTCAAGAAGATTGGACTTTGGGGTCCAATTCTATGGGCCCCCAAACAGGTTGTCCCACCCCCTCCATTGTTCTCTATGGTGGGAAAAAATGTTACCTTTTTTTCTACCATAGAGAACAATGGAGGGAATGGGGGCAACCTGTTTGGGGGCCTGTAGAATTGGACCCCCTGGTCCAATCTTCTTGAAACTTGGTGGGTATTTGGGGGAGAGGTCCCAGCAGCTACCCTGCAAGTTTGGAGCCTCTCCCTCAAACCCCCTCCCCTCCAGTCGCTTTTAAAGTTGCCACCAAACTTCGGCAGCAATTCGCAGCGGGCCGAATCAGATCAGAGAATCTGATTCGGCCCATGGCTGCCCTAGTGGCCACTCCTGAGCTGGTGGAGCTTTGCTCCGCCTCACTCCAGCCCCAACGGACCCCTGTGAATATGTAATCTTTCATTAAAATCTGCCTACAATCCTGAGGAATGGAAGGTAGCGAATGTTACTCCCATCTTTAAAAAGAGTTCCAGAGGAGATCCGGGAAATTACAGGCCAGTCAGTCTGACATCGATACCAGGTAAGTTGGTGGAAACTGTTATTAAGGAAAAAAATTAGTAGGCACATTGATGAACAAAATCTATTGAGGAAAACTCAGCATGGGTTCTGTAAGGGAAGATCTTGTCTCACTAACCTGTTAATGTTCTTTGAGGGAGTAAACAAACATGTGGACAAGGGGGACCCAACAGACGTTGTTTACCTTGACTTCCAGAAAGCTTTTGATAAAGTTCCTCAGCAAAGGCTCCTAAGTAAGCTCAATAGGCATGGGATAAAAGGACAAGTCCTTTTGTGGATCAAAAACTGACTAATTAAAAAGAAACAGAGAGTGAGTATAAATGAGCAATTTTCTCAGAGGAGGGAGGTAAGCAGGGATCAGTACTCAGTTTGATGGTTTTTAACTTGTTTATTAATTATTTGGAGTTGGGAGTAAGCAGTGAAGTGGCTAAATTTGCAGATGACACGAAGTTGTTCAGGGTGGTGAGAACCAGGGAGGATTGTGAGGCACTCCAAAGGGATCTGTCAAGGATGGGCGAGTGGGCGTCAACATGGCAAATGGGGTTCAGTGTGGCCAAGTGCAAAGTGATGTACATTGGAGCAAAAAATCCTAACTATAAATACACGTTGATGGGGTCCGAACTGGCAGAGACTGACCAAGAGAGAGATCTTGGAGTTGTAGTAGATAACTCAATGAAAATGTCAAGACAGTGTGTGACTGTAATGAAAATGGCCAACACTATGCTGGGGGTTATTGGGAAGGGAACTGAAAACAAATCAGCCAGTATCGCCCCTGTATAAATCTATGGTGCAACCTCATTTGGAGTACTGTGTACAGTTCTGGTCACCACACCTCAAAAAAGATATTATAGCATTGGAAAAAGTGCAGAAAAGGGCAACTAGAATGATAAAAGGTTAGAACACTTTCCCTATGAAGAAAGGTTGAAGCACTTGGGGCTCTTTAGCTTGGAGAAACGACGGCTGAGGGGTGACATGACTGAGGCTTATAAGATTATGCATGGGATAGAGCAGATAGAGAAAGAAGTCCTTTTCTCCCTTTCTCACAATACAAGAACTCGTGAGCACTCCATGAAATTGCTGAGCAGTTGGGTTAGAACAGATAAAAGGAAGTACTTCTTCACCCAAAGAATGAGTAACACGTGGAATTCACTGCCACAGGAGGTGGTGGCAGCTACAAGCATGGACGGCTTCAAGAGGGAATTAGATGAACATATGGAGCAGAGGTCCATCAATGGCTATTAGCCACAAAGTATAGATAGGAACTCAGTCTGGGGCAAGTGATGCACTGTATTCTTGGTGCTTGGGGGGGCAACAGTGGGAGGGCTTCTAGTGTCCTGGCCCCAATGGTGGACCTCCTGAAGGCACCTGGTGTTTTTGGCCACTGTATGACAGAGTGTTTGACTGGATGGGCCACTGGCCTGATCCAACATTGGCTTCTCTTATGTCCTTATGTTCTTAACACATATCTGATCAAAGTTGTACTTAGATAGCAATATATGCAAAAGTCTAAAAAAATTTCATGGTGTTGATTTGGTGCATATACCTTCTCAGATGAGGAAGAGACAGAGAAAGCCACCTTCAGCCCTCTGATGTTGCAGGAAGTCCATCCAGACAAGGTAGCGACTTCAGGTGCAGACGGGGAGTGTCAGGCTGAAGTTGGGACACCACGCCCTCAGTTCGGCAGCCCAGGATCCAAAGCTGAAGCAGAGGTCCTGCAACTGCCAGCCTCACCCCTGGGGTCTCCAGAGCCCTTGGACTGCTGGAGAAGGCAGGCCTGTAGGGAGATGCAGGAATGGTGCTGTAGTGTGCAGTTAGCATCCCTGCACCAATCAAACTCTGCCTGTGAATTTGAGTCACTACAGGATCAGGGCTGAAAGTTACGTAGGCTGCTCAGCCACTGATGAGTTGCACCTGTCCCTGAATAACTCTTGATTAAAGTGGCCAGAAAAGAGAACATCATAATGGAAGCAGCTTGTCTGCAAGCCTTGTGTGCTGGTGTGTTCTAGACCTCAGTGTGTTTGACCTTCTGGATTGTGATCTGGCTTGTGCTCTTTGGATTTGGCCTTCTGGTTTGATGCTTGGACATTTGAATATCTGTACTTTGACCTGGACTGTGTTTGGGCTATGCCTCTTGCCCCAGGTGCCCACCTGGACACCTATGTGCCTAGTTTCTAATCTTGAAGTGCTTGGTATGGGTTTCTGGTATAGCTGAACTAAATTTTCTCCAGTAAACAATTTTAGTGTGAAAAGGGAGCTTTCAGGGATAATGATATATTTCCCAAAAGACCACCCCCAGGATTATTTTTTTTGGTCAGTTTGCTGCTGATCCCATTCATAGCCCTGTCGACTGCAGGTTCGCCATCACTGTGCTTGGGTAGAAAATTCACATGCTGCCTCTCCAGTAACCTGCTTAAAGTAAAATCATCAAAACAACAACAGAAGAATTATCAATAATAAAACAAGTCACAAAATGTGTGTGAAAAACATCTTCCTAGGAACAATATAATTACACAGCCAATCAGAATGGGCCATGTAATAACACAAAATGTAATTCATTTCAGAGGGAGCACAAGGAACACATTTAATGACGAAGGGCCAATCTTGACTTTCCTATGGGAGGGTAACGGAGGATGACTCATTTTTGCTCTTGTACCCTTGTTGGCATTGATGAGGCTTAAAGAAATGCAAAGGTGATGCCTCCCACATCAACTTCTGATGAAGTGGGGAAGCCCATGAAAGCTTATGATATAATGAATGTGTTAGTCTAGTAGGTGTTGCAGGACTCTGTCTCTCTGCAACAGAGTAGCATGGAGTGGGACTTATTCATGTTTGTCTAAGCTCTGCTGGTGCTCCACTCCATTTATTCCTGCCAGAAATTATGTAACGTGTGTGTGGTCAACCAGAGGGCATCAGCTGACTCTATTCTAGAGCCAGTCTGAGCTCTTACATACCCACTGACCCTTCAGCCTGTTCCAGGCTCTGCCCCCACCTCTGAAGAGTGTAAATTTTTATGGGCCATCCTCCTTACCTGGAGACTTCCACTCCAGTGATGTCAAATTGTTTCCACATTGGTTTGTTGGTGTGAGGGGATAGGTGATAGTGAAGCTTTTGGTGGAGAGTATGGCAATTCCTTAAGTGAAAGACATTTTGAATGACATTAGGCATGATTGAGCCAACTTTTCCACTCTTCACTACAGTCCCCAGTCCTCATGGCTTTTGTCCATGCAGGTATGATCGTACCAGCATGGTCTTTTGAATGGTAAAAGAGAACTCTTTTCTTTTTTCATCAGCAGAAAAAATAGTTTGATTCAACCCCTTGCACTGTACTTTACCTCTCTGCTCAGGAGAGTTTGAAGCCTTTCTACATCCTAAGGAGTCTATTGTCCAGAAGGGCCTTTGTTTCTTGGTCTATGGCTCGCCTTTCACAGAATAATCTGTAGAGTTTTCTCTTTTGAGTCAGTAACTTAGTCTTTGCTTGGCACAAAGGATTTACATCTCAATTAATTACAGGAGGTGGTGGAGAGCAGGGACCAGAATGAGATGACCATGACTCTCTACAGAATATTGTGAGGGTGAGTGTTATACATAATAGGGATGTATTTTGTACCAGAGATGGGATTTTTGCCACTGAAAGAGAATTAAACACATTAGAGACCATGCTGTGGTAGAATCAACAATTCTGCTCTAGAGGTCCCTGGATTGTTTTCAGCACCACACTTCTTGGACAATGCAACGTGTGTGTCTACAGTGCCAATGAATAACCGAGAGCAATTTGAACAATACAGTTGTCATAGCTGTGAATGAATGGGAATGAATAAACAGGATTCACTGAGAATGAATGAACAAGATTCATGAATTGTAAGTTAAGAGGATACTGATATTTTGTTGTACTTGCTCCTCTTCCACCTGGCAAATAAACCTCTGCCATGATTCCACGCCAAAGAAGCAAGTCCTATGGTTGTACATCAGTAGTTCATAATGCCAATATATGTTGAATCTAAAGTGGCTCTTGGCTATTTTATTAATGACTGTTTGGTTATTCTTTCTCTGTCTGCTTCTCTGAGTATAGATAGCTGTTGTGCACATAGGCTGGCAGATAACAGGGGACGTTAGTGGAATCTTAGCTGTGCAAACAATCATTTAATGTGGCTTATTCAATTTCCTAAGTAATTCTGTGTGAATCTGAATCATCCAAATGAGCTGCCTCTCATCACTTATTGTGGGAAAGCATTCATAACAGTCTGGCAAAACTGTGTCTCAGTTTTAGAGCGCCTTCCAAGAAATATGTCAATCACAAGAGGTTTTGTCCCTGGATTTGGAAGCAAATAATAGTATACCCAAACATCATGTCAGCTATACTAGAACTCTGGGAGCTGAACTGCCATATGAAGCCAACCATATTCAGTCTTTGCGACTGTCTTTTAATATGTTCCATCTGGCTTGCTAAACTCAATTTATTTATTTATTTTTAATTTGGACGAAGAAGAGAGAACATTTTTTCTTCTTTCCTGCGTTATTCAGGTTTGGTTTGGTGTAATGAGGGTGGCAACAGGTACTACTGCAGGTGTGTTATGTTCTTTGAATATTAAAAAAGGATTTTGTTAAAGAAGAGTAAAACATGAAATATTCTGTTTTAGTTTATGATGTGTTTTGTAAAGATTCCCATGGTTGTTTCTTAAGTGTTAAATTTTTTTCATTGGGTTTGCATGTGTTAAATGGATTTTGTAAATAGCTCAGCATGTGAAAATCCACTGAAAGATGCTAGAGTTGGACTGCAACATGAAAAAGAGATACTGTCTGCCCATTATTTGGGATTCAAGCACTGTTATAATGTTACAGGAAACATTTAAAGGTAAAAGTAAGTGCAAAATCTGCATTAATTCACTGAGATTCAAAATCTGATACTTTTTTGAAGGAAAAAAAGTGAAATGAACATTTAAGATTATTAAAATATCATATAATGCAATGAAACAGAATAGTGAACATTGGATGGTGTTCGTTTTTAATGGCGGTAAAGTGGAAGATGAAATGAGGTTACAGTGGTGACATGTCAAAATATGCCTTCCATATAAAATGTAGAAGTGTGCAGGAAGTAGCAGCATACCCTTTCTGTCTGGATAATCACATCTTAGAGTGTGCATTTCACTCTGACTTTTCATTTCCATACCATGGGTTCATCCCCTATACTTTATCCACGTGTATTGGAGACAGCATATAAAGTCAGCTAAGAAATCCATTTGTGTGTCTGAAAGACTGAGTAAGCTGAAGATGTTTTCCACATTGTTTGTTTGTTCAATTTATAGGCCGCTCTCTTCGCTATTAGCAGACCCAGAGCTGCTAACAAGTCTTGGCAAGCCAAGATTCATACATACATTAAAAATTTAAAACAGTTATAATACCATTATAAAACCTTCCCAATTCAGCAATAACAATTTGAAATAAAGTGCTCAGTACAATCAGATGGTGTATCATATACCCCAACGTTTTCAGGCCAGATGGTAGTCTCTGAGGCCGATCATTGATGGTCCTAAAATGGGGGGAGAGGAAGAATGGTGGCGGCCCCTATTCGTAGGCTTGGCGGAAGAGCTCCATCTTGCAGGCCGGCTGCAGACCTGATGCAGTTCCGCAGGGCCCTGATCTTTTCCGGGAGTTCATTCCACCAGTAAGGGGCCACCACCGAGAAAGCTCTCCCCCTAGTGCCTGGCCTCTCTGGGGCCTGGTATAACCAGGTGGTGTTGGGCCCCAGACCATAGTGCTCTCTGGGGTACATACGGGGAAAGGCGGTCCCTCAGGTAAGTTGGATCCAGACCATTTAGGGCTTTAAAGGCAAGCACCAGCACCTTGAAGCAAATTTGGTACGCTATAGGCAGCCAGTGCAGTGCCTACAGTGCCAGTCAGATGTGCACCCATCTAGGGAGGCGCATCAGCAACCTCGCCACAGCATTCTGCACCAGCTGCAGCCTCCAGATTTGCGACAAGGGCAGCCCCATGTAGAGAGCGTTACAATAGTCTAGTGGTGGGGAGGTCGCAGTGGAGCGCCAAGACTTTATCCTCAAAATAGCTCACAAAAGCCTCACAGCCAATCTCTAATTCCCTACTATTTGGTTTGCCCTGTGGCAATACTGTTATGGTCCGAATTGTTCTAAATAATTGTGCCGGGCGTGAGCTAGTGGATGCAATCTCAGCCGCATAACAATCCTTCTTAGCAGCCTTGACTGCCACCTCATAGGCTTTCATAAACGTCCTATAAGATGCTCTTGAAGCTTCATTGCGAGCGCGTTGCCACCATCTCTAACTGTCTGAGCTCCCGTTTCATGAGCTGTAACCCCTGGGTGAACCAGGGGGTGAGCCTAGTACGGGGGCGCAGAGGGTGCCTGGGAGAGATCTTGTCAATGGTAGCAGAGAATTGGCTATGCCAATCCTCCACCAGCTCATCCAATGAGCCGCCAGAGGGCCTTGGATCCCTCAGAGTCAACAGGAGCCGCCCAGGGTCCATCTGGCTCCAAGGGCAAGCTAAAATACGCTCACCGCCTAAATGGGGTTGGAGTGGGGCACTCAGATGAGCCCTCAGGGTATGGTGGTCCGACTATGGTACTGCCGAAGCAGTAATCCGGTCCACTGTTACCCCCGCCGCGAAGATCAGATTGAGTGTGTCCAGCCTGGTGAGTGGGGGTCATTACGAACTGGGAGAGTCCCAACGTTGCCATGGACAACGTCAGGTCCGCCGCCTGAACAGAAGCCGCATCATCGGCATGGACATTGAAATCACTCAGGACTATCAGCCTTGGGTGTTCCAGCGCCCAGCCTGTTACGGCCTCCATCAGGGCCGGCAGGCTCTCGGCTGGTGCATTAGGTGGTCAGTACACCAGCCAGATTGCCACACCATCCCCAGCCTCCAGCATCAGGCCAACACACTCTAAGCCCATGATCTTCCACAGTGGGAGCACCCTGAAGGAGTAAACCTCTCAAATGAGCATTGCCACCCTCCCCCCACCCCCTAGTCCCATAAATTCAATCCAAATGCTCAGGCCCTGTTCTGAATGTCTGCCAGCTCCTTCTAAATGAGCTTTCTTATTTAGTGATAAGCAATGTAGTTCTATATTCTCAAGAGGCAGAATCCCTCCCAGACTAAAATATTTGAATTTTTCATGACTAGTTTGTTTAATGATTTGAATGTCTTTGGTGTAGTGGTTAAGTGTGTGGACTCTAATTTGGGAGAACTGGGTTTGATCCCCCACTCCTTCACTTGCAGCTGCTGGATGACCTTGGGCAAGCCATAGTCCTGTCAGAGCTGTTCTTGAAAGAGCAGTTTCTGTCAGAGCTCTCTCAACCCTACCTACCTCACAGGGTGTCTGTTGTGGTGAGGGGAAGGGAAAGGAGATTGTAAGCCACTCTGAGACTCTGAGTGAAGGGTGGGTTATAAATCCAATCTCCTCCCCTTCCTCCTCCTCCTTCTCCTCCTCTTCTTCTCTTCTGTCTTGAGGTTACATAATATTTGGTACTGCTCTGGCCAATGACTAATACCATTAATGAACGGAAATATAAGCTGAATGGTGACAGCTGTGCATTTACAACACAATTGGGGGTGGTGGTGGTGAAAGTACTCATGAAGCTGACCAGCTGCTCAGCTAGACTATGTTAGGGATACACTGGCATAGCATTCCACTGCTAGTGCAGGGATGCTGTAGACCCCACCAATGTAACTCTCTGCGCTAGCAGAGGAAGAAGCAGGTTACATTGCTTGGTAATAGAAATCCGATTGATCTCTAAGGCCCACTTGAATTGACAGATATTACAATATGGAGGCAAATATTACACAGGTGAAATAATATAGAGTTCACATAAATATGTATCCATCTCTGGAATATTGTGTAAACAAGTATGGTTCGTTTTGAGAAGGGATTTGATTATTGTCCATATGTTCTCACTAGGGAGAACATTCTGTTCTGAAGCCTGATTATAGAGCAGTGCCAAACTTTCAATCACCTTCATGCAATCCAGCTGTTTAGATGGAAGTTCTGTCAACCTGGACCCTGGTTCTAGACCAGCCAATTAACTTCTGTACTAGTACTTCACAGAAAACAAGAGTGTCAATTTGCTCTTTATCACAAAGCTGCCAACTTTCAAGTGGGGCATGAAGTTTTGCTAGAATTACAACTACTCCCTAGACTACAGAGATCAGTTCCCCTGGAGAAAATGGCTTCTCTGAAGGGTGGACTCTGAGGCACTGTACCCCACTGAGATCTCTCCCCTCCCCAAACCCTGCCCCCTTCAGGTTCTATCCTCAGATCTCCAGGAATGTCCCACCCTGGAGCTGGCAATGTCTATGCTCACCTGAAAACGTTTGACTTTTCCCTTTAACAAGTTCCAACTTGAACCTTCTCCTCTGGAAGTGACCACAAAGTTGCTTCACTGCCTCCACATACCAGAGACTATTCCTGCTCCAAGAAGTAGAATGCACCTCTGGAGAGAATGCTTAGGGGAGCTACTTTTGGTGCAAGGGCTATTATTCCCACTGTTGGGTTATGAGGGCTTCCAATCTTTTTCAAAACTAGTAATATTCATGAACACCAAGTTTGCACATATGATAATAACTGAAAGGAACTTGAAGAATTACACCAGTGTGAAGCACTTAAAACATAAAAAAGCTTTAATTTGTAAACTCAGAGGGGAATGCAGCATCAACCTACAGGCAATTTCTGCAAACAATTTAAACGGTAAAAATACTTCAAGCCTCTACTGTGGTGGCTGAGCATTGATGTAAGTTAGCTGAGCAGCCTTAAGCTTGAAAAACAAGCAGATTTTAAAAATTGGCAAGTGTATATTCACACCTAAATATGCAATGTGTCAACTGGCATTTCTCTCAGTGTAGGTAATTTCCTCTTTGGGGAAACACCTCCCCCCCCCCCAGGACACCTTTTAGATGTGTAATTTTGCATTGGGATTTTTGGCCATCCATGCTGGGAGTGGGCAGAATTTACCATTACTGGCTGATTTAAATCGAACCATTAGGGAGTTAGCTTTGAGGATTGCCCCTTTAAGAGGGGGTGAATGGGATAATTATCAAGAAACATCCATTTAGGAAGACACTTATCAGATAGTTGGCTTATCAGGCAGATAGGAAGTACATTGTAGTTGAGAAAAGGGTGATGAGCGACTGCCCCAAAGGTACATTTTCTGTTTCCTGAAATGCAACTAATCCAATATACTGTCATGCAGTGTTAAGTTTTAGGATTTTGAGACACCAGATGTGTCCAAAATATAAGGTTCTGCATGATGTGT
Organism: Lepidodactylus listeri; assembly: GCA_029233225.1. Classification (NCBI taxonomy): domain Eukaryota; kingdom Metazoa; phylum Chordata; class Lepidosauria; order Squamata; family Gekkonidae; genus Lepidodactylus; species Lepidodactylus listeri. The sequence goes on from JARCFY010000001.1 coordinate 93,782,590, forward strand.
GTTCTGAACAGCAAGTGCATAACATCCAGAGCTTGCCTAACCATATAGATGGCCTAGATAGGTTGCCTAGGGTGCTCAGTTCTGAGGAGTGCCAGAAAGCTGTTTGCCCAGCACAAGGGACAGAGGGGGTACTGCACCTGTGCCCATCTGGGTGAACCATGCAGGGTCTGTATCTGTGCCCATCTAGGTAAATTAAGCCAGCCAGGGCAAGATCCAGATAGCCATCCTCACCCTCTCATCACCTGGTACCTGCAGCGGTGCACCCAACACGAGAGACTGAGGGGGCAACAAACCCAGCTGAGCTAAGAGCAGACAGGTTAGTGCCACTGTGGCACATCCTTCCTTCTGTTTTGGGATGCCACTGGAGGCAGCAGCAGGGGATATAGAGAGACTGGAGTGGGGGGGAATGAGCCATGAATGTGGCATTTCATTTCCGTTGCCTGTTATGGATTCTTGCTATACTCATGGAGAAGGCTGTTCTGTTGAAGCAGGGAGTTGCCATTAAAATAATAAAGAGACAACCAAAGAATAAATGGGGCTGTGTAACACTAAACCATATGTGAATATACTATTTTGCAATTTTAATCAAAATACAAAAATACAATTTCATATGGCATAATACAATGATACAAAGGTCCAGTCATGGCGTCATAACGAAGTGTCCGGGTAACATGTTCGTTTCTCAAGTCTTCTTCAGAATGGGACCAACAGGTAACTGCATACAAATACACTGTATGGAATTTCTTTCAACGTAGTCAGGCTAGTCCAACAACTCCAAATATTTCATCAAGATACATACATCATGTTCAAGGTAACTCTAAAGAGAGCTTCACATCTCAGAAATTGCAATATAGTATATTCACATATGGTTTAGCGTTACAGAGCCCCATTTATTCTTTGGTTGTCTCTTTAAATTTGGCAGCTGTGATTCTTCTCTTTGCTTTACTATTAAAATAATAAAAGCATGCTGCAGCTTGTTATCCCTGCTTGGTCCTTGAATCTGTTAAACATCTTCATTATGTTGTATGCTAATTTGCGGCTCACCCTCTACCTATATGTATGGACTGGTAACTTCCATTTCAATGTATCTGAAGAAGTGTGTGTGCACACAAAAGCTTATACCTTGAATACAACTATGTTGGTCTTAAAGGTGATACTGGACCTTTGTTCTACTATGGAACAGTAACAGCTTCAGTTCTGGATCTAGGCAAAGGCATATTAATACAGTTGCTTTCCACAAGGACATGCACCACCATTCAAGTAATGACTTTATGAGCAATCAGCAGCTTTCTATATTGAGATACTCAGCATATGGCCAGTTCAGACGATGCTCATAGCTAGCCTCTAAATACTGTTAACAAAAGGAAAAGAAAAAAAATGATTACACATCTGGCATACTGACTGTATGTGCTCAGAGGGCTAAACCAAAGCAGACAATTGTATTTGACAACTAGCATTACTCAGTGGTGAAATTCAGGCCTGTGGAAAGGGAGGTGGGACCAGATTACCAAACTCCTGTAAAATGTGAATGAAATCCCAAACAAAAGAACACCGCAGAAGGTAGAACAGCTTTGCTTTCCTTTGCCACATGTCTGGGATAGGACTTGTAACCACGCTGAGAGAGTTCCTTGGTGCTTAGGAAGAATCCCTGACCAAGATGTGATATCTTTAATGGCCTAAAAAAAGTGTCATGGTTGGCATCAAAATCATGGACTGCAACTGCAGTGGAAGCCCTGTATATCATTCCCTCACAGTTGGAGTGCAACAGTCAAAGGAGGCTGGGCTTTTACATCAAAAGCCAATTTCCAGCCCACCAAATTCTACTAATGGTGATTCTGCTGTTCTTTCAGCAAGTGCATTCAGGTCAGGATGCTGCTGCTTCTTTTGCACAGAAGGAAAAGTGTGCAAATACAAATTATGATTGCTTGTCTCCTGTCCCCTCGTCCTAATCTGAGTTCTTCATGTAATGGCCAAAATCAAAGTGAGAGTCTTTGTCATAAATAGGAAGGACTCCTCTTGTTTCACATAGGGAGGGCTGGGAGACAGCAAAGGAAGATAGGAACTGAAAGCAGGATTGTTTGTCTAGAGATACTATTTTCTTCCCAGGAAAAAATAACAGATAATCCTGGAGTAGTGGTTGCTATCGACAAAGAGCCAAGATGGGAAACCCAACAGGTTTTATTGTTTGTCTGTGGCCAGTGTAATTCAAAAACAAAACAAAGGTTGTGACTTTACAGGAGAAACATTTCCTGTAAAAAAAAAGAGAAAATGTTTTGTTTTGGGTTTAAATGTGTTCTATGAATTACTAATGCTCCTTTTGGATTACTTTTGCTGAAATCCTAAGGACACTTTCCTGTGAGTAAGCTGCATTGAATGCCACATGGGGAACTGTGCTCAGAAGAGCCAGAGGTAGAATGTAAAAGAGCCACATGAGGGAGTATCATTGATTTTGTGCAATAACCACCTGGGGTAATGTCTTTTGAGACGATCTTTCTTGCCTCCTAAAGATATGCTAGCTTTTGTGTTTTATCTTTTGCCTCTCTCATAGGGCAATCCAATCAACTTTTTTACAGTAAGAGCTGTTCTCCAGTGGAATCAGCCATCCAGGGAGGTGGTGAGCTCCCCCGCACTGGCAGTCTTTAAGCAGCAGCTGGACAAACGCTTCTCAGGGATACTCTAGGCTGATCCTGCATTGAGCAGGGGGTTGGACTAGATAACGTGTATGGCCCCTTCCAACTCTGTGATTCTGTGATTCAATGGCCTTAAACTGGAGTAACTAGAATTGCCTCTTATTTCCCTAAACCGACACAATGTGCATGTGTGTTAAGTGCCGTCAACTCACCTCTGACTTATGTCAACCCTATGAATTAATGTCGTCCAAAATGTCCTATAACAGCCATTCTCAGGTCTTGCAGACTGAGGCCTGTGGCTTCCTTGATTGAGTCAATCCATTTCATGGCGGATCTTCCTCTTTTCCTGCTGCCTTTCCTAGTATTATTGCCTTTTCCAGTGACTTTTGTCCTCCCATAATGTGACCAAAGACCAACACAATAGCTAGTCTCAAAGTTTATATTGTAAAATCCCATGGGATAGGGTGGGATATAAGTTTAATAAATCAATAAATAAAAATAAAAAGTGAGGGAAAAAGGAAGCTATTTATTTATATGATTTTTATTTAATTAAATACAAGCTTAAAAATTCATAAATAAATTGTTAAAAAGTGGAGAATAACAGTGCAAACCTAAGAAGAGTTACACTCTTCTAAGCCCTCTAATGGCTTAGGAGGATGTTAACACTGTTTAGGATTGCCCTGTAAATCTAATAAATAATGAATCTGTAATGACCATCACTCCCTTTAACTACAAATTATTATTACAGGAGGTACATTGAATTTGTACTCCCGTCTATAAATTGTGTAATTCTGTCTATCTTCAGAAGAGGGAATTACAGACAATTCCAGATGGAAATTTGTATTGCTACCCATAATCCTCCTGGCATGATATGGTGTAAATGACACCCTGGTTGATATCAAGTCTCCCAAAGCTATTGCTTTCTCTCAGTCTGGCAAATGCCCCCTGAGGAAGTGTACCAGGTCTTTCCTCTATACCACTGGACTGCTGATCTTCTCTGCCTTTGGCCCTGACCTTTCAGCCTGCCTGACTGTGGCTTCCTGCCTTCCTGCCTGCCTCCCACCCAAGGGATATAGAGTCAGAACCTTACAGATCTGAAATCTTTTGTTTTGCTTTCTGTGTGACATCCCTCAAAATTTGGATTATTTATAAGCAGGTTGGGACTTTTTTTTGGCAGCATGCATAGAATGTGAAATTTTGTTTTTAATGAGGAAGCTGCCTTACATGCCCCCTATTACTGATCCTTCCATGCTCAGAGTGTGAAAGGCATTTCTCTAAGGGTTATTCCTGATCAGGTTCCTTTTCAAATTAGTTTTTTGCCCTCAGATTCTGATGTCTGCATAAAAAATAATACCGGGGGGGGGGGGGGGGGAGTCTCAACGTGTTAAACAGCTTGAGTACTATTTCCTTTGACAAACCAATTTGAATAATAATAATAAACAACCAAGGACTTCTCCAGGATTTTCTGGCAAGTTTATCCTTACTTGAAGGATAAATCAACCATTTACCATTTGAGGGGAGGGAGTGGGGTGGGAAGAAATGGCATTTGATTTTCACTGTTCTCCATATTTTAACTCAGCTGTAGTACCAAGATAGTGTTGAAATGCAGTGAGAGAAGATATTTCGTAGCATGTGAAAGTCAGAATAACCAGAAAAAATTAACAGTAGCATCACTGGCTCCTATTCCCCTCAATGGCCAACCAGAAGATCCACAAGCAGGAGCACTGCGGTTAAAGCATCTCCCTGTTGTTGTCCCACTCCCCAGCCTTGCAGATGTACAGTTCTTCTGAAAATGGAGGTTCCAGTTAGCCATCTGATTCTCTATGTCTTGTGGCCACAAATTCCAAAAGCTAATTATTAACTGTGTGAAGAAGTACTTTCTTTTCTCTCTATTTCTTATATTTTTACCCTGTTCTTCCTCTTAGGAACTCAGGGTTCTTCCCTCCCTATTTGAGCTTCACAATAATCCTGCAAGGTAGGTAATGCTAATATAGTGTTTTGGCCTGATGGTCATCTAGTGAATTTCATGGTACAGCGAGCTTTGGACCCTTGTCTAAATTGAATGCTGTAAAACCACTACACCACACTGTTTGGAAACTGGCATGACTGAATAATGGACTTTCCTTCATGAGATCTCTAGTCACTTGCAAGCTTTGAAGAAACTGAAGTGTTCTAACAGATTCTAAAGTTTCTCCCACCCCATTATCTATTGCGTAAGTCAAGGACAAACATACCTAACAATCAGAAAGTCAATTGGTATCTTCTCATTATCTTGAAATAAAGGGGCCATTCCCTTCTTGAAGAAGACAAACTTATCTTCTGACACTTTCTTTAGGAAGTTGCTTGCCTTTCTTTAAGATAAATGTAGGAAAATACAGATTGTATCACAGAGGCAGTAACTTGCAGGCTAATGCACAAAGACCAAACTGATATGAAACAGACTTCTCCCATTGCTCTCCAAATACTGTTATATTCTAGGCATTCCTTTGTGTCCAAGGAATGGAAAAATAAACACCTTAGATCTTTGTTTTATTTGTGTGCACATAAGACAAAGAGTCTATTTATGCTTTTGAAAATCCCTCTCAGCCTAAATACCCTCTTCAAAGCTTGGAAATATTAAAATTAAAATAAAGGTATTTAACTAAGGAGAATACATTTCTGGCAGAATGCATAGGTAGAGGTTTTGTTCTTTATTTCTTTTATACAAAGATCTGAAGGGTAATCAGGGTTGCTACTCTGGAATGAGAAATTCCTGGGAAACTGAGGGCAGAGCTTGGGGAGGGCAGAGTTTGGGGAGGGGGTGGTCCTCAGCAGAATATAAAGCTGTAGACACCACTCTCCAAAGCAGCCATTTTCTCCTGGGGAAGTGATTTTTGTAGGCTGGACATCATTTGTAATTCTGGAGATCTCCAGTCTCCACTTGGAGTTTGGCAACCATAGGGGTAATTAGATAATTAGTAAACTTTCAGTATACTCCTAAGGACATTTTCTTGGGACTAAGACCCACTGAGCAGATGTGAATAGGATTCTGAATTTAGAATTGCTCAGCAATCTTGTAGGAACTAAATCCCACTTGGAATGAAGTGAGACTTAATTTTAAGTAAACATGCTTATCACTATACTTATTAAATTATGTCCGTGATTAAAAATCTCAGGATTGGAAAGGTAATTTTTTGAAAGGTAATAAATAAATACCTTTAGCTAGTGCTAAACACTTTGGTCCCATGGGTTTCATCGGCGGCCTGTTGCAACACATTTACTACCAGATTTTCCTTGCTATCTTTTAATTCTGCTTCTGCCGTGGAGCAGCGCAGGTTGCCAACGGCTGTGGGATGTTGCTGTCTGATTGCGCCCTTTTGATCCATTGGGCATTTGGGCCTATGTTGGATCTTCTGGCGCGTGTGATCACAGCCTAAAATGTGCTTTTGCTCCAGTAAACAGATGTCTGAAACCTGGGGTGGGGGGATCCTGTTAGGTTGGAGGGAGATGCAGTGGGAAAGCACTGGGTAGGGGAAAAGATTAAGCACCACCATTCCCTACATATGGATCATGCAACACTTTGTTGTATGTAACTATTATTCCAATATCATATGTCTGTTTTATCATAAACATCCTCTTTCAGTATAGTTCTATACCAATATGAAGCAAAGTTTTCAGTTAGAAAAGTAGCTTTTATGGGCATCGTCAAATGAGCACTTTTGGTATAGTGGTTAACAGGGCCGGCCCCAGGTTTTTTTTTAACACTAGGCGAGGATACCTTCTGCCCCCCCATGCACCCACCAATTTTCAAACATAAATGCATTTTAGGAAGAATGCAAAGTTGGGAGCAACTTGAAGATGCTTCACACTCACACACACACACACACAGTCAGGGGTCATTTTGTTGAAAAAGAGGTGCAGGAACTCATTAGCATAACTCATTTGCATATGCTAAACCACCCGACATCACTGGAAGTATGTCAGAAGGCGAGAGAGAGAGAGAGAGAGAGAGAGAGAGAGAGAGAGAGAGAGAAAGAAAGAAAGAAAGAAAGAAAGAAAGAAAGAAAGAAATAGATGGCAGAGAAGGGACAGTTACTAATCCAAGCCTCAGAAATACCACTATTCTGGAAGGATAGCTTCAGTGGTGGCTGAAGCCTTCAGAAGGCTGGTTGGAAGAACAAGGACCTTTCCAGGGGATGGGGTAATTTTGCTGCAGCCATGACACAAGCAGGCATTCCCCTGCGTGGGGGCTGGTACCAACTCCTGGAGCTGAGCTCCCGTGAGCTCCTGCTCAAAATTACCCCTGCACATAGTTAATGCAAATGTAGCACATGTGGTCTTCTCCCTTGCAAGCCCCCTGTAAAGAGACCCTGCTGCTAGCTGCCTTCTTGTTTTTATTTTTTTTACTTTATGTTGGTTTCCTTGTCTACATGATCCCCCCCCCCCCGCTGCCCATCACAGTCCACTTTCACAATTAAAACAGCCTCTCCAAAAGCTCTTCTCCCCCAGCTCTACCTCTGGGACATCAAGAGGCGGGAGAAAAATGTCAGCCAGTGATGGTGGGAAGGGTCCCGCTCTTTAGGGAACAAACTGTGTGGACACGACAGAGCCTCGCTGGGCCAGCCTCTCGCCTGTGCGGACCCCAACGCTGCCACCCCAGTCATTCTGAAGGGCGTTCATGTGTGGGGGTTGTGTGTGTGCATGTACAGGGGAATTTAGACTGACAGTGGTGTGTCACACCAAGTCACCAATCGGTGCTGGTGTGCAGGGCTTATGGGTGCCCTCCTTTCCCTTGCCCCCTGCCAGCATCTCCCCCCTCCCTCCTTCCCTGGCCGGTCCAGTCCTTGAAGGCAGTGCGGGGCGGAGGAGGCAGGGGTGGACTTGTTGGAGTGGTGGCCATGGGTCACCAGGGCTGCGCCTTTGCTCTGCCCACTCGCTTGTCCGCCCAGCACGGCTGAGGAGCACTGGCGCTGCTACCTGTAAAGCATGCTGGGCTCTCATGCTGTCTCACTCAGTCTCTCTCTCTCGCTCTCAGTCTCTCCACTGCCCCATTTGCCAGTTGCACCCCTAGGCAGCCACCTAGTTGGCCTAGTGATAGAGCCACTGGAGGTAGGGCTGCCAAGTCCCCCGGTAGGGCGGGGGAAACACCGATTTTTCATGCTTCCCCCCTGCTTTTTCAAAACTGGCCACCGGGGGGAGGCAATGGCTGCCAACAGGAGGGGAACGTCGGAGCCTGCCGGGCCCTCTCCCTTCCAGGCCTCTTAAAGGGAAATGTCTGAAGAGCCTGCAGTGAAAAGCCTCACCAGACATTTCCCCTTTAAGAGTTAGCAAGAGAGCCCCGCCCAGAGATTAACGAGGGACTAAGCTCTTACTGAAGGGCCTGCTTTTGCATGCGGCTGGTGTAAGATTGAAAGGTTGCTGCTGGGCCTGGGGTAAGTGCCTGTGCCAGCTCTTTTCCTTCTCTCTCTCTCCCCCTCCCCCTTTCTTTCTTTTTTCTGTCTCTCTCTCTCTCTCTGTCCCCATCCAGCAGAGGTCTATCAGTGGCTATTATTAGCCACAAGGTCTAAATGGAAGTAAGTGCCTGTGCCAGCTCTTTTCCTTCTCTCTCTCTCTCCTTCTTTCTTTTTTCTGTCTGTCTGTCTGTCTCTCTCTCTGTCCCCATCCAGCAGAGGACTGTCAGTGGCTATTATTAGCCACAAGGTCTAAATGGAACCCTTTGTCTGGGGCAGTGATGCTCTGCATTCTTGGTGCTTGGGGGGCAACAGTGGGAGGGCTTCTGGAGTTCTGGCCCCGCTGCTGGACCTCCTGAGGGCACCTGGTATTTTTGGCCACTGTTGTGACACAGAGTGTTGTACTGGATGGGCTGTTGGCCCGATCCACTGTGGCTTCTCTCCTGTTCTTGCAGGGAGGGCGGGATATAAATACGAAAAATAAATAAATAAATAAATTCTTATGATATGAAAATCATATTTAGCACTTGTGTAGCAGTGCTTCATATTCTGCCGAGATGAGGAAGGATTCAGTAGGACCGTTGCGCAGTGCTAGAGCATCTGCTTGACATGCAGGAGGTATCAGCCTCTTCAGCTAAAAAAGGATCAGGTAATAGGTGACATTAAAGATCTCAGCCTGAGACCCTGGAGAGCCACTACCAGTCTGAGTAGTCAATACTGACCTTGATGGACTAATGGCCTGATTCAGTATTAGGAAACTTCATGAGTTCATGTGTCAGCATGTGGAAGGAACATCACAGGATGTGACATCACAAAATGATGTCACTTCCTTTCTCCTGGCTCCACCCCCAAAGTCTCCTGGCTCCACCCCCAAAGTCCCCAGATATTTCCCAAGTTGGACTTGGCAGCCCTAACTGGAGGTTAAGAGTGGCGGACTCTAATCTGGAGAACCAGGTTTGATTCCCCACTCCTCCACATGCAGCCAGCTGGGTGACTTTGGGTCAGTCACAATTCAGGACTGTTCTCACAAAACCAGTTCTCTCAGAGCTTTCAGCCTTACCTACCTCACAGGGTGTATGTTGTGGGGAGAGGAAGGGAAGTAGATTGTAAACCACTCTAAAACTCCAAGAGAAGGGCGGGGTATAAATCCAACTCTTCTTCTTTTCATGCTTGGAGTCCAGAGGTCTTCTTAGCAGTTGTTTCAGATGTATTACTTTAAGCATAATACTGGAAAAGGCAATTTGATTATGGACCTGTGCACATGACAGGAAGCACGCCCTAAGCTTATCTTATACCACTAAAGTTAGTTGTAAGTACTGCTAAAAGTACCATGGATTCCAAGATCTCTGTTTACATTTTTCCCCACACCGAGCAGATGGCTTAAGTATATTATCGTCTCTGCATTGTCTTCCTGATCTCTAGTCTGTAATGTGATTTTAAGTTCCTTGTAGGTTACAGTTAAACCTATTATGCTGAGTGTCTGGGATTTAATTTTACAGTTTTATTATTCTGGATTTTTAGGCACAGCTTGGGTGTATTATAAAATAATGATCATCTACAGTTTTACATTTTTATAAATTAAAGCTCCAATTCAATGTATGGTGTTTTGGAGTAAGCCCCGCTGCGTGTAGTGGGACTTTGAATGTATGTAAAATCAAGTTGCTTAAAATATTTTCTCAAGTAGCTTCTCTGAATGAACTCCTCAGCCCATGATACCTCTTCTTCAAGATTTATGAAACGAAGCTCAGTGTTATCCCTTTTCACTGAATGTTTAGGGTCAATCGGCAAGAAAGAAATTTGAATCCTTCATATGAACCTGCTCACATCCTCGTCTCATAGGTTTCAGCCTGTCAGTCTCTCTCGCACACTTGGGTCAGTGTGCTATAAGGAACTGTTCAGCCAAATTCAAGAATCACTTTAAGGGCTTTAGTAAGAAAGTGCTGGGCTGCCAAATTACTTTATCAGTGTCATTGTGCTTCATTTTTTCCTTAAGCATTGGTGATAAATGAACAAATGTTTTTCTTTAAAAAAAATTCTGCTAACCTGAAAAGATATAAAATTTCTCCAGATCACATTATTTAAAAAGAATAGCCATACTTGTTTTTAACTTGTTCTTTTTGAAATTTGCCATTGCTTTGTATCCTTTGAACTTTAATGTGAAAACTTAATCTTCATGTGTGAGACTCCCCTCTCAGCAACCCAGGTACCCTGCCCTCTGCTGTCCGGGGGAGGGCAGTCTTCTCACTGGCTTCAGAATGGAAAGGTGAGGGGGTTCTGGCACCCTGGTCCTCTTTGTTCTCTGAACTGGCTTACTCTGGACCTCTCTGTCTTTCCCTCTGTGTGCGCTTCGCTTGTTTCTTCCTCCACTGACCTAGTGTAGAAGCCATCCTTTTATTGGACCCTCAGGCCCACCTCCCCTTGCCAGGGCCTAATAGTGTCCCACCACAACTTGGCTATGGATATGAAGACCCTGTCCCCTTCTCTAGCCGAGACCCCCTTGAATAATAGGGTTCCCCTCTTATTTTGGACACAGTTGTTTTAATAGGCACCCCCTTTTACAGCCTAAATGCCAAGGGGATCTGAAACTTGGGGAGTCTCATAAAGGCAACTGGGTTCACCCATGACATTGGAATATCCCAGGAAAGAAGAGAAAAGGTGTGCTGGAATTAGAAACTGATTAAGTGTAGTGATCCCCAGCTCAGTGGCATGTTGTTCTCAATAACAAAATATTTTTTTAACACTGGAGACAACACAAAATATCCAGACATGCCCCAGAGGTGTCTACCCAACCCAAGAAGTTGATGGTTCATTAACCAACTCCCAGTTCTTATTTTTCCTTTTTTGCTCAATCAAGAAGGGCACTCAGGTCATTAATTTGCCATCCCTCCTGTTTCAGGAACTATCCCTGCCTCACTCAAGCTTTTGTGTTCATGCAGATCTAGCTCACTTCAACCTAATTAAAGTATTTAATCATGTTGCCTTGCCCAGAGTCTTTGTGCCCATGCAGATTTGGCTCACAATAATGCTGTAAATCGCCCAGAGTCTGCTTGCAGGGTTGGGCAATTCAGAAATCTAATTAACAACAACAACAGCCTAATCAAGTCCCCTCCACTTTTTTCTGCCAAAGTTTGGCAGCAGTTAACTTTTAACCAGTCCGTGAGATTCAAAAAATTTATCTTGACCCAATCCAAAGACAGGCTTTCTAAAGCCCCACCTACCTCGAGGATCTTCTGTCTGTAAAAGAAGGTACCCATTCCCTAGCAAATTGTTCCTCAGATCTCCAGATTTTTGCTGGTCATAACTCTGGTTTCCTTCTGAGAACCCCTGTTACACTCTGCAGGCTTTTCCTTCTCTAAAACTTCCCAATTTCCTCTCTCCTATACGTGTACGCTCTTGATGGTGTGTGTGTATGTGTGCGCACATATGAATGCTTAGGAAATCAATTTTTAGGTGCTTAGTGTAGATTTTTTTCATTTTTACTCCTTTTATTTTGTATACAATAAAACTATTTGTGTTTACAATCACTTTGACTTTCTTGATAATTTTATTTTGGAGTACCCCTACTGAGCTCCACTCTAGTATACATAAACCGTAGTCACACGGGACTAAGAACGGGAATTAGAGCTGTTTCCTCTTGCTCGTTCGCATGGATCCCGCTTCGATGCTTGCTCACTCGCGCAACCCTTCCGCTTTTCTCCTGCTTTAAAGGGCCCCTGGAAAAACTAGTATTTTCCAGGTCTTAGCGGAAGGGATGCGCAAGTGAGCCAATCTGAACAGCCCTCTCTTGCAATGTTTGTGAGAGAGGGCTGTTCAGATTGTCTGTCCCTGTTCCCCCCCCCCCCCCATTTTTGCAGTTGGGTGCTTGGGCGCTCAAGCACCCAAGTGCAAAAAAGGAAAAACAAAACCCTGCCCCGTGCTCTGCTCCCAGCCCTGAACCCCGCCAGCTGCTGCCGCCTAGCCCCCCCTTGCATCTCTTACCCAAAAAATTAGCAGGCGGCGACCGGCAGGGCTCGGAACCTGGAGCAGAGCGCGGGGTGAGCCAGGAAGCCAGGACGGGTCCACTGGCGGCTGGCGGCGGCTGGCAGCAGCAGTGGCAGTGGCAGCGGAGGGGGGTGTAGAGCACTTTCCTGTGAGCAGGAAGGGTGCCCCCTGCTGCTGCTGAGGTTGGGATGTAAACATCCCAACCCGGAAGAAAAAAACCCGGTTAAATTCCAAGCAGGATTTTAAAAGGGAACCCCGTGCCGTGTGACTGCAGCCACAGACTACCAGAGCTATAGGAGCCCTTTTAAAAGCCAATTCCCCTTTCTCTGGGTCCAGTCTGGGTAACACGGAAGTGATTAGAAGGGGAAGAGCCACTCTCCCCTTCCCTGGGTTGCTACTCCTCACCTCCCCTCCCTTCCCCCTGTTGCTTGAGGGTGGGGTTAACCCACCTCTACTTTTTTCTGTTCAGGCCTGGCCCTGCCACAGAACCTTGTCACCCCATACCTCTCCTGTGCTGTCTGGGCTCCCCACCTCCTTCCCTGTTGCTGCTGCCAGGTAGGTGGGGTTCCCTACTTCCTTTCCTGCCACTGCCACTCTCCAGCCACCCAGGCACTTGTGTGGCCTTTTCCCAGCCATCAAGATACTCTCTTAGCTGTTGCTGGTTGATGACATCATCAAAGGCCATACTAGGGTTACCAGGTTACTGGGGGGCTGGAAGAGAGCTCGCCGGGCATGCAGGGGTGGGGCGATGTCACCATGTGCAGTGTCTCTGGTATGATGACATCTCATGGAAGTGATGTCACCATGCTGGGGACATCACATGGCAACTCTCTGGTATTTTGGGCAAAATTTTATGGTTACCATAGAGTTTTGCTCCAAACATAGAACATTGCCACATAGCATCCCCAGCATGATGATGTCACTTCCGCATGAAGTCATCACACTGGGGACGTTGTGCTGGGTGGTGGCTGTTGTGCTAGCTGGCCAGCAGCAGGCAGAAGCCAGCCAAATCAGGGGATCCCTCGCTCCTACCTGGGGACTGGCAACCCTAGGCCATATTGAAGTGATAGGGCCTTGATCATTGCGGCTGCCTTTGCTTACTCCTCCTGCTCCCTCGTGGGGACTGTCAGACTGGAGCCCACTGCCTTGGTCTCAGCTGTCTCCTTCTCCAGACTCTCCTGGATGGGGTGAGTTGGGCTCTCAGCCATGCTCAGCATGTTTAGCCCGGGCTGGGTTCAGTCAGGGCCAGGCCTTGGCCCCTGACATCATAGTATACAGTCTTACAGATGACAATGGATTCTATAAATAGATAACTCATTTTACTTACTCTCATGTCCTCTGAGTTAAAGTCACTCACAGCATTTCTTGCTATCCTCCCATCCTGTTTCTTGTCATCCTATGAAGCTGCATTCTTAATATGCCTAGATGTTCATTATCTGCAGGGGTCCTTTCGTAGAAAAAGAGGTGCAGGAGCTCATTAGCATAATTCATTAGCATAACTCATTAGCATATGCCACGTCCCCTGACATCACCAGAAGTGTGTCAGAAAGGGAATGTCAGTTTCAGCCCCATTATATCCTATGGGCCATTGAAATCAATGGCAAAAACTCATAGGGTATATGAGGGGCTGGAGGAAAGGGGGTTTGAGGGAGAGGCTCCAAACTTGCAGGGTCGCTGCTGGGGCCTCTCCTCGAAATACCCACTAAGTTTCAAGAAGATTGGACCACGGGGTCCAATTCTATGGGCCCCCAAACAGATTGCCCCATCCCCTCCATTGTTCTCTATGGAGGGAAAAAATGTTAACTTTTTTCCTACCATAGAGAACAATGGAGGGAATGGGGGCAACCTGTTTGGGGGCCTGTAGAATTGGACCCCCTGGTCCAATCTTCTTGAAACTTGGTGGGTATTTCGAGGAGAGGCCCCAGCAGCTACCCTGCAAGTTTGGAGCCTCTCCCTCAAACCCCCTCCCCTCCAGTGGCTTTTAAAGTTGCCACTGAATTTCGGCGGCAATTCAGCGGCGAGCTGAATCAGATTAGAGAATCTGATTGAGCCCGTGGCTGCCCTACTGGCCAGTCCTGAGCTGGCAGAGCTTTGCTCCGCCTCGCTCCAGCCCCAACGGACCCCTGACGATCTGCACTGTGGAGATATCACTTTTTTATATTTCAAAAGTAAATAATATTGCCTTTAATTTGGGTGAAAAAAGCAGAAAATGGAATCTTATGCCAGGGCCAGGCATAAATAAAAAGTTTGAGCCTTTTTGGCATTATTTGATGCAGAAATTTGGCAGGCACAGTTTCTCTGAGCATAAAAATTAAGCGATGTGGAAAATTGCACCAGCTGAATTCCACAGAGTATCTTTAGGAGAAAGGCATCAACACAATCAATATAAGAGGATCAATATTTAGTGTTGTGATTCTGTGACTGAATGGCACAAGTACTTTAATGGCCACAGAACCAAGTATCCTAACGGGTATCTAACAGACCAACAATGGAAGACCCAAAGATTTTTTTCCAGTGTACCAGTCCATTTGGACCTAGGGTCATGAGACCCCTGCCTCTTTTCCCCTCCTCACTGTAGCCCTCTATCCCAAGTAACTTTTTATCCATGTGGGTCCATAACTCCAGGAATAACCTTTCCAAGTGTCAAAGGGGACTGTGTGGCAATGGGGGCGGGTTTCATTGGATGCAAGCCAGTAGCTTGAATGATTTTTTAAGAAGCCTATATAACTTGCTGGCTGTTAAGCTTATGAAGATTGAGTTGAATTGTAGTGTAGGGTGAAGAAATAGTACAGTTTCAGAGTTGGATCTGGGAGACCCAGATTTGAATCCCCACTCTGCTGTGGAAGCTATCTGGAAGACCTTGGGCCACTTACTCTCTTGGCCTCACAAGATTGTTGCTATGAAGGTACAAAGTGGACGAGGAGAGAATGCTGCTATAATTCTTTTTTGTTCCACACTGGAGAGAAAACTGTTTTTAAATAAATCAATAAAAAATGTGAGTGAACTACTTAGTGAAATCTTAGGTTCCAGAGAAAAAGAACTAAAAGTACCCTGAACAGAACTTTGTTTACATGGCTAACAGAATTCAATATGTATAATAAGCAAATTTTTACAAATCCTTACACTTAATTTATACAGGCCAAATCAGTCATCCTTGGTGGCACAGAATTTGGAGTAGGCTGTTGCAGAATTTTATTTTGGGGGGGGGGGGAATGTACACAGTTCTGCTTATACTGTATGCCATTTTTTCAAATTACCTAAGGTACATTAAAGATAGTTTACACCAGTACCAGGACTGCCACCTTTTTCTGTGACGTGGACTACTGAGGTCATAATAACCAGCAAGCACAAGCAAGGAAGTACAGGGGGTTCCTGTGATGGGACACTGTCACTGCAGGATGATGTTCCTTGCAGGCCAAAGGGGCAGCATGAGAGCAAGGCTGTGGAAGCCTGTGATGTACTGAAGTTCCTCCTGGCAAATTGGATTGTGTCTCTACCTAATTCCAATATGGATTAAAAGTAGCTTAGAAGGAAGAAGAAGAGTTGGATTTATACCCCGCCCTTCACTTGGAGTCTCAGAGTGACTTACAATCTCCTTCCCTCATTCTCCCCACAACAGATACCCTATGAAGTAGGTGGGGTTGAGACCACTCTGAGAGAACTATTCTTGAGAGAACAGCTCTGAGAGAACTGGGACTGACCCAAGGTCATCCAGCTGGCTGCATGTGGAGGAGTGGGGAATCATACCTGGTTCTTCAGATTAGAGTCCACAGCTCTTAACCACTACACCAAACTGGTTCTCAGGTAGGAGCTTGAATTCCACATAGTAACAGCCTTTGAAACTCAACCAATGTTTTGCTGCACTTCAGCAATTAAAACTGAATTTAAAACTGTTGCTCAGTTAATTAGGCTAACATTAGTAATCTTTTTGTTTGTTTGTTGTGTTTGTTGTCAGTACTCATATATACTCATATATTTTGTCAGTACTCACTAATTTCTACCAGTTCCCCCCTCAGGACTTCAGAGAGCCCCCCTCTGGTACTGGTCCTCTAAGGTGTGCTAGGGGACACTGGAGTATAACATTTTAATAGGCAGCACAGGGATTACTGCTTCAGCCTACAAGGGTGCCTCCTTCTGGGGCTCATAGAATTGGACCCCCTAGTCCAATATTTTTGAAATGGGGGGGGGGGGGTTGAGGAGAGACACCAGCAGCTATGCTACAAATCTGGTGCCTTTGCTTCAAAAAGCAGCATCCCCACATCCCCAGATACCTCCAGATGGATTTTCCATTATAGGGCTGTAGGGCTCATTGACTATAATGGTCCCCATAGGCTACAATGGAGCCAGAAAAAATGATTTTTTTTTGCACACCCCTATTATGCTTTTCAGTATAATTTGTAAGCTGCCTTGAGTCACAGGGAAAAGTGGAATATAAATATTTGAATGAATAAGTCGGTTGGGCAGGTTGATAACATTTAAGCAACATCCTGTTTGTTAGGTTAGTCAGGGTTCTGACAGGGATTTTTCCACCTCTGTTATATTTGACCTCGAATTCTGGTTGTCATATTTCACTAAAAAACACAAAGTAGACTGCAAGAGCCGCCCTACCCCCAGTGCTGGTATGTTCTCGAAGGCTCAGCACAGGGTGATGGTCCAAGGCCAGGTCTACCAATGTAGTGGACTGGGGTGGGTAGACCTGCTCTCTGGATGGCAGGTCTACCAATATGGTGGAAAGGGGTGGGTGAAATTTGACTTGATTCTCTTTTCTCTTATAAAGTTTACATTATTCTTAAAATATAGTTTAAATATAATTTAAAAAATTATTCTGAGATTTTTACCAGGTTATGAAAGTAATCTAAAAAACTAACTAAGCAATAGTCAAATATAAAATAGTCAAATATAAAATCACTCACAACTTTAATGCTACCAGCTTTTTTTGTTCGCACGCAATGCTCCCTCTAAGCTGTGGCCCCTTGCCTGGACAAGGGGGGGGGGGGACACTAAATCACTCTGTGTATAGGTATCTCCTTGAATGGGATGCCTCTCTTTGTCATAATTGGGTGCTGCCCTCTGACACCTCCTCTCTCTTTTTGTCCTCTCACTGCACATGGCCTTTCATGAAGACACATGTCTCTGCAGGTCTCTCCCACACATATGATGCTGGACAAGCTGGCCATTTGTGATAGGGAAAATGCTCTTTAGATTAGACTGCTCTCTCTCCTTTCAACTGCAACCTAAATGTGAACTGGATCTACTTGAATAGATGTAAGTTTACTTTTTTTTTTGCGGTATACTTCTTGGAAGATTTATTTACTGCATTCACTATCACATTTCTATGACTGGGCAAAACTTTGCTATATTAACCAAATACCCCAATATTTAGGATGTGTGCTAGCCCAATCACCTGGAGAGTCCTTGTGGTGGCTACTGCCAGGAATGTCTGGAGTTGACATGGAGAGTCTTTGTAAGATTCAGATAGAGCCATGCTGAAGCAGTGTTGTTTCGGTATCCTTCATCTGGGGAAAGTTTCAAAGGGCCTTTTGACATGCATTTATTATTACAGTATTTTGAATAATCCTGTTATATGTGATGCCACATAACGAAGGTGGAATCTCTTGAAATACACAGCCCTTACTCAAAATAGAGGCCTTTGATATATGCCACATATTCCCAATACAATGCTATTTAACACTTTAAAATAGATTTGGAATTGCCAATTAGTCAGTCCAGCTTCTGGTAACCTTATTCAATGTTGCAGCTATAATCACTTCTGCAAGGCTCTGACATATTTTATAATTGAACTGCCAGCTTTGCACTAAGCGCCAATTCATTCACACATAAGTGTGACTTGTTAACCAAATTATATTGATTTCCTCTGATGTAGCTGGATGGAAGGTTATAGTCCTAACTTCAGCCTAAATATAAGATTACAATGCAATGACAGACTATTAACATAAAAAGAAATTGTTTACTGTTTTCTGAGTTTTATCACAGCTTCTCTTCACTTATCATTTGCTGCAGGAAGCTGGTGTATACATTTGTACTTCCTTTTAGCAATATATTTGTAATAATGTGTGCAGTGGAGCTGAATTGGGACCCAAAATTTACAAAGCTTGCCCCATTTATATTTGGAACACCATAATACAGTCAGGGCCAATAGGACCATGCTTGTCATTCAGTAAAGCTCAGTTCTTTTCAGGCAAAACAAAGAAGGCTCAACAAACTTGCAAACGTAGGCACACATGCAGCCTGATCTAAAGGTCATTTTACACCTCCCCTCTAAAGTAGTTTGACTGCTGTCTTTTCCTGTGCTGATTTCACAGTGGTGTGAAATTTCACTCTAGGGGGTCTAAGTGCACTAATCAACAGCAATTGTTTAAAGCAGAATCAAGCCGGTTGAATACTAGCTTGACCACAGGAGGGCAATTAGTAGATGTGGACATTTCAGTAGCAGCACGGTTTCACACCGCACAGAGGTGTGAGCAGGTTTTTTTGGAACTAGAATGATTCCAGTCAGATGTAAAAACAGCCTAAGGTATGTTAAGAGATCGGAGTATGCTTCGGATTGCAGCCCTATACTGTGATTCCAAGTCTACATACTAAGGGTTAAACTAGACAAGAAGAGCCTTACTGCATTCAATTTGGGGATAAGCCAACATTTTAAAAGTGAGTCTTCTATAAGGAACTTCTTTAAATTGTACTTTAGAGCCCCAATTCTGGTTAGTACCACCAAGGTGTAAGAGAAGAAGGAGATCTTGCTTCCTCCCCACTGTTTTTCCAACGAGAAACAGCGCCGCAGGAAGGTGTTTGCCTGCATGCTCCCCTGACACTGTTTTGGGTTGGAAAAAGGGCATGGGAGGAATGCAGGATCCCCTCCTCTTCCCATGCTGTGGTGATCCTGACCAGAATCAGACCCCTTCAGTGCAGTGTAAAAGAGTTCCCAGGAGAGGACTTGCTTTTAAAAAGGTGGCACATCCCAAGGGTGAACCCAGGGAAGCCTGTCTCATCTAGTTTGATTCTAAGAAATTACTGATATTAGGAATGTGTAGTCAGATAATCAGAATCCAACCTGGGTAATATCTAATTTAGCTGTAGCTGAACTGAATGCAATAATTAACAGCATTTGGCATCAGCTGGAAAAGTCTGTATATGACCAATATTCTGGAACATTTCTTTCTCATGCTCTCTGTCAGCTTCTCTGTCTTTCTCTTGCTGAGCCATTTTAATCCTTTCTTGTTCTGTCTGAACTCTGACTAATACTAGTTGTTGTTCTCTTTCAAGTCTGGCCCTTTGTTGTTCTGCCTGAATTTTGGTTTGTTATTGTTCTGCCTGAATTTTGGCTTTTTCTTGTTCTGCCTGAATATTAGCTAATTCAGTCTGTTGTTATCAGCTTTCTCTGCTTCAATTTTTGCCAATTCTATCTGCATTCTCATTATTTCTAATTTTTGATTAGTATTCCCCTCAGCAGATGCCCCTCCTTCTGCATGTACCTCTCCTTGTGCTCTGTGGTTTTCTTAGCTTTATGAGGGGGTGCCATTTATTAAAGATCATCTTATACTACTATGTTTTTGTGATCGGACCAACTAATTGTAGGTTGTTGTTTCATATCATGGTGCTGCCACCAAATATGATGAACCCCTGTATCTGCTCAGCTGTCTGGTAGATTTTTCCTGCCAAATCTTCAGCTCCCCTCAGTGACTGAGTTGCCCTAAAGTAGCATGTATAAATTCTTTGTCATAAAAGATTTCACTGTCCAGTTTTTTTTAAACCTTTGAGAAATGGCACTTGAGGCAAATTAACTTTCAAAAACAGAATAAAGATGTTATTAAACAGGCAGAGAATATATGTATACATGGAATAGTCAAAGTTTTGAGATTGCTGAGGTAAAAAACTTTCTAATACATATGGAGTTGAATTCTTAGAACATTAAAGAGAGTGTATTTGTAGTTTTGTTTCAAGACTTTCTATTTCCTTCTTTGAGAGGTACTTTGTTCAGTAAAATTCAGCACTAACATAGTTCTTATTGATGTTACTAGATTTCTTCCTTCAGAGTTCTAGGTTTTCCTTTAGATATTACAGCTTTTTGCTAATTTCTGAGGTGTCTAAGCTTCTCCACTTTATCACAGACTGGGGTTCTCTTCCCAACCCCTTTCACTGGCAGGAAGTTATTCTCCTTGTCCCTAAGAAGCAATAGCACCTCTTACTATTTGGCTTGAATGGGATTTCACTCTAACTACCCAGACCTTCTGCCAAACCCTTCTCCAGTATCCTTTGTCTGTATAAGGCTGTTCTGTAGCTTTCCTGACTGAGGAACTAAGGCCGTGGTCACACACACTAAATAATCCACATTCAATCCACTTTCAATGCACTATCCAACTGGATTTTGCTAGTTTACTCACAAAAATTCAGCTGGAAAGTGCCCTGAAAGTGGATTATTTAGTGTGTGTGACTGTAGCCTAAAGTTTTCCCTCAGAGCAATTTTAATATATCTAAGACAATGGGGTTTCTCTACTTCTCTCTGTAGAAGTACTTTTCTGACTATTGCCTGTCAGAAAACACTAACTCCCGAATGTCTTTTCTCTCAGAAGCCAAACCTCTGGCTACTGATTCAGATGTTAGAAATTGTGAAAGACCTCCTTTACCTCCAGATCAGCTGTTTTATTTTCTCTCTCAGCTGATGTTGGCCAGTCAGAGAGCAAGTAGAGCAGCCAATCACATACACTCTTCTCTCCAGGGAAGATTAACTCTTGAACTCCTTGGCTGTGGTCACACAGTCATTTTGATCGGGTTACACCACTGTTCCCTATCACATTTA
Source organism: Lepidodactylus listeri (assembly GCA_029233225.1). Taxonomy (NCBI): domain Eukaryota; kingdom Metazoa; phylum Chordata; class Lepidosauria; order Squamata; family Gekkonidae; genus Lepidodactylus; species Lepidodactylus listeri. The sequence continues at coordinate 93,803,445 of JARCFY010000001.1, forward strand.
AAAGGGCTGATCAGATGGCCGCATCTGGACTCACCCCCACAATCCTCTCGGTTTCCTAGAGATTTTCCATTCCTGAAAAACACAAAATGCTCTACATCTTACAACCGCACTACAGATAAGATTAGAATTTCAACAGCCAATCCATATACAAAAGAACCTCCTCTGGAAAGCTCCTCCATTAGCATGTCACAGCCTGGGAAACTCCTACAAGATAATGACTCAGCCCTACCCCACCTTCCTGAATAGATATAAATTACCTGCCTACCATTTTTCTTCTCACATTGTAACAGAGAGTACTCCATCGTTCTGTGTTATACTTCTGAGGATGCCAGTCACAATTGCTGGCGAAACATCAGGCACTACAATGCCAAGACCACAGCCATACAGTCCTGAAAATCTACAACAGCTAATAAATGCATAAACATTTAGGGTCAAACCACATGATACACATGAAGAAAGACCCGATCTCTCTGTGTGACACAGAACTTCTGATTAAGGATCCAAGCTGTCCTAACTTCTTCAGTTTTATTTAAAAGCACCTATTGAGGGCAGAATGTAGGGAGAAAGACAGGCAAGAAAAATGAGTCAAACTAGTACAGTCCCTGATAATTTTATCTTCACTGGACAGGGGATAAAAGTTATCACTGGAAATATTTCTCATTACAAGAAAAATTGGATATTTAAAAAGAACCAATTTTTGCACACCTGTAAATTCTATTTTAAGCAATATGTATAGGTTCAGAGTTTTACTGTGTACAGAATGAAATCAGGGTTATATAAATAATGGAAAGTTAAGGAATTGGTTGATAAAGAGACTTCATCTATTTCTAGCAGTTGTTTTCAGGAGGCTGTGAAGTTGTCAGATCTAATATTGATACTCATATTCCCAAGTACATTTGGGAGTCACTTTTTAAAGTTTGTTTAATAACTTGGTGAAGACCTTAGCAATTTCTTACTTGCCCCAAATCACTTAAATCTAGTAGAGGTGGCATGATGGGCCCCAGTTGCACTCAAGGAAATAAATGTTAAAAAATCTGATAAACTGATTCATAATAAAGTCCTAGGGGAGGATTTTATCCCAGTCAAAGTAAAAGAAAGAAAGAAAAAGAAAAGAAAATTAGGCTTGGTAGAGTTTCATCCTAGCCAAACTTTCCACATCAATTAATATCTCTTTACTAAAGGAAGGGAAATTATCATTGTTGCTTTTCTAAATAGGAATGGAGAGGGTTATATTTGTTCCCTCAAGCTATTGCTTAATCATTCTTGCATAGGCTACATAAAAATGCTTGACTTTATCAAGAAAAGACAAGCTAAGTCTCCCATCTTTTCCCACTCCCAAACTAGATTTTTGGAAAGTCTTGATTGAATTTTGGCTGTTGAAGGAGACAAATGATCAGTGATCCGCCAACCTTGACCCCTTAGGGGATGTTTGTTTAGAGGTTTAAACAGGAATCTAAGTCAAAAAGATAAACGGCAGTTTGTCAATGAATATCTAGATTGATAGAACTTACATTTTAAATTTAATTTCACTCTTTCTACAACTAAAGCAAAACACATTATTGGTTAGGAATCTGCCTTCTAACACATGCATTTGTTTTTTTATAACATTATAAGCTAAGCACACTTTGCTGGAAGCTAACCCTTAGCAGAAATCTTTGATCTAGGTAGGCCATTTGGGGCCGCTACACATTAAAAATGAGCATGTTCTGCAGTTTTTAGATCATCCATCCTGGATTCCATTAGCTATTTTTCCCCCAGTATACATAACAAAGGAAGACAGGGCTCTTAAAAATGTGAGTGCCATTATAGTAAATCATTCTGTTTACAGTTCATAATCACCAAAGTTCCATGTGGCTAAGCATCTTTGACAAGCAAGGCTTTATAGTAAACATATTTGGAGGCTTCCAAAGGTTTAAAAATGTTTCACCCATATATAGGTTTGCATTGGTTGACTATCAAACCTTGGTCTTGAATCCCAAATCCTCTATAGTCTCATTAAATATTTTTTGAAGAACCTAATTGTACTATGCTTTATTTTTTTTAACCCAAACCTTGTTGAGCTAATTGTATGGAACTTCAGTACAAAATAGTAGTTTAAAGATGGAAAGGATGGGATTCCTTTATTATTTTTCTAAAAATGTCCCATCAAGAATGCTTTCCTTTCTACTTAAAAATATGTGAAGATGTATATAGTTCTGACAGGGTAGAAAAGTTCTGTGATACATAGAGTTTTTGATGCAACACCTATAACCTTGTACTTACCCAATGATCAGATACCTAGTAATGCCTGTGATCAATGTGAGAAATAGTTTTATAGGTTACAGGGAAAGCAGGGGAAGGACAGCCACAGGGAGTAGCATTACCAACTCTGTCTTGGAAAATTCCTGGAGATTTGGGGGTGGTGCATGGAAAGAACAGAGTCTGGGGAGGGCAAAGAACTCAGTGGAGAAGTGATGCCATAGTGCTTACCATCTAAAGCTGCCATTTCCTTCACTGCTCCTTGCTCTTTCACCAATACAGAGAGTGATGGGCAGCAATAGCTGATGGGGGTTGGCTGAACCCCTGCTTGATCACTCATCCATGTGTCTATTCAAGGCACTGGTGCCTCATGACTACTCTCACTGTATCCTCCTGGGTGACAGGGCATTTAACCAGCTGGCCCAGTGTGCAAGCTACTAGACCTGAAAGAGGAGTTCCCTTGTCTGCCAACGTAAGGCTCTGTTTACCACCAGCAGAATATTTGAGGGATGTGCTTGTCTAGACTAAACTAGACTTTGTCTTTGAAAAGACTCTTCTTCAAATTAAGAACCTCAGCCACCTATTCCAAGTTACCCTGGATGTAGGGGAAGCACAGCGAATCTCACTCAGTAAGAATAATTCAGAGTCAGTCAGGAGTCTTCCCGGCTTCTATTTGTATATTAGTGAGCATGGCCAAGTTATGCTTTTTATGTGGGGACGAGATAACCATACCACGAGCAAAGGGAAGGAAAGCTGTATTCGCAGCCACTGATGGTATGGTATTGTTTTTCTCTTAAGCTACTGTGAGCAAGACTCTGGAGATACAGCATATAAATTTCTTAAATGAATAGATTGCAAGAGCTCAGCAAAAACTGAACAAAGGGAAAATAAATTGAGACATTTGGGTATGTGCAGGTTCCCCCCATGGGGCAAATAGCAGCTTGAGGGAAGGGTATGCAAAGGAGATCAAGAAAGCAATATCAGGTAAAGTGCAAATATCCTTTCCCTGGCAGCCCCACTCTGATTCGTTGCCCTGCCCACAGCTGCCATTGCTCTAGAAATCAAAACAAAGACAATCCTGAATCTGATCCTGGATCTCTCATGCTGTTGAACTCTCAGCCCTTGCTGCTGCCTGGTGCAAGGGAGAGACAAGAATTAAGAAAGTTACCTTCAGGCAAGGCTTTGTAAGGGCAATGAAGAGGCTCTCGCTATTAACCTAAAGATGGCCTTGAAGACTTTGCAGGAGCAATAACAGTGAAAAGTGAGACTCTAGAAAGAGCTGACGGGCCTCCCTGAGCCACACATTACTACTGCCAAGTTATAATGAAGCAGGGTAATTATTTGTATTTTGGTTATTCCCCTCCCCCCACATGTTACAGATGGTTAATTTTGGGGGGGGAGGGGAAGAAAGGCTGTTGATCAAATAGGTTTGTCCCTGTGCAGCTTACACTGAACAACAACAGCAACAACCAAGCAGCAATATTTTATGATAAATTCCTTGCAGACAATAGCTCCAATGCACAGTATGCCATTTAGCACTGAACTTTATATCATACTTATTAGAGTGTTCATAAAATTAAACCAACAGTGCTGTATTTTATAGATATAAAAGCAGGCTAAAAAAAGAGATATTTGATTTGGTTTTTTTTTAAATAACTTTTTTTATTGCTTTTCTACAAACTATAAAAGGCTATCCCTACAACTACAAAACTATCCCTATTTAAAGCAAAGAATATAATTCGTTTTAAAGATACATGTAAATGAAATTCCCCATATAGCAAAATACAAGATACAGAAACGTGATAATAAGTTTCAAATAATACTGGCAATGCACATGTCGATTCAAGCATGTGGTAAAATAAGTTTCTTAAACTTTTGAGTTATACACAAAACTATTTCCCCCTCCTCCCCCATCTTTTTGGTTAAGCATATTTCCTTTGGACTGTCAGTTGGTTTGGGGCAGCTGCCCCTTTTGCTGAAACAGAGTCCTCTGAAGAGCTACTTGATGAACTTTCAAATCTTTCCAAATCATGTATGATGCTTTCTTCTTCTTCTTCCTCTGCTGCCTTCTGTTCTTTTGTTGATCTTTGATACAAATCCAAGAAAGTCTCTGCACTTTTGAGAGAGGTGATATTTTCTTATTTCTCCTTACAGTTGAATACCAAACCCTCTGGAAAAATACATCCGTAGGGGGTGGAGTTCTTTTGCAGTAATTTTGTCAAGTTTTTATACTGCTTCCTTCTTTTTCTTATCTCAGATGGAATGTCTTTCAAGACCTTGATTTCCACATCTTTGATTTTTAGGATTGTCCCGTTAGTGGCCTTTAGCACCACGTCTCTTGTTGTCCTCTTAGAGAATTTCACGATTTCTCCAGGCAGGTTATTCTTCTTCACAAAATCAGGATATGTCCTGTAGACAATATCCATTTCGCTTTGCAAATATTCCACTTGTAGACCTGTCTTTGGAGCCAAAGCTTCACTTAGAATTTCCTTCGAATTCTCTGGTTTTTGTGCTGGGACACCTTGAAATTGCAGAACATAAGACGCTTTATCAATTTGCAGTCTTCAATACAGTATTTTTGTTTTGGTTTCAGCTGATTTTGCTGACTTAACCACCTCTTCTATTTTAGCATTGGATTCTTTAATCTCTTTCTGGAGTGCATCAATACTTTGGTTTATAGTAGTCATCTGGTTCAGCAGATGGCACAATGCGACTGACAACATGTTTGGAAAGTCTATGGTAGCTTCCTGTTTAGAAATAGAAAGAGAAGGAGTTGTAGCTTTTGGAGAGAAACTTTCCCTCCCCCTTCTCCGCTTTGTTTCAGGGCTGCAGGATGCCTGTTCATCCGATTGAGTGGACCTGCTGACTCATATTTCATTGCAGATGAACCGCAGGTAGGAGTATTTCATTTCCTCGCCGTATTCTTTGCTCGCCAGCCGGTGTGCCACTTTAGGTGCCAGAGCCTCCTTATGGGGCAATGAGGTGCCTCAATCCTTTGGCCGTCGCCTTGGGAGATGCGCCTCTTGTGCCCCAGACTGGGAGCCCCTACAAGGGCTCCAGGGGGGACCAGAATCCAGCCGATACCCCTCCCGTTCGCCAAGGTTGCGGGCCACTCTATGTGGAGCTCCACTGGAGCATGCCTGCCATCAAGCCGCCAAAACCAAAAGAGCAATTTGGCTTTTTCCCCCAATTTTGCAGTGATTGTTTATATTGTGCACTGGTCCAGAGCTGCAAAAGTAGAATCTCCTAAACAAGAAATAAAAAAATTTAAACTGCAGACAATATGCACTTGGCTCTCCATCTCATAGCCACAATGTGGGAAGTAAATTTTTACATGTAAGGAGGAGATCAAAACGAAAATACATCAAAATGAACCGAGTTGCCTTAGACAGGCACGTTTTGAAGGGGTGTGTGTTTGTTTTGTAGCTTGAACAGTTTAGGACATTTTACTATGGATTTGGGCATATAAAGAGAAAGGACACTGGCAGCCTATTCTGAAGTATGTTTACCTGGAAGCAAGGCTCAGTAACAAAGATACAGTGTAGGTTGCAGTTTGGAATATTCTTTACTGCAGGCAGAAGCAGGTGAAAGCTGCAACTTCCCAGCCCATCTCTTTTTATATGCCTTTCTTCAATCCAGAGCCAGTTTGGTGGAGTGGTTAAGAGCGGTGGACTCTAATCTGAAGAACCAGGTTTGATTGCCCACTCCTCCACATGCAGTCAGCTGGGTGACCTTGGGTAAGTTACAGTTCTCTCAGAGCTCTCTCAGCCCCACCACAGGGTATCTTTTGTGAGGAGAGGAAGGGAAGGAGATTATAAGCCGCTCTGAGACTCCAAGTGAAGGGCGGGGTCTAAATCCAACTCCTCTTCTTCTTCCTAATGGCAAGGGAGGGCACTCAAGGAACACCATGTTCAATGATCTTGACTCTAGCAAACCACATTCCAGGATTCTTGCAGGTAAGCCATGATGGTGAAAAATATAAATCCAAAGCAAGTTTGTGCAATTGGACATATTTAGCAAAGATAGGACTAGCTGTTGCTTCCCAGGCAATTGTTTAGAAGTAATTAAACATGTTAGATTATATAGGCTTCTCATATTCTATTGGTCATATCTTAACGGCTTTTCATGTTTCAAATATTTCATTGCTGCCTGTTGGGCAATGTCTAGTCTGTCATTTATACTTCCTTTTTTCTCCCTCCATGGACATGAGCACCGCAACCTTAGATTCAGATTCAAATGGCTTTCGAGCAAGGGAAACCTTTACCTTTACCTAGCAGTAGAAAAGAACAAGAGTCCAGTAGCACCTTGAAGACTAACACAGTTTGTGGCAGGGTATGAGCTTTTGTGAGTATCTGAGTGAGCAGTGATTCATGAAAGCTCATACCTTGCCACAAAGTTTGTTAGTCTTCAAGGTGCTACTGGACTCTTGCTCTTTTCCATTTCTCTCTCCATGTAATCCCTCATAAACACTACATGCTGTTCCAGCCAATGTACCAATGCAAAATGCCTCCATTGTATTGTTTTGCATTGCCAATGTCAAACAGTGAGAAAATGAAGAAAAATGAATGAGACATTTCATTAGGTTTTCATTTAGTTTGCTTTTCTACATTCATTTCTTCAGTAAAAATTAATTAATCTAATTTGTTTCACTTGTTTTTAAATTTGTTTTTTAAATTTGTTTTTAAAATGAATGCATACATCTAGGTACATCTAGAACATATATATCACGTACATGGATGAAATGTGAAAATTCACTTTTATAGTATTCCTCAAAATCTATAAAGTGTGAAGCAGCACTTCCCCTCTGTGGAAACTTTCCTTCAAATGAGCATTAGGTGACAACACTATACAGGAAAGAAAAAATGTTTGTATGTGTTTAAAGAACTCAACACCACTCACACAGATCACTTAGACCCAAAATGGAAATTACAAGTCATGATTTTATTAGAATCCCTAAACAGATTTGTCCTGAGCCAGTTTGGTGTAGTGGTTAAGTGCGCGGACTCTAATCTGGGAGAACCGGGTTTGATTCCCCACTCTTCCATTTGCACTTGGCTGGATGACCTTGGGCAAGCCATAGTTCTGGCACAGCTGTTCTTGAAAAAGAGCAGTTTCTGTCAGAGCTCTCTCAGCCCCACCTACCTCACAGGATGTCTGTTGTAGGGAGGGGAAGGGAAAGGAGTTTGTAAGCCACTGTGAGACTCCTTTGGGTAGTGAAGGGCGGGGTATAAATCCAATCTCCTCCTCTTCTTCTTCTGATTATTTATTTAGAAATTGGCAATCTGATAGGAAAACCTAGATTTTATTTGGAGGCGAGACCATGCCAATGCAACTGAGGAACAAAGAGGCAAATTCAAACCTTCAAACTTGGTAGGCAGGTTCTTAAATGCAACCTCTTATCGGAGATGTATGTAGTTCTTTGTTTTGAGTCAGATATTTCTAATAGTAGATTTAAATTCACCATTCTGGAAGAGTCCATGGATTTTTTATATAATGTATTAATAACCATACTAAAATTTTACATAATCAAAATCCTATAAAATGAAATTAGAAAGTTGTCTCCATTTGATTAATAACAGTAGTCCATAAGCAATCGAATAATATAGGGCAGTTACCCTTCTGTAATATAATAAGCTTCATCTATATACTAATAGCCAAGGCGCTATATACTAATAGCCAAGGGAGATTGTTCTGCACACTTGGAGGGCTCCCCAGATGTGCAGAAAAATCTGAAAACTTTAAAAAAACTTCCAGGGGGATTTAAATCCCCCCCAAAGATAAAGAGCACTCGCAGGGAATGCTCTGGGAACTCTGAGGTGGCCCAGCGGCTGAGAGCTGCTTGGGCCTCGCCTTGGAGGCAGGGGTGGGTGGGTGGGGGAATCGGCAGCCTGCTCAGGCCTGGGAGCCGGGGGGAGTGGGGAATCAGCGGCCTGAGCAGCTCTCAGCCACTCAGGCCTTGGAGCTGGGAGGTGGGGGGAATCGGCGGCATAGGTGTGTCTCTCCCTCTCTCCCTCCCCGCAGCAAGCAGCCACCTTACCTGAAGTACTGGTGCCGACTCCCCCCCCCCCAAGTTCCTCATGTGAGTCCGAGGTGAAGAGGAGTGAGCCCACCCACCTGCCTGGCTTCTGCTTGGGCTCCTCGTGAAAGCCTAATCGGAACTGTTTGACCAATTTCCTACAAGCGCTGCCCCAGAGCTGCCCCAGTGTCAAGTCCTCTGTTTGCCCCAATTGTAGCTTCAATTTCACACTATTTGCTTTGGGGTGCATTTTGACCTGGGGCTTTGCACAATTTCCTCTGCGGCTTTGGTGATCCTGTTTTTTGAGGATCACCAAAGCTGCGGAGGAAATCATGTGAAGCCCTGAGTCAAAATGCACCCCATGGCAAATAGTGTGAAATTGAGGCTGCAATTGGGGCAAATGGAGGACCCAATGCCGGGGCAGCACCGGGGCAGCACTCGTGGGAAATCAGTCTTTGTTTACCAACTGTCTACCCAGCAAGGAGGAAAGCATCCCCAGCTCCCACATTCCCATGGGAAGACGTGGGTGGCCCCAACTTCTTTCCCATGCTCCCCCTCTGAGGAAGAGATACCACCAAGGGCCTGTCCCATTAGAACCGCTCTGGCCCGAATTGCAGTGACCTGATCTTCCCTACACCATACCACCCCAGAGCCCAACCCTGTTCGTGAGCCCCTGCATCCTGGGTTGCCTTTGGGAGAATCTGCATGTCCCTTTACCCCTCCCTCCACTGAAGCCACTATCTGCTCCCCCTCCAGGCAAGTCCCACACTGTAAGTGCATGGGGTGGGGTGGGATCATTCAGTGTAACTTCCCGACGCAAAGCCCCTTTTGCACCACGCTCTTTTCCCGGGCAAAAAGTCTGTTATTTTTTTCTTCTGGTGCGGTTATTATGAAAGCAATAATAGCCAGCTGTTCCTCTCCACTCTTCCAGGCAGGGAAAAAGACTCCCTGAACTCCCTCTTCCATAAGCAGCAGCTACAGCTCGTCCTCTCCGACACTGGAGAGGCCAACAGGCGCTCAGGGGTGTGTTTGTGTCTGTTCCGGGCAGGGGTCATTTTGTAGAAAAAGAGGTGCAGGAGCTCATTAGCATACATGCCACGCCCCCTGACATCACCGGCCGAATGTCAGTTTCAGCCCCATTGTACCCTATGGGCCATTGAAGTCAATGGCAAAAACTCATAGGGTATATGAGGGGCTGGAGGAGAGGGGGTTTGAGGGAGAGACTCCATACTTGCAGCATAGCTGCTGGGGCCTCTCCCCGAAATACCCACCAAGTTTCAAGAAGGTTGGACCACGGGGTCCAATTCTATGGGCCCTCAAACAGGTTGTCCCATTCTTTCCACTGTTCTCTATGGTGGGAAAAAATGTTACTTTTTTCCCACCATAGAGAACTATGGAGGGAATGGGGCAACCTGTTTAGGGGCCCATAGAATTGGACCCCTGGTCCAATCTTCTTGAAAGTTGGTGGGTGTTTGGAGGAGAGGCTCCAGGAGCTACCCGGTAAGTTTGGAGCCTCTCCCTCAAACCCCCTCACCTCCAGCTGCTTTTAAAGTCACCACCAAATTTCAGTGGCAATTTGGTGGCAGGCCAAATCAGATCAGAGAATCTGATTCTGCCCGTGGCTGCTCTAGTGCCCACTCCTGGGCTGGTAGAGCTCCGCTCCACCTCACTCCAGCCCCAAATGACCCCTGGTTCCTGGAAAAGTAAAAGAGTATCTTTTCTCTCTTGTATCAGTAGATAAGCTACTAGGATACAGAATCCAATACAGATTTCTTTAAATATATCAGAAGCAAGAAGATGGGCTAGAGAGGGTAGGTTCTTTGTATGACAAAAACCTGAAAGGATTGCTGATGCAGAGCAAGTGGACTAATTCTTTGTGCTGTTTTCTCTGCAGAAATCATGGAGCAATCACATACACCCCCCTAGAGCTGCTGTTTTCAGGAAAGTTGTCAGCAGAAGTAACTCAGATACAGGCGACAAAAAATGAGGGCTGATTGACAGTTTCCATACTAGCAAGCTGCTGAATCAAGACATCATGCCACATGATGTTCAGTGTGAGTAAATGTAAAGTGATGTACATTTGGGGGAAAAGCATCTTTATACTAATAGCCAAGTGGCCCTCTCCGTGCGGATATCTAAATCTGCATAGAGGGGCCACTTGGGGGGCAGGGAGATTTTTCTGCACACGTGGGGGACTCTAAAAAAAATCTAAAAAGTTTAAAAAACTCTAAAAAAAAATCTAAAAAGTTTAAACTCTAAACTCTAAAAAAAATCTAAAAAGTTTAAAAAACTTTCGGGGGGATATTTAAATCCTCCCAAAAGTAAAAGAGTGTTCCCTGTGCATGCGCAAAAAATGCTCAGGGAAATGCGGTGGCCTGGCAGTTGGGAGGTGTCCAAGCCTTGCCACCGGTGCTGGGGGATGGGAGGGAGAAACAGCGGGCCTGGCGAGAACTGCTTAGGCCTGCCGGTGCCCGTGGGGAGAAGCAAGTGGCAGGCCCGATGAGAGCTGCTCAGGCCTTGCCGGTGCCCGGGGGGGGGGGGAGAAGGCTTACCTTTGGTGGCTTTCCCCTCCTCCACGTGGAGCTCCCCCACCCCCCCACGAGTATCGCAGGTCACCACCTCTTGTAATTATATAATCTTCTTTGGCCTTATCTAACCATTCCTGTATACCTGGTGCCTTATTTAGCTTCCAGTACCTAGTAAAAACAAATCATGCGGTCGAAATGAGATGTAAGGTATTTCATAGGAAAACCAGATACATGATTCAGCAAAATGATTTCCAGATTTAGGAGCACATTAATCTCTAGCCCTTTCCTCAGTTTATTCTAGTAATTCACAGCATGTGGACAGTGCTACATATATAGAAATCCTGCCAACTAATGATGTCAAAACCAACAGTTACTATGGATATTATAAATCTTTGCAAGCCTCTTGGGAGTAAGATACATTTGATGGACTCACATAAACAAATTTTTCAGGCAGTATAGAGATATAGTAAAGCATGAATCCTGAAACAAAACATTCTACCAGAACTCTTAGAGAACTCTTATCCCAAATTGTGATTCCATTTGATGAAGAAACATGAAGTCTGACCCACAGGTAAGTTTTGCTGGAGCAACAGCTCATAGACTTTAGAAAACATGTCTTCTGCCCTTAATCAATAGCATTTTAAAGTTTGAGAGGCTTCTCAGAGACCTGCCTCTAGAGAATTTCTTCAATAAATAACTTTTTACCTGGACACATTCAAAGAATGTAAGCAGACCATTACTGCAGCTTACAACTGTATAAAAATTAATCATCTTGGGTTCTTTTTTTAAAAACAAAGGTATGTATCTAGGCTATAGGTTTCCCATTTACTCAGTGAACCTAGCTAAAAATCCCTGGAGTTTATTCATATCCCTAACTGCCAATGCTAAAAGAGGAAGCCTGGGACATAATTTTTTTTTCATTCATTTTTTTATTATATTATTCCAACAAAGAAAACATCAAAACTATAAACTTTTGCTTATTACGAAACGTTGTCTTCACCATAACAAATACATAAAATGTAGGCAATGTCAGAAGGAGAAAAAAGATTTTTTAACCATTTCAAACAGCGCAATTCAGCCATTTATACCATTTATGCCATTTTACACAATAATCTTTTTCTTCTCTTCCTTTAAGCCTCATTGACAACAAATCTAGCTCTGAAATACTGTACAGTTTGTCCACAAGTTGTTGCCTGTCAGGTATTTGCTCGGATTTCCATTTACTTGCATATACCATTCGAGCAGCTGCTAATGCATGGACAAGAAAATGGCTATTCTCCTTTGCATATGTATCAGGAATAATACTTAACAAAAACACTTCAGGCCTGAAATCGATCTTAGTGACTATTACTTCTTGTAACAGCTTTCTTACCATCAACCAAAATTTACACGCTGAATCACAAAGCCACCATAGATGGAAAAAGGTACCCACGTTCTTTTTACATTTCCAACATACTTTTGAGATCGAGGGTGAGAATTTTGCAAGCCTAGCAGGGGGTAGGTGCCACCGATAAAGCATTTTATACACATTCTCTTTATAAGAGACAGCTCTAGCCATTCTAATATTTTTTGTCCAGATTTTTGACCACGCATCTAACTCAATATTATGGCCCAAATCCCGAACCCATGCTATCATTGTCGGCTTCACTAGTTCACCCTCCATTTTGAAGTTTAAAAAGAACCCATACATTCTCTTAATAAGACATTCATCCATACTCAGCAATGTTTTATCCAGCTCTGTTGCAGTCATATAAAATCCTTTACGTTTGTCTGCATTATACCCAGATTTAAGTTGCATCTTTTCCCACTCTGTTAAAAACACATTCATTTGTTGTAGCATCCTGTCTGTTTTTAAATTGCCATCTTTGTCTAATATATCACCATATGTTAACTTTTTCTCTTTTGACATCAACGTCGGCCGAATGAAGGCTTCTAAAGGTGATACCCATAGCGGGATTTTTTGGTAGAAAGCGTTTTTAATTTGATCCCAAAGTTTATAAAGTACATTTCTTAATATGTGTTGTTTAAAATGTGTTCTCTCGCAACTATACCACATATAAGAATGCCACCCCATCATCAGGTCGTGCCCTTCCAGTGTCAAAGTTCTTGGATCCCTCAATACTATCCACTCCTTCAGCCACCCCATAGCAGATGCCTTAAAGTATAAATACCAATCCGGCAGTCTGAAACCTCCGTGTGTCCTACTGTCCTGAAGATCTTTAAGTCTAATACGTGGTTTTTTCCCTTGCCAAATGAATTTTAAAACAATTTTTTCTAGTTCTTTAAAGAAAAGCTGATTTTTAAGTATAGGAATATTTTGAAACAGGAAGATTACTCGCGGAAGTACTGACATTTTCACGGTGGCAATTCTGCCATACAAAGAAAGCTGTATCTTTGACCTAATTTTTTTTTAATATAAATCCCATACCTGAAGAAAAGCATTGATTGTTATATCATTATCCTTATATATACTTTTACTGTCCTTTTATTCATCCACAGAAAGTTCTCAAGGGCATTCCTACCTAAGTTTGCTCCAAAATATCTATATATCTAATTCCCAAGTAGCTCCAACGTGCGGATACCTAAATCTGCGCGGGGGGGCGCCTGGGGGGGCAGGGAGGTTGTTCTGCAGATGTGGGGCAGTCCCCACATCTGCAGAAAAATCCAAAAAGTTTTTAAAAAATTCGGGGGGGATACTTAAATCCCCCCAAAAGTAAAAACCCGTTCCCTGCCCATGTGCAGAGAACGGACTTACCTGATTGGTGGCGGTGGTGGATGAGTGGTGGGCGGCAGTGGCTGAGCCAGTGGCTGGTGCAGCCAGGCAGCAGTGGCAAAGGGCTGCGGCTGAGCCGCCGGCTCAGAAATAGGGGAGGGGGGAGGTGGCGCAGCGGGCCTTGGGCCTAGCTGTGCTGCTGGGTTTGAGAGCAGGGAAAGGGGGCAGGAGGGGGGAGGCGGCACGGCGGGCCTTGGGCCTAGCCATGCCGCTGGCTCTGAGAGCAGGAGGGGGCAGGAGAGGGTGAGATGTGGTGCAGCGGGCCTCGGGCCACGCCGCAGTCTGGTGAACAGGGGAGGGGGTGGAGGGTGGGGGGAGGAAATGCTGGGCCCGAGCAAGAGCGGGCTGGGGGCCGGGAGGGAGAAGCGCCGAGTAGCTGACAGTTTCTCCCCCCCGCGAATATTGCGGGTCCCCCCTTCTTGTTATTACCTAAATCTAAGGCATCTGATACCCAACTCACACCAACCTAGTCAGTCTTGCAGTGTCGTGGTATAACCACAAGCTGGGAATGGAAAAGCCTCCTGTGTCCTGCTTGGTCTGTGCTGTTTGCCACCTGACCTTAGGCTTCTTACCTGCCCAGCAAAATTATTATTCCATGTTCTCACACAATTGAATAAAAGGGGGCATCAGATGTAATGCTGAAGTTTATGAACCTGTCCTTAGAATTTCAGGACAATGAATCTGAAGGCTTGATTCAGATCGAATTTAACAGTCAAAGTGAAAAGTACTGGACTCGGGAGGCCATTGGAGTGATTTCAATCATAGCTCTTTCATTAGGGAGTCAGGATCATATATACAACATGGTGGTTTGTTGCAGGTCAGGATTGAGCATGGGGACAAAGGAATGGGGAAACCACTTATATTTACAGGTAAACCACACCTTGACCGTCCCCTCCCCCCAAAGGGGGATTGGTCCAACAGGGATTATTCTCCTGCCAGGGGCTATCATAGGTCCATTCAAATATCCTCAACCCCTGATAGGGGGACTGGCAGGATCCCTAGGTCCATTGTTCTCTGGGGAAGGAAGCTCTGTTGTTATCACATCCCATTACAGGCGAACATGCCCAGACATGTTCCCTGGCTGCAGACAAAGAGTCAAGCACCAGACATAACACAAAGGCTCCCAGTAATATTATTCTTGTCTAATTAGCTCACTGAGAAGTATGGTTCAGGTCCTGTTATAAAAGCTCCACTAATCTAGAGGGAGAGATGTCTCACAGGTTGCAAAATTTTGTCATCGTTGTACTGATCCTGAAAGCATACCACTTGTTAGATATTCTTTCCCCTTAATGAACTGTTATGAAAAATGTTGTGTGGGACAGTTTTCAGATATGTGCTGCATTAATTGTGAATTGATTTTCAGGTGAAAGGATAAAGGCAACATCCACCCAGCAGATCACAGACAAACAGTGCAACTCAAAGCAGACGTATCCCTCCTAAAGCCATTGGTTTAGAAGAGTGTACCTCTGCTTAGGATTGCCATGTTGCAGTACGTACTTCCCGAAATGATCATTTCTGACACATGTAGAAGACTCCGTTCCTGCTGGATTGGTCCTTTTGTAGGAATGGAGAGGTTTGAAGGGATTTTGCAACATCACCGACTCAACATGCAGTAGGTTATTGTCAGAAGTTCCGCTCCAGGGGAGCATGGGAATAACAAGGCTAGGCTTACGCTCCTGCGCTTGCAGACAAAGCACTGGTTTGGGCATTGGCTGCATCATGAGAATTCTCATGAGGTAATTGATGTATAAGGTTCAGCATGCATCACGGACTTAATGAAAGTAGTATTCTCCCCCTCTTTTTACCAGGTGTTTGCAAGCCCAGGAAAGGAGACCTGCCTACAGATGCTTGTTCATGCAGAGGAATAATTTGATGGATCAATCTGATTGCAGTTAGAATAAGATTTAAATAGAATATACCTTGATATGAATGAAGATAATGTAGAGTTGGTTTCTATGTGGACTAACTTTTCAGGATTATAGCTTCTGCAGATTAGATTCACAAAATTTGTCTGAAATAATATGTAATTAATTTCAACTACAATTAAGTTCTGGTTATGACGTTTTAAATGAGTGATCCATATGAGAACCTCCTGTGTTCTCAGTTTTAGCACTTGTACCCACAGAGAGGTGGAAAACAGTTTTCACAAAGAAGATTGTATGACGTTTCACAGATCAACATGGTGTCTTTCAGAGACCAGACTGCAGAACTAGAGGCAGGGTTGCCAGGCCTATCAACCAGTGGGAGACCAGAGGGGACCATCCAGGAAACCCCAGAAGTGACATTAGTCCTCTGTAGGAATCACCAAATCCTAGAGAGATGAGCTATCACTTCTGAATTTTCCCAGGCGACATCTCACCATTGACCGATAGCCATTGACCAATGACCGACAGTCCTAGCTAGCCATGAATTCTGTTGTGTAACAAAACTTGCCTGTGCAGCTCCTAGATGGCAGTCAATGAAACATATCCAAATTCTATTATAACATTACTGCAGGCTCTCAGCTCAGTCCTGGACCTTGCTGATAGAAATGGAGGTCAGTTTGCAGCCAACAGAATGAGGTGTTTTAGCATAATCACTGTTTCAACTTGAATTCAGTTATACTGAGACTAAGCTCCAGAGACAACTTGGCAGGTTAGAGTGGTACATAATGCATCAAATGACACAAAATCTAAATCTGATCTGTTGGACATTGGAGTGGCAAGCTGCAGAATATAATAAACCTGTGCCTAAGGAATGAATGTTGCTGAAGAACTAAAGGCAGACATTCCCCTTTTGACATTTTCTCAAACTCATCTTTGGATAGATATTTATCAAAACGCATGATTAGAATTTTATTAACTCTTTCCTTGTCACTAGGCCTTATTAACTATTATTGCAGTATCTCATGTCACAAGATGACACTGAACCATGCAAATATTCAAAATCATCCACCTGCAGTGATGAGTGACTCATTTCCTTACCACAGAGATCAAGGGCAGTTTTTAGTGCTTTTAAGCAGCACCTTCAGTTGAATGAATGGCCATCTTCTGCTTTTGTTTGGCTCTTTTATTAAGCAAGTGAGCAAGGTATATGGTTATTTGAAGCTACATCTTTTCTGTATGAGATCCTCTTTGTATAGTACAGTAGAAAAGAGTAAATTACTTGCCCATTTAACTGTTGACGCTCCCTAAGCTTATCCAAGGATGCGTACATAACTGGAGAGACTTGTGACAGGCCCCGAGGTGTGTGTGTGTGTGTTAGCCATTTCCCCTGTCCCACCACAATATTGTTGCATTTTCTCTTATGGTAAACTTACAGGCAATATAACAAGAAACCAGTACGTTTCTCCAAAAGGGCACAATTAGGTCTGGGAGGCAGGGATTAGAGGTCAGAAAAGAGCACTAGATGGGAAAGAATTTTCAGTGCCATCCTAAACCCTGTCTCTGAATGGCTTAGGATGGTGACTTAGCCCTCTCAAAGATACATCAGGGCAAAGCCTTGCAGATGCCTTGACCTCCATGGGCTGGTTTAACTCTAGCATCAGTATATAAATCGGCTGTCAGGTACATTCTGCAGCTTTGTTAGCGTCTTAAGCCTCCATAGTCTCAGTCATGCCCCTGGTGCCAGCTTAACATTACACTAGCAATAGCCCCGGTGCAGCTTTAAAAATCCCCATATAACACATGCAGAGGGATAATATAACTATCCCCTATTGCCTCCTGCCTGCCTTGCAAGCAGATCACTAGCAGATATGGGGAAGGGCTGTGGCTCTGTGGTAGAGCATCTGCTTGGCATGTGGAAGGTCCCAGGCTCAATCACCGGCATCTCCAGTTAAAGGATCTGACAGTAGGTGATGTGAAAGACCTCTGCCTGACACCCTGGAGAGCCTCTGCCAGTCTGAGTAGACAATACTGACTTTGATGGATCAAGGGTCTGATTCAGTATACGGGAGCTTCATGAGTTCACAATGCCATCTAAATATGCAGCAAATCACAGCTTCTTTGGGCACCATAAAAATGCCACCCAGGACACCCATAGCTCAGATGAGAGGATGCATACCATGGGGCAATCTCTCCCTGGTCCTGTGTAATGAATATTTAGAACATGCATGGGGGACATGTCACAGGAATCCCACAGTAAGGGTACTCTGGGGCAAAAAAGGAGCATGTTACCTGCAGGGAGGGAACAAACATTGTAGCACATTGCTAACACTGTTCTGTTCAGACCTCATACAGATACCTCATCCCAGGGCACAAATTTCAAAGGGGTTTATGTGTACAAGAATGGGGTACCTCACAGAAGTAAACAAGGCTTTGTCTTTGTCCCAAACTGTGACTGCTGCAATTGTTTCCCATGCCTTTTCTCATCCTGATTCTGTGTATTGCCCTTAACAACCATCTCCCTCAATAGTGGCTGACGGTATGGACAGTGCAAAAAGCGGGGACCCTTGTAGGTATGCTGGTAGTATAGCACCAAGCTGCCAGTGCTATGGCATGCTGGTGTAATATCCTCACAAATGGGGACACAGGGAGCATACAGTTCTAGGTGACTACCAGCCATTCCACTCTTATCTGTGCTACTGCTGTCCAAACACTTACGGTGCCTATTGCATTGTGTAGCAGAATTATAAGTGAGGCTGGGCCATTTCTGTCCTTCTGTATTTTTGTCTATTAGCTTGACTTAACTTATACTTCTCTACTTGGTTATTGTCCCCATAAGCCTTTGCTCTTTTGCTGGCAGCCTAGGCGTAAAAACTAAAGCCTTGCCCTGTGGATGTACCTTTGCCTTAATTCATATCTGACATTCCCCAGCCTCCAAGTGTCAGGCTCCAAAGCCTAAACATTTCTGACATCACAGCTAATAAAATATATCTGGGCAAAAGTTCATACTAGCAAAAGTTCACATTATCAATTTAGGATGGGCTGGTCGGTATTTGGCAAGTCTGGTACATTTTATAATTGACACCTCCCCTGATTCCTATTGGCTGAAATGAGTATAAAAAGGAGGCTTTAGACCTTGTTCGAGGCTGTTTGGCCAACACTCCACCTAGGCTTGAGTGGGGTCTTGGTCTACAGTCTGGGAATATTTCTCATTCTTTCTGAAGGGTACACTATATCAGGTACTGGGATTTTCTGTATGTTATTGAGTTTTACTTGTGTATGGTTTTAGGAATTAATAAATATTTCAAGTTCAAAGCAACTGTTCTTGCTGTGTTTCTCTCCCTCTGAGGGCCTGAGTACCCTAGCCAGTCTCCAGCTACCCATGGGGGGGGGGGGGGGGAAACTTAATAGGATTGGGGACCCCAGGCAGAGACCTGAACCTCTAAAATTCCCCTACACATAGCAAGATTATAGCTTCATGGAGCACCCCCAGTAGACAGTGCAGGCACAATTCCAATGCAATTCTCTACAAGGGTTGCGTAAATATTGGTTCAATGGCTACCCTGTGTCCCGCTTGTGGTGCATCATGCCACTTAAGGCACTGGGAGAATTACATGAGCACCAAGTACAGAACCATGAAGCCCACTTGTTGTTTATTACATCAGTGGAACATTGCCCATTACTGTTCTTGTGTCTAATTTCTATGCAGGGGTAGAGGTCAGGGTGCAACTTGTGCAAGGACAATATCAACCACTTGCTGAGCCTGGCAATGGACCAACAGCTGCAGTGGCCAGTTTGCATCTAGCTGCTGTGCTATAGGGTTGCAAATTCACATGTTTCAGCCCTGCCCTAGCTGTGTTGCAAGGTGCTTGACAGATGTGTTTCCAGAAGTCGTTCCGCTCAGGAATATTTAATGGTAGGGACAGCCTTCCATATGATTCTGCATTCTGTCAGTGTGGCTTTCAAAGGCACCGAGGCTTGCTGGGGAAGGGTATTTGCAACCTCTTTCAGATGCCTGTGCTGATGTTGTTCCATAAATGGGTCGATTGTGTCATAGCTGCGTCTCTTTTGCATTGGGGCTTGATTGTTTTCCATCTCTTTTCCATCTCTTGCTCATTACTTGCTTCATTTGTCTTCAGCATGGAATTCTCACTGAATCAATATATCTAATTCTGAGCAATGGTCCCAGAGTGCAAAAAATCTACACGATGAGGTAATGAACTAATAAGGGTGATTTCCCCAATAAACTTGAAATGGAAAAATGGAAAAAAAATGGATGAGGTTTGGACCCCAACCCCCATATTGCAACATACTAGGGAAAAATGAGATCTCATGATGCTACATCATAAGATCTCTGCCTGCATTTTGAGCAACCTCACAAATATTATTGCAGATCTACAGCTGCCACTATAAGAAAGGGATCCATACTGGGGGAATGGCAAGCAGCAGTGACAAAGACAGGAGGGGAGGGGAGGCAATGGCAAAGGTATCTACAGTGGGAAATCAAGGCAAAGAGAGGCAGCAGCAGAGGCATCAAGCAAGGGTGAGAAAGGCAGTGATGTTGGGTGGGAAGGGGAAGGAACAGGACCTGTGGGGGAGAATAAGGAGGAGGGAGCAGGGTGAGGCAGGTGGAGAAGGATGCATTGGCAAAACCACTCACCTGGATCAATTGCATGGGCAGGCAGATATTGAGCAAAAAGGGTTTTAGTTTTGTGTTCTGAATCTTTTGCCACAGTTGTCAGATTGCTTTCGGGATAGGGGGAATTGAAACAAAAAGCAGGACAGGTCCTTCCCCAGCTAATTGGGAATCTGGGCAGCAGGAAGGCTGCAGAAGGAGATAAAGTTGGCAATGGAAAAAGCAGCACAGCAACAGAAGTGGAAACTGGGCAAAGGAAGGGGAGAAAATGGAGATCAGCCTGAGAAGAGTGCAGGGGGATGGGATTTCTTTCCCCAGTGAGTCTCACGCATCCCCAGTGTGTGTGTGTGTGTGTGTGTGTGTGTGTGTAGACTGAACCATTCAGCTACTACTAAGAAATGACCAAGAGAGAATGTGGCATACTGGGAGAAGATGGACAAAGGAAATGCTTGAGAAATAGTCATTAACTTGGATTGAAGATGTTATCAACCTGCTTGAGTACTGTTGGGTGCTGTTGCCACTTGGCCAACCGTGTCCCTTTTCTGTCTTCAGTGTTAGCCTTTTGTAAGCTTACAGTCATTTTCCTCACTGTAGCTACCTAATTTTTTTTTTAATCCTGGCCTTCCACCAAGAAGCTCAGAGTGGAATACATAGCTCTTCTCTCCCCATCATAACTTATGAGAGATGGAGGCTGAGCACATGTGATTGGCCCAAGGTCACCCATTAAGCTGCATAGCAGAGTTGCCATTTGAACTTAGATCTTCACAGTCTCATATTCTAACCACTACACTGCATTTACAATCACTGAGGTAGATCCTACCCCATCCTACCACTCCACTGAGCAAAGTTTATTTATTAAAATATTGATGCTGCTGATTCTGTTTGCATTTGCTAAGAATGGGGCAGGGCTGGAATCTTTCCAGTGGTTTAGGGAGGAACGGGAAAGAGATTTCTGGGATCAGCCTGTTGCTTATTGTTTTGTAAATCTAAATTGTTAGTATCAGATTATCTGGGAGGAAGTTTAGGAGACCTTGGGAGAAATGGTCCTCAACTGAATCCCTTTCAGGGTGGGCTTACACATATGACTGATAGAGGAGTGACTTGAATTCCTTTCTTCCTTGGCATGACTCCCTACTTCTGGGTATCCATTCAATCCAGCCTCCTTCTGTTTTTCCTGGACCCGCATTCAAGCATACACGTGTGCAGCCGGGAATCAAACTATAAAGAAAAGGGATCTCCCTTGGCTGAGAGTCTGGTGGGCATCAACTTAAGTTGGAGAAAGTTCCATTAACCTGGAGGAAGGCTGCTTGGAGGATGGTTGGATCCACCCCACCATACACTCAACTACTGGCTCGCTGTTTGGCCTGCTTATAGAGAGAAATCTTCCGTTCAGTCAGACCGGCCCTAAAAGAAGCCCATGTTCAATCCAGAGATAAGGATGGTGGGTCAAAGAGTAAATCCTCCCTTGGGATTTTTGTTTCTCTGGCTTTCTCTGATGAGGTCAGAGCATAAACTTTGGTACCCAGCCTTGCTTTCCCTCACCCTTACTGTTTACTCCTTGAAAAGTTAAGCTGCTTTTCTGAAGTCTTTCTTGGTTTTGTTGCATAGTTTTTGTTAGGGGAGTTTTCAAAACTCCAGTATAACCTCCCCCCTTTCCTGAGTCCAGTCTGAGAGAAAAAAAGATTCACTCAAGGCTTTTTTGCGGACAAAGCAGGCAGTTTTATTAAGAATGATCATTCTGATGTGAGTTCATCAGCGTGCCCAAGTCCCACTGGCATCCAAAGCAGTTACCCAAGTTGTTCTTTTACAGGATAAGTTAAACACAAAGGAGTTCAGGGTCTGGTATTTAGGAAAGAATACATCCATTCCATTCTCAAACACAATTCACTGTACCCTATGTTCAGAGTGCATTCTACATTCCTAAAAGGGACATAAGAAAAACAAATCTTCTACACTTTCCCCTGAAAGATAAGGGATGACACAGATAATTGATTGAGATAAGGTTGTTTAGAGATCAGGAGGTCAAAGAACAGATTTTGGTTAAGGTTGAAAGGAAGGGTAGGAACAGGGCCATAGTGAGTAGTGGGGCTTTAGGGGCTGAGCCCCCCACAATTAGGGTGCAGCCTCACCACGGTTAAAACTTCCCCCATCTTTGCCAGCCAGTGAGACAGGCTGTCGGCTCTTCAAGGCTCTTGGAGAGCTGATAGCCCATCTTGCTGGCTGGCAAAGATGGAGAGGAGGAGGAAAGCTTGAGTGGCTCAAATCAAGCCTGGCTGCCTCCTCTTCAGCTCTCCTCCTCCCTCTCTGGAGAGGGAGGAAAAAAGTCACCCATGGTGAGGTCACTAGTGGCATCACCACATGGGAGGCCATGATGCCCCCCCAAAGTCCAAAGGCCCCCCTGGCAGCTATCCGGGCTATGGGACTGGATAGGAACATACTAAAACAAAGCAAATCTATCTGAAAGAAAATAGACCAAGCTTAGGCTCACTAATCAAAGTAATTGCCAGGATCTTAAATCTTTGCTAAATTCTTAATAGTGAAATAAAATATTCTAATAGTCTTCTAACATCCATACTGGCTAGCATATTGCCAGTAGTCTTGGTGTTCCTAAATTCAAATGTAGAAAATTATTAATTAGCCTCTTCAAAGTCATTAACATGCCTCATTAACACACTTCAGAGACTGCACATGGCTCACCACAGGACATACATTGCTACCCATGTTGCCTTCTGTAAAGAAACTCCACTTTTATCCAAACTTTTTCTAGCCCTAATGTTTTGAGGAATTCTGCAGATCATCGGGATGAATAAAACTGTATTACAATATGCAGTGATTAGTCATAGATTAGTTGAATTGACTGGCATAGGGAATATAAGTATAGAATTAAACTTCCCTTGAGTGGGAATCTGTGAAGCTTGCTTAATTTCACTGACATTTCTCTCAAAATGAAGTGAATGCTTAAATATACTCCCTAATACCTCATGTTGTGTATGGATTCAGAAACAGCTAAGAATCATTTGGTTACCTTGGTCTTGCTATCTGCTTTCTAGCAGCCCTTGAAAAAGGAAGCAAGAAGCAGCAGTTTCCATTCAGCCTAGCACTGTTTTCACAAGCAGATTTGTGGCTGCATCTTAAGGAATCGTGTAGACAGAACAATGGAGTGTTTAACAAAGGAATTTTCTTGAACTAAGCAACCCTTAGGATGCTCTGGATCAATGCTCCCTCTAAGCTGTGGAGTTTTGTGAGCAAACATTCTACTTTGTGAGCTACTGGCATTAAAGTTGTGAACAAGCAATTAAGCTACAGCATAAATTAGTTTGCTCTGAAGCGATCCTTTCTGAGCTAAGACAAAAATGTGTGAGCTGGAGGCTAAAAAACTGTAAGCTAGCTCACACCAACTCAGCTTAGAGGGAACATTGCTCTGGATTACTGCTCCTTGTTTGATGTTCTCCAGAATAGCTTCTTTCCATGAAAGTACCTGTGGAACATATTGGTTCCAATTTACTGGTCACACCACTCTACTAACTGCCACTGAGAGAGTTCTGGCTTTCTATACTTGCTTGGTTGTCCTTGGACCTTTGTCCTCTGATTCCTCCTCATTCAAACCTCTGCCCAAGTTATTTCCTCCCCAGAACATCCATTCAGTCTTACATATTTGCTTGCCTGACTTCACTTACAGACCCAGCAGGTTTGGCTTTGCACCTTGCAAAATCTGTCTAATATAACCCTGACACTTGTACACAGAATTGACCACATCCTGAATGGAAACCACCATGTGCTGAATGAACAGTTTAATGCAAAGGCCACATGGATTTTCAATGTCAGCAAAGCATGAAATAACATTCATTCTTAAGAAATGTGAACAGCATTAATAAGCTAAGTTTGCCTGGGGAAATCGGTTGGGTGACGAAGAATAATAAAGCTTTCTTGGTTCCTTGCTGCAAAAAGTATTGTTTTAATATCAGACAAAACTTTAAATTTAGGGTTTGAAGTGTCACCATCTCAAACCCACTTCAATAAGGGTTAGAGCACAAATAGGTAGAAGCCTGCTGGAGAGATTAATTATGTACCATGGGACAGAACAAGGTGTACAAGATGATGCTTAAAATGAGAAACGGAGACTGGAGGCCACCACTAGAGAGAGGAATAAACACAAAGAACAATCAGGGGGACTAATTATAGGTTCTAGGTAGAGTGAAGTACTTCAACCATCCTCTAGGGTTTACAAATATTATGATGAGCTATCTGAAACAATCATATTTGAAGCTGAGGTGTGCTGAAAAGCTAGAAACTAAAAGCCAAACTATACCTTCGATGCCAGTGCATGTATTTAAGCCCAACAACTGTTGTTACCAGGGAAAAGCAGCTTTGTGAAGGACAAATTTCAGCAACAAGGTGAGAACTTAACCCTTTTCTTGCCTGCCATTTCCCCCCTAAGCTGCCCCCCATCAAATGCATGTTTACCAAACACACATGTGAACCCTGTGTGTGTGGGCAAGCCACTGGAAAGGAGGAAAGAGTTGCAGCAGAGCACCAGGTGGGGAAAGGATGAACAGCCCCCACTCACCCCCTTCTCCTCTGAATATTGTCTATTTTGAATATGTTGGAGTTTAAATATATGAGTGTATGTGTACATTGTACCTAATTCCAGCAATGAGTTAATGCTACATTAGATAGATGTTTGACCTGGGTAACGGATCATCTGATGTTCTAGGGGTTCTGAAATGGCTTTTAAATGTGAAATAAAAATAAATGAGTACATTCTTTGAAGGCCTTGGTCAAAGAGCTTATGATAGGTCTAAATTTGGATATCCAGTAAGACAAGGAAGTAGGGTTGCCAGGTCCCTCCTGGAAATTGTCAGGGAATGGGGGCGGGAATTATAATAAGAAAGAGAAAAGCCTAGGCCTCACTGCTGGTTTCACACAGGAAGTGATGTCATTACACCAGTGATGTCCAGGCAATGCTCTGGTGTTTGGGCAAAAACTCTATGGTAAATCAAGCTTCTACCATAGAATTTTTGTCCAAATACCAGAGAATCACCTGGATGTCACTGGCATGATGACATCACTTCCTATGCAATGCCAGTGTCAAGGCCTAGGCTTTTCCCTTTCCCCTCATAAGCTTTCCCCAATGGCCAGCTGATCAGTGGCTGGAGGTAGGGCCTGGCAGTGGGGGACCCCCACTTCCACTGGGGGATCTGGCAACCCTAGGAGGAATACATAAGAGAAAACTGATTCTAGTTGACACAAAACCCAGCCTAGGCCGGAATGGGCAGGGTAAAAATCAATAAAATCAATAAATCAATAAATAATTATCTTTGCCAAATATGAGATGGAAAAGAATGGTGAGAACAAAATCTAAAGATCCAAGATTTAATTAGGTGTCTTTTAGGTAAAACAATAGAAAATTAGAAAAGGAAAGGATGCTAGTTTTTCATATGTGTATATTGCTTATTTGTTACAAATCCCTTCCATATAAAGGAAAATCAAGGATTCTTAGTTTAGTTATTGCAGCTTGAAAAAATATTGCACAGGAAAAAATATTATTGCATGCAGCAGTGATTTTATCATATTTTAATTAAATGAAGAGGAATATATAACAGAAAAAATGGGGTGCTTTATAATTATGTTGTTCGAAGTATTAAAATATTCCACATACCATACTCATCATTCTAAACAAAAGAATACATACTCAATGTGATATATGAGAATATATTACTGTGAATCAGTAGGATGAAACTCATAGTACAGAGGTTACTGGACCAAAGCAGAATTTTGCTAGTTTTTGTGCTCTATTATATTTTACGACATTTTACAAAAATCAATTATTAAAAAAAATAAAGTATTAAAGAAAAAACTACAATTACTCCCCAGAATACAAAGCATTCCAGCTATATGAATGAGTTTTTGAAGTGTTCTTAGTTATATTTTTCTCAGCTGCAGGTTCTCATTCTCAAAGCCTTCATGCTGAATAGTAAAACACAAAGATCACTGCTACCTAGACTGCACAAATGACCAGAGATTAAAAAGAGTGAACAACTAAAATGGAAAACTTGGCTATGCATTCTTAGGGACCATTTGGATTCCTTATAATAACTTGACTACACGCAGTCATATAATGTGCTTCTAACACAAAAGATAGAGAAAGAGAAGACAACCCAATTCAAACATATTACTTTTTTGCCCTCCCTCACAGAATTTCCCTTTATCTTCTTTCTGGCTGAGCAGCCCGTTTTTCCTTCTTTGTTTTTTCTCTGGCTGTCCCACTCAGTCATTTGAATGTATATTGGTAAACGCTGATCCATCCTAGGGAACTAAAGGGGAGAGACTAAAATCCTTATGTCCTGGTTTGATAATGACACACGAGAAGATGATGGTAGTTAAAAAATAATAAACTGTTTTATTTATCTTTGAGGGGAAATAGTCAGGTATGGATCAGGTTTAGGACTTATGATGTGAACAGGCAACAGGACTGAGGTAACAACGTATAACAATAAACACCAGATAATTTGTTACAAACAAGTAACTGTTTCTGCTATTTAGGCAGGTCTTTAAAACTTGAGAGTGATTTCTTGGTAGTTTTTTCTTACATAAACTAGCATAAGCTTCTTGGTCTAATAGACACTGAAGTTGGTAAAGGCAGGAACATTCAAACAAGTTCCTTCTTAACCATTAAATAGGGATCACATCCCTTTTCTAGGAGCTATTTCTTTTAGGCTGAATAATTATCACCCCCCCGGAGCCATTTCCCTTAGGCTTGAATGGAGACCTTTCTTGATCCTCTCACTCCCTTAGCCTTCCTTCCCAGTCAATAGTCAGTTCTTAACTGCCGCTGCTAACTGCCACTCTCAACTGAACAATTTCATTTGAATTCCCTGTCACTCAAGCTTCTCAGACTGGGTTACAGCATTAACTATTTACTGTCAGTCACACATGTTGATAAAATATAATGAATTCAGAACCTACCAAAGTAAATTTTTCATCAATAGCCTAAAACATTTTAGCACCTGAGGCAGAAAATCCAAAATGGCATACCATTTTGTATAATATATAAATATAATAATGAACTAAATAACTATAAACCCTATTGCCAAAATCGGCAGCCTGATGGAGGGCTGCCTTACCCTTCCAAGTGGTATGGACAGCCTGATAATCTGTACAGAGGAAATGTGCAGTGCCACTGTGGCTTAAGATGGTATCTAGTAGACATACATGTGGGTGGAGGAAAAGAAACATTAAGTTCCTGCACACAGAGGTGGGGTTTCCAAATCCTTGATTTTGTAACAAAACTAACCCCCCTTTATTGATTGATTTATTGTCTTTACTGTTTTTGCAACCTGAATCATAAACAGCAAACCCTCGTCCCACAATAAACCTCTTTCCACAGGAAGTCATAGAAGAATTTAATCATGTGGTTTGACAACAGCTGCTAGAAATTTTGCCACATGCAGGGTAGTTTGCTTGTCTTTGTCTCTAAATAACCAGGATGATTTTGCTTCTGGAGAGAGGAAGTCCTGGTTAAATGAAGGGGAGATCAGTTCATCTCTTAGAGCTGAGAATTTGGGACAATCAAGCAGAATATGATCCACAAAGTCAATTATACTGCTGCCGTAGTTACAGAGTTGATCTGAGTATGAAATCCCATTAAATCTTCCTGACATCACAGCTGAAGGCAGGGCACTCAGGTGCGCTAACTTGAATGCCCTTCTATACTTTGAAAGAATTAGCTCAGATAAGTAGTTTGGTTGTTGTTGGAGGCTGAAAGCCTACTGAAAGGCTGAGCACACTCTGCAGGCTCTATTCTAATAATCTGTTTTTGCATTGATCCAGATCCTGGCAGCATATAGCATCTGGCCAGCAACTTTAGCATTGACTGCCACAGGAATATATTGGCCAGCTGTGGAATAATACAATCTTGCAATGGCCTTGCCAGTACTCATAGTGGATCTAACAGCTGAGTTCCAGTGCACTTTCCAGGAAAGATTTGCTTGAAAGTTGATTCCTAAATATTTAAATGCTCGACGTGCTCCATAGGTTGACCTGCTACCAACCACTTATGCTTCTTTATCTTTCATTTTTTACTAAAAAAAAAAATTAGACTTAGCAACATTAATAATTAAGCCCTCTCTGGAACAATATTCTGAGAAGAAACCTATGAGCTTGTGTAGGCTAACCACAGATCTTGACAAAACTGTGGTATCATCCACATATAAGAGACAGGGTAATTTAAGAACATAAGAACATAAGAGAAGCCAATGCTGGATCAGGCCAGTGGCCCATCCAGTCCAACACTCCGTCACACAGTGACCAAAAACATCAGATGCCATCAGGAGGTCCAGCAGTGGGGCCAGAACACTAGAATCCCTCCCACTGTTGCCCCCCCAAGCACCAAGAATACAGTGCATCACTTGCCCCAGACTGAGAGTTCCTATCTATACTTTATGGCTAATAGCCACTGATGGACCTCTGCTCCATATGTTTATCTAATTTCCTCTTGAAGCCGTCCATGCTTGTAGCCGCCGCCGCCACCTCCTGTGGCAGTGAATTCCATGTGTTAATCACTCTTTGGGTGAAGAAGTACTTCCTTTTATCTGTTCTAACCTGACTGCTCAGCAATTTCATGGAGTGCCCACGAGTTCGTCTATTGTGAGAAAGGGAGAAAAGGATTTCTTTCTCTACCTGCTCTATCCCATGCATAATCTTGTAAACCTTGATCATGTTACCCCTCAATCGTCATTTCTCCAAGCTAAAGAGCCCCAAGTGCTTTAACCTTTCTTCATAGGGAAAGTGTTCCAACCCTTTTATCATTCTAGTTGCCCTTTTCTGCCCTTTCCCCAATGCTATAATATCTTTTTTGTGGTGTGGTGACCAGAACTGTACACATTGTGCCAAATGAGGGCGCACCATCGATTTATACAGGGGCATTATGATACTGGCTGATTTGTTTTCAATTCCCTTCCTAATAACCCCCAGCATAGTTTTGGCCTTTTTCATTTAACAAGGATCAGGCAAGGTGGATGAAATTCATTTTTAGATATGTAAGAAGTTATGTCATTAAGGTATAAATTGATTAATAGCAGAGCAAGGATGCATCCTTGATTAACTCTTTTGTTCAGTGGAATATCCCTGGTCAGTTCTTGAGCAGGACCACATTTCACCTGAGCAACAGACTGAGCATATAATTGTTGAATCAGGAAGAGGAGGCACTTGTCCATAGAAGATTTGTTCAATTTAATCCATAGTCTTTGTCTAGGCACTGAGTCAAAGGCTGCTCTGAGATCCTTGAAAGCGACAGCTAATATACCATATCTTGAGCTGGTGTACTCATCCATAATCAATTGGAGAGTATGGCATTGGTCAACTGCACTGGCACCGCTACAGAATCCAGCTTGCTCTTGATCCAGTATGGCTTTATCTTCCATCCAAAGAAGTAGCTTCTTATGAAGCAGAGAAGCATATAGTTTGCCCACCACTGATAGTAAACTTATGGGCCAGTAATTGTTTGGGCCAGTTTTTGTAGATGGAAACTATGATTGCATAGTGCCAAGAGGCAGGCATAATCCCTGTCTCTTTGATTTGTGTGAATATTGGTGCCAATATCTCTGCCCACCACTTGGCGTTTGCTTTAAACAGCACCACCGATATCAGGTCAGGTCCAGAAGCCTTGCAGGATTTCATTTCAGTTATTAAAGATTTAATTTCTGATGCTATGATCAGGGGTCATTTCTCAACCATCTGAGCAGGAGCCGTTTGGGCAAAAATATTATTAGCACATGAAGTCAGAAATAAGGCCTTAAAATATGTCTCCCAACAATTGGCAGAAATATAACAATGAAGCGGAGATCTGGTATTTAGTTCATTTGCAATCATATCCCAGAAGATTTTATTATCTTTCTGTTTAGAAACCCAGATTAGATGTTTCCAGGAGGAAATTAAAGAAGCTCTTTTTTTTGCTTTTAATGAGCGTTCTGAATTCACGTTTCAACAAAAAAAAAATCCATTTAAGTGTGCCTCTGACATTGCATAGTTTGAATTGCTGGTGCATGTAGCAAATTGCCCTTTTAAGTGCCCTACAATCAGTATCAAACCAATTGTCTTGGCTGCCCTTGCCAAACTCCCTGGTTTGTCCATAGGATGTATGTATAATGGCTGGATTTTTAAAAATCAATTTACTCATTACACCCAGGTTTTCCTCCAGAGAAGAATGAATGGAGATTTTAGCCTTAAGTCAGTCAGCTAACTCCTTCATGTTGTGTCTGCAGGTAAGGTGCCTTCTGTATTCTTCAGAAAGAGACGAGAAAACACCTTTATTTGGACTCAGTCAGATGACCTCTTCATGTTGTGTCTGCAGGTAAATAAAAATAAAACCCTTCTCACAGCAGATTCTGTTCTGACATTATGAAGAATGTCACTTCTCATAGGTAAAAAGACTTGACAAACAGCTAAATAAAGAGGAAGACACATTAGCTATGTTATAGGAGGATTTGGAAGAACATGACTGATGTTTCATTTCTGTCTTCAGTTTTATCATGAGAGAGGCTTTAGGTGAGTAATTGCCTGACAACAGATTGGAAAAGTTAGTATGTATTCAAGGAAAGTGTCTGAACAGGCAAAACAGCACAAATATGAATGGAAATGTTCATGTTGGCAATGAATAAGTTTAGGTTAATATTTTTCTCTTGCTGCCATCTTTAGCGATATGTTCTCTAAAATCCCATGACAGAGGCTAAACCTTTAGTGTGGTACTGCAAAATGGTAGTAATTGAGCAGCACAATTGACATTTATTTTAATTCAAGGGCAAAGCTTCCTTAGCACACCATATTTTAAACTGATGTCACAATGTTCCAGCAATCTTTTTGCACTAAATATCTGTGCCCTAAAGGTGCATTAGACTTTATTACATAGTTCTCATTCAAGATTGTTTTAGTCAGAAAAGGGGGAGATGTCCATTCTATGTAGAATATAAGATCTATAGTTCACACGAAAATCAACAGTGAAAAATCTCTCTTGATAGTGCAATTCTAATCCCATTGATTTCACTGAATTTATAAGGGTGTAAATGTTTAGGATTGCTTTGTTGTTCTTACAGAAAGTGTAATAAATGACAGAAAGTGTAATAAATGAGTCAGAGAATCTTCACACATCATTAAAGGTACATGCTGTTACAGACACCAGTCCTTCTGCTGTGTAGAGTGTACATTCTGTATGTACTAAACAAGTTGCTTTAGGAATACTTACTAATGACATGTTTTATTCATTTTTTAAATGCTTCTATGCTGCCCAAATAGTGATATTCAAGTTAGTGAATATCAAAATATTAAAACATTTCAACATTAAATCATTTGAAATAATATATAAAATAATTCAATAAAAACATATAAGCACACAGCACCAACACCAGGGAGGAAGGCTATGATGATTCCCCTAGGATCCCTTTATCTTCTTCTTGGCTGGGCAGCCCCTTTTCTTTCTTTTTTGTTTTTTGTCTGTCCCACCCAGTTGTTTAAATGTTTATGGATATATACTGATCCAGTGTTGGGATCTGAGGGACCAACTAAAATCCTTCTGTTGTCTTTGTTTAATGATGGCACACAAGAGGCTGATGGTAATTCAAAATTAACAAACTGTTTTATTGTACTTATGAGGGGAATGGTCAGGTAGGAATCAGGTTTAGGACTTAGAGGGTGAACAGGCAACAAGAATGAGGTAACTTTGTATAAATATAAACAAAAGATAGCTTGTCACAAACAAGAAGCTGTTTAGTTGTACAGACAGGTCTTTAAACACTGAAGAGAGAGATTTCTTTGCAGTTTATGCTTAAATAAATGAGCATACGCTTCTTCAAAGACACTTAAGTAGGTGAAGTTCCAGTATTCTTTCTAAACCACTTGACAGGATCACTCCCTCCCTTTTCTATGAGCTATTTCCCTCAGACTAGATAGGGATCACCTCCCTTTACTAGGAGCTATTTCTTTCAGGCTTGCATGGGGATCCTTCTTGATCCTCTTACTCCCTTAGTATTCCTTCCCAGTCCTGATAGATGCTCTCAACTGTAGAATTCCATTTGAATTTTCTGTCACTCAAGGTTCTCAGACCAGGTTAAAGCATTAACCATTTACTTTCCATCACAAAGGCCAATAACAGTTATTGGAAATATGCAAAACAAAAACAACAAAAAGTCTTCACCTGCTGGTGGAAGACATCAATTGAGAGAGACAGACAAATCTCCCTGGGGAGGGAATTTCAAAGTTTTGGTGTCATGGCCAAGAAGGCCCTTTCTCAGGTTGCTACACATTTAGCCTCAATTGGTGGGGAGCACTTGAAGCAGGGTCCCTGAAAAATAATTGGTGTGGACAGGTGCACAGTAGTTATTCAACTCTCTTGGGTCCAGAGCAGGTTTACTTAGGAGTGGCTGCACCACTGCCCACATCTTTTAGGTGGCTGATAGCGCAATTACTGCAGAATACTGTTTACCAGGATTTGTTTCCTTTTCTTGGAAAACAATCTGAATAATTTGTTAATAAGTGTAGAATCATTTCTTTTCTGTGTAATAAAGAAATAAAGCATAAAAAGGTCAGAAAAAGCTAAGAATTGCATGCTAGAATCTGCTAGCATTATTTTGCTTTATGTGATTAAAATGTTTAATTCAAATTTTAAAGAAGAAAGCTGCTTAGGGATGTATAGTGTCAGGTAAAGTTTCCTTTGTGTGACAGAGCACAGAATTAATTTTGAAAAGGTCAGATGTTATAGGGGAAGATTACGACTAAGGCAGGTTTTACAACAAAATGATTTCCTGAGGCAATAACCCTATTACAGATTTATTTCTAGATTGAGAATTGAAGATGCTTAATGAACAGATCATGGAAAGGCACCTATTGTTCTTTTCTTGTTCCTCTTTTAAAAAAAGTTTTCTTCCCTACCAGAATTCTTTTATTTTAAGTAAAAAACCAGCCCTTTTCTGAGGACTGACAAAAGAAAAGGTCAGAATTTTTAGACAGGTTGAGGATGTTGACAAACAAGGGCAAAATAACCAGCCCTAGAACTGCACTACAGACATGGCACACTCATTGGCCACCTTTTTCTCTGACAGAGGCCGAGGACAGACTGGCAAATTGAAGCGCAAGGGAAGCGGGGCAAAAAGACCTGGGCTGAGTTGTCACGGGGCTTTCCATTTGCACCGCGTAGACTGATGTGGGACCATACCGTGGAGGAGGCAGAATGGAGTGTTCACACTGCGGGCTGGCCCTTGGCGGCGGCGCCATGGTGGCACACAGCTTTGGTCTGTTTTGCTGAGCTGCGCATAGGCACATGGGCACATGAGCACATAGATGCATGGGTGCAGCAGCCGGATCAGTGGGTTCACATTACCGGCACCCCTTGATGCGTGGCTTATTTCCGTCCACACTACCAGGAAGCGGGATGAACGTGCACCCAGACGGCTTGACACCAGTTTCACCAGGTACCTTTTTAAAGTGGGATGAAGGTGCTTCAGGAGCGGGTGATTTCTCTTAATCCGCTTGAGAAGTGGACCTATATTGGGCCAAAATGCCAGTCTGTCCTCGGCCAGAGACTTGGTGCCTGCTACAACTGCATGACAGGCAGAAAACCCAGTTATAGTTTCCCCCAAAATAACTGCATTGTCATTTCATTGTGAACCATTACAAATACTGGATAAAAAAGGAACACTTCAGGCTTTCTAGGTTGGCTAACTAGTTGAGGCTTTGATCACTGGAACCAATCAACCCAGGCCTTAGTTCTGCAAGAGTCAATATCTACTCACTATTTTGAAAGACAGATATATTTATTATGGGTCTAACATGCAGACTTGCTACTGAAAAGGCTTTTGATGGACTGCACCTGTCTGGACTGTGTGTGTGTAAAGTGCTATCAAATGACAGTCGACTTATAGCAACCATAGCAAGGGGTTTTCAAGGCAAACGAGAAGCAGAGGTGGTTTGCCATTGCCTTCCTCTGCAGAATCTTCCTTGGTAGTCTGCCTTCCAAGTACCGATCCTGCTTAGCTTCTGAGATCTGAAAAGATCAGGCTATACAATGTGGCCTTCCCTCCCACTGTTCAGATTAACCTTGGAAAATAATTACATATTGACATGAGAACAGCATTTTCAGATACTGTATCTCTGCATACTGGGAGCATAGCAACCATGTACATCATGAACACTTACCTCCTCTGATTGCCATGCATTTTGAATGGGGGCAGAACATTCATTTTGTATGCATGTACAGCTTTGGAACACACAATCCAGAACCCTGAGAAGTCCAGTGGTTTAACCTGAGCTGCAAGAGATGCCAATGACAAGCCAAGGCAGAGGGGAGCCAATCCAGCTGATTCTGGGCTGAGTTCTCTTGCAGCTTGGTTTAAACCAAGCTGCAAGAAGAGCCAGCCCCAGCCAAGCTGCAAGAGGAGCTCGCAGCTCAATATGTGTTGAGGCCCAGGTGTAAGAAGCATTTGAAAATGGCAAGAATGCCCAACTTTACAAAAATGAAAATATAGAAGGGGTGTATTGGTTAAAGGCCAACAGATATTCATAGAGAGAGCCAGTTTGGTGTAGTGGTTAAGTGCGCGGACTCTAATCTGGGAGAACCAGGTTTGATTCCCCACTCCTCCACTTGCACCTGCTGGATGACCTTGGGCAAGCCATAGCTCTGTACCAGCTGTTCTCTCAAGGACAGTTGTCTCAGAGCTCTCTCAGCCCCACCTACCTCACAGGTTGTCTGTTGTGGGGAGGGGAAGGGAAAGGAGCTCTGAGACTCCAAGTGAGTGAAGGGTGGGATATAAATCCAATCTCTTCTCTTCTTCTTCTATGTATGAGAAACTTGTAATCATTATGTTAAATATACTTTGTTATAATCAGGGGTCCTTTCGTAAAAAAAGAGGTGCAGGAGCTCATTAGCATAACTTATTTGCATCTGCCACACCCCCAACGTCATTGGAAGTGTCAGAAGGCCACACACCCCTGACGTCACCGGAAGTGTGTCAGAAGGCAATACCCACTGCTCAGGCTCCACCCCAAAAATCTCCAAGGTATTTCCCAACTCAGAGCTGGCAAGCCTATCTGATGGCAAAGAAAGGAAGGAAGGAAGGAAGGAAGGAAGGAGGGAGAAAGGAAGGAAAGGAACAGGAAGGAAGGTAGGTAGGTAGGTGGGGGAGAGAGAGAGAAGAAAGAAAGAAAGGAAGGAAGGAAGAAAGAAAGAGAGGGAGGAAGGGGGAAGAAAGGGGGGAAGGAAGGGGGAAGAAAGAAAGGAACAGGAAAATAGGTAGGTAGGTGGGGGGAGAGAGAGAGAAGGAAAAAAGGAAGAGGGATGGAAGGAAGGGGGGAAGGAAGGAAGGACAGGAGCAGGAAGGAAGGTAGGTAGGTAGGTGGGGGAGAGGGAAGGAAGGATGGCAGGGAGGGAGGGAGGAAGGAAGGAAGGAAGAAAGAAAGAAAGGGAGGAAGGAAGGAAGGGGGGAAGGAAGGGGGAAGAAAGAAAGGAACAGGAAGGTAGGTAAGTAGGTGGGGGGGAGAGAAAGAGAAGAAAGAAAGGAAGGAAGGAAGGAAGGAAGGAAGGAAGGAAGGAAGGAAGGAGGGAGAAAGGAAGGAAAGGAACAGGAAGGAAGGTAGGTAGGTAGGTGGGGGGAGAGAGAGAGAAGAAAGAAAGGAAGGAAGGAAGGAAGGAAGAAAGAAGAGGGAGGAAGGGGGAAGGAAGGGGGGAAGGAAGGGGGAAGAAAGAAAGGAACAGGAAAATAGGGTGGGGGGAGAGAGAGAGAAGGAAAAAAGGAAGAGGGATGGAAGGAAGGGGGGAAGGAAGGAAGGACAGGAACAGGAAGGAAGGTAGGTAGGTAGGTGGGGGAGAGGGAAGGAAGGATGGCAGGGAGGGAGGGAGGAAGGAAGGAAGGAAGAAAGAAAGAAAGGGAGGAAGGAAGGAAGGGGGGAAGGAAGGGGGAAGAAAGAAAGGAACAGGAAGGTAGGTAAGTAGGTGGGGGGGAGAGAAAGAGAAGAAAGGAAGGAAGGAAGGAAGAAGGAAGGAATGAAGGAAGGAAGAAAGACAGACAGACTAGGCACTTCTCCCCCCCTCGCTTGGGCCTAGTGGCTGTCAGCCACACGGGCTGGCGTTTCCCTCCCTCCCCCCTTGCTCTTGCTTGGGCCCAAGTGGCTTAATGCCACTCAGGCCCAGCTTTTCCCTCCTGCCCTCCCACGGCCTGGAAATGGTATGGGGGGGAGGGAAAGGGCGCTTCTCCCCGGGCCGCCACCGGCCTGCCGCAGCCCAGGAAGGGAGAGTGGGGGGAGGGAAGGGGGTTCTCCCCAGGCTGGTGGTGGCCTGCCATGGCCCGGGAAGGGAGAGTGGGGGGAGGGACAGGGCTTCTCCTCGGCTCGGCGGCGACCTGCTGCGGCCTGGGAAGAGAGAGCGGGGGGAGGGAAGGGGGTTCTACCCGGGCCTGCGGCGGCAATGCTGCGGCCCGGGAAGGGAGAGTGGGGGGAGGTATGGGGGCTTCTCCCTGGGCCGGCGGGGGTGAGGGATGGGGCTTCTCCCCATGAGGGGATCGGGCCTAGGAGACGTGGCAGGGAGGGGAAGGCAGCCTCCAAAGCTGTCTCGCAGGCCCGGCATCTGGCGCCGGGCCTGGAGAACGCAAGGCGGTCCTGCTGGGGGTAATTGTGCCCGCCCCCCAGCGTCTTCACTCCCGGAGCACCACTCCGCGGCGCACCGGCTCCAACGGACCCCTGGTTATAATAAAAAGTAGCAAGAATGAACTAACAATTTTTATATATTTTAAGAAGATATTAAGGTATAAATAACCTTGTATGTGCGCCCTTATCAAGTAGGAGCCATTGTTGGAAGATATTTTAAGAACCTATAAATATGAAAGTCTGAATTGATTTGAAGAAGCTCCTTGCTTGTGATTTGCTTATCTTTAGGTAAGATATTTTAATGGACTTATGTAATTGCTCTCGTTTAATTTATCTATGTAGCAGTAATGGCTGGTATGCCATTCTTTGGTATTAATGTTAAAAATGCAAATAGTTATGTTGTAATAAAAGGAAAAACTGGAAGCAAAGATCCTCTAATACTAGTACTTGTGTCGTATACCCATAATGAACCAGAAACATTGTTGAGGTGTACCTTTGGCAAGGAATTAAATGAAGCAGGGGTTTAAATGGCTCTGAGCCATTTAAACCCTCCAGTTCTGTTCCCCACCACTTTGAAGTGGCGGGGAGCAGATTGGTAGGGTATAGATGCCTGGCAGCCATGTAAACCTAACAGCTGAGCTGTGGACCTCACCGAGCTGTGGCTCCCAGCTATTTAACTCTCCAGTTTTGCTCCCTGCTATTCTGAAGGGGGAGGGAGCAAAATCAGAAGGTTTAAGGGGCTCCCTCGTGCAGTTCATTTAAAGGGGCTGTGGGAGGAAGCCCAGGATAGCTGGGCCAGCTTTACTCCAAGGAGTAACTCCCATGGTATTTGATTTAAAAATCTATGTTTAACTAGTTCAGCCAAACTTTTGATGCAGCTCATATGCAAATAGAATAATAGAATCATAGAGTTGGAAGGGACCTCCAGGGTCCCCTAGTCCAACCCCCTGTGTAATGCAGGAAATTCACAAATACCTCCTCCTCCACACCCCCAGTGACCACTGTTCCATGCCCAGAAGATGACAAAAAACAACAACAATAACCCTCCAGGATCTCCAGCCAAACTGGCCTGGAGAAAAATTGCTTCCTGACCTCAAAGTGGAGATCAGCATTTCCCTGGGCATGTAAGAAAGGGCCGCAAGAACTAAGCACTGAGGCAACCCTTCCTGCTCTCCCTTTCATGATCTACCTAAGTTCACAGAATCAGCATTGCTGTCAGATGGTCACCTAGCCTCAGTTTGAAAACCGCCAAAGAAGGAAAGTCTCCCACCTACCGAGGAAGCCTGTTCCACTGAAGAACCACTCTGTCAGGAAGTTCTTCTTAATGTTTAGCTGAAAACTCTTCTGATTTAACTTCAACCCGTTGGTTCTGGTCCGACCTTCTGGGGCAACAGAAAACAACTCTGCTCCATCCTCTATATGACAGCCCTTCAAGTACTTGAAGACGGTTATCATTTTGCCTCTCAGTTGTCTCCTCTCTAGGCTAAACATACCCAGCTCCTTCAACCTTTCCTCATAAGACTTGGTCTCCAGACCCTCACCATCTTCACTGCCCTCCTCTGGACACATTCCAGCTTGTCTATATCCTTTTAAAATTGTGGTGCCCAAAACTGAACACAATACTCTAGGTGAGGTCTAACTAGAGCAGAGTAAAGCGATACCATCACTTCATGTGATCTGGACACTATACTTCTGTTGATACAGCCCAAAATTGCATTTGCCTTTTTAGCTACCGCATCACACTGCTGACTCATGTTCAGTGTATGGTCCACTAAGATCCCTAGATCCTTTTTGCACATACTACTGCCAAGTCTCCCACAACCTATAATTATGCATTTGATTTTTCCTACCTAAATGCAGAACTTTACATTTATCACCATTGAAATTCACTTTATTTGTTTTAGCCCAGTTGTCCAGCTTGTCAAGATCATTCTGTATCCTGGCTGTCTTCTACCAAATTTGCTACCCCTCCCAGTTTAGTATCATCTGCAAATTTAATAAGCATTCCCTCTATTCCTTCATCTAAATAATTGATAAAGATGTTGAACAAAACAGGTCCCAGGACAGATCCTTGAGGCACTCCACTTGTCACTCCTCTCCAAGAGGATGAGGAACCATTCACAAGCACTCTTTGGGTGTGATCTGTCAAACAGTTACAGAGCTACCTAACAGTCATAGGATCCAAACCACATTTTACCAGTTTGCCAACAAGAATATTATGTGGAACCTTATCAAAAGCCTTACTGAAATCATGATAAACTATGTCCACAGCATTCCCCTGATCCAGCAATTTAGTAACTTTCTAAAAAAAAGAGATAAGCTTAGTCTGACATGATTTGTCTTACATGATGCCGGCTCTTAGTAATCACAGCCATCCTTTTTAAATCCTCAAGGGCTGTCTGATTATTTTTTCTAAAACTTTCCTAGGTATAGACATCAAGCTGACAGGTCAGTAGTTACCTGGTTCCTCCTTTTCCCCCTTCTTGAAGATGGGGACAACATTTGCCCACCTCCAATCTTCTGTCACCTTTCCTGTTCTGCAAGAATTCTCAAAAATAATGGACAGAGGCTCAGAAATTACATCCACAGGTTTTTTTAGTACCCTTGGATACAGTTCATCTGGTCCCAAGGACTTCGTTTCATTTAAAGAAACTAGGTGTTTATGTACTACCCCTATGCCAATCCCAGGCTGCAATTCAGGTCATGCATGTCACTAGGCTGGCATTCTTCCATCTTCACCAAGCCTGACAACTGGCACTAATCCTGACCTAGCCACAGTAATCCAAGTAATGGTCACCTTCAGACTAGACTACTGTAACTCACTCTATGCTGGCCTACTATAACACCAACGACCTCTCCCCGGCCATTGGCTGTGACTGAGCTGTAGCATCCTTGCCTATTTGTATATTTCTTTATACTGGATTCA
This sequence comes from Lepidodactylus listeri, assembly GCA_029233225.1. Taxonomy (NCBI): domain Eukaryota; kingdom Metazoa; phylum Chordata; class Lepidosauria; order Squamata; family Gekkonidae; genus Lepidodactylus; species Lepidodactylus listeri. Next base: position 93,843,050 of record JARCFY010000001.1, read on the forward strand.
GTTATTGTGTTGTAACTGATCAGTCCCACTTTTCTATATCTGACCAGTTCCCTATTTCAGTAGTCTCTTCGGGGTTTGCTTTATAAGTTCTAGATATATTGAGGGCCACTGTCCAGTATACTCTTTACCACAGACTTCAGGTACCAGTGCTTGTAAACGTCAAACAACACAGATCTTTATTATCTTTAAAGCCCTATATGGTCAGGGGCCTGCCTACCTGAGGAACCACCTTTCCCCATATGTGTCCCAGAGAGCACTGAGGTCAGGCTCACAACATCACCTGACTCTCCCTAGTCCAAAAGAAGCTAGGCTGGCGACCACCAGAGCCAGGGCCTTCTCAGTGGTGGCTCCATACTGGTGGAATGAACTCCCGGAAGACACCAAGGCCCTGCGGGACCTTTTACAGTTCCACAGGGCCTGTAAAATGGAGCTCTTCCACCAGGCCTTCAATTAGGAGATGCCACTGTTGAATGGGCCGGCAGAACCTCTTCTGGCCTGGGACTTAAGGATTGCTGCACCCATCATGGGGTGTGATCTGAATGCTGCCATCACCAGTTTGTTTTATCTGTAATTTTATCTGTAATTTATGCTGTTTTAACTGATGCTCAAATTGTTTATGATATTTTAACCGTGTTAGCCGCCTTGAGCCAGCTTGCCCGGCTAGGTGGGACATAAATATAAATAATAAATAAATAAATAAATATTATACAGAAAGCTCAACAGGGGGATGGGATTTATATGCAGAGGATAGTTTGTTTCGTTGGTCACTAAACAAGTTACGCTGCTTTAACTTTCACAGAGGCTGTATGCTTGTCACTTTCAGTTAATTCAGACGTTACTGGGTTCACAAAACACTTCTACTGACTCCACTCTCCAGTCACTTTTTAGTGGTTAACCCTTTGGGCTTTATCTGGTCTCCTGAGTCTACTGGCTCGACATCCCAACTCTCCCAGCTCTCTCAGACTCCTTTAGACCCTCTTGCCCTTCTTTAGCCACCCTTTTAAGTTCCCTTGGAGTAGTGTGTTTGGTGTTTGTGATCCTTGAGGTCTTAAACTTGCCAACTCTCTGTTAACTCTCCTCTCACTGTTTGAGAATACCAGTTAAGCGTGTTATTCAGCCACAGTTCTTTCACATGAAAGGCTGTTTTCACTGAGCTAAGGCATGAAAGGCTGTTTTCACTTTCTCCTCAGAGCTCTCTCAGTTAACTCCCTGTGCTTCAGTTAATGCTCTTCCCACCGCTTCATCCAACTCACTCACTCAACTGTCTGTTCTGAACTGTCCACTCTGACAGTTATCTGTCTCTCAACCTGAGAATTCTGAGCTTTCTGCCCCCCTCCTTTCTCAATCACATGTCTCTGCAGCTTCTCTGTTTACCTGCTGCATTCCACAACTCTTCAATTCCATCACACCTACAATTGAGACTGATTTGGAAAATCCAGTTGACCCAGAATGCGGCAGTGCGAGTCCTGATGGGAACACCATGGATGGCACATATACAACCAGTGCTGTGCCAGCTGCACTGGCTTCCAGTGGAGTACCGAGCCAGGTTCAAGGTTTTGGTATTGAGCTTTAAGGCTTTGTGTGTTGGGGGTTAGTTTTAATGGTTTGGCTCTTTGGGACTGTTTGGAGGTCTCTCTCGGCTGACTCAGCTGTCTCAGGCTCCCTCATGCAGCCCCTTTAAATGGGTTATACAAGGGAGCCCCTTTTAATGGGCTGTACATGGAAGCCTGAGACAGCTGGACTGTCGGGGAGACCTGAGTGGTCTGGGATCAATGTATCTATGGGACCATCTTCTCTGGTCTGTCCCCAGGATAGTTTATCTGTAAGTGGAATTCATTTACCAGAGTGACCAGTGTGGTCTCAACCCCATAATCAATTTATATTTTTTCTTTGGTAAAATGTTCTTCCCTTACCCCATTTATCCTCACAATTTCCTCATAAGGTATGTCATAGAGAGAGGTTGCCCAGGAAATGCATGAAAGGATTTGAATCTAGGAATCATCAGTTGGCCAAATCTGACACTCTGTCTACCACATCACATTCTCTCTCCATCCTTGAGAATGCAATGTACTGCATATTTGTGTGCAGTACTGCACACTCAATATTTCCTCTTTTGCTTGTGGGGCTCTGGATAACAGCCAAAAATCAATGTGCTGAATCTAAAGAAAGTTAAGCAAGTTTGAATCTTATTCACATCAATAGAATTATACACCTAGTTAAATGCTAAAGACATAGTTTAAAGGATAGTTTTAATGAAGTAGTCAGCAGTAACAAGACACATCCTGTTCCTTCTTCCAGCTATGTTTAAAGGTTTTATGCATGGAACTTTAATTGTACATTTTGCCAACTCTCTACTCTGAAAGATTGTCTTCACTGAAATCATTAGTGTTTATAATGGGATTATATTTGAACCTTGAAAGAAGTCACACATAGGGAAAACCATGGGGTTCACGCTAGACAATCAAGAGACAGTAAGCACCAGAGCCTTGAAACATCTTAATACAGGTTGACAAATATGACACAGCAAGAGATTTAAAGCTGTTTTTCCCCACAGGAACTTTTTATGTAAAACATATATTTCTGCTTATATGTCTTTATAGTACAGGAGGGAAGAAGTGCTAAGGAATAAGAGCACTGACACATCAACTCATTTGAAGACACTTTTGCCGGTAAAACTGCCACAGAGGAGGCATAACTGCCACAAAGAGCTTGTTTGAGTCTGAAAACAGGGAAAAAAAATTAGAATGGAATATTGGAAAAGTTGTCCTTGACATCTGTAAGGTAATAAATAATAATGCAAATTTCAAATATTCTCCTAGGTTAGGTATGCATCATTTGTTTAACAACTTTTTAAAAACTTCTATATACTTAAAACTTTGACTAATACAAAGCTCATTGACATAAAGAAACTTTAAATGAAGCTTCTTGTAAAAACTTGCAAAGGCCAATAAAACAATCCAATTTATTGACATGAACAAGAATATATGTAAAAAAGAGCCTGTAGCTAAAGGTAATTTACTTCATAACAATTTACCTCCTGCTAGTAAATGTGAGATTTCTGTAACTATTTCCCAGTTACACTTTCCACACATTTAGTGAGTATGGGAAATGCCTTCAAGGCATGCTGCAGGTGTAGAATGACTTCTTCTTTTACAAGGTTGTCCTTCAATGGGAGATTTCTAGAAGCAACCTCGGGGTGATGGTAGCAATCAAAGGGCAGTTAGCAAGATATAGTCCATTGCAACCTTGTGTCTAGCAAATCCAAATTTCCTTATGATTTCAATGCATATTCTGTTGGAACAGTGGCATTTGATGCCAGAAAAGCATGCAAGATTTGTTTTGTGAAGAAGACTGAAACCAATTTCTTGCAGAAAGTGCTGGGAAGAGGTTCTTAAATATTCTGATCGTCTTGTGTGTGTGTGGATGGTGCATATTAGGTGCATACACACGAGTGCCACAATTCAAAAGCTATCACAGGGATTGTTCCCACAAGAAATGGCTTGTTCAATCCCACTAATACATTCAGTGCTGACTTCTGTTTAATTGCTCCTAGCAGATAAAACAAAAAAGGTCTTGTGGTACCTTAATGACTAAGATTTATTGAGGCATAAGCTTTTGTAGGCTAGAGCCAATGAGCTTCATCAGATGTTCTAGCTCATGAAAGTGTATGCTTTAGTAAATCTGTTGGTCATTAAAGTGCCATAAGAATAACATGGCTGCCCCATCTGAAATTAGTAAACCTGGCAAATAGTTTTAAATTCTGTGTTGGAGTAAACTGCATTACTGTGATAATACTGCACAGGTTTGTTTTTTTTTAAGGAATTACTTTTGCTATAACAAATACGTTTGTTTATTTAAGACATCTGTATATTGCTTTTCCTAAATCCAAAGCAGTTTACCTTTAAAATTATATATTTAACTAGGTGTAAGGCCTGTTGTGGGAAGAAATACAATGGGCTCTAGAAGAAGTTCCAGATGATTGCCCTGGCTGTGGCTGGTGGGGCGGCAGAGGAAAGGGGAAAATAGAGGGAGGCAAGCCATGTTTAATTCCTTCTGCTTAGCTATAAGGCAGGGCTGTCTCAAGTCCTTTTGCTGCCCCCCAAGTGGGTAGTATGGGAGGACAGCCTCATAGTAACAAGTATGGTTCCCTCCACCCCTAACTTATGCTGATTTGGGGTTATGCAGTGGCAGCTAAGGTAGAAAAGCACATCCTCCTATGTTATGTCTTCTGGGTTCTGAGGTTCTGGAAAGTGGTTCCATGGGGAAAGTGGGAAATACCTGTAGATTTGAGGGCTAGAGTCTGGGGAGGGCAGGGTATGGGGTGTGGAGGGACTTTAGCAGGGTATAATGCCATAGAGTCCACTGCCCAAAGCAGCCATTGTCTCCAGGAGAACTGATCTTGGTCATTCGGAGATCAGTTGTAATAGCTGGGAAATTTTCTGTAGGGGAAATGATGTGTTGTGGCTGCAGAACACGATGATTGGCAACTCCAGTGACCATTGAAGGGAAGACTGGGAGATGTAGTTTACCTCGGGGCACAGTCAATGACTCCCAACAGCAACAGCAAACTGTTTAGAATGTTAGAGGCAAAGGCCAATCAGGCCGCATATGCAAATGATTTCTGTGTTCTGACTGGCTGTGGGGGGGAGAGGAACAGCAAACTGTTTAGAATGTTGGAGACGGGATTCAGGCAACACAGCCAGTGGATTGACACATCATGGAGCTTGAGTGACACATCATGGAGCCAATTGATTTAGGAGCGTGTGGAATGTTCAGATTGTGCCACCCGACTCCTGAATTATATATAAGGAGAGATGTCACATAAGAATGAAATAATAATTCAGTTCAACAGAACTATGCACAGAATTCCAGTCTACCAATAAAATACATATCCCACAACCATCAGATTCATCTTAAATGTCAAAGGTCATTTGAAATATAGCACCAGGATTCCAAAATCCATTTATGGTAGCTGCCATTCAAGTACAGGGTAACTGATGGCTTTAATATACAGCCTTTTCATACTGCTTTCTACAGTGGGATTATCTGACAACAAGCTCTTTTACCATGTCTCTCCTAAACTCAAAGCAAGATAACCTCTGTGATGGCACTTAAGAGAGATACTACATCTGCTAGAGCCTTCTGGAGTGGAATAAAAAGCAGCAGCTCTCCCTGGGTATTTTACCTCAGCTCCTCTCCTCAAGGCAAACTGATTCTTACATAGCCTCGGAGTTAGGGTTGCCAATGCCAACCGTAAGATGGGGCTTGGAGACCTCCTAGAATTATAATTGATCTCCAGACAATGGTTTCCCTGAAGAAAATGGCTGCTTTGGATGGTGAACTTTAAGGAAGTATACTCCTCTGAGGTCCTTCCCCTCCCCAAACCCCTCTCTCCCCAGGCAACACCCCTAAATCTTCAGGAATTTCCCAACCCAGAATTGGCAACCCTACATGGTGGGGACAAAAATCTAGCTAATCATTAGCAGATGGAGTATCTTCACATTCTCATTTCAGTATGAGTCTCATTCCCTATATAATGTGCCCAGAAATTTGTTCCACAAGATCTTGCTCAAGTGGGGATACAATAGTAGGTCTTAGCTCAAGGAGCTACCATGGTCTTTTTCTTGCATTTCTACATGTGCAAGAGTTTTAACACAAGCAGAGTTTTTGTGCTGGACCCAACTCAAACACTGTTTATATACATCCTGAGGTGATGGCTTCGACCTCATTCCAATGTGATATTAGTGGGACTGAACATTTTACCCCTGAGATTTTGTACATGACCAGTGTTTAAACTGAGCGACTATATATGTGCAATTCTATTACATTTGCAACATTAGTATACTTGCTCAATGTCTGCCTGGGCTACAGAGCTCTCACAGAACATTACACACACAGTGACTTGAGAGTCCAGCTTCAACAAGTCACACAGGTTAAGTTCTTTTTCCTGCCAATATCACATGTAAATTGGGCCTTGCTTTACCCATGCAGGAGAACATGGTAGAATGCTGAGGAAGTACAATGAACTGAAACATTTCAGAGTGCAGGTGAAAAGTTATGTTTTTCAAAATTTCTCTACGTTTCTTGTAAGCAGAACACTAGAACACCATATGAAGGGCTAGGCTAGAGCTTTCTCACTGATGTACTAATTTTTTATTTGCAGGCAGTTTTTACATCAGAGGAATGTTAGGAATATGTCTTCCTCACTTGCAGCCTGAAATGGTACAGTTCTTTCTATCACCTCAGGATTTTACCACTTTATGTGTAGGCAAGATCTAAGTCATAATGTTAAATACCAAGTTGTCTACATTAGGTTTTCAAGAGCAGCCAGCAGTTTGTCAGTGTAATAGTAAATGTGAAATTCTTTCCTCATAGTGTGGTAGTCCTTGGAAGCTCTCAGTGCATTTGTTACGATGACTTAGAAGAGGCTGATGAAGGACTCATAATGGTATCAAAATGATTTATAAGCAGGCTAAAGTCATCGTAAGCAAACAGTCACCATTTAGATGCAATTGAGTCTAGGAGACAACAACAGGCTTGGATGAGAGTAAAGTAAGTAGTGATGAGCCCAAACTGAACTATGAAGTAAAATTTGTGATGAATTTTGCCCTGTTCATGGTTTGGGAACCAAAGTCTGTGACGGATCCACGGTCACACAGTTCCACAAACTTTTAAGGCAGTTCAGGGGGTTCATGCGTGTTCCTGGCCAGAGCAGAAAGCTGGGATTAAAGGCCCCTGCTTTTTGCTCCAGCAGAAAGCCGCAAAAATAGCAGACTGGCTGGGAGCACTCCCTACCACTCAGCTGTCTTGGGCTTTCTTGTGCAGCCTCTTTAAAGTTAAAAGGGACTGCACAAGAAAGCTGTGAATTGCGGAACAGCATCTCTGGAGTCAGATTTCACTTCAACAGGGGAAGCCTCTGTTCGTCACTTCACAATCCGGGAGAGCCCTGGTGCTCACTCACCCTTCCCCATCACCTGAAGATGGCCCCCTGGACCTGCCATCAGGAACTCACTAAGGAGGCCAGAGGAGGAGGAGAAGGGGAAGCCAGCTGAGGGGGTCAACAGAGAAGATGGCTGTGGTGAGCCATGCAGCTGCAGCCATGGGCTGCAGCCATGGGCTGTGGTGGTAGTATAGCAGTGGATCCCACCACAGGAGCCCAGGTCAGGGGCAGGAGAGATGGTGCTTGCAGGGAAGGAGGCCACTTCAGCCTGGGGTCCACATGGGTTGGGTGTCTTCCAGGAGCATCAGCAAAGTCGGGCCCAGTAGGAAGTGGGCTGGTCATCAGGGATGCCCAACCCACGTAGTCCCCAGGCTGAAGCAGCCTCCTCCCCTGCCAGTGCCACTTCCCCCACCCCCACCCTGGGCTCCTAGGGTGGGCCCAGCTGCTGTACTGCTGCCATGACCTGTGGCTGAAGCCCTGCGCACCCAGGCTCTCCTCGATTGCCAGGCAATAGAAAGGGGCTTCCCTTTTGAAGTGGTGCCTGACCCTAGACAGGCTTGTCCCCATTTCCTGGCTTTCTTGTGCAGTCACTTTAAACTTTAAAAGGACTGTACAAGAAGGCCCAAAACTACTGAGCTGCTGGGAGCACTCCCACTGCTCAGCAGTTTTTGCTGCTTTCTAAACACCCCATTTTAACGGTCTGTGGTCCCTTTAAATGGGGTTTGCTGGGCCCACAAAGAACAAACTGAACCACCATCAGAGAGTGAACCAAACTGCATTTTGCAGTTTGTGCCCATCCCTAAAAGCAAGCCTTAGTGGTACTGTGAATATCTCAGGGATTGCCCCGTATCCAGCCAGCAGCAGCCCATGTCTGGGAAACAACAGGCAGAAGTAACACCCATCGCCTCTTTCCATGTTCCATCCACCTCCACCACTGGGAGCAAGTTGAGCCACAGCAGCCTGTTGGTCCCTCAGGGCCTTACCTTGAACCTGATCCACCACCAGCAGCACAGGTCTAAAAGGCAAAAAGAGGCACCATTGCCTGCTCCCATCCAACTGCCGGTTGGAAGAAAGCTGAGCTTCAGCAGTGTGTTGGCACTGTTGTTTCATTATGACATCCAAGCAGCCTTGTAGTTTCATTTCAGTTGCTTGGACTGAGAACTGGCCCTGATGTAGCATCATAATATTTATCCCATGTTGTAAATGGCAAACCTGAACTTCAAGAAGGTTAAGTTGTATAACACCATCATTAAGGCTCCCCCTTAATGTATGTGGGCCAAAAGTCTGTATTGCCAGTGTGTCAAATTCAGGTGCATTCTATTATCATAGTGCCAAGCTGATAATTTAATTGGCACTTCTCCAGAAGTTAGAAATGCTGAATTCTTCCCTTGAGTGCACGTGAATGACTGCATTCAAGTTAGGCCAGGGGCACCTTTCTGTTCAGAATATATTTTAAGCTTAAAGTTCCCTTTGCCCTATGCAGCTTCTCTGAATTTGATGAGAACAGTCATGTGTGTGTGTGTGTGAATAAGATGCTGTAGCTCAAATAGTTCAGTAAAATAGTTAACATTCTGTGTTTTTGTATTTGTCTATGGTATCACAAGCAGCTTGATTAGAATTCCAGCCTGACAAAAAGCTTAACTATTCATAATTAGCTGCACATTATACGATTTATGTTAAAGTATCTGCACAAAAAGAAAAGGATGTCAGATGATGCTCTCATGAATAAAGAGTGAAAATTCACACACACTGAAGTCCTAGATTTGCATTGTACCCCTTGCACCCTTACTGGACTGAACATCAGAATGTTATTTCTGCAATGCTACCATATCGAGGCGGGCCAAATGAGGCATGCTTTTGCATTGGCATCTGTATCATTGTGGACCAGCTGTACCAGATACTTTTCTGTCACAAAGCCTCTTGCTGGACAAACAGGATGTGATATAGTACAAGTTTAATAGATAGAGAGATTTCAAAAATTACAGTGATCCCAAGTTCAAGCTTGCTTAACCACAGCTAATATTAAATTACATAATTATATATATTGAGTACTCAGTGGATGAGAATGATGCGAGCATAGAAATTTTAGTAGCTTTACAGAATAAAGAATGTCTATTCCAAATACATCAGTTGTACAGGATAAAGTATATAAAGACAAAATAGTAGATGAGATAAACTAAAGCAAGTGAAGGATAATATAAATAACATAAATGAACTACATAGATAAATTCAGAGGGATAATCATTTTTAAAAGTATGTGAAAAATTCAAAAATAAATCAGTTGAGGGAAGGTACCATCATTTTTCAAGCTGAAGAAGGAACAGAAGAAAGGGAGAACTTTGATCAGAATGAGCAGGACAACTGAGCAGAGGCACAAAGGAACCTACAAGAGAATGCCCCACTCCTTAGGGCTATATGCTTCTGGAAAGAGGCTTCTGTCCGTGTATCCCTGCTAGGTAAGGTAAGGGACTGCACATATAAACAGGGCTACATCATTCATCATAGATGATCCAATAGCCAGGAATTTGCTTGTGCAACCGTTTTAAGCAAAGCTGAAGTCTGCTGTTTAGGAGAGGGAGCAGAACTTTAGATATTGTCTGCCTATTCTGAGCCGTACAGCTGATTGGCAGAGTTACAGCTTTTTTAAAAAGGCTACATATGTGCAGGCCCAGCTGCTTCATGCATATTTTGACTGAAGCCTCTGCATGAAGATATCAAGTCAGTGTTAAATCACTGGAGCTAATCAAATGTTACTAGATTTGCTTATGCCATCTACTATATTTAAAATGTGCATAAAATGTGCACAAAATCACTTTCTCTCTCAATAGAGTGTCTGAAATCTTACCAATATGTAGTTGAGCCCAAAGTGAAAACCATAGATTTTAAAAGGAACTTATGCTGACATAAGAAAAAAGTTCTTGCAAACCAGAACAGTTGGAAAATAGAGGAAAACTGAGGGAAAAAGTACAAAACATTATTGTTTGAAACCTTAAAACCATGTAAAGTACCATAGAAATAATAATCTACTTTATTCTCATTTATTCAGAATAACTACTAATATTAGCATAGGATAAAATTTAGAGATTCATGCTTAGTCTCTGTAGTTTATACAAAATTCCACAATATAAATTAAATGCCTGTCTTAAGTTATTGCTTAAAATGAGTTTCAGTACTTTTAAGAGGAGATTGCAGCATTATGTTCTCATGTGCCCACTAGACATAATTTAAATAGTATTATTACCAGTAATCTGACTCTGTGTGCTAAAGCCTTTGTGCGCTTGCCTGAGCCCTCAAACATGTTACACAGGAGGAGATTGCAAGGATGTCCTCTAGAGTAGAAAATCCTTTGTGAACATTACTGTATTTAGTTGGTTGCTTGGCCATGTATTTATGATTAAACCATACTGTTGGACTGTAGGGCCTGCTACAAAAAGAGGAGATCCTTCTATACACGATCATGTGAAATGGGGACCATTTTTCCTATCTGAAATTTGGTGGAGAAATTAGGAAAGTGGTACATTTTCTGATTTTCGCCACTTGTTTTAATTACTCTATATTGTTAGGCTTGGTTTTATGCTTTTAGAACTCTGTACATTGCCTAGAGCCCCACAACTGTGGGGATAGGCAATTAATAAATGGAAAGAAATAAAATAAATAAATAAATATCTGAAATAGTGAGGGGGGAAAAGAGCTAGAAATGTTTTGTGCCATTAATGCCTATAAAATAAGGATGCTTTCATGTCTCTGTGAAATTTGACTGGGAGGATACCTTGCACAATGGGTACAGTCTTTGAGAATATTCTACCAGTTGGCTAGAAAATAAATGTTGCAGCTGGAAATGTTTTCTATTGAATGATATGGAAACTAAGGAAAAACAGGGTGAAGAAAACGTGTAATAACAAAAATAAAGAAAACTAATAAAACCATTATAGCACAAAGCAAATCAAAAGTGAATAAGACTATATTTTTTTGCCTTGTACAAACGTAATAAGGTGGCCACCATTAGATTTCTGCCTGTAGCCAACCTAAAGATCTGGACACTAAAAGGTCTTACCGTGTTCACTGCAGCCCTGGCAAGTAGCTATTGTCACTTATTTCAGATGTTTGAAATTTATTCTCATTCCATCTTTGAATTGTTGCTATCATGGAGACTCCTCTGCAACATTTAAGCACATTTTGCTCTAATCCAGGCAATGATGGCACCTGGGGCTTACAAAGCCCTCCCCATACTTACCTGCAGCTCTGGGGACACCCTGCTAAACCATTTAGTGTGGGGTGTCTGCAAGCCGAAGCTCTGCCACAAGCTTGTGGCAATCAAGAACTTTAACCTCGACTCGGCGTTCAAATCAGCCACCACCTTCAAGAAGGCCCAGAAAGATTGCCAAAGCTCTGGCTCCACTGCTACCTCACACCGCATGGCTGCTACCTCCAGTTCTGAGGCATCAGGCAAGAAGGACATCCTCCAGGTCTGCTGCCCTGATTGCTGAGGACTGCCTTGGACTACCGCTGCATCCACTCTGGCCAACTCGCATCTCAGCACTCCGACATCATGCGCCAGTTGCGGGGTGCCCACGACCACTAGAGCTGCCGTTTCTGAGAGGCAACCTGCTGATCCTGCAGCAAGATGGGACACATCACCTGGGTCTGCCATTCCTGAGGTCTCTGACAGACGCCAGCCACACACCAGTCTGCAGATCTACACTCAATGTCGTCAACCCACCAAGTAATGAACTTGCCCCAGGCCACCCCCAACAAAATTCATGTAACGGTGTTTGTGGAAGGGTCCCCCTGTGACATGGAACTGGATACTGGGTCCTTGTTTTCCATTATTTCGGCAGACACTTTACAAAACTTGTGTCTGGGCCCCCCCGGTTAACGAAGCCCAAAGATCTTATGCTGCAGGACTTCCAGAAGAACCCGGTGGCCATCAAGGGGTGGGGCAAGTTCCAGGTGCAATATAAAGACTTTGATGGACTGCTGGATTTGCTGCTGGTGGAAGGGAAACTTGCCAGCTTACTGGGACTTTCCTGGTTTGGCCCCTTGGGATTTGGGGTGACCGGGGTGAACCACCTCTGCAGCACAGACTTTCAGTCAAACTGTGACAAATTTCCGGCCATTTCTGATGGCACACTGGGCAAATGTATGGGGTCTCCGGTGTCCCTGGATCTCAATCCTATGGTCTGGCCAATTCGTATGATGGCCGGATGTCCCCTGACATTCTAGTCACGGCCCCTGACAAAGAAACCTTCAAGGCCCTATTGTGCCCCATACTGCAATGTTTCAACAACGCGGGGCTGAAGGTCAAGAGGGAGAAATGCCTGCTGGGCATACCATTGGTGGAGTTTCTGGGGTTTGCAGTGGACGCACCGGGCATCCATCCCATTCCTGACAAGATCCGGGCCATCTCCGAGGCACTGACACCATCCTCAAAAGCAAAACTCCAAGCCTTCTTGGGGCTCCTCAACTTTTACCATTCATTCCTTCCCCACAAAGCAGCAGTGGCTGAACCCCTCCATTGCCTCCTCAACAAACATGCCCCCTAGGCCTGGGGTCCCCACCACACTGCAGCATTCCATGCCGTTAAGGACTTATTAACGTCAAATGCAGTACTGGCGCATTTTGACGAGGCACTCCCGGTGATTCTTGCATGTGATGCATTACCATATGGGGTGAGGACAGTCCTGGGGAATCACCTGGTAGATGGGAGGGAGGTCCCAGTTGCCTACTATTCCCGCACCCTGTCGGCGGCCGAGCGCTACTACACACAAATTGACAAAGAGGCCCTGGTAATTGTAGCGGGAATAAAGAAATTCCGTGACTACCTATACGGCTACCTTCATGATTGTGATGGACCACAAGGCCCTCCCGGGTCTGCTTGCATCAGACCGCCAACCCCCCCAGATGCTCTCCCCCAGGGTGCTCTGCTGGTCCATCTTTATGGCCGGCTACCAATACAAGTTGGTCCACTGCCCGGGGAAAGCCATGGGCCATGCTGATGCCCTCAGCCACCTGCTACTCCCATCCTGCGACCTGGACCCAGCTCCTGCCCACCACATTGCCCTACTGAAGGAACTACCAGACCAGCCCATCCAGGTGAAGGACGTCTCCCGCCACACCACCTGGGATCACATCTTGTCCTGGGACTTGGACTGGGTGGGAAGGGGGTGGTCCAATAGCCCAGGGTCCAAGTTTGCTGCCTTTTCAGCCCAGCCTTTTCAGCCCAGCATGATAAACTATTGGTGCACAAGGGGTGTGTGCTCTGGGGCAGTCGGGTGGTTGCACCCAAGCTGCTACACAAATGGGTGCTCACTGCACTACATGAGACACACTCCGTCATCGTAAGGATGAAAGCCCTGGCCTGAAGCTACGTCTGGTGGCCAGGGCTAGACAGGGAGATCGAGGAGCAAATCAGGCAGTGCCAAAAGTGCCAGGAATCATGTCCAGACCTGCCCCAGGCACTGGTGCAACCCTGGGAGTCATCCCACAAGCCATGACCCTGGCTCTACATGGACTTTGCAGGTCCATCCCATGGTCAACTGTTTTTTTATCCTAGTGGACAGTTATACAAAATGGCTGAAAGTTGTTCCAGTGTCCTCCACGTCCTCACAGGCCACCATCTGAGCTATATGGTGTATATTTAGCTCTCATGGCATTCCAGACATACTCATGATGGACAACGGCTGGGCCTTACATCGGGAGAATTCCAGCAGTTCGTGGACTACTATGGAATCTGGCATGTATGATCGGCCCCATTTCACCCAGCTACCAACGGCCAGGCAGAGCACATGGTGTGCACCACCAAGGAAGCCTTGTGCCACAAGGAACATGGCAACTGGAACAACAAACTCTCTGCATTCCTGTTCAGCCAATGGACAACCCCCCACACCACCACCGGATGCTGTCTAGCAGAACTGTTAATGGGAAGGCGACTAGCAACCCGGTTGGACCACTTGCACCCAGACTGTGCACCAGAGCAACAGGAGGCTCCCCGAGGGTTCTTCCCAGGGGACCCTGTCTACACTAAAAACTTTGCAAGGGCCCCCCCCCCCAGCTACCAGGCCAGATCGTGCATGTAACTGGCCCCCTATCATACATGGTCTCCAGGGAAGATGGCCAACCGTGGAGATACCCCATTGATCAGCTGCGATGCTGTCTCCTGCCCGCAGATGCAGACTTGCCAAATGACAGAGAGGACAAAGTACCCACTCCTGAGCAAGTGGAGGAGAGCGAAGGAGAATCCTCTGCACTAGCCAACCCCAGCCTGAGCACACAGGCCAATGCATACCCAGACAGCCCACCAGAGCTGGCCCCGACCAACAGGCCGAACCAGTGCTCGAACCAGCAGAGGCCATTCCTGAACAATCCACAATGGGGCCCATACTATATCGTTCAACATGGGAACAGCGGTGGCCCACGCACCTAAGGGACTTTGTGTGCTAGGGAAGGTCCGAACTATGGGGGGAGGGGTATTGTGTCCTAATGGTGACCGTGCATGTGGTCAGGTTGGCTACCAGAGCTTCACTGTAGTAGACAATAGCCTGGGCGGATCATAATTTGGGCCAATTGGCCACCCAGGATCCACAAGGAGACCTATGGTCTAAGGTCACTTGTAATTGACCCTATCAGGGAGATTGGGCAAGGCTGGGGGGTACAGTTTAGATGGACATTTAAGCAGAACCCCGAGCACCGTTCGTCAGTCATGTTTTGTACCATCTAATAAACTTATGAGCTGATATCATTTCAACGCATCTCTGAACCCAGTACTTTACAATGGCCCTGGAGGATAGGGTTGCCAGGTGGTGGGGATAGGGGGAATGCAATGGTAAAACTGGCTTCTACCACAGACATTTTGCCCAAATACTGGAGCATCATCCAGAAGTTGCTGTCATGATGATGTCACTTCCTGTGCAACACCTGACAACATGGCCTAGGCCTTCCTCTTTCTACTGGTAAGTCCCCCTGTCAACCAGCTGATCGGGGGCTGGGGGCAGAGCCTGGCAGCAGGGGACCCCCACCTCCACCAGGGGGGGGTCCTGGCAATCCTCCTGGGGAAAGAGCCATTAGCACTGGGTCCTGTCCTTCCTTCAAACCCAGCCCCAGGGCTATTGGGATTGGCAGAATGTGGGGCCAGCCTGCCTCCAGGCCACCATTTAAAAAGCCATCTAAGATGGGCCAGGGAGGAAGTGGCTTGCATGGAGGGGAGAAGGGCAGCTAGAGAGAGGGTCAGGGGCGAAGCTGAACCCCCTTCCTATTAAGCTTCTAAGCCTCATCCTAGGCCAACACCAGACAGGGAGGGCAAGCCAGTCCTGGGTTCTGACCCACCAACGGGGGAGCCTGACACTGCCTTTAACTTCAGGATTCAAATGTACAATTTGGAATCCAAGAATATCTTTTTTTAATTACTTGCATCCTGCTGTTTATGGGGCTCTAAATGAATTTTGATTTGAGGAGTCCAGTAAGATCTATATGCCCTAACTACAGCAATGCCCTAATCCAAGGACACTGACAACTTGAAAATGATTTTGAACACACATTTGTATTTCTGTGCATTCTCTCAAGTTCTTGTGTTGCAATAATATGCAGTGTTTGGAGAGGAGTAGCAGGAACATGGTAGCTCGCTCTGCTTCCTGTTTGGACTTGCTATGCTTTTGTGGGGATGGAATAGTCTGCAAAATTCATTTCAGGTCAATGAGATGTTTCTGATATGCTAGCTGTTTTCCCTTCCCCAGATATAACCGATACATGGAAAGCTACTCCTTTTTTCTTAGTTAAAGCCTTAACATATAATATTTTGGGGAAATTGGCAAGAAACAGGATCTCATCAGTGTTTCTCCAAAGTCTTCATTCTTTCCATCCAATGAGAAAGCATTAAATCAGGAATTTAGTTATAGAATAAAAGACATCGTACAAAACAGCAGGAGTCCTATATTACCTTTAATGGCATAAATGGTCTATCCAGGTGTGCAATTAAAACCCTTACTATCTTTTCCTTGCTTAAAGTCCTGGGATGATAGCATTTTTATTGTTCTTGAGGTCTCAGTTGTGAATCAATACACTTTTCTGCCTAAGGTCTCTGATTCAGCTGCTTGTTACTCATTTCCTTAGCATATTTTCTCCTCTTCCCCAAAACACTTTCTGCTTGAATATTTCACTGGGGAAACATCCAGGCCTTAGGATGCTTTTGCTAACAAATTATGTTATCAGCAACACAATAGTTTAGTTAAAAGAAATGATCTCTAAAACAATCTCTTGTGTCCTTTGATTTCATACCTCTAAATCAACCTACAAGTCCATTTAAATGTGACTGCTTAGAAGACAGACATTAAGGCACAGAAGGCTTGTTGTTAGGTTTTTGGTTTTTGTTTTGGTTAATACCAAAGGGTACAATTACTTGTAATAGTCAGGCCACTGTTTGACTCAATCTATTGCTTTTTAATATATTATGCTTCAGTAGTATAATATGTGTTGGCTGCCATGAGACTAATAAAAAACAATTTCCAGATATTTTGCTTTACTCCTGTTACTCACAATAGGGTTGGTTTTTTTTAACGTATGGCAGTAAGTATATTCTTTGTCAGTTTCTTTATTTGAATTTTAATTATATTCTCTACCTATGAATTAATTATAACTCCTATTGACTATGGTGATACTGTTTAGAGGAATTATCTCTCAGGTTACATGAAAAGCTTTGACTTTGCATGACAGTCTGGAGTGATTTGTTCTCTACCATGGTATTAATAATCCTCCGTGTGGGCTTCCTGAGGAATTAAAACCAGCCTAGAAAGTTCTACCCCACGCACTTCTTAGAAATCTATTATATAGTCTCTGTCTCACATATGCACCCATACACACAGAAACCTTGCCTCTTGATGCATCATTTTGTGATTTGTCATATAAAGAGTCCTGTTCATGCCACTGGAGGAAATCACTGCACATGCTTAATAGACCACTGCTGGCACAGATCAGTCAATGAAATGAACGGAGAAGCTTTTCTGACATGGATGTGTATATATCAGAGATGGCCAAAAAGCACTGTACAAACACATAGAAAATCACCAATACTAAGTGTGACAATTTCTGCTAAAAGTAAAATATACAACTTTTAATATGCTATTATTAATACATAAACCAGGGTGGATAAAAATAATCATTTAATATAATGATCTGAAGCTATGAGGCAAAGCACCCTAATTTTCCTTAAGGGTTAACAAGATTATTAGCAGGCCTTTTCTGGCTTGCAGGGGTCCATGGTTTGGGCCTTCCTGCAGATACCATCCTTATCTCTTTCAAGGCTGGATTCAAGAATGTGGTAATTGGTTAATCGTGAGAACTTGTGCTCAGTTGGCCAGTGCAAAATACAACAGCACTCTTGATACAGCATCTGGCTACTGGCAGGTGCTTTTGAGTTCAGAAGCATCTGATAACGCAGCATTCGTGTCACCTTTGGGACATTATCAATTTGTAGAGATGCCATTTTCACTGAATTGGGTTTCTAAGACCTTTAAAAAATTAATGGATTGAATGCTTAATAGACTGTCTTTTGCAACAACTTGTCAAGGTGATTATGCCATCTATAGTTCCACTTGGAATAAACACCTTGAGCATGTGCATGAAGTGCTACAGAGAATCATAATGCATCAAGGCCTCAAAGTGCCAATTTGGTTTTAACTATGTTGTTTAATTGGGCCACCTGATCAGGTTGAATACCATCAGGACTCATGAAGCTAAGACAGCCAACATCATGGATTGGCCCAAGCCTGTTACCAAAAAAGATGTGCAAGCTTTCCTGGGCCGCATAGGTTTTTATTGTCATTTAATTGGCCACCTGATTATGACAAGCCATTCACTGTCCAAACCAATGCTTCTTCAAGGGGCTTGGGTGCTGGGTTATTACAGAAGGGGGGGATGGTGAATATCACCTTATTGTTTATTTGAGCAGGATATTGTTACCACAAGAGCAGGCTTACACAAGCATGGAACAAGAGTGCCTTGGGATTGTGTGGGCCCTGAACAAGCTGGTGACACCTGTGTGGTGTCAGTTTTTTCTTGGAAACTGATCGTAACCTTTTGTCTTTCATCCACATAATGAATGGAAATAATGTTCAAGTACTAAGGTGGGCCTTAGGCCTGCAAGATTTTAGCTCTGAGATTGCTCACATTAAAGGTATCAAAATGGGGTGGCTGACAGTCTGTCCTGTATGGGGAATGAGTGAATCTCAAAGGAAGGTTATTCTAGTAGTTCCCGCTGGAAAGGGCATGAACCAGCTCACAAACTGAAGTTCGTGATAAAGTTTGACCAGTTCATGGTTTGCGAACTCAAATTTGTGGCATGTCAGCATGAACTTTCAAGCAGTTCATGATGGTTCATGAATGGATACTGTACCAGATAAACACTTCTGTCAAACAATCGTTCTTATAAGATCTCATATTTTCCCTCCAATCTATGAATTTTCAGCTCCCTATCTGATAACTGGGTAGCCTTTAGATAGCGTGTAACTCTTCTTATGTGGTAAATATTATAACTTTTATTGTAACTTTTATGGTAACTTTTATTATGATGCTGTTTCCCATCATATTACTATTTAATACTTTGTTGGCTTATACCCCAAATAAGGAACTGTGATTGAGGACGGTCTGTACCTCTATAAATCCTCCCTCAGAAATAGGTACCTAGGCACACTGAAAGTTGAAACAGAAATCAGATTTATTGGAATAAACAGGCAGGGGTTGGAAATTATATTTACAAGTGAACTTTGGGTAGGTTTGGTGAATAGAGGTTCAAATATATATCAAAAACTGCTTTTATACAACACTAGAGATGTTTAGTGAGTTATTTTCCCTGATTTATTTGGCTGAATGCTGTTAGAGATGTTTCACTGCATTTACTGTGAAACAGAGTTTACTAAATCTCACAGATTTGAGATTTTATTATGCTTTAACCCTGTTTTTTAGACTTTTAACCTATCTTCCCCCTCTTCCTCTGGAAAGATTGTTCTCTTCTCCTTAAGAGCAAGAACCTCTTTTGACTCGCTTGTGCCTCCTCAAACCTTTTGTCAAATCCCTATCTTCCAGAAGAACAGTCTCTGTAAACTGGTTAATAAGCTTCCATACTGAAAATGTCTAATTCTCCACTCAAGTAGTGTTTGTGTTTTTCACACAAGGAGATTTCTCTCCACTCCTTGAATAAGTGAAGTTCTGACACTTCTTTGCCAGACTCACTGTCTCCACCCTAAGTCTGTTATTTGCAGAGACCACAACACACTTGCTCTGCTCCAGACAGGGCTTATCAGACCCCTTTTCTCTTCAGAGTCTCTCACTAGGAGTTTTCTGTTAACTGATCTCCGCTAGCTCCAACTCCAACTGATCCACACCAACTCCTTCTCACTTGAATTTTTTGAACAACACAGTGTTCCATTCCACAGTAAGTAGACTTCACCCAATCAGAAGGAGCTCCATGAGCTGTCAGTCATTTTTCAACTAGCTCAACCTTTTTCCAGCAGTCTTGCCTAAAAGCTTGTAATTGCTTGCTGTCTGTCACAAATACATTTCCAGACTGTCTCCACTCAATCAATATGTTTACCAAACTTGAAAGCAACAGGGAGGTGGAACTTGGAGGGCATGTAGAGGAGCATCATGGAGAGGTCCCCTGCAAGTTTCACATCTCTACCTTGCACAGGTTCTGTTCTATACACTCTTGAACCTCCTTTTGATGCAGTGGTTAAGTGCGCAGACTCTAATCTGGGAGAACCGGGTTTGATTCCCCACTCCTCCACTTGCACCTGGCTGGATGACCTTGGGCAAGCCATAGCTCTTTACCAGCTGTTCTCTCAAGGACAGCTTGGGAAAGAGCTCTCTCAGCCCCACCTACCTCACAGGGTGTCTGTTGTGGGGAGGGGAAGGAAAAGGAGTTTGTAAGCTGCTCTGAGACTCCAAGTGAGTGAAGGGTGGGATACAAATCCAATCTCTTCTTCTTCTTCTTCTTCTTCTTCACCTGCACCTGTCATTTCCCCAGAAAACACTTCCTTGGGGACACCTTCTTTGGGGGGCTGTAACTTAAACCCTATAAATCCAATCCCCACTAACCTTGGAGGGCATGTAGAGGAGAGTCAGCTGGAGAGCCCATTTGAGTTTTGTGTCTCTAGCAAATGTTGGGGGTTTTCTACCACATCATGAACCTCACAAACTGAACTGGTTTGTTTGGCACTTTAAAGTTTGTGATGGTTTGTGGCTCACTAACTGGGCACGCCACCATCCATGAACCAAACCATATTTTCCCAGTTTGTGCCCATCCCTAGTTCCTGCTTCAGCATGTATCTTTCTGCTTTGCTTATTGTATTCATGCTGCGAAACATCACTAAGCTATCTCGCTTCAAAGGAATATAAATGTAATTGCTTTGCCTAGCAATAGTGAGCTTCAACCATGGTAAAACCATGGATTTCAGCTTCCAGAAAAGGGGGCATGTGAAGAAAAGCACTCTAATTTCTCTTAAGGGTTAATGTGATTATTAGCAGTCTTGCTCTGGTTTTCAGGGGTCCATAGTTTGGGCCTTCTTGCAGATATTATCTTTATCTCTTTCAAGGCCAAATTCAAGAATGTGGTAATTGGTTAATTGTGAGAACCTGTGCTCAGCTGTGTAACCAGCTGGGAGGGGAGAATTAGGAGTGAATTTTAACATCTGCTGGAATGTTCCATCAAGGGATATTGCTGACTGGATCTGACAAACCACCTGGTGCCAGTGGGCAAAAAACTATAATAAGGATACAGACCAGAGGGATGCCATGCTAACTTTATGCATATGCCATGCCAGTATGCTGTGATAATGGTATGCTACATCATGATGGCTTTAAACTACAGCTTGGACTCTTATGCTGCAAGAATGGGTGCCATCTAATACCAGGTACTAAAGGTATTAGATAGAAAAATTAGCTTTTTTATTTCTCTGTTACTAAACTATAGAGACAGTACTGCTTAGTGATATTCTCTTTTAAACTTCTGAATAAACCTTTATAAATATTTTACAAATGTCTGCTTTATTTGTATGTCTTTAATCTTGAGGACGTACAGGGCTGGGTGCTGCTCAAGATATAAGGAGTGGTGACCCAGTGGGACCCAGGCTTGGGTCTCTGACAGAAGCAAATGATCATTATTTAACAAACACCATGCAATATGAGCATTGCTTAAAAAAAGAAGTTGAGGACAGCTATCTTAGTTGGTTAAAGTACTGACATGGATCCAGCATTGCTCTGAATGCTGTTAAAGATAAAAACTGGTGAAAAGCCATGTTTCCATAGCAACTCAGCTAGCAGTTAGGAGTGTATATCCATTCACAAATGGAATGTTTAAAAGTTAGTATTTTAAAAGGCAAATTAACTACCCTGTCATGTGTACGGAACTGTAACAAAGTCCTTTCCACTCAAAATGTTAGATGTTATTTCCAAGCGTGTTGGCATTTTCAAGGCCATGTGATATAACTCAGCTATTAGGCTATCACAGTAAGATCCTTCAAAGCTTACTAAAGATGGCCAAAGAGCAAAATTGTCTCTAAACCCCTTCTAACGAGCTTAAGAACTCTTATGAGGAGACCCCTCCATCTGTTTTCTGTGGAAGCAATGAAGAAGAAACTCCTTGAAGCTTAGCTGAAGATTTTAGAAAGGGAACCATCGGTAACAAGAATCTGCATGAAATGATGTTAGAATTTGAGGAACTACCTTTACACATTTTTTTTGTGTCTTTCCTTTCCTTAGGGTAGTTGAGAAAACTAAAAATGAACAAGCACAATCCAACAGCAAATGAAGGACTGTGATTGGTTGCAGTTGTCTGGAATATGTCCAGAGAATGTCACTTCTGTGCCTTTCCCTTTAAAATGGATATATTCATTAGGGGCATGGAACTGGAATGTGAGATTCAACTAAAACCATGTCTATTTGTAAATCTAATCAATGCTCAGAATCCAAACATCTGTCTGTTTTCGTTTCCTCAGCCAATAGGAAGTGGAGGGGCAGCAATGTGAGGAAGTGACCTAGCAATATGTGCCTGATGTGCCAGGGATGTTGTCTAACCAGAACAGCTAGCCAGTTTTCATGCCAACAGGATTATTCCAATAGCATTTCTGTATGATGTCTTTCTATGAGTCGTTACACCATTTCAGTGGCTTTGTGAAGACTTTATGATTAAATGTAAGCATGGATCCTAGGTTTGCAAATCAGAGACAAAGGTATTGCTTACAAAAGTTGGCAGGCAGGAAGATGGGGAGGAGGTAGAAGCAAAGGTGATATATTGCGCCTTCCCATGATAGGCAGTAAACATGCCTGCCCAATAGGGGAGAGGGAAAAAAGCTTTGCTTGAACACCCTGGCAGTCTTGCAGGGCTGCAGAAACAGAGGGAGAGGGAATGCAGGCAGAGGCTGAGGCTTAACCTTCCCCCTCACTGGTAGTGTGAGCAAACACCCACACAAATATTCAGGAGACGTGAGAGAGATCAATGATGATGAAACAACAAATCATCTCTATGAAAGAGAAAGCAAATGAAATGGGATCTGAAATCTCTTGCACATATTTGTTATATTGAAAAGAAGCCATGTAGGACCCAATATGAATTAATCAAATGATGCAAATATGATTAGAGCTATTTTAAAGTAAAATTGGAATGCAGAGATGAGGGGTTAAGATTTGCGTGTCCTTATTTTTTCTTAAGTGTGGGCAGGGATTTCTGCTGGATCACCTCTCCCCCCAGCAGCTCACTAAACAACATCCCAGTTTGTGCTTGGGTGGTCAGTGGACAGTGGGGTTCTACAGTGGGAGGGAAATTAGTAAATATTGCTGTCCTTCCTGAGAAAACTTAGTGCCATTAAGCTTGCTTAATACAGCCAGCCAGAGAAAATGCTTAAAGAAACTGAGCTCAGAAGGCCACTGGTACAGACACTCCTGAAACTTGATCTCATGTGACTTATAAAAAGGCAAGAGAGCTGTCATCTATGGCCTGCCTAAATAGCAACTCTGGATGTTAGTAAAAAAAAGTCATGGTAGCTTCATCCTCAGAGGTAAACTGTTGATTAGTTAGTAACTAAAAGAAGAAGAAAAATAAGAATTTAACACCCAGAATGATTAAAACTTTCTACTAATTTCCAACCTAAATTAATTCTGTATTTCAGCTGTTAGATCTTGACCTCAGTTGTTTTCAAATGGCATGATGCTGCTGTGTGCAATCTTAGAGACACTTTTTGACACTGGAAGAGGTGTAGACATGTGAAGCCACTTGTGGAAGTGGCAACTCAGTCTAGCCTTTCTCTAGTAGTATAAATCTCGATTGCTCTATCCATTTATAATAGGTCTGATTCAGATTTGCATAATGAGGAAGTATAGTCGAAAGTCTGATGTGAAGAAATTTGTTTGAAATCATGCCCATTTGGTAATCATCAAATACCCATAATTTATCACATAAAAAGATCTATGGGAAGAGATGTTTGTATATGAATGTTTTTGAATTTCTCCTTTGCTTAAAAATAGCTCTCTCTCCATTCTTTATATTTGAATAGGTGGACTCATGAATATTGAGTTCCCCCATGCCTTGGAGTAGACTTTGATTTACAAGTGTACTACCTCTGCTGATCTGAATCATCCTAATGTACCTATAGAAATCATATGGTGAACTACTTCAATCTAGTGCACTAATAGGAGCTACAATACCAACTTTTGGTTAGTTTCCTAACATGCCATGGAGGAATTTTATCTTGATATTCAATACAATTTAAGATTCCTAAACATGTTACCTTTTCAGAGGATTTCAAGTGGTGGTATCATTAACAATGATTTCTTGAAGAATTTATTGGGAGGGGAGCAGGAAGGTTTTGGTATCATCCTGCTAAATAGGCTGCATTTGTCATGTACATTTCATGTGTTGTGGGTTATGACCGACCCCTGTCACTTTTCCCACTCAAGGAAAATTTTCATGCCAAAATTCTTTTTCGTTTCCTGCTGTGACTGAGCAGCCCCTAGTAGAGTGTAAATGAACATGGTTTATAAAAAGACTTTCAATCCTGCCCTGTCTACAGAATATAACTTGGCTTTTAGCCCAGCCCAAGGAACTTTCTGTGGAAAAGCAGGAGCCCTCTTCTTATTTCCCTTTTGAAATGGCACTGGAGACAGATTAACAGTAAAACAAAAGAACAAGTTTATTCCACAGGCAGAGATGGGGATTGCTGAGGTAAAAGTTGTAGATGGTACAGAATTCATTTCTTTAAACAGGCAAAATGATGTTATTAAAGTTTATTTTCAGTAAGAGGTTACAGCAACCGTTTCCTTCTCAGAGAGTTTTTATGGCAGTTCAGAACTGGGCCCTGTCTTTGTGGACCTAACTCACTCCTTTGTTAAAGTTACAGTTTATTTCTCTTTCCCGAGACGTCTACAACTGTTTTCCCTTTACAACAGACCAGAGCCAAACCCTCTTTGATATTGGGCAGGAATTAATCTTCTTCTCAGAAGAATTAACCTCTGTTCCTTTTCTGGCTTGAAAGGGGGTTTCCATACACTACCCCAATCACTCTTGCCAAAAACTCTTGCCAGTTCCCTGGTGTCTGTATAAAACAGACTTCAGCTTATGCTGATACTGAGACTATGAATTCTTAAGCTGAATTCCTCCTCAGGATAGAGATAAGGGAAGGAGTCTTTTTCTTTCACTCAGTAGGGGAACCTGTCTGACTTTTCCTATCAAACATGCTGATTCCAAACTCTGTCAGAAACCAACTGACTGCCTTCAGAATGGCTCTACTTGACAGAACCATTCCAGAATGGAACTCAAACTGACTCTCCTCTCAGCACACAGCTGATCATATATTTCCCTCAGCCACTGGGCATTGAGAGAAGAGGAGCAGCCTGTCACTCAAGCTCTCAATTCCAGGGAAATTTAACTCTTTACTTCCTGGATCTCCTATTTAGCTGTACTCAGAAACCTGCTTTTAAAGTGCAGTCTGTCACATGGATTCTGCCCCTTCTTCATTTCTATGATGAAAGGTGTGATTCTGTGCATATTTACTCAGACACATGTTATATAAAAATTAATGGACATATTTGATCCAAAGTGTTTAGGAAACAAGGTGTTAAATGTATCCCCCCCCCCTCGAATTATAGAAGCTTGCTCACAGGCAGACACTGTCTCAAAGACAAATCAGACAATCTTTGTTACTGAAGAACTGCCTGGGATAGATAAAAATCAAGCAGCTTCCTTTCTGATGTCACGCAGAAGTCTGTAGGAATTGATCTTTGATCTCTTGATTCCTAGTCCAATGCATTATTCATAGAGCCGTCCTTCATCTTTTAATATGCCATCTCTCTTTTGCCACCTCCATTGACTGTGTTGAAATGCTAACACTTTTCCTGCTGAACTGAGTTTGTACCAAACCTATCCAGAGCAGATTATTGCAACTTCTAGTTTTCTAAACTGCATGAGCTCTGTTTAGTAACACAATTCTTAGTGGGTCAGACAGTTTTGTTACTTATCTGAACTTCTTAAATACCTTCTCCCACAGTATGTGGACAGACAGAACGAATGGGATTTGGAGAGCCATTTCACATGTTATTCCACCAACAACTCAACTTTGTAGCTCACATAATACCAGCGCTGAGATGAGTTTGCCTATAGAATATATGTTTTTGAATACCTGTTAGCTAGTTTATTTATTCATTTATCATCCACATTTCTCACTGTGACTCAAGGTAAATTACAGAATTGTAAAAATGCCATAAAGACCATCATAATAGTTCAGTAAACAATGCAACAAAGCTATGTGCCATGGTCTCCATCTCTGTTTTAGCAAATTCATGTAGTATAAATGAAAATTTATGTTATCTGCCCAAGTAGTGTTCATTCAGATTCTGACCAATGGCTTTCTCCCAGATGGAAGCTGGAAAAGTTATGAATAATATGTAGCTCAGCAGGGGTCATTTCATAGAAAAAGAGGTGCAGGTGCTATAACTCATTAGCATATTTGCATATGCTACACCACCTAACATCACTGGAAGTGTGTCAGGAGGCAAAAAATAAAGACTTCTGGTTTTGGCATCTTCCCTGAGCTCGGGGAGTCGCAACCTGACCTGGATGGTGAGAAAGGGTCCCAAACGGGTTTCAGGCCCCCAGGAGACCCTGGAGGGGACTCCTGCCTGAGGCGCGTGGGCTGGTCTCTTCCCGGATGGCAACCCGGGGATTGAGGCCGCCCTTTGCCTCAAAAAGTTTCCACTGCCGCAGAGCCGCAAGGCACGCAGAAGTGCTGCTGGTTAGCTGCAGAGACCAACAGGCAGCAAGGAGGAGCAATAAAATGAGACGCGCGGCAGAAATGTGAGTTTTCAACTTGGGTGCAGATTCTCTGGTTGCAACTGGAACGGAGGGGGATTTATGTGAGAACCTTGCAAGATCCAATAAGCCAGGCCTTATGTTGAATAAAGTCCTTTTATTTCTTAATGGTCTACTCAGTAAGCACTTTCAGTGTTAGTGATGACAGTTACAGGGCAGAGGGTAAGTTATACTATATTCAAACGCCAGAACAAGAACCTGGCACCAATCAGGTGAGTTGCAAAAAGGCGCAAAAATACTAGCCGTTGTTTTCCCACCGAAAAGGTGCCTAACAGAGTCAGCTCAGACTTGGCAGCCTTTCCCCATCTCTCACAAAACTTCCCTGCTGATTCCCCCACCCCCACCACCTGGAGTCAGTGCTGTTAGAAAAACACTTCAAGGTCACAAGCGTTGCTCAGAGAAACAGATACAGGCATGAGAACAAATGGGGGGGGGGGGGGAAGGAGCCAGAGAGCGCTCAGTGATGTGGAGAGCAGCAGGCATCCAACTCCCACCTGGGAAAAATGTCAGGAACCTGACAATTTAAAGTTTACCCCCCCCCCCCCCCCGCTTTTAAAGACGCGAGTGTAACACAAGAGAATCGGATTGGTGGCTGGCTGAAATGTAAAGGGGCACACTCTGAATGCGGGAACATAAAGAAGAAACTTCTTCTGCTTAACTTTTTTAAGCTTCTCAGAACTTCTTTGAACTGTAAACTTTAAACAATGATGGCCAAAGGGGATAAAATGGCGGCCAAATTCAAGACTTCCCCAAAAGCTCCAACTATGCTTCCAGCAGCCAAGACAGAGTTCAGTACAGACCTGTCTGCTATACTTTCTGCAGCATTGCGACCTCTGATGGAACAAATGAACTCTCTTAATTTTAAGATGGATTCCCTGCAAGAGCAGATGACTGATGCAAATAAGAAGTCTGATAATTTTGCAAAAGAACTGGTAGCTGTCAAAGCTAAATCTGAGAAGCTGGATTTAAGGATGGAAGTGGTAGAAAGAGAAAGGGCTTCTGAAAAGGATACTGTCTTAAGACTTCAGCTGGAACGATCAATATTCTTTTTGAGATTCCAGGGTGTGCCTGAAGTTAAAAGAAAAAAATTAAAGCAGATTTTGAGTGAAGCTCTGGCTCCAGTGACAGGTTTGCAAGCAGAATTATTGCAAAGTGATATGGATGTGGTTTACAGGACCTATCCAGATTTTATAACAAAAAAAAAAACCTGCCTGGAGAAATCATAGTGAGATTCTCCAAAAAAATCTACAAGAGATGCAGTACTGAAGGCTACAAGCAATTCTAAGCTGAAGATTCAAGGAACAAGGACCTTTCCAGGGGATGGGGTCATTTTGCTGCAGCCATGACACAACCTGGCATTCCACCACGGGGGGGGGGGGGGGGGGAAGCTGGCACCAACTCCCGGAGCTGCGCTTCTCCAAGCTCCTGCTCGAAATGACCCCTGTAGCTCAGTCCTTTATTGTTGTTTCTATAGAGGTAAAATTTTAATTGTGTAATGATTTCACATGTTTCTCCCCAAACACTAAATTAAGATTTATACTCAACAAGACCTTGCTGCATTCCTGAGCTCAAATAATACATGAACATAAGAATGTAAGAGAAGCCAATGTTGGATCAGGCCAATGGCCCATCCAGTCCAACACTCTGTCACACAGTGGCCAAAATTACCAGGTGCCACCAGGAGGTCCATAAGTGGGGCCAGGACACTAGAAGCTCTCCCACTGTTGCACCAAGAATACAGAGCATCACTTGCCCCAGACTGAGAGTTCCTATCTATGCCTTGTGGCTAATAGCCACTGATGGACCTCTGCTCCAGATGTTTATCTGATTCCCTCTTGAAGCCGTCCATGCTTGTAGCCGCCACCACCTCCCGTGGCAGTGGATTCCATGTGTTAATCACTCTTTGGGTGAAGAAGTACTTCCTTTTATCTGTTTTAACCTGACTGCTCAGCAAATTTATTGAGTGCCCACTAGTTCTTGTATTGTGAGAAAGGGAGAAAAGTACACGCCTGCTTTCTTTGTGGCATCACTGATATTCTGATCTGAATGGATTTCCTGGCTGAACCTCTGCGGCTTGGCTTCCTGTCAGCACCCTTATTCATGTCTGTTCCTGACAGGCAGCTGCCTTGAAAATACTTCTGTGTATATGAATTGCTTTCTTTACAGTGAGGGCTCAGTCTATTGTAGCTTCCACTGATGCACTCTAGAAGATAGTGATCACTTCTGAAGGACAGAATTCATTCAATGAAAGCACCAACTCTTGCCAAGTGAATGGAGGTAGCACTGCAAAGGTTAAAATGTGTTAAACATTTTGAACAAAAGGACAGCTTAACTGATCTGGGCTGCAAATTGAATTGTGTAACTCATTACAATCTATAGGGCTGTGCATATTAATTTAAAAATTACTATAATAACTCAAATGATATTTCAAAGAGTGGGTTTACAGAATCACTGGTTTTATGTTACTATCTGTATACTAGAGAGTGTTAGCAGCAGCTTTGTTTTAGAAT
Source organism: Lepidodactylus listeri (assembly GCA_029233225.1). Lineage (NCBI taxonomy): Eukaryota > Metazoa > Chordata > Lepidosauria > Squamata > Gekkonidae > Lepidodactylus > Lepidodactylus listeri. The sequence goes on from JARCFY010000001.1 coordinate 93,871,845, forward strand.
GTTTCCTCCTTTGTACAGACTTCAATCATAAATGGTCAACAAAATCCTTAAGTCACTCAGGTTTTTCAGATGCAAATAAAATCAACTGAACAGCTAAACGGTTCTTAGACGGAATCTCCCACAGATCACCTGTGTGTTAAATTCATGTTAGGCATACTTTTAAAAAACATCCTCCTTTATTAAAAAAATCCCCAAGTCATTTTTTAAATCCATGGAACCTGGTGTTTGGGCTGCACATTCAAATCAAACTGGGTGGTATTTCTACTATCAAATATTACGGAAAGAAAGTTGCATTTATAAATTCTCTGAAAGAAAGGCAAAATGAAGCTAAGGTCTACTGAGATACACAGCTCATCAAGTGGTAAAACCATTCCTGTACTGTTCCTCTTTAGCATGCAAGTGGGGAATTCTGTTTTTCATTGTTCCAAAAGGGGGGAAACTAACCCTTGCCTTAAATATGAAGAAGAAGGCTAGGTTAGTTTTCTTATCAGCAAGAGTCTTTTTAAAAAAAAATATGGTGGAGGTTTCAGTGGTAAAAGCTTCCACTGTGGTCTGAAGCGGTACAGTCCTGAAAATGTTGTACATCTGACCTGCTGGAAATTCACAGCTGCCCCCCCACACCCCCAGCGACCCCTGCTCTATGCCCAGAGGAAGACAAAAAATCTCCAGAATCCCTGAGCCAATCTGGCTTGGAGGAAAATTCCTTCCTGATCCCAGATTGGCATATAAGAAAGGGCCACAAAAGCCAAGTACTGCTCTTATGGTTCATCCCTTCTTGCTTTCTGTCTCATGATCTGTCTAAATTCATAGCGAGTCATATAATCAGCACTGCTGTCAGATGGCCATCTCTGCTTAAAAATCTCCAAAGAAGAGCCCACCACCTCCCAAGAAAGCCTGTTCCACTCCAGAGGTACCACTCTGTCGGGAAGTTCTTCCTAATATTTAGTCAAAAACTCTTTTGATGTAATTTCAGCCCATCAGTTCTGGTCCAGTCTTCTGGGGCAACAGAAAACAACTCTGCTCCATCCTGTATATGACAGCCCTTCTAATCATTGAAGATGGCTATCATATCACTTCTCAATCCTCTCCAGGCTAAACACACACAACACTTTCAACCTTTCCTCATAGGACTTTATCGCCAGACTCCTCACCATTTTTTTTGCCCTCTTCTAGACATGTTCCTTCTTAACCTGTGGTGCCCAAAAGTGAACACAGTTCTCCAAGTGAGGTCTAACCAGAGCAGAGCAAAGTGATACTGTCACTTCACACAATCTAGACATGCTGCTATCATTTTGTGTGATCTAGAGGCTATACGTCTGTTGATGCAATATAACTGATGTTGATAATTTACAGGTAAAGAGGGGATAAACTGAAAATGATTATGTTTTCTACAAGTTGGATGATTTAATTATCAGAATAACCACGACACTGGGGAATGCTGATCAAGATGGGTAGCCGTGTTTGTCCATAGCAGTAGAAAAGAGCAAGAGCCCAGTAGCATTTTAAAGAGTAACAACATTTGTTGCAGGGCATGAGCTTTTATGGGTCACTGCCCACTTCCTTTTCTCCAGTGCATGAGATAATTTAATTCTCAAGCTGGGCAAAAGCAACTGTAAGCTGCAATGACCAAGCAGTTATCATACAGGCTCAAAGCTGCTCAGCATGATATTGTGCTCATGATGAACCACCAGAGAACATCAAAGTGAACTGATCAGGGACTCAGCTTAGGTGCAATTGCTGGACTTGAAAGAAGGTTTGTTTGCCTAGTGATGACATTTGTGTTGAAGTTAGCAGGAACATGCTTAGTACTAATCACTACAATACATGATGCTGTTATTATTGTTACTTTGCTTTGTTAGAAAACTTATATCTGGAACATTGACAGCAGCATATGACAAAGGTGAAAAAAGATGTAATAAAATTTACTAGTCTGTATGATTAAAATTCTAAGCTCACAGAAGAGGCCAGTTCAACTCACATTAGGTTTAGTAGAGTGGAGGATTGTGGGGAAAATTGAGGGAAGGCAATTGTAAGCAAAGCTTAGCTTGACTTTTTTGTTGCAAGGGTGAATTAAAACTCGGTGCATTACATGGTCAGCAATTGACTGAGTTGCTATTTTTTTGTTCTAATTTCCGTCATCTCTTTACTTTATTCCCAATTGTATCTTTGCATTAGGCAGCTAGGGAGGATCAGAAAGCTGCTACCTCCTCCATGAAGGATCAGCAGGCTGCTCCTATATTCATTATAGGAATATAGGATCTTCACTCTCACACTATGAGGCTACCTAGGTTTCCTCCTTGGTAGGGCCAGCCTTCTTCTAAGCCATTTTCCAGGACTGACAATTAAATATTTAAAGTATCATTTGATCTAATTCAGAACTTCCACAGAGTTTTAATTAACCATTTTGGCACATGATTACTCAGAAGTAAATCCCTCTTCCATGCTTTACTAAATTTCCTGATTAAATTGATATTCTCATATTTTGTTATAGTGGACTTCTCAGTTCTGAGACTGAAAAACTCAAGAAAATTCTGAAGCAAGGATAGTGAGGGTCCAGAACTACAATAGATAGACACATGAAACCCCCCAAAAGTTTTCCTATTGGTTTCTGGCTCCTTCAGTCAATACAACACTTGAGGATCCCTTTGTTCAGATGAAAAGAGGAAGGCCATGTTGTCTCTATTGCTTTGTACTGTGAAGACACACAAACATAAGGTCACCTGGAAGCCTATGGTTATGGCCACCTCACATTCCTTATCCACATATTATGGGGTAGACTGCATTATCCTTCACATCATCACCTAGGTCTTGAGACTCTCAGAAGGCACACAAGATTGTCAAAGAGTTATTTTTGCTGTTGTTGTTCAGTATCACAGTTGAGTCTGACTCTTCATGATGCCATGGACCACATCACACCAGGCCCTCCTGTCCACCGCCACCCTCCAGAGCTTGCTCAAGTCCATTATTATTTCATCATTAACCCTGTCTAACCATCTCATCCTTTGCCGTCCCCTTCTTCTTTCACCTTTAATCTTTTCCAGCATCAGGGTCTTCTCCAGTGAATGCTCCCTTCTCATTTGGTGGCCAAAATATTTGAGCTTCAGCTTCAGTCCTTCCAGGGAACAGTCAGGGTTGATTTCCTTTAGGATTGACTGATCTGATCTCCTTGCAGTCCAAAAGACTCTCAAGAGTCTTTTCCAGCACCATAATTTAAAAGCATCTATTCTTCGGCACTCGGCCTTCCTTATAGTCCAACTCAGGCAGCCATACATTACTACTGGGAATACCATCGCTTTGACTATACAGACTTTTGTTGGCAGGGTGATGTCTCTACTTTTTATTATGCTGTCTAGGTGTGCCATCGCTTTCCTCCCAAGGAGCAAACGTCTTTTAATTCCATGGCTGCAGTCACTGTCTGCAGTGATCTTGGATCCCAGGAATGTGAAGTCTGTCACTGCTTCCATGACTTCTCCTTCTATTTGCCAAGGAGTGATGGGGCTGGATGCCATGATGAATGGACTGAATGAACAAGAAGATATTTGCAACTTTTTACTCTGTCCTCCAGGGAACTCAGCAAACCACCCCTAGAAGATCACATATCAGGTGTGGGGGAGAAGACATTAGAAAAATGTGGTTTTAAATTAATTTTGCTTTTAATTTGCAATGGTAGTCATCAGTGTTCCCTCTAAGCTGAGTTAGTGTGAGCTGGCTCACAGTTTTTTAGCCTCCAGCTCACAGATTTTTGTCTCAGCTCAGGAACGATGGCTCCAGAGCAAACTAACTTATGCAGTAGCCAAACTGCCTGCTCACGACTTTAATGCCAATAGCTCACAAAGTAGAATTTTTGCTCACAAGACTCCACAGCTTAGAGGGAGCATTGGTAGTCATAAGCTTTCTCTTCCTGGGCATAAAATCAAAGTTTAATTGATATTTTAGGGGAACAGACTTTCTAACTAGGAAAAAGGAATACTGGATACAAACACTGACTATTTTTGTGTGGGGAGGAATAAAATGCATTGCCAGCTTTCTTGTCTTTCTGGAAAAAAGAAACAACCATATTAATGTTTGATTCTGTGGCATCCCGCTGTTTCTAAAACTTTTGAGTTTTGGTGGACTGCAGTGTGCAGATTTAATATATATGTGCTCAGAAAAACATTGCATCTGAATTTAGATGTGCATAACACTTAAATTACACAGTACCATCAAGTATTGACATTTTATGGTTGATGGTTTTAATATTACTATTTATGTCTCAATAAATTGTACTTGCAGAAGTTATAAAAAACTGGAAAATCTAGGTTGTAATAATAACCATCCTAAGCATAACATTCAAAACATAATTGATATGAATATAAATAGTCATTTTAATAGCATCAGATATTTCTGTGTCCTATGATAAAATCTTGGAAATGCAGCATGTGCTTTGCAGAATCAGGTAGAACTGCTTTTCACAGATACCTGACTTGAATTCAAGTATGAAATTTTGGTTTTAGATACTGTCTTCCAAGGAGTTTCAAGTAGAAGAAGAAGAGAAGAGATTGGATTGAATTTATACCCCGCCCTTCACTCCCCAAGGGAGTCTCAGAGCGGCTTACAAACTCCTTTCCCCTTCTCCTCCCCACAGCAGACACCCTGTGAGGTAGGTGGGGCTGAGAGAGCTCCAAGACAACTGTCCTTGAGAGAACAGCTGGTACAGAGCTATGGCTTGCCCAAGGTCATCCAGCCAAGTGCAAGTGGAGGAGTGGGGAATCAAACTCGGTTCTCCCAGATTAGAGTCCGCGCACTTAACCACTACACCAAACTGGCTCTCACCAAAGTAGCAATCTAAGCACAATTCTTGAAGTCTACACAGTAAAACAGAACTGAAGCACATTTATTTCATGTTTGAAACTTCTGTGCAAATTGTGCTGTCTTTGATATAATGCAGAAACAGTCTGTGAATCTCAATTTAAAAGTCCTAGCTTCTGAGCCTGCAGTGTGTGCAGTAATTTCATTTTTGACTCTGGGTCAAGCAAGATGTTATATAGATCTGAATCTGTCACCATGGCTTTCTGTTGCTTATAATGTCTAAATCAAACACTGCGTGTCATCATGACATCATCATGCTATGTGCATCCCATTTTGGCAGGGGTGGGGAGCAGGGAGTCAAACAATGTGATGATATGGGAAGAGCAATGAGAAACAGCAGTGGTAGGTCCACATCTGTTATTTGGCCCCACTCTCTTGCAAGTTGGGAAATTTGCTAATTGCTGGATCTAGTCAACAATGATTAAGTGACCCATTAGCAGCAGCAATAATCTCTTAAAGTCCAAAACCCTTTTGTATGCAGGAATGTATAGTGACATTTCTAAGTGGAATTCAAATGGTTTGGTTTCAGGAAAGCTTAAGATAGGTGTATTCTGCCATTGGTTTGCCCTGAACAGCTTAAATTTGAACATGTACTGCTTTGGGTCACGGAGCCTACATTTACTGTTGAATTATTTCTTCAAACCTTGTAAATAAATTGATTTTTTAAAAAATGGCAACATAATTTTCCAGTGGGCACTCTTCCACAAGTAGCAAACTCTGTAGACTACTGTTGACATCTTGCCAATAAAGGAAGGGGGACTGAATGAATAATATTGATTAGCCAGTATGTTTATTCATTTTCTCATTATGTTTTTGCATACACTCAACAGGGTGATCTGGAAAACCCACATCCATTTACTTAAAATTCCTATTGACCTGAAATATTCCAAAGATTCCATTATCAAATAGAAGTTACATCATAAATCAAGCACATACTTCTAAGAGAAATACTTTCCATTAGTATGTGCAGAGGATAAGTATGAATTGTCACCAATGAAGTCCTTGGAACAAATAACATATCACTATCTCTGAGAGAAGGGAAGTTGGGAGACAAAATTCTGAGGGATCTCATTGCCATGGGGCCCCAGGGAGATGGACAAGGTGCTGCAAGTATGCAACTATACAGCCAACATGATGGGGAAGAGAAGGAGAAAGTGTGACCTTGGGCCAGTCATTGTATCCTCTTACCTCACAGGGTTGTTGTGAATTTTAAAATGGGAGGGGTTTGCATTGCCCTGAACTACTGGGAAGAAGAATGGGATATAAATCTGAGGAGTATGATGGGGAAAAAACATGCAGAGCACATAAAGACAATTGTTAGCCATTCCTGGCAACTACCCCCCTTACCAATGTGTAACATTTGAGGAAATCTGTTTCAATGTGGCTGAAAGAGTGTGCATCTACACATGCTAAGTCTCAGTTCTTGCTTTTACCCAGAATTGAACTTTGTTGATGTTGGAAGTGCCACTGGACTCAAACTTCATTCTCACATCTGTTTATTAACTCTTGTATTTGTATGCTAATTTACTACTATTCACAGATCTTACCAACCACCTTAATCCAATCTCAGCTATAATAACCCAATTACTTATGCATCTTGACTCTAACTAGCCCTTCCTAGCCCCATCCTCTCTCTATCTATTTGTAATGACTGAGGAAGTTCTGTTTCACTGAATCTGAAGAAGTGTGCTTGTACACAAAAGCTTATACCTTGAATAAAACTTTGTTGGTCTTAAAGGTGCCTCTGGACTCAAACTTTGTTCTGCTGCTTCAGACCAGCACAGCTACACACCTGAATCTATACTAATAGCATTGATTTCTTTCCATATAATGTTCAGGTTGAGTCAGGGAGCACCAGAAAGAATCTGTGTCAAAGGGAGGGTCACATGTTGGTTCTTGGCAACAACTATGAACTCATTAGATGCCATTTGGTAGAAAGTCACAGTCATCCAACCTCATTCTGCTGCCATGACAACATGAGGGAAATAATACTGATCATTGTAAGGAGTACTGAAATAATGTAAGGAAAAGACTCTAAAAATAAAATAAAATCTAAGTATTATCACTCTTTGATATGATATGTAATTCTTAAACATTCTTCTGCATAAACTACTGCTGCTGCTGCTTCTACAGTAGTAGTAGTAGTAGTAGCAGCAGCAGCAGCAGCAGCAGTGTCATTGGTTGCATTCAGACGGCTATTTTGAGCTGCGCCAGGAATGAGTGCCTGGTGGATTTAAAGTGCACGTCCAAACAACAACATCTGGGAATCATGCCGTTTCCGTAATCAGCCCATCGATCCCCGTCAGGGATCTGTACTTAAAAGATAGTGCTGAAATTCCAGTCCTAAGCTGGCCAACGGGCCAATGGTGGGCTTCCCTCATCTGGTCATTCCAGCAGCATGCAATCAGACCATGGGGATGGTTTTCAGACCATCCTGAACAGCTGCCATTTTAAAAACAGTCTTAGCGATGTGCACATAACCACTTAAACATGTGATGTCTGCAGAGCTCCACTCAAATGATCCGAACAATTTAATATTTCTGAAAGTCCTGTGATATTTATGCATTTTGTTAACTGAAATGGTACCTAGAGAAAGGTACCGCTGGTGGGGCTTTTACCATTTTAGTCTGTGCATGTGTGGAAAAACAAGCAGATGGTGAGGCACATATGCGCATGTGCAAACAGGATTTTTTTAAAAAACAGCTGACTCCACGGCTCCTTATGGTGGATGCTGTCTAGACAATCCACTGCAGAGTCATGTATGGTAAAGTGATTCATGGGGGAACTGTCTGGTTGTGCAACGCTGGATCAAAAAGATCTAGATCAAATTACAGACAGGCAAATGACGGTATTAGCTGCCCATCTGAACGCACCCATTAAAACAGTTTCTAAGATGGCAGAAAATACTATAAAATGCATCCCACTGAGTCAGGCCAAACCTATAGAATGGGAAGGGGATTCAAACTTGTGACCATTAGAAGGGCTTCAACAGATGAGATGTGAAGATCTGTGATCATATCTAATCATTTATTTATAAATGGAAACACCCGGGGTTAGGACTGGGGCCATGAACATGGGGCAGGGATGGTAGAGCTTAAAGCTCTTCCCCTGGGCACTTTTCTGAATAGAAATCACCCTCTCTGTCCCCAGGCAGCTATTACTCTTGGTAAGAATAAATAAAAGTCATACTGTTTATCCATACTGGATTTCATAGTCACTTAGGTCTAATAGCCGCTTCCTACACCCCCCACGACTACTGTTAAATGAAATTAAAGATCCGATCACCCATCTATTGAATCTCATTAAGCCCAAGGTGCAAGTGTGTGTCTCTGTGGGCAGCATTCTATCCAATTGCTCGGTAAGAAGTAAACTTCTTTGTTCTTCCATTGTTGACTGCAAAATCATTGGAGTGATTGATGCCCAATTAACAATCTTTCACAAAATTGCACACAGTTAAACTAGCTTCTTAATTAATTTATTTGAATATTTATACCCCACCTTTCCTCTTGGCTCCAAGCAGCTAGAATGGGCACTATAAATGCAAAGTGTATATTAGCTGGTTTTCTTTTGGTTTGATTCAACTGTTCTGACCCTTCATGTGTGTGTGTGCATGTGTACATGTGAAATTGTAATAAAATTGTATGTAATTTCACATTATTAATATTATTTCATTAATAAATTAAAGCATAATTGTATTCAGATTTTTGGTGCTGATATGATAGCAGTTCCCCAGTGGACCCAATAGATCAGGGGTCTCACACACAGCACCTGCAAGCACATTGGGCCCCCCTGCCACCTTTACTAGAGCACGCCAGGTGTTTATAGAAAGACAGGGCTGGGTGAGGCTTTGGCCAAGCAGGGCTGCTGACTGTCCATTAGAGAGCTGATTGGCTAGGCAGATTTTAAAAAATGGCTTTGTCTTCTGTGGCAGTCATTTTGTGGTTGTGCCCATCACCCTGTGTCAGAATTCCAAAGGTGCCCACAGGCTCAAAAAGTTTAGGGACCGCCGCAATAGGTCCTCAGTCTGCTTCTGTCTCAGTGACACTATAAATTATATGTAGTGTATAGCAAAATGTAAACTGTGTCATATAACTATACAGTGTGTACATCTATAAGATAAAAAGGCTTTTCTTAACTGGTGACAAAACTAAAACTAGTTGCGTGGGCTTGATTTTATATGTTTTCTTCAGTGTGAGGTGAACTTCTAATTGTCTGATGCCAGCTCCAAATGCAGTGTGGCTATCCAAATGTGAAATTACTCCTCATTAAATGAGAATTTCACTAACATCCATTAATGGTTTTTCCCGCCCACCCACCCAATCTCCTTTGAATGCTATGTGGTTTTAAACCCAGAGACGGAAAATACAAAGAGAGAAAATTCCTATTTATAAACAAATGTAAATGTATAGCATCAGAGTGTTTTTCTTGTGAATGAGGAATCCCAGCCCACTTAGATTTACTGTCTTTTTGCAAGGCATCTGTTTTAAGGGCTGGTTTTCATGTGGCTTTTGAAAGATGTGTGAACTCCTGAGAATTGCATCTCTTATGTAAATATCCTTGAAAACACTGGACATAGTCCTGTCAAAGTTAAGCACTTTCAAGAGACAAACTGTATGTTATACAAGATGTCCCAAAGCTTTTTTCAAAATTAAGAACAGCAAATTCAGAAGGGGGTTATTTTGAAAGAATTAAAAGAGGAACACTTAATTGTCTCTCCCCCCCCCCCGCTTGAATTAGCCCCCAAGATGCTTCCTTCCTCCACTGAAAACCAATGGTACATGTATTTGGAATCACATAGGAGAAAAGTAGCTGAGGAGGGTGATTGGGAGATGCAGTTCCCTTCCCTCCCTGGGTCTCTTTTTCTCCTGATGGACTTTGAAATATATTTTTTGTGATGGTAAAAAGTACCACATGGGGAGGAAAGCAGCTGGGAAAGATGGAAGCGGAATGCAGCAATTAAGGGAAAGCTTTTCACTCAGAATCTCCCATGCCTCTTTTCTTTTTTTAAAAACAGTCATTTTGGTTTTCTTACATACGTTTGTTTATAATACATAGTTGGCTGTGAAATTCCACTGATAGAAGATATGCCAGTTAAAATTAATGAGACTTACAAGTCCTTAACATTGGCTGCATAATTTCCCTTTATTCTGAATTGATAACAAATGCATGTGACTATTCTCCCTGTCCCTTTTATCACTGTGCTTTTACTATTGTGTAAACAGATTTTCTCTGTCAGTGTTCTGCAAGAACTTAGTGGTGCCTGTGGCTTTTCTATGTGTGCAAGACATTCAGCAGATTGAAATGGCACCTTTCGCAGAGAGACAATGCTTGTGCAAACAATAGTGCTCACACAGTTGTGCAAATGTGGTATGTAAATGAAGCTGTGGTTAGATCATTACCCTAAAGAGAGTTACACCCTTTTAAGACCATTGAAGTCAATGGGTTCAGAAGGGTTTAACTCTGCTTAGGATTCCACAATAATGTTCTGCAAGTGCTGCACAGGATTCAGGCCATTTTCAGCAAGAGTAAAATTCACTACATATAAAAATTAGAACATTCAAATCAAACACATTAATACAGTCTTCAAACAGATTCAGCCAGATTAGTTTGAGATGTGGGAGAGATATTAAAGGCTATCTGAAATGTTTCTGCTTGGCTTCCTGAACATCAGTAAAGTAGGGAATCTTTACATCTCTCTGGACTGTCAAGCACTGGTAGAAACAGCTGCTCCTGTATAAAATCTTGAAGGAAAAAATAGAGCTGAGTGTCATCACTGTATTGATGACATTGCACTCCAGCACTTGGGGAAATAATTTTGAGACTCCTTACATTGATGTTAGATGACAGTGAAAATAAGATGGAGGCTTGTGGAACCCTTGTGACACCTTAAGGGATAAAGAACAGTCACCCAAAAATGACCCTCTGAGTCCATCTGATTACTCGATGGAGGGAGTCTAAATGGACAAGATTCATGGATATACTTGAAAATGGAAATATTTTGGATAAACTTTCCCTTGAAAGAAAAGGTAAAGTGTAGTTTCCTTGGTACAAATACTTAACACCTAGTAGAATCATCTAATTTTAAGAATAAAATGAACAGAGACAAAATTTGAGTTGTTATTGGCTACAGATCCATGTCCCCGAAAAAGGTTAATTGCAAAATCTACAGTATACGAATTACATTGCAATGGTCCAAACCTACGGAACACCAACTTGCTTGGAAAAAAGATTGCAAAGCTGGTTTAACTTCTTCTCAATGAAAGGCAATGTGGTCTTCAACAGCATACACTTCTGAATCCTCTAAAATACAACTAATATCAGATGAAGTGCTCACCTGATGGTTTCTGACACCCTCTTTACTACATAAGGGCAATAAAAGTATTTCCCCTAATTGTTGGGAAACTTGTGTAAATTATGGATCACTGTTGCATTGCTGGTGATTATGTAAAATAGTAAAAAAAAAAATTGGGACCAGATTATACATCATATATGGCTCATTGCTAATTACAAGATAACTAATGCTCCTGAACTGATTCTTTAAACTTTGTGGCAAAATCTGGCAATACCTAAAATACGACAAGAGCTAATTACAGTTATGATTACAGTTGCAAAATTTCTAATGGCCTTTCACTGGAAGAAGACCTTTGTTCTTTCAATTGCATAATGGTATGTAAAAATTTGGGATTTTTTCACCATGGACAAAATAGCTGATCATATTTCAACCACTGAATCTACTTCAGGTAACTGTAATTTTAATTCATTAGACAAATGGCTTCCCTTTATGGATTACTCAGCACAGTATCATCCTTTCAAATATAAGCAAATGGTAACATGAGATTTCAGCTTATCTTTAAATGTATTTAAAATATTTGTTGGTAATTATAAAATTGCTACTTGTAACTTACTGGTTCTCCTATATATATACATATATTTAAAGGGATATATTTTTAGACATTCAACTATGTACAATCTGACATAATTTCCAAGTGTTGATGAAAAATAATTGTTGTTATTTATAACTTTCTTGTAATAAAAGTTATCTTTAAAAAAGAGTGGAGTTAGCACACAGAGACTTGTAGAGAGCTGTTGTGGTGTAGTAGGTAAGAGTGCTGGACTTTGATCAGGGAAACCCGCTGGGTGAGCTGGGGCCTCTTTATCGCCCAGCCCAACCTACCTAAAAGGGTTGTTGTGAGAATAAAATGGAATTCCTCTATGTATGGCTCCCTAAAGGGCTTGAAAGAAAGGTGGGATACATATATGGACAGCTAAAAGTAGAATCGACACACAACCTTAGAGAATATTATTGCCTACATTATCAAAAACTACTAGAAGAATGGTGTTATTATTGACATTACAATTATTTATTATCCCATTGGAAGGATAGAAGCTGAATTATTGTGAATTAAAGAAATTTCTCTGTATGAGGTGGTTATATGTATGCAAATCAAATTGTTAGTGAGAGGAGATTGATCTATTATCTGCTGATGTCACAAGGGCCTTTCTCTCTGTAGATCCTGACGGGTGAGAGGCTCTGAGGCAAGAAGACAGGGCTGCCATGGGAAAGGCTGCGGATTCTCAAAACTAAGTCTATTATCTTCCCCTTCCTTCAGAGTCACAACGGTACTTCTTGTACCTGTTCTTGCAAAACTATTCAAGAGCTGATAGCAGATAGACTCACAGGAAGAACTGGATATACTGCAGGAACTGCAGAAAATAGCAAAATCTCTGAAAATCAGTTTTATTTATTTTTTTTAAAAAAACCATAGAGCCAGCACACAAGAGTATTCAACAACAGCACTGGGAGGCAGCAGTGGGAGTTGCCCAGTTGCTTCCACCAGCTTTTCTGACCATTGTCTCTGCTGTGAGTTTGCTTCAGCACTGCACCTGCATTTTTATGGTTCAGGTTCTTGGTTCGCTCTGGGGCAGCTAATGTCTCTTTCTCCGTATAAACCCCAGCGGGCACTGCGGTCGGGGTCATATCACCGACTTTGTGTCCCAGGCCCCAGGGACGTCAGACTTGCCAGAACTAGGGCCAGGGCTTTTTCGGTGGCAGCTCCTGTCTGGTGGAATGAGCTCCCAGAGGAGATCAGGGCCCTGTGGGACTTAATGCAGTTCCGCAGGGTCTGCAAGACGGAGCTCTTCCACCAGGGCTTTGAATAGGAGCCGCCACCAGGGATATCACCCATCACATACGCTATATGTGATGTAGCTGGCCCAATGTAGCCCAGGCCTAGTGGCATGGGGACACGGACCTCCCACTGGGTAGCCATCTGAACACTTGATATTGGAAGCCTGTTTGTAATGTATCGTATTTACTGGAATTGTTAGCGGATTTTACCTGTTTTAATGTATTTATGTATTTACTGGCCTATGTGCCCTTGTTAGCCGCCCTGAGCCCATTCGCGGGGAGGGCGGGATATAAATTTGAAGAATAGAATAGAATAAATAAATAAATAAATAAATAAAAGGACAAATGATCCAACTCTGCCCCTAAACACTTTTTCTCATAAGCCATGGGCAGGCCCTTCACCAAGGAGGGGCCCTGGGCATGGCACCCCGCCTGAATCAGCTCTGCCCCTCCCAGGGCTGGGAGGGGGCAGGGCCAGGAAGGGGAGGAAGCCTGGGGCGAGTGGTGTGCTGCTGTCCTCCCACACCACTGGTAAACTGAGGTCCCCAGCCTTGCCACCCCTGAAAGACACTGTGTTGGTGAATAATTGCGTCCCCCCGCTCTCTCTCGCACCGCCTCTCCTTCAGTTTTTGTCCTGCTGCTCTTGATTCCCCACACCCCTCCTTTCTGCACTGTCCTAACCAGTCCTCAAGACATGATGGATGGAGAGCCAGGCCAGGGAGCTCTGCGATCAGTCTCATGCCATCGCCATGTTGCCAAATCAATCATGGCATTACCAATGTGAAGATTTAAAAAAAGATAACATTGAAATCATGATGATAATAAAACTGGCTGCAGCAAAGGAGAACTTCAGACTACACAATGAACTGATGTTCTCTTGCTGAGTACTAACTTAATAGTTTTAGTAACTGCAGAAATTAAAAATATTTTGGGGGAAGATACTTTGCTTGTTATTTAAAGGAGATGTCTTGTGCAAGGATTTTCTCCTCCTGGGATGGATAACAAACTTCAGTGCAGAAAGGGCCAAACAAATGGCTCATTATATCATATCCCCCCATTGTTTAATGGTCCCCCTCCCCTCTCCCTTTTCTTGAGTCGACATGAACAAAGAAGGGGGAGAATGGAGGGGGGGGGGAAAGAGAAAATGTGTGGGTGATTCTGGGTTTGGCTTATCTGGTCTGCTTGAGGCAGCACTTTCCCTAAATCCTATTGATCTCTCTGCACATTTCATCCCATGGTCGTTTTTTCCAAGAGAGGTTTCCTGCCTCTGTGGAAACGGTCTGTCTCTGGAGCCCAATTGGGAGAGTCCATCAGGGAGAGCCAAGATGGAAAGAAAAAATCATTTCCCCTCCCCCCCACCCCACTGGCTTTTACTGCTCCCTCTTTGCCCCCCAGAAAAATTTCTGGCTATGGGCCTGGCCATGGGTAGAGGAATAATTAAAAGAAAGCAGCTGCTACTAGAGTGGATGGTGAGAACAATTGGTGCAGGGTGAATAGGCAGTGCTCATGGCTGGGGGTATCTCTCAGGAGTGCAAGACAATGTGAGGGGAAAACAATTGTTGTCAGTGGCCTCCAACTACCAAGGAGAGCCTAATACATATGGAAAAATTTATGGTTCCACTCTTCCCCTCCTCTGAATTGTCCCTCAGTGAGGAATATTAATGCTGCATACATGATGTTTACACTTCAGCATTTGCAAACCCTACAGCAGCTTAAAGCGCTCTTCATTTGTGTCAGCTGCAACTGTTTTTGAGGTCATATTCACTCAACCTTTTCCAATCAGAGTTTCAATGAGATCATAATGCAGGGATCAGTGGCTGAATGTTTCCTTACAGCTCAGCAGTCCTGTTGGCTCCCACGCATGGAAAAGTCTGAATTTCCAGAGAGCTTAAGCAGTACGATTTTGCGCGTTAGTCTTTGAGGTTTCTGTTCATTGCTATCATAATGGACCCAGTCAAGCTTGTGATGAAGGGAAAACCCACTAGGGGATGAACAGTGAAGCCTGTGAGCTTCAAGGGCTGCTCATTCTCTGGGGCTCCTGACTCTGGTGAGCTGCATTTTGAAACTCCACTGTAAGCCAAGTCTCTGGTACTGCTTGCCTGCCTCGTTTCATTACCTATACAGATGAAGTGCAATAGAGGACTACTGTTTTTCTCTCAAAAGATGTAGCTCTTAGAAGCTGCAGCAGAGCACTGACAGAATGATTTTTTTAAAAAAAGAAAAGAATGTCTTCAGAGCTCTTTTTGTTCCATTCCTTTCCTTTTTTGTTCAGATTATGGAATTCTCCTGTGTTGATAACAGAATGGGATTTTGTTCCATAATATACTACTTGATATTAATGAAGCCTTAGATAAGTTACTTGTAGTGCTGCCAACCTCCAGGTACCACCTGGAGAGCTCCCATTATTACAGTTGATATCCAGATGACCAAGACCAGTTTCCACAGAGAAATTGTCTGCTTTGGAGGGTGGACTCTATGGCATTGTACTCTGCTGAGGTCCCTCCCCTCCCCAAATCCTACCTTGCCCAGGCTCCACCCTCAAAATCTCCAGTTATTTCCCAACCCAGAGCTGGCAACCCTAGTTATTTGGCAAAGGAAGATATTTCTTTACATTTTGGGAGTGAATTTTAAAAGCACAATAGCCTTCAGCTGAGGCTCCTTGTAAAGAGCTTTTGTTTGGTCTGGGAGCTAGATTAATATTGCTCTTGATTAAGGCCATTGTAATGTATTGTCCCGGGTTCATGCACATACCAGGGCAATCGCCATGTGCTCCTGTAATGGAGTCCACCACGTGGGCCAGGCCAGTGGCCTGAGCTTGGATCCGGCTGATCGCAACAAGACGCCAATAGGGTGCCTAGGCTCCCTCAGGGAACCTATGAGTTGGGACCGCATTCTTATGGTCCTATCCCATTGTCTGGGCGAGGTTGCGGGTGGGGCTTGACGTGTATAAAAATGGGCCCCTGAGCCCAGGTTACTATGCTTGAGCTGACTATCTAATAAAAAGAGCTATGCTTGAAATCACTCCAACGGCCTCCCTTGTCAGGTTCTCTGTCATATTCTGGCTTTGTTACTGATTGCATTCACAGGTCCTCCAGTCGGGAGACTGGCAGCCGAGTTCCTCCCCCTCGCTCCTTCACCCTCCCATCCCATTTTGCCGTTTTCCTTTGCAGGCCCTGCTTATCGCTGTTGTTGCCAGTTAACCTTGAGCGGTTTCACTCTCTGCTCTTCCAGGTGTCTTTGCGTGGGAATGCAAGTAGTTTTGTACACAGGGGCGAAAGAGGGGGAACTTAATTAGCTTGTGCACCTTTTTCATGGGAATGCAACGGTTTGGGGATTTTCGCGCATCATGTTTTTACACTGATTGGTGCCTGTCATTTCTATTCCGTTTGAATACTGTATAATAAGTCCCAACCCCTATCCCCTGGTATCCCTAACAAAGTAAGTGTTCCTGAAAGACCATTAAGACAATAAAGGACTTTGTTTATCCACAAGGCCTGACTTATTGGTTCTCATCAGAAGTCTCATATCCCTACTCCAATACTTTTCAGCCATACTAATTTGCTTTGGCATCTGGACTTGGGGGCATTCTTCCCTTTTAATTTAAGCCTTTGTTTTCATAATCTCTCCAGAAAAGCCTAACCTACTATTGGTGCATTGAGCAATAACATACAACTGATACAAATTCAGCACATGTTCTGGATGAAGGCATGATCCTTTTTTTTTTTTTAAATCAGAGTCATCCTGTTATTAAAAACTGTAAGACTCCTGAAGGGGATAGCCAGGATTAAGCAAAACACATTACTAAATATCGTTTTCATTTAGATATGGGCTACCAGTTCTTCTGACACTTCTTGCACCACAGAACTCAAACACATGTCCTTGTCACTCAGATCTGTATATCAGAAAAGTCCTGCTGCATTCTGTGGGATTTACGGCTAAATAAATGTCCATACGGTTGGATTTGTTAGTGCATCCAGCCAGAGACACCAGCAAAGGAGCCTTATGTCTGTTATGGCCTGAAGAGGTCTAGAAGTCCTGTTATAGTCTCATTATCTGTGGATTTTCATATTCTGTAACTCTGATACATTTAAATATTGTTGTCTCAACTCCTGTCGATAATGAGCATCCACTCTCCATTACGATTGCCACAGTCTTTCCTCTTATCTCCTACATTCTGCTGTTCAAGATTGTTTTTCCTCATAAAGCAAAGCTGCTGGTCTAATTTGTCCTTGTCCTTGACATCCTCATATTACTGTAATTATTTGTTCAGTTGCACTGATTGCATGTGAAACTGGGCACCAGCTATAGATGCTCTTTGCTGAGACAGAGGTTATTGAAATCTCCAGGTCAAATTTATAGGAACCTTTTCAAGGGAGAAGTCAGTCTAATTATTTAGCGTTGTTCCAGCATTGCCAGTGTTTGTCAACTAGCTGATTTATGGCTGAGAAAGAAGAAATAACCTGGACTGCAGTACCTAAACTGGATTCTTTAAGTACTTTTGAGGTGATCATAATCAGCTCTTAATCTTCCTGAACAGGCTTGCTTGCACAGTCAGTTCACTAAGTGCTCAAAGCAAACACTGCCAAAATGGACAAGTCAACCTATGCAAGAGACTTAGCTCTAAACAGAAGGTACTCAGAAGGATGTATGTCCTTTAGTTCCCTGTGGTTGCTCCCCTCATTCCACATGACCAATTCAAACTGACAAGCATTTAAACCTAGGCTGATTCTGCACTGGCTTATCCCTCTGTTGTTTTACAAAATCCACACTGGAACAGAAATTCCCCTCTGCATTGTATGCTGCTTTCACTTCCTTTGATCTTCGGATTTTATTGTACCCTTCACACTGCATGCCTCTTTGACTTTCTTTGATTATTGGGTTTTATGGTACCTTCTGCATAGATTTATGGCCATTTAATGGCCTTTCAGGGGTGACTTTGCAGGCAGTACAGCATTGCCCTGAGGTATTTGAACATGGTTTTGAGCTGCACTTTTCCCTCCCAGTTGAAAAAATGTGGAGTGAATGCTAGATGCAGAATCGCCTCTAATATATAGAAGGGCAGTGCCCCTCACAGGACAAAAGGGAAACTCAGTGAACCTCTACAGTGGGCAGCCCCACAGGTGAAGAACCAACCATTAACTTGATTCAGGTTCTGGAAAAACAAAGAAGGGGTATGCATTTTTACAAGCCCAAGCTCAAATTATTCATGAAAGCAGCAGTTTTGAGGTCAGCTTGGGAACACCCAAAATGACTCCAAACACTCCCGGAATTTTGGGAGTGTTTGGGGAGGTGCAGGAGGGAAAGTGAAGAAGCCTGGCCATGAAACAGCTGTTAGTTGGTGTTTCTATGCTGCCTTTCCACCCAGATAGGGTCTCCAAACCAGCACACATCAAATATTAAAACATTTAAACACTATTTTTAATAAAGTATATATATAATAATTCAATACAAATGTAAACACATATAAGAAGGGAGAAGGCCAATAACAGTTCTTTAGCAAGGGTATAACTGTGCTTATATAATTCTGCAATCTCAAATCCATTTAAAATGAGATCCATAGACCTACAGAAATCAGGGTAATCCTACTAAGATGTTTTAGGCTTCTGTGTCTCCATACCCCGCCTTGGAATTCTCCCACCATCTCTTTCCTTTCCTAAAACTGCCAAGGTAAGAGGCAGCAGCATTAAAGACTCTAGGCATCCACTAGGATGAGAAGACCAGGCACATCTGGGATAGCTAAGAACTCTGGGAAATATGGTTCCCATGGTTTCCAATGTCCTCAATTCCCATGGTTTCCAACATTTTACACATAGTTCCCATGGTTTCCAACATTCCATAAGTATGCATTGTTGCATATGTTTAGGGTGCCGTGAGGCTGTATTACTAGCTAGGAAGTGGAACCTCTCTGCTTCTGCTCATCATTGTAGCAAATATGGGGAAGGAAAGGGGACTAGCTGGGAAGGCTCTGGACACTGTCATGCTCCCCGTAAAATAATCAGGAATGTAACCTGGCCAATTTGGAATTGGCCTGGCTTTAAACCACATCTTTTTTATTATTATTATTCCTTTCCCCCCTACTTCTCTGTGTTGCAAATAAAAATCTAGAATAATTAGAATATATGTTAATAGAAATATGACACTTGGTTTGTCATCTGTAATGATAGCTAGCACTTTAATATTGTTCTGTTTATGAATTGTTTTTAAATGTTTTATCAAATTTGAGTGTCAATATGTATTTTAAACTGTGTAAGCCGCCCTGAGCCAGCTTTGGTGGGGTATGGTGGGGTATAATTCATAATGCAAATAAAATAAATAAATTGGTAATTTTAGTGGTGAAATTACCAGTTATTTTTCAACTTTTAGTCTTTCCTCAGTAATACTGGCTATACTTTGAATTATTTCATTTCTAATAGCACATCTAACTTTTATCTGAAATAAATAAACAATTTATGAATCATTTGGTGGTGGGGATTCTCTGTGGCTATTTATTTGTTTATTTATTTTCCACAGCTAGAACCTTGTTGATGTTATTTAAGGAATGTCTCTTGCAAGTGGACACAGAATAAGAACCAGCACCACTGTATAGGATAATTAAGGGACTAACTTTATTTAATTTCACATTCTTGAGGGAACTGTAGCACCTCCTCGCTAACTCATTCAAGACCTAATCGCAGTGTAGGTAGTGGGTGGAATGCAGAAGAATTTTGTTTCTATTAAGTATTGAGTCAGGAGGCAGTGAATCCAATGCAGGCTTTTATTCTCAACATCGTTCAGCTCAAAAGACAGCTCTGTCAAGAGCAGCACTTAACTTATACTGTTCCAACACACAACTATATACATTGTAACTAAGGATACAAAATCTGATTGGACCTAAGCAGGGCTCTTTGATTGGTTCCTAGGATTGGCTTAAGGAGCAGTAGAAGTATTCAATCAGCAGCCAATAAGACTGAGGGAGTTAGGATACCAGAGCCCTAATGATGCAGCAACATAAGAGAACATAGAACATAACAGTTTCCTCTATAGACTCCATATTGTTTGGGTGAGGCCACACTGGCCCTGAGCTCTGAACCATCAAGTGTGTATGGCTCAGGTTTCTCTTTGCTGAGCCTTCTTTACACAGAAATACTTCTTTACACAGTGATTAAGCTGTGGGATTCACAGCCAGAGGATGTAGTGATGGCCACAGGAATACACAGCTTTAAAGGGGGATCAGCTGGATTCATGGAGGATAAGTCTATCAATGGCTGCTAGCCATGGTGACTGAGGGGAACCTCTGCCTTTAGAGGCACTAAATTTCTGAATCCCAGAGCCAGGAAGCAACATCAGGAGAAGGTCTTGGCCTCTATGACCTATTGTTGGCCCTCCAGAGGAACTGGTTGGCCACTGTGTGAGACAGGATGCTCAACTAGATGGACTATTAGTCTAATACTGCAGGGCTCTACTTATGTTCTTATCATTCAAAGGACATGTGCCAGATCTGTTTCTGCCTACCTGTGAGGTCTATGGGTCAAGAATAATGGCATCCCTGAAAGGATTCCTGTTTCAGGCCCCTGAAGTTATGAGGTCCCAGGCTTTTGGTCTGAGGATTGCCCTTCCACTCTCAAACTGATGCCTCAGGATGCTCACCTAAGCTTTACTGCACATAGCCACCCTGATATGGAGTCAGGATCACATTCTCTGGCCCTCACCCTGGCCCGACACACATTCAGCATAATTTCTGCAAAAACCTTTGTATGTATATCTGTGGTGTAAATTCAGTTAGGGGCCCTACATAAAAGGTTTTTGGGGTTTTTTTTTGATGTTATGCTGACCATAGAGATGATTCAACTACTCCCTAGAACAGGGGTGTCAAACATGCAGCCCGGGGGCCGGATCAGGCCCTCAGAGGGCCCCCATCCTGCCCCAAGGCCCTGGCTGTTTCCTACTTCCTTTTCCAGCTCTCTTGCTGCTGCCACATCACAGCTTGCTTCACCAGTCTCTCTCAGTTGCACAGGAGAGATAGATCGGCAAAGCTCTCCTGTGCAATTGAGAGTGTCTGGTAAAGAACTGGCTGCGTCCTTTGTAAAGTTTATATCTCTGCTACCTGGCATTACATTTTATGACACACATGACCTGGCCCAACAAGGTCTCATTTATGTCAGATCCGGCCCTCATAACAAATGAGTTCGACACCCCTGCCCTAGAAGGTTAGAATTCACATTAGATGGGGCAAGGCAGGAATGGGGCAGGGGAGCAAAGGGTCAGTAAATAGTGTGCAACACATATTAAAAGACTTTCTGATTCAGCATGCTAAAACATGAGAAACCAGGAATAAACAGCAAAGAAACACACCCAAAATCATACAGGAGATTAGTTAAAAATCTAGTCATGAGATCCTATCCTGGTTCATAGTCCACAATTATTCTATGGATTTTCAGCCTTTAGTCCAGAGGAATCACAAATGCCTACAAAGATTTTACATTTTCAAGTGTTTTTCCCCTGTTCAATTTTCCACAGCCCTTGCCAGATTAATAACTAGAGTCTTATTTTTTTTCCAAAAAGGATGTGGATGATGTCATTTGGCTCCTTTCCTCCCCCTGCTGGCTACCAGAACGTTACTTCTGTTTCAGCCCACAGAACCACTTGGCTTTCAGTATGACCCCCTTTTCATTAATTTACCTCTGGCACCAAAAACCTCTGGGATATTACATTCTTGCGGGGGGGGCATGACCCCCCCAGCAATTGGAGTATGTACTTTAACTTTCAGTGCAAAGCCTCTACTGGGTTTTTGTTGGAATACTAATTCTTCATGGGGGAGTCTTTATGTTAGATTCATTAATCTTGATTATTCTTCATATTTTCTCGATCCTGTGCACCTTAGAAGCTTACAAGTGTAGATCTGTGAAAACAGTTCATGCTTTGTGTATCTTGTTCCTATATTTCATTGCCCAGCTAAGGAGCACCACTCAAGGAAGCAGCCTTCTGCTTCTATTTCACTCACTAGAATAGGAATTGCAGATGTACATCTAAGGTGTATTTGAGTTGGATACTGTCAGTCCCCACTGCATTCTTTTCAGTGGAATGAACCCTTGGAAGCATTGCATGTCCCAGGACAGATGATGCATAAACATCCATTGAAAGTGATGCAGCATACAGACCGATGAGCCTGTGCTGGAAGACTTTTGGTGGTAGCAAGTGCTGTCAAGTTGTAGCTGACTTCTGGTGACCCCATAGGGTTTTCAAGGCAAGACAGGAACAGGGATGATTTGCCATTGCCTGCCTCTGAATAGCAACCCTAGATTTTCCTGATGGTCTCCCATTGAAGTACTAACTGCTTAGCTTAGCTTAGATCTGATGACATTGAGTTTGCTTGAGTCATCCAGGTCAAGAGATTTTTAGATTATCAGATTTTACCAGAGCTGAAAGGAACTCTGGGTTATGATGACTGCATCTTCACTAGCATGCTCATCTGAATGTGCCTCTGTTTTGCTCATCATTCCTTTAAACTGTGAAGTAGGACTCTTGCAGGCCAACTGACTGCTCTTTGCAAAGGGAAGGCCCTTTGGTCTCACGTGCCTAGATCCATGGGTAAGGGCCACAAGAGGAGTCTAGGAAGCATTCACAGAGTGGGGCTTAGAGGCAGCAAGGGTAGACTTCTGTCTCCAAAAAGGGCGACATGTCCCTTTGTTATTGGGACAGGGAACTGCACCAGACACGTTCCAAGAGGCTTTAGGATAAGGCTGCCTCATTCCAGAAGCATCCTGCAAACCCTACTGGGTTTGCCATGACTGACAACTGACTCAGAGCTCCTGAAAGCTAGATGAGCCTTGAGACTACGAGTGGAGAATTGTCAAAGTACTCCTCTTTTTCACTTGTTTATTTTTCTGTTTCTTCACTTTTTAATCTGTAGCTCTGTGGACTAAGCCATGGATACCATATAATACCAAGTAAATGGGACCCTTCCCCACCAGCAGCACCCTCATAATTATGAGTGCTGTGGTTATACAAAGGTGCCTGTGTATGTGACATCACCAATGACTAGTGAACTATGTAGAAGGATGCGCCAAATGTTATTAACCTCTGCATTTTTATTCTCAGTCTCTCTGCCAGAGGAATAGAGAGGCATAAAGTTTAGTCAGCTGTGACTGGGAAGCATGGCAGGGTAACCTGATGTACGGTTATTGCCTGCATGTTAGAACAACATACCTTAGGGACCGCCTTTCTCCATATCAACCCCAGAGAGCACTACGGTCGGGGTCTGAACACAGGCTACGTGTTCCTGGCCCCAGAGACGCCAGGCTGGCCAGAACGAGGACCAGGGCTTTCTCGGTGGCGGCTCCTATCTGGTGGAACGAGCTCCCGGAGGGGATCAGGGCCCTGCGGGACCTGATGCAGTTCCGCAGGGCCTGCAAGACGGAGCTCTTCCGCCAGGCTTTTGAATAGGAGCCGCCACCGACGACACTAGGTAACCATCTTGATGTGCCCTGGTCTAACACGGTCCAACACGGTCTCAGCGGTGGCCGAGGGGGGGAGGTAGATCTGCCACTTGGTCGCCATCGAACACTGTTTTAAGGAAGCTTTTAAGAGTATTTATTGCTGTATGTTATTTATTGTTTTACTGTAATGTTTTAATCAATTTTACAGGTCAATGTACCAAATAGGCCTTTGGCCCATGTAAGCCGCCCTGAGCCCGCATGCGGGGAGGGCGGGATATAAATACGAATAAATAAATAAATAAATAAATAAATAACAAGAGAACAAGCTGAGATCGGCCTGCATTGTCAGGCAATATACTTGGTGATCTTTGGATCAAACTATAGTCAGGATGTCCTGCAGAGCCCCCCCCCCACACACACACACAACAAAGGCAGTTGTAAGGCCTCCTTATTATGACATGGTTTAGAGAAAAAGGCTTTTAACCACTCTGCCATTTTCTGGATACCCTTGAGAACTGTTATTTCCATCATGCATGGAAACATACAGGTGGTATACTGGACAGCATCCATGTCAGACAAGTAATAGCTCTGGAACAGGGGTGGGAGCGGCTGATTTGCATGAGGGAAATGGCCTGAGGAAGAGGATCAAACACCTCCCCCTGCACTGCATCCCCAACTGGAATCCTTCCCCTGCTGCGTGTCTCCCCTATCAGGACTAATAGCAGCTCAGGGTGTCCATGATTTCTACTGAGGAAGAGGGTATTCACTCACACACAGTTCCTCCTTCCTGTGGCTGATTTTAAACAAAATTAAAGATATAATTACTTCTAATCACAAATTTCTTGCTTCTCCCCTCCAGTTTCTTGTGGCTTAAACCACTTTGTTTATTACCCATGTTTTTCTGCTTGTTGGGTCATCTTGTCTACTAAGGAATTCTTTCTCCATTCTCTTAAGGGCTAAAGGCAGTTAGAAGCCCATGGCAGAAGTCTCTAAACAAGAAAAATAGTGCCACAACTTAAGAGATATCTTTTCATTGGAGTGATACTTTTTATTTTTAAATCTTAGAAAAAGCACCTTACAGCACTGTGGCAATCAACATGCAACCAAAATGTTTTATTTCTCAAGGCATCTTTCTGCTTCTCATGAGGTTGCGATTGGAGTAGACAGTGATGCCAATGTGCTGTATCCAGTTCTTGAGACTTGGTGCAAAGAGGCACACAGCTGAACCAATCAAGTCATCAGCCTGAGTCCTTTGTTGTCTCTCCCCATTTGTATCTCACATTAGTATTTCGCAAAGACTGCCTGTGGTAACATTACATCCAGCCTTCCTGATGCCTTCTCCAAATATGTTTTCATCCTGTACATGCTGCTATATGGGATACTCTATTAATCTGACAATTTATGGAGACAGAATTCTCTGTAGGAAGTTCAGCAGATAGCAGTTTTATTTTGCTTTTGTCTGAGAAAGAGAAGAAAATAGAAGAGTGATAGCTGAGAGGTACATTGCCTAGAAACAGCTTAGTGAATGGGAAGTTGAACAGATGGTCACCAAATAGCTCAAGCATTACCTATTAATAGGTACCCAGGTTTTGCTGGAGTAACTGTGTTTCTTGTCACTTGTATTAAGATGGCAGTCTGAGCTGCTTTAATGTGTTTGTCAAGCCTGGTTCACACTTGTGCTGTGTGTGTGTATTAGCAGAGTACACAAACAGCTTATATCCTTTCTTCAGAGACTCATTCTTGAGGGTTCTCAAACTAAATGAAAAGCAAAAATGAAGTTTATCAAATTCAAAACTTCAGGACTTATCTTGTTGTAGAAAACATTCTTATTTTTTCTGCAAGAATCACTCATCTAAATCAGTACTTGTTCCCTTCCAGCTGTTTTTCACATCACAACAGCCCTCTTGTATCTCATTTTATTCATCTATTGCTTGGACTTCACTTGATCTGTCTCCTCACAGCTAGATTTAATTAACACTGAAGCTGTCCTAGTAAGTTGACCATTGGTTTATCTAAATCAGTAGTGTCTAGTAGCAGCTCTCCAGAGTGTAAGTCAAGGGTCTTTCAAAGCACTGCTAGCTGAGATCCTTTCAGCTGAAGAAGCTGGGAACTGAAATTTGGACCTTCTACATTCAAAGTTCATGCTCTGCTACTAAGCTCCAGTCTCTCTCACACTCAGCACAAGTACTCTCCAAGCAGACATTCACACACAAAGTAGGCCAGAGGTATAAATGTGTTTATATCAGATACAACTGTTTCCACAGTATAATAGCAAGACCATGGCTACGGTCAGACTGGCAGGTGGATGTGGTTTGGGCACACTACTAATTACTCCATCGCATTTTGTGACAGAGATTTTCGACCAGACTCCCACCTTGATCTGACCTCACCACACACTTTTCCTGTGGTTGACGGTTCAGATTAGTGCTGTGCGTCAACCACAGAGTGTGCAGTCTGGTCTTTTTTTCTTTTTCTTTTTTTAAAATAATAACTTTTGACTTTTTGAAGAAAATTTCTTGGGTGTGCACATGTGCACATGACCTACCATTTAAAAACAAAATATGGCAAAAATGGAACTACAGTTTCACACTTCCAAACTGGTTTGAGCATGCACTGAGGGCATTCAGACATCTGGAAACGCGGGATCAATGCGTGGGGATCTGTAAGCACCTGATTGTCTCTGGTGGCTATTTACTCTGTATCCAACTTGTCATATGATGGGATGAGTATGATTGGGAAATGGCTGCCAGATGTGGATGTGTGAACAAGCCCATTTAATCCATTAGGGTAACACAACTATATCAGGCCAAACTGCCCATCTGATCGCAGCCCATGTTAATCTTTGACCATCTTGAATTTAGGGTTTCTGCTGATGGAAAACCAGTATAGCTTCTGCAAAGGGAGGTCTTGCCTTACCAACCTTTTTGACTTCTTTGAGAAGGTTAACAAGCATGTGGATAAAGATGATGCAGTAGGTTATTATATACTTGGACTTTCAAAGCAACAAGATCTCTCATCAAAGATTCTTGAGGAAAATCAGGAGTCATGGGATAATACAGGTCCTCTTGTGGACCCAAAATTGGTTAAATGGAAGGAAACAGAGAATAAATTGATAGTTCTTGCAGTGGAGGGAAGTGAGCAGTGGGGTCCTACAAGGACAGGCATTGGGAATAGTGGGATTCAATTTGTTCATAAATGATCTGGAATGGGGATGAGCAGTGTAGTGGCCAAGACAGATGATATGAATTTATTCAGGATGGTGAAAATGAAGGCAAATTCTGAAGAGCCCCCAGAGGACCTCTCCATATTAGGTGTGAAGCAACAACATGGCAAATGCTAAGTGTAGGTAAATGCAAGGTGATGAACATGGTAGCAAAGAATCCTCACTTTAGATACATGCCATTGGGGCCAGCAATGAGGAGGCTGGGAAGAAAAGAAATATTAGAGTTGTAGTGGACACCTTGATGAAAACTCAGTGTGCAGCAGTGAAGAAAAAGGCAAGCCATGCTGGAAATTGTTAGGAAAGGTGTTGCAAATCAAAGGGCCAATGATGTAATGCCCCATTCTGGTTGCCTTATCTTAAAAAAATATTGCTAGGAGGAAAAACTAAAAAGCTGGACTTGGGGGCACCTGGTGAAGTTGATTGGCAATACATTCATGACTGATAAAAAGGAAGTTTTTCTTTACTCAATAAATAATTAAGGAGAAGAAGAAGAAGAAGAGATTGGATTTATACCCTGCCCTTCACTCAGAGTGGGTTATAAACTCCTTTCCCTCCCCCTCCCCACAACAGACACCCTGTGAGGTAGGTGGGGCTGAGAGAACTCTGACAGAAACTATCCTTTCAAAGACAGCTGTACCAGAACTATGGCTTGCCCAAGTTCATCCAGCAGGTGCAAGTGGAGGAGTGGGGAATCAAATCTGGTTCTCCCATATTAGAGTTTGTGCACTTAACCACTACACATTTAACCACTACACCAAATTGTAGACTTCGATGCCAGTGGATGTTGTGATGGACACTAGTCCAGGTGGCTTTAAAAGAAGATTGAACAGATTAATGCAGGGCAGGTGCATCAATGGCTACTAATCATTGATTTATTTAGTACATTTTCCCATACCCTTCCTCCAAGGCACTCAAAGTGGAGCACCCTCCTCCATTTTATTCTCGCAGCACCTGAATGTAGGTTAGGACGAGAGAGAGAGTGGCTGGTCCAAGCAAACTTCATGGCAGAGTGGAGATATGAACCTGGGTCTGCTAGTATGACATCCTTACCATCCCATCACACTTGCACTCATGATGAGTAAAAACAATATCCACATACAGAGGTAGTAAACCTCTGAATACTAATGCCAGGAGGCAACAGAAGGGGAAGGCCTTGGCATCCATGCTGTTTACTGGTCACTGTGTGAAAAAGCATGCAGCACCAGATGGATCCCTGGTCTCATCCAGCAGGGCTCTCCTTATGTTTGGGGGCCTGACCTATTCACATTCATTCAAAAGGTGATGCACTTCTATATCAAGTCTTCTAGATGCATATTGTAGCTTGGAGAAAATGGCTGCTTTGGAGTGTGCTCTATATGACTTTATACCCTACTGAGGTCCTTCCCATCCCCAAACCCCACCGTCTCCAAGCTCCACCTCCAAATCACCAGGAATTTCCCAGCCCTGAGGTGGCAACCCTAATTGCAACATGGCTCACATCTGCTCTGCTTTAGCACACCAGATGCAATATCAGTGGTACTTACAACCCCATCTTAGCTTTGTATCAGTGCAAATGGCATGAATTACAAAATGTAAAGAGAAAGAGAGAGAGGCTACCAGGGCAGGTTCCAATATTCATTCGGAACATTATGTTGAAGCAGAAGTTATAACATTGGTTGACTCACTAATAAGTTCTCTTTAAAAATGCTTTTAGTCATCATACTGTGTGATGGGCTAAAAAGATCAGGGACTAATGGAGAAAACAGTTCTGTAAAATACAATTGCTCTGTAAGTGTGAAGGCCTAGTTTTCATAGCAGGCTGAAGGCAATCTCTGATTCCAAGCTCGTTTATTTAAATTAGAATATTCTGCAAAATCTTAACATACGGTCCAGAAAGACAGAAAACAAAGTCTCAGGAAATAATTTTGGCTTTTATTTTGCCCCTTCTCCCTTGCCATGATCAAGCAGTGCGTACATTTTTTTTATTCCTCCAGCATTCCTCCATGCGAACTCCCCCTTAAGTCATGTATTACGTGTCTACATGTAAGGATCTAGCAGTAATCTACCACTCATATTTAATATGGTTTGCCCATATACTCTGGAATAACAATCCTGAGATGCAGAAACATAGATTAAATTCGGTTTATTTCTAGCTAATCTGCGCAATAAAAATTATTCTGAATTTCAGTGCAGATTACTCCATGCAGGATGCTTGCTTTGGCTGCCAGCATTTTTTACCAACTCCATTCTAGCCCTGAATTCAGCCAGGACTACCACTGGCTTTGTTTAGCCTGCACCTATGGTGATCTCACCTGCCACAGCATGCTGCTCAGTCACCTCTGTGTTTGATTGATGGCATTCGCCACTGAGGGCCACTACAGGCCCTCTACAGCCGCACAGCCCATGAATGATTGACTATCTTTGGAAAGCTACCTTCATCATTAGATGCCTGGGGCATTCATCATTTAGCCCCCCCATTAACTCTTTTTTTTTTTTGCCATCAACTGAGCCAGTTTGGTGTGAGAGCCAGTTTGGTGTAGTGGTTATGTGCGCGGACTCTAATCTGGGAGAACCGGGTTTGATTCCCCACTCCTCCACTTGCAGCTGCTGGATGACCTTGACAGCCATAGTTCTGTCAGACCTGTTCTTGAAAGAGCAGTTTTCGAAAGAGCTCTCTCAGCCCCACCTATGTCACAGGGTATCTGTTGTGGGGAGGGGAAGGGGAAGGAGACTGTAAACCGCTCTGAGTGAAGGACAGGGTATAAATCCAATCTCCTCCTCCTCCTTCTTCTGGCAGCCCCTTGAGGCTTTCAAGGCAAGAGATGTTCAGAGGTGGTTTTCCATTGCCTGCCTCTGTGAAAAAAGCTCCTTATTCTAATGCCAGTCTGAAGGAAGTCCAGAGTATTCCTGCTCATGCATAAAAGGGTACACAGCTAATCCCATAGTTAGGCCAAATGGATAGGCAGAAACTGGAGCTAACCCTGCAAGCAGGAGCTGGGGCAGGTTTAAATAACCTTCCCAACCTATCTTTATACAGGATGGGCTGCCCAAAGCTTTCAGCCCAGCCCCTGTGAAGCCTCAGGTCTATATTTATTAAAACAGAACATGTGTAAATTCTTCTAGTGCCCTATAGGGGCTGTTGAATTTGTATGAGTGTGTGGATGAGTACATGCACACCTGTTCAACATTACCCTGGACGAAACCACAGATATATAACTCTTTAAAGATTAATACTAAAGTAGAGAAAAAAACAAAACAGGTGTGAGGCCACTAGCCTAATCCTAGGGGTTTTTACTCAGTCACACTGAATTCAGTAAAGCCAGAGTAGGTGTGTATACAATTTTAGCCTTAGGTTTATTTATGCTCCATCTCAGATGAAGTAAGCGGGAATTCTCAGTAAGCATGGATGAAATTGGCTGTTCAAGTGACAAGGCCTACCAACAGTGAGAATGGGTCACAGTGCACTAAACCTTTTCCCGAGCTGCTAGACCCTACTATTCAAGGTAAAAATGTAACCAAAGTAAAGGACAGTGCAGGAAGAGGATGATCATCTAAAGAACATCAGCATACATTGCAATATAATATATGCCATAGGAGTTGTTTATTTAACCTTTTCCTTAAGGAGTTAATGAGCGTGGCAATGGGTTTTAGGTTTTTGAATGGTTTAGGCAAACATAGAACAAATAGAGTATAACTGGAACTTTTTAGGTATGCTTACTATCAGTCTGGGACATATGCTGGAAGAGAAGAATAAAATTAATTTTTTTCATTTGCAGGCACAGTAGGGTGAAATTTTGATGGAAGAGTTCCAAATATAATAAAATTGGAATTGTAGTCAAGCAAAGTGACAATCTGCTTATGGCTTTCACTGTTGGAATCTCAGGATGATTTATATACATGATGATGCCTTTAAATGCCAATGTGAGATTGATAATTATAGAAGTCTTCGTGTTCTTAGGAAGGAGACAAGGCTGAATCTCAGCCTTTTGAATGTGAAGTTGAAAAATATGTCAGATGTCAGCACATTGAA
Organism: Lepidodactylus listeri; assembly: GCA_029233225.1. Lineage (NCBI taxonomy): Eukaryota > Metazoa > Chordata > Lepidosauria > Squamata > Gekkonidae > Lepidodactylus > Lepidodactylus listeri. The sequence continues at coordinate 93,902,468 of JARCFY010000001.1, forward strand.
ACTCTGACAACATGTAAGAGGTTTCAAAAACAAATTTTCAGGCAGTAGAGCTTATTTTAAGGTTGCCAATTGGCCTGGAGAAAAATGTACTGTCCCTTAAACAGAGCCTTAATATATAGAAATGGACAAGTGAAGCTTTTCATGTCATGAATTTAAGCAACAAGGGAAGCCACCCCTGAGCTGGCAACCCCCAGGAGCTTTGGGGAGTCAGAGATTGGGGACATGGAGCGTTGCTGATGTGGACATCATTTCAGGGTGATCACATGGAAGTGATGTCACCACAATCAGTAATGCTCTAGTAATTTTCCCAAACTCTATGATAAAGTCCACAGAGGTTGGGGGAAATTCCAGGGCATCAAGGCTGTGACAACTGGAAGTGATATCACTGTATTCATGACATCATCCTCTCCAGTTTTCTTGCAATGCTCTCTTTATTTATTTAAAATATTTCTGTGTGGCCTTCCCACTCAAAAAGGGTCCTCAAGGCAGTGACCATCAAACATTTCAACATTTAAGACATTAAAACAGCATTTAAAATAGAGTATGTATAAAATATTATTCAATAAAAACCTATAAACACACAATGAGGGAGGAGGGCCAATAAGAGTTAGTGGAGGTATTCCTAACAGAACATAAAAGTTTTCACCTGCTGGCAAAAGACAATGATAGAGGGAGACAGACAAATTTCCCTTTGACTGAGATGGCTCTTTCTTGGGTTGCCATCTATCTAGCCTGAGATGGCAGGGCACCTGAAGCAGGACCTCCAAACAGGACCATCCTAGTTGAATAGGTTCATGAGGAAGAAGTTGATGCTTCAGGTATGCTGGCCCCAAGTCAGATAGGGCTTTAATGGACAATACCAGCACCCTGAATTGAGATAGAAACAAATTTTCCATATATTGGAGGCGAGTCCACATATCATCTCTGTCCCCAGACAAACCCAAGCTCAGATCTACTGGGAGTCTAGGCTCTCTCCCAAAAATCAGGACGTATGGCGTAAACCCCGTGGAGTCATTGTGAGTTGCATTGTAAGCATGTACTAGGAAAACTATTGGTTGACTCCATTTGGTCTTTTGTTCAGGTTTCAGGGTCTCCAACATGTAGAGCAGAGTATGATTGAATCTTTCTGGCTGTGGGTTGCCCTGAGGGTGATAGGGGATTGTCCTCGACTTTGTAATCCCTGCCAAACTCAACACTTCTTTTAGCAGTTGACTTTCAAATCAGGGCCCTGAACTGAAAGAATGCCAGCCAGTAAGCCCATATACAGTGAAGAATTTTTCCCACAGTACCTTGGCAATGGTGCTGGCCATCTGATCTCTGGCGGGATAGGCCTGGGTGTAATACATAAAATGCTCTGTCACCACCAATATATTCCCGTAGTTTCTACTATCTGACTCCATAGCCAAAAAAACTGATGCACACACAGGCCCTGCTGTGTTAATATTCTCTAATAAGGCTACTTGAGCAGGCAGCGTCTTTTGCTTACCACACCGGGCACAGGTTGTGCATTTCCTGGCAACATCATTAGCCATCTGAGGCCAATTAAATCACCTTCTGAGGAAGTCCAGTATTCTTTCAGCACCCAGATGTCCTAAGTCATCATGTAAAGCTCTCATTGCTGCCAGTCTGTATCTTTGAGGTAGTACCAGTTGTTTCAGCTGCACGTTTACTGGGTTTATTATTATGTGATACAACACCCCATCAGTTATCTTTAATTTGCCTTGTTCCTGCAACAGAAGGCCAGCTTCCAAGAAAGGAAGTACTGATCAAGGCAGGTGCCTATTGTTTCTCTGAACAAAAGGAAGGACCTTCTTTATCTCTGCATCTCAGTGTTGGGCTTCCCTCCAGTCCTCTAAACTAAGGTGAGGCAAAGGTGTCTGCTGAAGGGACACAAGGTTCACTGATAAGATGGCATTGCCTCTGGGAGAAGGCCTAAATTCTCAGCAACACAACCTTTCACGGGTCCAGATGATTCTAGTTCACTCCTGCTAGATAGTGCTCAGACTCCTTCCTCAGGGACCATGGTCCATTCATCCTTTTGAGGTTGCCAAAATCTACATCTACAGCTATATTTACCTGTCCTGCTTGGTAGTGAAATCATAATCAGAAAGTGTAGCCACCCATCTCTGGTCTATAGCATCTAGATTTGCAAGGGTAAATATGCAGGTAAGGTGATTATTGTCTGTCCAAACTTAAAACTTGGCACCATTCAGAAAATCCCGGAATTTCTCAGCGACAGCCCACTCTGAGGCTAAAAGCTCCAATTTGTTGATACGACACTTGGCCTCACTGTCAGTGAGCCTGTGACAGGCTGCCCTGCACCAGGGGTGGTTTTTCCCGTGAGAGAGGCACCTCAAAACATGGGTATGTGTGGTGCCACCTTGTCATAGACAGACTTGAAAATAATGGTCACCTGAGAGCCACTGTCTAGAACTGCCATACATTTGTTGTTTTCAATCTTAACTGGAACCTCTGTCTTGGAGCGCACTAAGCCAATGGGAATTTTTTTTACAGTTTGACTCAGATACTCTGCCCATTCTGCCTTTAGTCTTGGAGCCACAATTTTTTCAGACTTGGGTGGATCTGTCAACAAGCCTGACTGTCATTTCCCTGATGTTCCCAGGAAGCATGGGTGTTCTGTAGTACAAGGGAGGGGATTTCGGGAGCCTTACAGATAAGAGATATGTGACCATCTTCCCCATACTTGTAGTAGAAGACAAATCATCTGGTTAGCTGCGCAACTGAGCTTGCAGCTGCTGGTCCCCTAGTAATTATTATTATTAGTTTCGATTTATATCCTGCCTTGCCAGCCCAAGCAGGCTCCTGGATGTTCTTTTGGAACTGCCTCTGGTTCCTGGGGAAGCTCATGCCTTGGAGCACTGTTACAGGTTCTCAGTTCAAAGATGAAAGAAAGATACAAGAAAGAAAAATCCTGTTTCACGGATACTCAAGAGATCCCAGATGAGCCCCCACAAATGTAACCCCTTGAGTCCCGAAGGCCAGGTTCAAAGTCTAGTGTAATGTTCATAAATTCAAAATGTAAAGCCGATTTATTTAAATACAACAGTGTGGTCTGGCCTAAGGTAATCTGTGGTCTACTAATCAGACTAGGGTTGCCAAATCTTACCTTAAAAAAAGCACGGGAGTCCTGGTCCCTTTCTGGGAGTCTGGTGCGTGCGCAAAGCGTGTGCTGCAATGATGTCACCCAGAAGTGATGTCATCACGCTGGGCACGTAGCCAGGGTGACGCTCTGGTAATCGCCCTAAAACTCTATGGTAACTGCCCCAGCAACGTGCCCAGCATGATGACATCACTTCTGGGTGACATCATCACGCCAGGCACATCGGCCTGATCAGGCCACTTCAGGGGTGGGGTTCCCACCGCCAGCCGGATTCGGACTGGCAGATTGGGGACCCATTTAGCGGGGGAATCCCCCCCGGGGGGACTTGGCAGCCCTAAATCAGACCAAGGCCCCAAATCCTTTTTCCAGTACAGGCTTACATAAGCAACTTAAGCTCCTAGGATTGCCAACTCCAGGACATTAAATTTTGGAGAGTTTGGGGGTGGAGCCTGAGGAGGGTGGGGTTTGGGGAGAAACCTCAGATTCTGGAGAACAATTGTAATTCCAGGAGATCTCCAGGCTCCACCTGGAGGTTAGCAACTCTAAGCTCCCTCATAGAGACTCACACCTGATTTATTATACTCGTCCTCACTCTGCTCAACTCCTCCCTCTTCTTCCTCCCCTTCTGAAATTTTCTATAAACTGAAGTAAAGGGGTTTCTTTCTCCTATTGTATCTGAAGAACTAAGCTCCTTCTCATTAAAGCTCATCTTTCCTATTATATAAAGCCGTTTTAAGATTCCAAGGGGCAAGATTCCATGGGGTGCCAAAATCAGTAGGCTGGACGGACTGCCACTCAAAAGGGAGTCCCTGGCCATTGGCTGCATTCTATCCCTGCTTTGCCTCAGTCCCACCCACAGAGCCACCAGCCAGCATCTCGGCCTCAGTCTGGAGGGAGCCAGCAAAGGGGAAGGACCGATTGGGTGCTGGGTCCACTCTTCTCCTCCGCCCACTGTCAGGTGGGTCAAACTGTCCCCTCAGTGGCCTACTTCTGTCAGTGAAAAGACAATGGACATTCAGCATAACCCCCCTCCCCAACCCACTGACTTTCCTATCAGAATAAACTGTCAGAAAATGGCTCTCTCTCCTTCTAAGCTCCACCATGGCTGGCTGGCTAATGAGGTGGGCCAGCAACCGTCAAACCATTCCCTTCAACTCCCTGCCGTGCCACTGACTTTCCCCCTAGGATTGCCAATCTCCAGGTGGGACCTGGAGATCTCTCGCTGTTACAATTGATCTCCAGATGACAGAGATCTGTTCCCTTGGAGAAAATGGCTGCTTTGGAGGATAGACCCTATGGCATTATACCCTTCTCCTGCTTCCCTACTGTGTGTCACTTACCTCAGTGGCTGTTGGTAGGTGTACAGAAATGGCAGTTACCTATGTTTATAAGATGGCTGCTGTCTGTAGTTTGTTTAAAATGTTCCCCCATAAGGTTCAATTGAGCTGTAGTTTCAGAGAGGGGCCTGCAGGGGTATCACTAATTGGGTTGAATGAGGCTTCCTCATCTGTTGGACTACAGTTCCCAGCGGCCCCAAGGCCAAAAAGTGCGGGAAAACAGAGAATGTCCCAAGGGGTGGGGCCCCATCAATATAGACTCCAGCCCATCCAGGGAGGATTGTGTTTAACCCCTGTTGATTTATGCCCTGTTGGTTCATAGTATGTGCTTACTCCTACAGTTGTGCCTTATTCATTTAGTGTGTGTGTATGCGCTCCATAATTGTGTAAATAGTAAAAAAAACCCTTTTATTTGGGCTAATAATCTGTGTTGTGCACAGTCTCCCCTGCTCTTCACAGTACCAAAGGGAGGGGGTAACTAGGGCTGCCAAGTCCAACTTGGGAAATATCTGGGGACTTTGGGGGTGGAGCCAGGAGACTTTGGGGGTGGAGCCAGGAGAAAGGAAGTGACATCATTTTGTGATGTCACATCCTGTGATGTTGCTTCCACATGCTGACACATGAACTCATGAAGTATCCTAATACTGAATCAGGCCATTGGTCCATCAAGGTCAGTATTGACTACTCAGACTGGTAGTGGCTCTCCAGGGTTTCAGGCTGAGATCTTTAATGTCACCTATTACCTGATCCTTTTTTAGCTGAAGAGGCTGATACCTCCTGCATGTCAAGCAGATGCTCTATCACTGAGCAACGGCCCTACTGAATCCTTCCTCATCTGGGCAGAATATGAAGCACTGCTACACAAGTGCTAAATATGATTTTCATATCATAAGAACAGGAGAGAAGCCACAGTGGATCGGGCCAACAGCCCATCCATTACAACACTCTGTGTCACAACAGTGGCCAAAAATACCAGGTGCCCTCAGGAGGTCCAGCAGCGGGGCCGGAACTCCAGAAGCCCTCCCACTGTTGCCCCCCAAGCACCAAGAATTCAGAGCATCACTGCCCCAGACAAAGTGTTCCATTTAAACCTTGTGGCTAATAATAGCCACTGACAGACCTCTGCTGGATGGGGACAGAGAGAGACAGACAGACAGACAGACAGAAAAAAGAAAGAAAGAGGGAGAGAAAGAGAAGGAAAAAACTGGCAGAGGCACTTACTTCCATTTAGACCTTGTGGCTAATAATAGCCACTGATAGACCTCTGCTGGATGGGGACAGAGAGAGAGAGAGACAGACAGACAGACAGACAGAAAAAAGAAAGAGGGAGAGAGAAGGAAAAGAGCTGGAAGAGAAACTTACTACAGCAACGTTGCCAGCCACATGCAAAAGCAGCTCCTTCAGTCCCTCCTTAATCTCTGGGCGGACCTCTCTTGCTGTGGAAGCTCTCTTGCTGATTTCTTAAAGGGGAAATGTCTGGTGAGGCTTTTTACTGCAGGGCAGGCTCTCTGCAGACATTTCCCTTTTAAGGCAGGGCAGGGAAGAGTTCCCCTGCCTTCCTGCTGGTAGCCATTTTCTCCCCCCGGTGGCCAATTTTGAAAAAGCGGGGGTGAGTATTTAAAACCGGTGTTTCCGCCGCCCTACCGGGGGACTTGGCAGCCCTAGGGGTAACCCAAGGAAGCAAGGAAAGGCCAGACCCTTTGGTTGCTGTAATGTAGTATGCTCTGTGTAGCAACCAGCCTGCCATGTGCTCCCAGGTAATGGCGCCCGCCGCATGGCCAGAGCACATGGTCAGGCAGAGAGGGGAGCTTGAATCTGGAGGCACAATAGACATCTGGATTAAAAGCCTCCACCAATGTGGGACGTAGGTTCTCTCTGGGGAGCCAATGCAATCAAAGGCTCCTCCAGGGAACCTATGACAAACATGCACATATGTTAAGCCCCTATCAGGTCTTTTGGGTGCGGCTGGAGGTGTGGCTCCGGCCAGCATATAATGAGGGCCCTGGAGCCCTGGAAGCATGCTTGTTCTGACCATCTACTGGGCATGCTGAATCACTCAATAAAGGCTTCATGATTTCACCGTTCCTGGCCTCCTGAGTCCAGTACTCTTCAGTTGCCAACTTTCCAGGAATCCCCCAAAGATTGGGGATTCCATCTCCAAATAGGGAGATTTGGCCACAGGGGCCCTCTAAAAAGGCAGTGACAGTTCACTGACTGATGGCAGGGAATTTAAGGAGTGAGATATGCCCACAGGACAAGGGTGGGAGGCGAACAGCTGAGTTGCAAACTGGAGCCCGTTTTGCCACAGTAGGCAACCTAGCTTGGTTTAGACCAGTGATTCTCAACCTTCCTAATGCCGCGACCCTTTAATACAGTTCCTCATGTTGTGGTGACCCCCAACCATAAAACCAGGGAAGGCGGTGGGGGGTGGCAGCTTTTGCCGCCTTTCCTGGGCTCTGCGCTTCGGCGTGGAGCCCAGGGAAGGCGACGGTGGAGCGCCCTAAAGGCGGCGACGGGGAGGGGGAAGCAGCCATTGACTTACCTGCTGGCTTCTTCCTCCTTGTGGCCCCTGCTGGAAGGGCTGCTGGAAGCAGGGGGCGGGGCTCCGGCCCCACCAACCCCTGCTCTTTGCCCTTAAAGGGAAAGCTCCCTTTGAGGGCAAAGAGCTGGGAGGCCAGACCTCGTGCTCAATTGAGCGTGGGGCCCTTTCCTGCCAGCGGGGAGGGGAGGGGCAGTGCGTTCCGGCCCAAAAAGAGCCCTGGTCTTAGGCGACCCCTGTGAAAGGGTTGTTCGACCCCCAAAGGGGTTGCGACCCACAGGTTAAGAACCGTTGGTTTAAACAAAGGAAGGAAACCCTTTGCAGGCCTTTGTAAGGAACTCATTGGGACCAGTTCTGACTAGGGTTGCCAGCTTCAGATAGGGAGATTCCTGGAGATTTTCTGATATGGAAGCCAGGGTTTGGGGAGGGGAGAGGCCTCAGCTGAACAGAATGCCATCAAGTCCACCTTCCAAAGCAGTTATTTTCTCTGGACAGGAGAGACCTATTGTCTGGAGTTCAGTTGTGATACCTGGCGATCTTCAGGCACTACCTGGAGGTTGGGTACCCTAGGTGTGGCAATCAGTGCTTCAGAGCAGGGTCTGCTAGATCCAGATTCTTGCTGTAGAAGCTGAGAAACTGATTTTGAACCAGTCACAGACTTTCAGCCTAACCCACCTCACAGGATTGTTGTGCAAGTCAAAGGGGGGAGAGGAGAATGATGTAAGCTGCTTTGGTCCCCATTGCAGAGAAAGACCACTTTCCCTCCTAGGAAATGTATTTATTTAAATTTCTATCCTGCCCTCCCGGCCAAGGAAACCATTGCTGCCAATGTCCAGGGGAGGGCTGGAGATCACTCAGAATTACAACTGTTCTCCAGATGGCATTGATCAGTTCCCATGGAGAAAACGGTGGACTCTGTGTCCTTATACCCTGCTGAGATGCCCCCCATGACAGCCAATGTGACATGGCAGTCAGGGCTTCAGGGCACGGTGGAGGCTGCAGGTAGGGGGGGAGATGGAAAGCTAAAGTGAGGGGGAAATAAAGGTAGGTTGATGCTTGGTTGGGAAGGAGATAGGGTTGCCAACTCCAGGTGGGGAATTCCTGGAGATTTGAGGGATGGAGCCTGAAGAGGGTGAGGTTTGAGGATGGGTGGAGCCTCAGGCAGGTAGAATGCCATGGACTGCCCTCCAAACCAGCTATTCCCTCTTGGGGAACCACTGTTGCCAATCTCCAGGTGAGGGCTGGAGATCACTCAGAATTGCAACTGCTCTCCAGATGGCATTGATCAGTTCCCATGGAGAAAATGGTGGACTCTGTGTCCCTATACCCTGCTGAGGTTGCCACAGCAGATTGACGTTGCGTGTCCAAGGCCTTAGCACTCTCCTAGAGCCTCTTTCTAGAGCCCGTTGTATTTATTTCCACAATGGGCCTTATTCCTAGTACTGGAATAAATGTTATTCATATTTTGGTCAAATCTACATCTGACTTTCTCGCTGGAATCATTCTAGTTTCCAAAACAACCGTCTATACCTGTTTCTAGTTTCAAACCATACTTGTTCTAGTTTAAAAATTACTGTTTACATTCGTTAATTGCCCTCCTGTGGTCAAGCTAGCATTTTACTGCTTTAAACAGATCCTGTTGCTTAGTACTCTTCAGACCCAGGGAGTGAAATTTGAAACCAGCGTGAAATGAGCATAGGAAAAGACAGCAGTCAAACTACTTCAGAGGGGAGGTGTAAATTGGGCCTTTAGGTGCCACAGGACTTCTGTTTTGTTTCGCTATAATACACTAATACAGCTAATCCACTGGAATTGTCAGGAAGTGTCTGACAATTGGCTAGAAATATGCTACCTCATCTGGGCTGGGCTACATTCTTAGACACACTCAGCTAATTTCTTTATTAAGTACCCTTCCTTTCAAAGCTCTCCCAGCAGGGTACATTGTTTTCTCCATCTCCATTTTATTCTTATAATAAGCCTGTGAGATACCTCAAGTGGCGAGAAAATAACTGGCCCTGTCACTTCACCCTAAGTTTCATAGCAGGTGAGAATTTGAACTGGGTATCCTCAGGTCTAGTCTGACAATCAAACCCCTATGCCACAGTGGGCCCCTTGAACTGTATGGCCTATAAAGATTTTTCAAATCAGGCTGTGGCTTTGCCTGGCAATAACAGTCCCAACTATGGCTCATGGTTAGCTATGGGTAAATGGCACTTTTATAATTTTAGGTAGAATTTCTAGAGCAATACTTGTCACAATTAGTTTAAAACAAGTGGAGACCTGCAAGAAACATGCGGGATGGTTATCCCATTCTTCACAACTTTGCTTCCTCCCTTCTCCCCCTCCCTCTCTCACACCCTTTCTCCCTTCTGCCCCCCCCCTTTCTTATTCTCTCTCTCTCCTCCATGTATGTTACTTCCTCTGTCTTTCTGACCCATCATCATTCTCTTTGTTTTTCTGCCTCCCCACCTCATCACTCTTTCTCTCTCTTTCTGCCTCCCACTTCAAATCCCACCCTCCACAGGCATTGTACTTCACTGAGGTCCCTGTCCTCCACCACCAAATCTCCAGGAGTTTCCCAGCCTGGATCTGGATCTGCTGCCAGTGGCCGGGGGGGGGGGGGGGGGGACTTGGCAACCCTAGACTGCTGCCAGTAAAAACCCTGCCTTTTACTGACAGAAACAGTTAGAACCTCCCCCACTCCCCCAAACATTCTACTCTCCTCACAGTTTATGCCTGGAGCTGATGCCATTTCAAAAGGTATTGGGGAGAATTCAACAGTCCCTGAAGTTTTTTTTAACTTTTCAGATTTTTCTGCAGTTTAAGAAAGGGGCCTGACTATGTAGGAAAAGCTGTTGGGGGAGAGGGAGCTCTCTTTCGGCAGAAATAAGCATCCACACAGAAAACCCCCCTCTCAGAATTAGAATACAGATGTTCTGGAAATGTAGTAGTCTGAGCCTGATGTTGGCCTCTCATAAAGTCTGATGTTAGGCATACATGAACTGCGCTGGAAGAATGGTTTTCTAGTGCCATTTCCCAAGTTTGAGCACTAGATGTCCATGGAAAATCCAGCTGCCTATTTGAACTCTAAGAGGTTCTTGTTGATAGTTTTTCTTTTTTCATGTGTGCATAACTTGGTTACTGTTAGGAATTCATATGCAGGCATGTATGTTTGATGAACTGAAAATGATTTGGTGCAAAATGAAATATTATGAAAAACTTCATATAAAAATGAAAACTCAGCATAAAAATTCAGATATTGTAAAAATACATAGAGCTTGTTTATGTAAAGTGTGATTCATATGTAGCCCTTTCAAGACCACGTTGCATTTTGGAATGAGCACTTTGAAAATTCTGAAGTGGCAAAACTGCAATATTTTATCCAAATTCTAGTTTTCCTATAGCCTACTCAGTAATGACTAACATGTCAAAGGGTGGGGGGGGAGAGCCTGAAATTCAGTGCACAGCAGATCTAACTCAGCATGAAGATATTTAATGCCAGCAGTAAGCTATGCTGTTATCTTTCAAAGAATATGGGCAGCTGGTAACAAGAATGGTGAAGAAAGGAAGAGACTATTGTGGTCACAGTCACAGTTTGAATGGATTTATTCCAGGTGGGTACAATTTTTTTTCTGCCTAAAGGTGCCATGTAAAAAGACAGCACTTGCTTGGGGAGCTTTTTACTAGTTGAAACCCATGCTCGGTGTTTTGTGTTTTCATGTGGGGATACCGGAGAAAAGGGCATTTTAGAAGGTGGTCAGAGGAACAATGTACGTTGCTTTTTAGAACAAGAAAACACAAGATTGAAGCTCTATTACCTGTATTACTAGTAGCGTAATTTTGCTGTGAATCTGCAACTCATAAAGACAAAATAGTGAGTTAAAACACATATTACCTCTGGGAATTAAATATATAAATAAGAATTGGGGAAATTGGATATGTCAGCATCTCTAGTTCCATTCAGGTGTTGCAAACCCTTGGAAGACCAACTGTTAAAATAAAACATGGTACCTGGAGATCAGTTGGAACCCACAATGGTTCCAGAGATGCGTTGCAGTGAAATCAGCTCATAAGTTTATTAAGAGGTCAGAACTAGACTGCATAGCCAGACTAGCAGGCCTGCTTAAATCCTCATTCTCAACCACACACACCCAACACCCGTGATTTGCTATTTACAGTGCCCCTGCATCTTATAGGTCTGTCTATGGATGCAGGTTTCCCCATTGGTCCCTGTTGGGATCCTCTGGGTCTATTGTCCCTAGATGTGAAGCTCAACGGCTTCATCGGGCCACGTGTTTGACCAACCGTGTGCATGGTTCTTTGGTCGGAACATAACACCCTTCCCCCCATAGTTCAGATCCCTCCTGGCACATTTAGTCTTTTAGGTATGCAGGCTTCTTCCGCTCTTGGGTGGACTTGCAGAGTTCTGGAGTTGGGTGTTTTGTTCTGGTGCTGGATCTGGCCGTTCGGGTCATTCCAGGGAAGCGTCCGATGCAATGGCTTGCTGTTCTGCTGTTTGAGGGGGAATGTGCTGAGGAGTTCCAACAACCTCTGCTGGGGTCAGTTGGTCATGTGCTGGTGCTTCTGCTTCGGATGCTTTGTCAGTGTCTGGAGTTCTGCAATCATCTTCGTATTCCCCTGACAACTCTTCCGGGTCTTCCGGCAGTACCTGGCGCCATAGGTGGTCAATGTGCTGCTGCCACACTTGTCCATCCTCCCTGGAAACCTCATATGACAAGGGGCCTGTCACCTGTATTACCCTTGCCAGAACCCATTGTGGGCCCCTCACAAAGTTTTTGGTGAAGACAGGGTCTCCCAGGAAGAACCCTCATGGAGCTAGTCATATCTTGGGAGCAGTGCTGTGCTCTGGGGCCTGGTCGGGATGTCCAACTGGGTTGTGAGGCGCCTGCCCATGAGTACCTCCACTGGGCTGTGACCAATCATTGTGTGGGGCATTGTTCATTGGCTGAACAAGAAAGTGGCCAGTTTGTGGTTCCAATCTCCTTTGTCCAGTTGATGCAAGGCCTTCTTTGTGGTGTGTACCATGCGTTCCGCCTGACTATTGGTGGCCAGGTGGAAGGGCGCTAAGCGGATGTATCTAATCCCATAGTACTGGACGAAGTCCTGGAACTCTGCTGATGTGAAGGTGGTGCCGTTGTCCAATACTAGGGAGTTGGGAATGCCATGTGTGCTGAAAATCTTCCACATGGCCCGGATGGCAGATTGCGAGGATCTTGTGTGTATGTGGTTTTATTATTATTCCTTGTATGCTTGAACAACATCTTATAGTAAACATTATTCAAAGAAACCACTCAGCCTCCGCGCCTATTTACTGAGAACTCCTGGAAGGGGTGGGACCTTGGTATAGTTGGCAAGAACCCGTTATTACGCCAATTGCTGAACGTAAATTAAAGCAATTCGGCTAACAGGAACCCACTGGCACCACTTCCAGCCACTTGGTGTATGCATCAACCAGGATGAAAAAGGTTTGGCTCTAGAATGGCCAGGCAAAATCTATATGGATTGCCCATGGCTTGTGGGTGGACTCCCAGGGTCTCATGGGGGTGCTCGGCGGTATCGGCTGGGACTCTTGGCACTTACTGCATCTCTTGACCATGGTTTCTATTTCCTGGTCCAGTCCCGGCCACTAGACATAGCTCCGGGCCAGGGCTTTCATCTGTACTATTCCCAGGTGATTTTCATGCAGTGCTGTGAGGACCCTGTTGTGCAGCGGGGGGGGGGGGCATGACAACTCTCCTACCCCATAGGAAGCACCCTTTGTGGGCTGATAGTTCATCTTGCCTAAATGAGAAGGAAAAATCTGGTCCCGCTGTTGCAGGCCACCCCCTCCCCACCCAGTCTAAAATCCGGGTGAGGAGGCAATCTTGGGCTGTGTGGTGGGCCACCTCTGCCACCTGGACCGGCCGGTCCAGCATGTCCTCCAGCAGGGCAATGTGGTGTGCTGGTGCGGGATCAGGGTCACAGGCAGGCAGCAGGAAATGGCTAAGGGCGTTGGCATGGCCCATAGTCTTGCTGGCGCAGTGGACCAGCGCATAATTGTAGCTGGCCAAGAAAATGGACCAGCGGAGGACTCTGGGGGACAGCATCTGGGGGGCCTGTCTGTCCAGGGCCAGGAGGCCTAGGAGTGGCTTGTGGTTGGTCAGGATGGTGAAGGGCCATGTGTTTGACTGACTGCATGCACGGTTCTTTGGTTGGAACATAATAGAAGGCATATTGGGCATCAAGCTGCTTGAAATCAAAGTCTGTGGTCTTACCATGATGTATGTAGAACTAATGTGCTGTCTTTGAACAAACTCCCTTTGGTCAAAATTTGTTTGCAAAGTTATAACAAATTAAAAGCAATAAAAGTGCTAACAACTTCTAAATGGTTCAAAGGAATGTTATGCTTCTGACAAAACAGGCAATGGGATCAGTGATGGGAAGTGTGCAGGCTCTCATACAGGATCTAAAAGATGCTGAGAAAGTCATTTTGAAAGCCAAGAATGTGAATTTTGAGAAAGGCCTCACAGCAGGCAGCCTGCAATTGCTGATGGCAAAGAGAATGGGGTGATGATTATGAGTTAAATGTAATCATATTAAATGCAGTAATCTTTGGAAAGGGCATTTTCTATAGACTGGGAAGTTTAAATGTTTTCTTTTAATTCTGAATTTTCTGTAGGAAAAGAAACATTAGATCCTTGGTGTGATACACATGGACTGCTTCTTGCTTTTGCTCCTTTGCTAATTCTTCTCTTCTTCCCCATCCCCATCTACCATTATAGATCCAGAGACCTTGTAGCAAAGGGAAACTAGATGGCACAGAGGGTGGGGAGGGTATAGGAAGAATTCTGTCCTCCTAGTGCTTGACAAACCTTCTTGAACTTATTCACAGGGTAAAAATTGATGTGTTCTCCATTCATCTTTAAAAGGCAAATATCAGGCATGTATTCTGATTCAAATCTACATCTGATTTTCCCGCTGGAATCATTCTAGTTTCAAAAAAACCCATCTATACCTGTTTCTAGTTTCAAACCATACTTGTTCTAGTTTAAAAATTACTGTTTACATTTGTTAATTGCCCTCCTGTGGTCAAGCTAGCATTATACTGCTTTAAACAAATCCTGTTGCTTAGTACTCTTCAGACCCAGGGAGTGAAATTTGAAACCAGCGTGAAATGAGCATAGGAAAAGACAGCAGTCAAACTACTTCAGAGGGGAGGTATAAATTGGGCCTTAGATTGGAGCTTCCTGGGGAAGTGAGAAACTGTTGGGATTTACAAGTTGTCTCTCTGCAGTCATGAAAGAATTAACTGTTTGTTTATGCATGCTGATGTCCTAGTTAGTTTAGGTTAGGGACCCAATGCGAGAGCCTGCACATATTTGCCGCCAGAGCAAGGTGACAAAATGCATAATTAGTTAGCACTGGGATTCTCCAGTTGGGTAATCAATACTTTGGGGGGTGGACTAGAGAGTAAGCATTGCGTTTCAGTTTTATTGCTCTTCGTCCTTCTCCTCTAGTTCTTCCTCACATGAGGTTTAGAAATGCCTGAGTAAAGATGTAGGTTAGTGCAGCTAGACACAATGACTTTCCTGTATTGTTTCTTTAATCTCCCATCAACTCCTTCCCTCCCTCATTAGTAAGTAAAGTTTCTTTTTAAAAGCTAGAAAAAGTGTTCTGCTGCGTTATTAACTCTGAATTTACATAGAAATCCCTAACAGAAACCCCTTCAATGGTTTCATTAATTGAACAGTATTATTACCAGTGTTTTTAAATTTAAGCAACTTTTCCTTGAAAGTGCTAACAACAGTACTGGGATAGTAGCAGCAGAATAGCTATCCTGACCAATAGAGGGAACTGTATCTAGTCTGTATCTCGAGAAGGTATCTAGACTAGACTGTATCGAGTCAGTAAGGAACTGGAAATACAAGTTCTGGTCATAGTACTGCTATGTCTGGTAGCAGTAGACTCAGGTCCCATTCAGACGGGCAGCTAATCCCGCCATTGGCCAGCTCTAATTTGATCCTGATCTTTTTTATCCAGTGTTGCATGACCAGACAGCTCCCCCGTGAATCACATTACCGCACGTGGACTCCGCGGTGGATTGTCTAGATGGTATTCACCTGAAGGAGCCGCATGGTCGGGTTTTTTTTTAAAAAAATCCTGTTTGCGCATGCACATATGTGCCTCATTGTCTACTTGTTTTTCCGCGCATGCACGGACTTGAATGTGAAAAGCACCGCCAGTGGTACCTTCCTCTAGGTACCATTTGAATTAACAAAGTGCATAAGTTTCATGGGTTCTTCAGAAACATGAAATTATCCAGAACGTTTGAGCAGAGCTCTGTGGCCTTCGCACGTTTACGCATTTATGCACATACTGCTAAGAATTTTTTTAATGGTGGATGTTCGAGACGGTCTGGAGTCAGACCATCCCCACGGGCTGATTGCTTGCTGAAACAACCAGACAGGGGGAAGTCTGTCATTGGCCCGTTGGCAAGCTTTAGACCGGACTTTCACCACTATCTTTTTAGTACAGCTCCCTGGCGAGGATCGATGGGCTGACCACAGCAGTGGCACATTTCCCAGATGCCGCTGTCCGGACATGCCCTTTAAATCCACCAGGCACTCATGCCTGGATCGGATCTAATAAGCCATCTGATCATGACCTCAGCATGCCTTAAGCATAACTAGTTTATTCATTCAAAATAGAAAAAACCCAACACTAAAGAGCAGCAACTCCACTTCAGCCACTTCTAAGGTTGCTAGCCCCCATGACCAAGCAGGGGATCCCCCACTTTCAGGGGCTTCTCCCTGCCACAGACCAGCTGGCCAACAGGGGAAGCCCTGGCCCTGAACAGGGACATCACTGTGCAGTGTCCACAATGCGATGGCATCACCCAGAAGTGACATCACCACGTCAGGGATGTCTCATGGCAATGCTCTTGTTTTTGGGCAAAAGTCTATGGCTTGAGGGCAAATTTTCCATAGAGTTTCACCCATGACATCGCACAACATCCCCATCCAGCCCCAAATCCCCCCTGCTGGATCAATAAGGGGACCTGGCAACCCTAGCCACTTCCCCAAATCTACATTGGCTGAACAGGTCCAAAGAACTCCAACTAAAAGGCACAGTTCCCTCCTGACATACATAACAAGTACTGAGGGAGGAGTTATAGTTGTTGTCAGTTTGTTCCATGATTGTTTACAATCAGGGGTCATTTCGTAGAAAAAGAGGTGCAGGAGCTCATTAGCATAACTCATTTGCATATGCCACGCCCCCTAACATACCGGAAGTGTGTCAGAAGGCAACACCCACCCCTCAGGCTCCACTCCACAGGTGAGTGAAACTGACCTGCTCTTCCTCCATTCCCTGCCCCATCCAATACTTTGGGCAATAAAAATAAGCGTAAAGAACACACCCTCATTCTCTTCCTGCTCCCTTGAAACCACCAGGTTTCAAGTAGACTTGAGATACCCAGGACATGGGCACCGCCCATCCCTTTCCCTTCCCCTCCCCACAACAAGACACCCTGTGAGGTAGGTGGGGCTGAGAGAGGTCTTTTGAGAACTGCTCATGAGAGAACAGCTCTGAGAGAACTTGTGACTGGCCCAAGGTCACACCAGCAGCTGCATGTGGAGGAGTGGGCAATCAAACCCGGTTCTCCCAGATCAGAGTCCAACTCCTACCACTACACCAAACTGATAAGGTGGAAGCTGCTGAAGGGTTGGTGAAATTTCTCCAGTACTTATGTGCCATGTGCCCAGATAAAAAATGGTATACTTAGAAAATTTATATGCCACCTTGAGCAAGTCTCTGGAAAAGCAGCACATAGTCATAAAGGGAACAATGATAAAATTATCAATATTAAAACAAAACAATAAAATCAACAGAGACCCTAGCAGGGCTTTCCCCGGGGCGCTGCGCCCCTGCACTGCTCGGGGAAGCCGAGGAGGGGGCGGGGCTTGGTCATGTGCCCGCCCCCTGGGCTCATCACTCCCGGAGCTGCGCTCCTGTGCGCTCCCGCTCCAACGGACCCATGTTTACAATAAAGCCTGAGTCAGCAAAGCTCCTTCTTTCTGTGCCCCCCTGAACTGAACTGGGACTACACAGACCTCTAAATTACCATTCAAAGTAATACAGATATCTGAGATCTTTATCATATCTGTTGTTGTTTTAAAACAATGTAAGCTCAGGAGGAGAAGGAGGGCACAGACAATGTGAAGGATGCTGAAGAGCCTTCCTTCTAAAGCTGAATAACTGGTATCCCTAACCACTAGGAAAGACCTACTTCTTTATGCAGAGAGTGATTAAACTGTGGAATTCTCTGCCAGAGGATATAGTCATGGTCAAAGAAATAAACAGCTTTAAAAGGGGATTAGATAGATTCATGGAGGATAGGTCCATCAGTGGTTACTAGCCATGGTGGCTGAGGGGAACTTCCACGTTCACAGGCACTAAACCTCTGAATCCCAGAGCCAGGAGGCAACATCAGGGGAAGGTCTCAGCCTCTCTGCCCTGTTGTTGGCCCTCCAGAGGAACTCGTTGGCTACTGTGTGAGACAGGATGCTGGACTAGATGGACCACTGGACTGATCTAGCAAGGTTCTTCTTATGTTCTTATGGCCTGGGCCTCTCATGACCCAAGCATTTACATTTATGATTGTCCACAGTGGACTAATCTTAAACTCTTTATGGCTTGATACTATGCTCTACTGCAGTTCTACTAACAAGTTCAGTGTTTTCACATTAGTTTGCAGCAGGGTTGCCTTGTTACGATTCCCCCCTTGCTTCAAGCAATATAGAAACTTCTCAGTCTATGGGCACATTGCATCTCCTCATTTTATTTTATATGATCATTTTGAAGTAGTCTCTCAGAAAAGCTAATCTTTATAGTGTCCTCGCAATCATCAAGCCATGTTTTTGCACTGACTCTTTGGATATATTGATGACAACAGACCTGTGATAAAGTTTTAATGAAATTGGATGTGGGGGATGAGAGAGTGTAGGGGTGAAAAGCCCAAGGGGCCAGGTTGTTTTGTTAATTCAGATAGACAAAAGGTCATGCTGAGAATGATCACTATAATCTAGACATTTCTTTGGAGTGCCTGAATGATGACAGCAAGTTACCAAAATGTTGCAGCAATACAGGATGGATGAAAAATAACATGTCTGAAGTCTGACCTTAGATAAATCTTAATCAGGAATAAATGACCAGGTTCTACCTTGGTAAGAGCGTGTAATGCATTAAACCCTTTAAAAATGGACTATTTTCCAGATGCATTATGACAATGGTTCCCAGTGTCTTCCTGTTCATCATTTATTTAGCATCTATTACCTAACTCTTTAAAAATTTAACATTTCAATTCATACCATTGCCAGGATTGCAACTAACCATGCTGTGATATTACGTATGATTTCTCAAAAGCCTTTGCAGTCCATAATTGCACTACTGGAGACAGAGATCTTGATATTCATTGTACAGTCTCAACAAATATTTATCCCTTAGCTAATCAGATGGATCTGAGTGGATGGTTTGAGAAGACACGTTCATTTTTGTATTATTATGTTCTGTTCATTATGACAAAATACAACTTGCTTGTCCACAGTCAGGAAATTAATAGACTTGTCATCATATAAACACTAGATCTCTGCATTTAAAAGTTTATTCAAGTATTCATTAGGAAAACACACGCTTCATCTTCTGGTCAGTGCATCAGTCTTTTGAGTTATACTGATTTGGGGGTGGACTGGGAGGGAAAAATGGCCCTGGAAAAGGGCCTCATCCTCAAAGATGGGAGGAAGGAAGATGCAGCTTACCCAACTGGCCAGTGCCTCCATTTCTGGACCATGCGAGGCTTGGCTGGGTCAGTATTACCTTCCTTTCTCTGCATGATGCTTGGGTGGGCCAGGCACCACCTTTCCTGGACCATATGGTGTTCAGGAAGACCGAGCACTGCCTCTCTAGCACAGGGCATGGGCTCAGGCAACTGGGTGCCTTGCACAGTGCAGGGCTTGGGCAGGCCAGGTGGAGCCCTTCTGCCATGGGGCTGTCCCAGCCCAGGTGGGGAGGACAAGGCTATCATGCCACTAGGAGACATCCTGGTGCACATAATGACCAATCTGCCCCTGTACTGATCAGAACGTTTGGAGTAGTGGTTAAATGCGTGGACTGTAATCTGGGAGGACCAGGTCTGATTCCCTGCTTCTCCACTTGCAGCTGCTGGATGACCTTGGGCAAGTCATAGTTCTGTCAGAGCTGTTCTTAAAAGAGCAGTTCTGGAAAGAGCTCTCTCAGCACCACCTACCCTACAAGGTGTCTGTTGTGGGGAAGGGAAGGGAAAGGAGTTGTAAGCCGCTCTGAGACTCCGAGTGAAGAGCAGGGTATAAATCCACTATCTTCTTCTCTTCTTCTATCTTGTTCTGATTAGAGGTGTGTTGCTTATGCAGTTGCAACCCACAGACTCCTAGTTTCATCCTCTACTATTATTACTGGAATGTATCAGTCTACTTGAAGAGTTATGCACAAGATGGGTAGTCAAATAAAGGACGGATCTAGTAGTATCATGCAAGATTGGGTTTTTTCCTGCCACCACAATTCTGCAAGGTATGAGTAGAAGAATCCTTTGTTTCTTTCATATAATTTAAGATAGTGCTACACATCCCCCATTTCCGTTAGTGCTGAAAAGCTCTGAGAACAACATTTCCTGGGTTTGGATTTTTTGGGGATGACAGAGCAATGGAAACTTAAAATAGTTGCACTCCTACAAGGCAGTAGTAGATCTGGTACCTCCACATCAGCTCCCCAAAGAAAGAGACTATAAAACAGGCACTTTAACTATGGGCCAAACTAGACACGATCTCAACCAGTTCCACTATGGGGATGTGCTGCCCTTTTAAAACTTGTTTTTAAACTTTTGAAAATGCCACAGCAGCCTGATCCTGCTGGTGACCATGACATAAATCCAAGATACAAAACCCCCCATGTGAATAACTAAAAACCTATGCCATTGTCAAGCACTCTGTCTGCTTCTCTCCATCTGTCTGTCTCTGTCTCAACTCAGGCTTCTGTTTCTTCACTTTCACGTATACTTGCCCTTCCCCTCAGCGGAGAGGGATCACCCTCTCTAAACTCTTGTTGGTAGTAGCTGAACAGAACTAGCAGCACATGAACACTCCCACAATTAGCACCCATTGGAGAGCATCACATTCTTTAAAATGCTGGGTGCTATGGTGTCATCTCAGGCCAAGCCCATAGTAACCAACCTCTTAAAAGTGATTTCACAATAGTTCTCCTTTCCCCAAACGGAAGTCAAGTTTCTAGCCTAGTTTTAAGAATTTACATCTCCTTCAGGAACAGATAAGTAATGGGTAAGTTAACAAGAGATTAAACCCATGCCAAATGTTTTCCCCATATTACCAAGCAATTTCCTTGCCACTGTTCAGGTTTTTCTCTTTAATAAAAACTGTCCTATTTGGAATTTCTATTCCAGACCATAACAAAATATCAAATGGATCTTGTGTTATCACTGCATTATAGCAATCATCCACAGCTGGATTTTTCTGTGTGGAGGAGACAACACAGGGATGAATTATTGCTGTAACTCAATGATGGTGCAATATCCAGGGGTGTGTTGATGCAGCTCTTTATTTGCTTTATGAGCAAGTGCCATTTCTCCACCCACATGAAGCTATCAATTTCTTCAGACTTCCAAAGTCTTTCTCATTGCTGACAAACATGTTTGAATTTTCTAAACCGAATTTCTTTTTAACTGTATTTTTCTTTTTAGTGATTAGTTATAACAACAGTTCCTGATAGGACCTGTAATTTACATTCAAGAAAGAATCATTTACATTGTTGGAGAAATAAAGAAGGTTTTACAACTGAGTGTTCAACATCTCACTACTTCATTAAATTCTATTAAAGAACAGAGTCATCGATCCATTTTCTCCTGAATTGTAAATATACCGTTGAATCAAGAAGCAATCTTGGAGTAGGTTTTAATTGTTATTAAAATGGAAGTAATTTTTCAAAAAAGTTGGGATGCAGGGTTTAGACACACAGAGAAAGACAGAGTGTGTGTGTGAGAGAGATCCCTGTATGCAGACATTGGGTCCAGTCACATGGTCCTTTAGATCGGGTTTCGCTGCTGTTTCCTTGCGCATTTAAATTCCCTGATCAGACAGGCCGCTCTGCCTCCCGCGCCGAAGTGGACTCACTCCCACAATGCTCCCAGGTCTGTAGCGCATTTTCCAACCCCGGGAAAATCAAGTTGTGCTTTGGGACCACATTTTGGCATATCTGAACAAATCAGCAGAAGCAGCGAAAAAAGACGCAGCTGGCCCCTCTCCTTTCCTTTCCCTTCCCTCCGCCGGGTGCCTCTTTAAAGGGACAGTGGAGAAGACGAACGGTGAGCAGAACGGTACAAACAACAGAGGCATAGGGTTTAAAGAGGACTTTTCCTTTCCCTTCCCTCGGCCTCGGTGCCTATTTAAAGGGACAGCAGAGAGACGAATGGAGAACAGACACAAACAACAGAGGTATAAATCATTTGGCTTAAACAACACAAACAACAGAGGCATACATCACCACTTAAATAGGCAGCCAGGCCCCCAATAAACACTGGTACAGTGCAGCCAGGCCGGCTGGGAGACAGGCACTCTGACAGGCTGCGCGTTCTGGCCATGTTTTTTTTTTTTTTTTTAAGTTCAGTAGATTCAGCCATGTGCATGCATGAAGCTTTCTTTTTTTAAAAAAAAATTCATGCTGCGCCACCCAGATGGTGGCGCACGCGGCTATCTGAACGCTGCCCCCGCCATAGTTGTGGTTCATGGGGAAGGGGGATGTGTGATCATCCCCATCCCAGAATAAAGAAACCCGAAAGGAGTTCTGTGGAACATATTTCACAGTTTCCTTGCCGTGTGACCATGGCCATTGTGTGGCGGTGTGGCAGGGCTTGGAGAACACATATAACTTTAGATGGGGAGGGAGGGGAGAAAGAGAGAGAAAGAAAGGTGGAAAGAAAGTGGAAAGAAAGCAAATAGATAGGGGAGAGGGGAGGTAGAGGTGGAAAGAGAGCAACTTTAACTTTAAATGCATCCTCCAAGCCCCCTTCCTGCCCCCACACTGGCTGGCTTGGCGAGGGAAGTTAAAGAGACTAATGCCTTCTCCAAGCTGGCTGGCAGTGAAGGGGGGGGGGGCTTTGAGAACACATTTAAAGTTAAAGTTGCTTTCTTTCTCTCCTCCCCCCACCTCAAGCCTACCCAGGGAGGGGAACACTGTTTGGGGAAGGAAAGACCAATCAGGGTGGCATGCCTCCCCTTCGCTTCCCCAGCCCACCCTGCTGGGACCCATACACAATATGTGTGAAAGAGCCACATGTAGCTCCCGAGCTGCAGTTTGACCATCCCTGCTATAGAGGAATATAATGAAAGAAGGGACTTCAGAATGAGTCACTCATGAATTCTGGTTTAAGATGACAGCTGTGGGTGCCTCTCCTTGCATACAACATGGTGTTGGACTGGGATTAATCTTTTTCTCCGGCAGAAAAATGAAAGAAAGAAAAGAGTATCCAGGTGCCAGAGTGCTGAATGAAAAACAAGACAATGGGAAAGACTGAGTCAGTTTAAATAAAGTTGTCTAAGGAGGGGAGACAAGCAAAAGTCAGATTAACATAGTCTTGTACAGGAGCTGCAACAGGTACAGAAAGGGTTAATAACTTTACCCCCCCCCCCCAAACTGGCAATGGAGTCCAGGGCACAAATGGGCCTGTGCGAGGTGGGCTATCACTGCTATTGGAAACCAGCTGCCTAAGCCCCAGATGGGGCAGGTGCAAGTAGAGGCAGGATCCTACTCTTCATCTTCTTTCACCCCTCATATGCGGGGCAGGAACATGGGCAGTTGGGGCTCTCAAAGTGTGGATCCCTGGGCAATTGCTCCTGCTGCTTATCGGCTAAGACCACCCATGGGTTGGCATAAGGACCATAATGTGTCAGTATAATTGCAACTGGACTCAAACCTCACCTTTAGCCAAAGGTATTCAGAAAGTGAGTATGCAAGAAAACACAAAGAAACAGCAAAGTGATTTACAGGCCAGCAACAGAGGCAGTATCACACCAATTTACACTGATATAGTAGAGAGGAAGAAAGAGAAAGTAGCCCATATGCAATTCATGAGGACTATACCATCTAGTTAATGAGGTGTTACCACTAGCCAGATGGGAGATTAAAAAATGTGGAAGATGTGGCAAGAATCCAAATCACACCTTCCAAGAAAGTCTAGCAAAAGAAGCAGAATGTAGGAGGTGTCATAAAAAGGAACATTTTGTGTTAATATGTAGGTCACCAAAATAGTGGAAACTATCCAATTAAGAATAGCCATAACCATAACAATCCTGGGAAGCATATTTTCCATTCAGCAAACTTTGCTTAGGGATTTTGTGAATTTTGCATCAGACTTATTTGACAGTCAAAACAAATGTGTTCAAGCATGCCAGTCAGGTGAGAGTCTGTTTGGTTTGTGCCAAATGAACATTAAAGATTACTGGACAGTTTGCATCTTTTTCCCCCTTCAAAATTAAGCATGCATGAAAACTAACTAAGGAAAACTTAAATGAATACCAGAGGGTAGGATTTCTTTAAACACACAGCATTTATTTATGACTTATTTTGGTACTGATTTAAAAGATCTATGGCTGAATCCACACAGCAAGCCACCATTTTATCTTAATGTTTTGCCTTCCATGCCACCAGAAAGTCATTGCAAACTAACATGCTAGCAATTGATTGAGTAATGCCCCTGCCAATGGGAGTATCTCTGGCAGAACATTTCATGCCCACCTGTCAACAGCACCAACACAACTTGACACAAAGTAGCTCAGCTTGAAGATGTTTAGAAGTAATTTAGGATGAAGAATTAAAAGCTAGATGACGAAACTTCAGTGACAGGCAGAGGGCAAAATTGTTAACCTGAACTAGTACTAGAAAGGAAGGCATGGCTTAAAATGGCTCAGATATTTGGACCAGAACAAAAATGTGGAGGGATGACAAGGTCCTATATTGTTGAGGCACTGCAAAAACTTCTTTGGAAAAACAGGGTCCCAAGTTTGGAAGCTCTGTCACCTACACATATGCCTCTACGTTTGCAGCACTGATGACAGCAACACAGAGAATCCTCGGCATGAGGAAATAACCTGAACCCAGGTTTCAGTTCCAGCTGAAACCATATTTTCTTTACACATAGCACACAAGCACCCCATGCCCTCAGCTGAGAGGAGTCTCATTCTCTAAGTTTCCATGGATACTTGAACAGAACTATTAGAAAACTAGCTCCTAACAATTCATTCCCATTAAAGAACACTACATTTGTCATAAATCCTGGTTTCTGTAAGGTGTGTCACTTCAGGCAGCCAAACAACATAGTGACAAAACCATCAAAGTACTTGGATCATGACTTCAGAATATTACTGTACAAAATATCAGTATATCCAAAAGGAAAGCAATTTTGCAATGTTTAAATCAATATTTCAGTTCATCAGCACTTAATATGTGGGGCGTTTGTTTTTTTACTGTTTATTCTTTGTTTCAGAACTGGATATGGCGTCACATTGCTATTCTATTGTATTTCCTTATTAGTTTAATTTTTAAAAACCTCCCTGTTGATAAAAATCACTATAATAACTGAAACAATAAAAATGAAGATCACAATGAACAATGATTAACTCAAATTAGCTGTTCTTAATAATAACAAAGATATTACAGAAATAATAATGCTACATTGTGGTATCATGAGTTACAGCAGGGAATAGGACATTTCTTCTCATTCAGATATTGTTCAGAAAAGCCCATAAAATACACAAAGTGTAATCTAGATCCCTACAAATTAAATCAATATAAATACACATTTTAAACCAAATGATTGTTTATGCAAATTAGGCATTTAGCAACACTGGATCTTCCCCATAATCCAACATTTGTGTTACCTCTGATCAGCTACCAGCAGTGCAATATCCCATCCTCACAACATTGACTTTGGGACATGGGAGAATATCTCTGCTGCAGGAAGAAACAACACTGCTTTGCCCTATTCCCTCAAGCTGTGAAAAGAAGTGTGGCAATACTTTACGGAGCTCATAATGGCCTGGTCTAATAAATTGGAACAGTTTTTCGCCAAGTATTTGCTGGATTCCATGATGAGTTTTACTGCAAGCAGTTTTGGGTATGAAATCTGGTGACGTTAGGGTATATACAAAGATTCCAGGATGTAAGGAGATTAGAGAACTTGCCATAGGATCTGTATTACCACTGTCATTTTCTGTCTTCTTTGCCATCTGAATATAATAGTTTCCTTTAAGTCTGTTAAATATACAAAACAGCTGGGCTTCATCCTTATAACATCTTGCTACATCATTCAGTCCCCATATCTAGTAAATTATACTGGGATATTTTCCAACAAAGCTTTGCAGTTATCCTGTCTATTTAATTTATTAATTTACTTTTTTAAATACCCTGTCTTTTTCCCACAGTGAGAACACAAAAGAGCTGTGTGTGTGTGACTGGCCCAATGTCACCTGGCAAGCTTCCATGGCAGAGTGAGGATTCAAACTTTGGTCTTGTGGATCCTAGTCCAGAACTCTAAGCACTATACCAGACTGCCTCTAGCTGCCTCTTGTGACAGTCAACTGGCTTCCTTTAAACATCTACGCCCTGGAGTCACACACTGAATGCATTTGGGGGTAGATCCCAGAACAGGATGAGAGTGCATGCATTTGAAATTCTCATTTCTGAGATCCTTGGTGAAATGCAGTATACACATACATGACACAATTTGAATTGTGTTCTATTTTTTAAATATACATGAATCATAGTATTGTGGTTCTGAAATACTGTTATGAACATGAATCTATATTTGAAAAGTGAAGAAATTTCCTAGAAAACAGATGGAGACAGTGGAGGTTGATGAAGGGGAAATTGGTTGCAACAAGAAATGTCTCACATAAACTGTACCATAGAGTCATACCCATATGTAGCAGGTGTATATGTGAGGATCAGAATCCTGGGCTATTCTAAGTAGTTTGGATTTTTTTGTGTTCAGGCCTGGTGAGCATTTGGGATGTGGGAGCAGGGTAAGGACAACTGACTGGAAATTTCTGAGGCACTAGCATGTCTTACTTGAGCTTATTCTGGCATCCACCACAAACTGGCTTAGCCTGAAAGTAATCAAAGAAATAGATTACAAAGTCTCCCATGCTCCTTGGAAGCCCACAAAGCCCTTCCCAATACTACCATGTAGGACACATACCTTTGTTACCACTTTAAGGATCATGGTCTGTCTTTGTTGTTGTCTTTAGGAACAAGATGAAAGAAGCTACAAGTGCTACACACAAACAAGAAGACTTCCAGGTAGTTAAAGCCTGCTTTATTGGTATTACTATAAGTTTGGGGAATGCTACAGATAAAATTAAGTATAATGAAATGTTTGTAAGGCATTAATGTAGGAGTAAAAGGCATTTTCAGGCAAGCATATTTAGTATTCATTATTGATGACTGTAGCTTACTGGGGGTGCAATATAGGGTTCCCAATCTCCAGGTGGCACCTGGGGATCTCCCCCTATTACATTTGATCTCCTATTACATTTGACTAAGATCAGTTCCCCTGGATAAAATGGCTGCTTTGGAGGGTGGACTGTTTGGCATTATAACCTGCTGAAGTCCCTCCCTTCCCCAAACCCTGCCCTCCTCAGGCTTCACCCCCAAAGTCTCCAGGTATTTCCCAACCCAGGCTGGAGCTGGCAACCATAGTACAACAGGACATCGTAACTGACTTCCGTAGGCAGCAGAGACTATCCAGACACAACGGTGCTCCTTATTTGCCTTTTTATGGGATTTTGCATAGTCCACACAGGCTTTCTCATAAGCACAGTCCCCTTCACCTGCCCACTTCTGCCCCTTTAAAAGCTCCGAGGGCTGAGCTGTGCCTCTGTCTTGGGGCAGTTCTACTGGATCTGCCCTGTTGTGTAGCCTTATCTTGCCCTAGGCCCCAACTCCTCCTTTAGGCTCCCCTTCTTTACTCCTTATTTATTTATTTATTTATTTATTGTTTCATTCATTCAGCTTTTATCCCATCCTCCTCTGCAAGCAGACTCAGGGCGGGTTACAACATTCTTAAAACCAGGGGTCATTTCAAGCAGGAGCTCGGGGGAGCTCAGCTCCGGGAGTTGGTGCCAGCCCCTTCCCCTGCGGGGGAATGCCTGCTTGTGTCATGGCTGCAGCAAATGACCCCGTCCCCTGAAAAGGTCCTTGTTCCTCCAATTAGCCTTCTGAAGGCTTCAGCCACCACTGAAGCTATCCTCCCAGAACAGTGGTATTTCTGAGGCTTGGATTAGTAGAGGTCCCCTCTCTTTCTTTCTTTCTTTCTTTCTTTCTCTCTCTCTCTCTCTCTCTCTCTCTTTCTTTCTCTCTTTCTCTCTCTCTCCCTCTCTCTCTCTCTCTCCTTTCTTCCTTGCCTTCTGACACACTTCCGGTGATGTCAGGTGTTGTAGCACATGCAAATAAATTATGCTAATGAGTTATGCTAATGAGCTACTGCAGCTCTTTTTCTACGAAATGTCCCCTGCTTAAAACCATACAAAAATTAAAACAGAATACAAAATTCAAAACAGAATACAATCATAAAAATTGCCTCACTCAGCCACTTGCCTTCCTCACCTCTCCCGTCTTTTCTGACTTCTTCCCTTTTATCCCTGTGGTTCTGCCTACATTGGCCAAGCCCAACACCACCCCTCCCTTTTTCAGCCTTAGCCCTCTCCTAACCCCTCCCTTGCCTTGCCCCATCCCAGCTGGGTTTGCTCTGGCCTCCACTGCTGCCTCTGTGCCACCATGTTAACAAAGTTATATTTTTATTCAAAATACTTATCAATAAAATTTTGTATTAGTGATTTTTAAAAACTCAAGTTTATTTACCCTTCTCTGATAGAACCCAGTCTTGTGAACAGTTCATTATGCATTTAGATCATGTGCCCAGCGACGTAACCATGGATTCTAACCTGATTTTTAAAGCCTAGCAAACTTAGGTTAGTGCTCGATTGCCCATATGCAGGAGCTAGGTTACTGAGAAGTCACTTTTGGTGGGAAATTAGGAACCAATCAAGAAGGATCCCAATTTCTGCCCTTCTCAGGCTCAACCCCCAAATCTCCTGGAGTTTCTCAAGCCAGAAGTAGCAACCCTAGTTTTACCAAAATATTGTTGTTGCTGTTTCATGCATATACCACCTTTCTGCCAATGTGGATCTAAAATAGCTTACAGTCTCTCCTCCATCATATCCTTGGAGTAACCCTGGCTGAGGACAGACTGGCAATGTGGCCCGGGATAGGTCCACTTTAGAAGCAGGGGAAGGGAGGCAGTTCATACAGTCGCAGCTGTCCTCCATCTCTCTTCCGTACTCACCTGTTTCTGAAGCACTTTCATTCGGACACCAGCAGAAAGCGGTATCCAGGGGACTTCCTCCACTTGAATCCCGCTTCCTGGCTGTGTGGATGGGAAGAAGTGGGATTCAAATGGAGGTGGTGGTGAAAACATGCCGCCGCAGAGAGATGCACATATGTGCATATGTGCTCTGTGCGCTCATGCGCATATGCAGCCCCAGGCACATTTTCTGGCTCACTCCACAGCAGTGTGGACATGTCATTGCACCTCCTCCCCGGAATGCTCCCGCATGAATCTGGCCAGTGCGAACGGCCAGCCCCGGACTAGTTTGCCCCCACGGCTTTTCGCCCCGCTGCCATTCCGCATCAGATTCCCAGTCTGTCCTCAGCCTCTGTATGGCAGATTAGGCTGAGAAGCCTAAAATATCTGTGAATGGAGCATCCTTGGAAGTGAGAGACTGCAGAGATTAGGAACAGTCAAGGCCTTCAAAAGAACTCCAGTACCAGGAGATATGAAGATGTACAGGAACCATTAACACAAAGCTAAACAATATACTTCCTTGTAAGAATAGTATTTGACAAATATGTATGATTTCATTCCAAGCAAGCCAGGGTAAGATGAAGTTGCATAAAAAAAAGTATAGCTGCCCATACAATGGAAAGCAGTTAGAAGTAGTTTGTTGAGAGACTGGTTCTGACTACATTATTTGAGTATAAGTGCTAACTAGGCAGATCAAAGAATGGCCATGACCTTGATCAAAGGTGGTGGATATTTAGAGGTGGATGAATAGCGTATTTCCCAAATGAAAATAAATGAACAAGCAATCAAATAAGTGAAGTGCATCTAATTAGAATTGTACACTGAGGCATAAGGACTCAATGTAACATTAAAGCAATGGCAAAGGTCAGCTTTGTTTGTTCTAAATATGCTGTTATTTGTTTTAAAAGCTCCCAATGCAAGCTATTTCTGCATTAAGAGCAACCTTCTGCTGAAGTGCACAAATAGCAGAAAAAGCAAAATATATTGATGAAAATACAGGGCACAGTTTATGATGACACTGAACATGATAAAAAGTAATGATCTTATCCTTCTGCTGGAAGAACTGAGATTTGGAAATAAGAAATGCTTTATTGAAATAACAAGTGAGAGTCAGTACAAGCCACAAGGATGGTAAAGAAATGTAGCCATTGCAGACTGTAAAAAAGAATAGTTGTCTTAAGGTACAACTCTTAAAAACATGCATCACAATAGTAAGTAATAGGTACTGTTATTGTGCATTTAATGTACAATAAAAGATACATTTATTATGCTATTTTATTTCATATACTACATCTGACGAGTTTATAATGCCATTACTTATAGGAACACAGAAAATATCACTTTTAATACACAAAGCCTCGTTCTTTCAAATTCATATGTTTGTATAGTAAAGCAAATATGGAACTACTTTGAAAGTATTCTCTCAATTAAACTGTTTCTGCTAGGGTTGCCAGGCCTGCCCTGCCAACCAACAGGAAATACAGGGTGTGGAAACATGGGAGATGGTTGTCAGCAACACCATGTCATTTTCAGGGAAACCCCAAAAGTGTCATCATACCTTTCTAGGAATTGCCAGAAACTCTATGGTAAAACCATAGCCATAATGTCTTAATAGGAATTGCCAGAAACTGTATGATAAAACCATAGCATTTTCAGTGGTTCCTAGGGAGGACTGGGGTCACTTCCAGGTTTCCCCTGGAAATAGCATCGTGCCATCAGCCTGTTGGCTATTTTTTTCTCTCTCACTGCCACTCTAAGTGGTGGCAGAAAACAAGAGGTGGGGGATGCCCTGTTGGAAGAGTCTAGTTACTGTAAATACTGCTGAACAAGTGGTTTAGTACACTTGTACCCTAGGTTTATTGAATGTTTTCTCTTGCAGTTCAGCCTATCTCTTGTTGTTTCTCTTTTTGCTGTGTCTTAGTATGTGTTAGTGCTTTTGTTCTGAAGGCCTCTCTGTTGTATTAGTGGCCTGCAGTCAGTTATTGTCTTTTTGCAAAATCCTGTTGCAGTAAATTCATTGCAGGCAAACTCAGAAATGTAGGTTGGATTATTTCCTGAACTCTGCCAACATGCCCTGCCTCTGCCAGGGGCCTGACAACCCTAGTTTATACAGCAGTCCTGTGTCCATTTACAAGGAAGAATGTCCACTGAAATCAGTGAGACTTACTTCTGTGAAAACATTCAGATATACCCTAATTTGCTGACTGGTAAGACATCAGGTTCCAACTAGACAAATTTAATAATTTCCACTGATTCCCTCTTTTCACTGCAAACCTTACCTCGTGTCATTCCTCAGGACTCTTGCCTTCAGGAAATTTAATCTGGATCCAACCCATCATTTGGATATAAGGTTGTCTTTATAATATTTGCTTTATCAATAAATATACTCACAAATAAGAATAGCATATTGGAAGGAAATAGCCACTCTTAGGCTGTAGTCAGATATCAGGCTTAGTGTGGTGAATTAAACCTCTAATTTATCTGGTGTTATTTGTTCCAGAGAGTTTTGTCCAAACATGCCACCCTTATCTCACCTCACTACATGTTCACCTCATGGTTGACCATTCAGATAATTGTTGTGTGGTAACCACAGAGTGGGCAGGTGGGTGGGCGGCATTCTTTTTTTGTTTGTTTGCTTTTCATGCATGCGCACAAGCATGTAGCTAAAGCACCAGCTCCTTTTTAACAGCTCTGCTATCCCTCCGCCAAGTACTGTGATCATTGATTCCTATACAATTGCATTTTCCCACCAGAAATCTCTCCCTTTCCTCCTTGATCTTACTCCCTTTCCCACTCATTTCATAGGGAAGTTTCCCCTTTTTCTCTCCCCATAGAGCTTTCGGACCAGAGCAATATTATGAAGTGACCTGGAGTAAAGTTCCGGGGATGGAATCCTTGCCAGCGATATGGGACTATTTTCAACACGGTCCCAGCCCAAGAAATGGCAGAAAGGGTCTTTTTCTTGAATTTGTTGCTCAAAAAAATCCCCCAGGGGCTCCCCATCCCCAAAAAACATTGCAGTGCATAAACACACAAGCAGTGCCTCGCAACCCTGTGGTGGAGACTCACTTATGCACACATCAATAATTTTTTTTAAAGGAGCAAAAAAGGAAGGGAAAGTTCAGACTTCCCTTCTGGTTTGAGACCATGACATAGAGTTCAGACATCCAGAAATGTGGAGTGAATCAGTAAAGACTGGACTTTCCCCAGTATTAAAAAAATCTGAAAGGGAGAGAGGTGAGGATGAGAGACCTACAACTGGGGAACAGGATACAGATATCATCTGAACGTGCATTTTAAATTTACAGGGAAATAGCAACAACATCAGATCAAACTGCTCATCTGATCGCAACCTTACATTAAGCAGCAAATCCTCTACCCCTGCCTGAATCAGATTTAGAGAAACATCCCCTAGACCCTAACATTTCACCTTAAGCCAACTCACAGTTGTGTCTCCAAATTCAGTACCACAAGACTGACTGAAAACTGATTCTCTGTCCCTCTCCTCAAATCATTGAGAAGGTGTCAAGAACTGTTTCATTGCCCAAGCAGTTGCTCAGCAGTCTTGCACATATTGTTGCCTCCCAGATTAGGTCCAAGGTGTTGGAACAATAGTAGCAGTGGATTACACTACAAAAAGGGTATAGGTATTCAGAGAGTTAATTTAGACTATGTGTGTTACCTAACAACTAAAGGGGCATAGAAGTTTCTCTTCTAATCTCTGTTTTGTTTACACCTCTTTCTGTATTTGCTGCAGAACAGGAGAGAGCTTCACACTGTTCCTTCTCCAAATCTGGACCTATGTGTAATTATCTGTTCTCTCTGTTAAAAACCTAAGTAAATGTTTGTACTTCTTGAGACAAGTCTTCAGCCTGCACTCAGTTGTTTCTTAACAGCTGCAGCTATCAGGTTATGGGCCCAGGAAAATGCAGCAACTGAAGAAAAGAAAGACTTCAGGGAAATGGCTGGCAGTCAATATCTTAGACTGGAAGTAGCACCGCTGAACAATGGCAACTTGTCAGCTATGGAAATTCACGGTGAAAATGCTTCTCCAAGGATGACCACTAGGAAGTACTCAGCACAGACAGTCCAGCAGACAACTGAGAAAACTGGGATAAAAGGAACAGAAAAGCAAAAAGCAGTTATCATTCTGCTTGCAAAAGATGATCAGCTCATCCACATTAGGAAAGAAACAGAAGAAACAGTAAAAGGTATGTGAAAGTTGTTGCAAAGAGTCGACAGGCATGCAAACCTAAATAGCAAATTATATCTGCTACACAAAGGTGCCAAGAAATGCTGAAGCATGAGAACTCTATCCTGGAAACTATGGAACAGTTTAGGGTGCTGGGGATGAAATTATGGACAACCATGTAGCTAAATTATTTTTATGTAGTCTCCCGAATTAATATAGTGCTTTAATTAATGCTCTTGACAACAGACCAGAATCAGAACTCACACTAGAATAGATCAAAGACAAGTTAATATTTATTTATTTATTTATTTAGACTTATATCCCACCTAGCCAGCACAAGCCGGCTCTAGGTGGCTAACAGCATAAGATCAACAACATACAAAGGTTAAAATAGATTAAAATATACAATAATAAAATCCTAACAGATGGCAGCAATGCAAAAACTAACACCAGAGACAGCATCCTACATATTTCCGGCCAGGGGGCTTCCATCACAGATGTACCAAACAAGCGACTCACCAAACCGCCTGCTAAAGGCCATTCTCCCTGGTGGCGGCCATGAAAGCCTGGCAGAAGAGCTCCGCTTTGCAGGCCCTGCGGAACTACAAAAGGTCCTGCAGGGCCCTGATGTTCTCTGGGAGCTCATTCCACCAGTAGGTGGCCGCCACCGAAAAGGCCCTATTCCTCGTGGTTGCCAACCTGCCTCCCTCGGGCCAGGGAGGGTCAGACGATGTTGAGTGCCTGACCACAGTGCTCTCTGGGGTATATACAGGGAAAGGCGGTCCCTTAGGTAGGCAGGCCCCAGGCCATATAGGGCTTTAAAGGTTAGAACCAGCACCTTGAACCAGATCCGGTACACTATAAGCAGCCAGTGCAGTGCCCTCAGCACAGGCTGGACGTGGTCCCTCACCAAGAGGCCCATCAGCAGCCTGGCTGCAGCATTCTGCACTAGCTGCAGCCTCCAGAGCTGAGTCAAGGGCAGCCCCATGTAGAGAGTGCTACAGTAGTCTAACCTCGAGGTGACCATTGCGTGGATCACTGTTGCCAGGTCATTGCGTTCAAGGAAGGGAACCAACTGCCTAATCAGCCGTAGGTGGTAAAAGGCTGCTCCGACAGTCGCTGCTACTTGGGCCTCCATAGTTAAGGAGGCATCCAGGAGCACTCCCAGACTCTGAACCCTCATTGCTGGCACCAGAGGCGCCCCCCAAAGGCCGGTAGTGGGATCCCTACCTCCGGTCCACTCCGACTCAGGCACAGGACCTCCATCTTCATTGGATTCAGTTTCATTCGGCTCAGCCTGAGCCAGCCCGCCACGTCCTGAAGCACCTGCTCTAGGTCATCCGGGGTGGCTCCAGACCGGCCACCCAACAACAGATACAACTGGGTGTCATTAGCATACTGGTGACAACCCAGCCTGTGCCTCTGGGCAATCTGGGTGAGATGGCGCATATAGATGTTAAACAGCATTGGAGATACAACTGCCCTTTGTGGGACACCACATACCAGTGGGTGCCTCTGGGACATCTGCTCCCCCAGAGCCACTCTCTGTCCCCGACCCTGGAGGAAGGAGACAAGCCACTGCAAGGCAAGCCCCTGAACTCCCGTGTCGGCGAGGCGGTGGATCAGTAACTGGTGGTCGACCGTATCGAACGCAGCCGACAGATCTAACAACACCAGTACTGCCGTTCCACCCCAATCCAAATGCCGTCGGAGGTCGTCCGTGAGGGCAACCAGTGCCGTCTCCGTCCCATGACCTGGCCGGAAGCCGGACTGAAACGGGTCTAGCATGGAAGTGTCATCCAGGAAACTCTGCAACTGAATCGCCGCCGCCCTCTCCAAAATCTTGCCCAAATAGGGCAAGTTGGAAACCGGCTGATAGTTGGCCAATTCAGCTGGGTCCAATGATGGCTTTTTCAGGAGAGGGCGGACCATCGCTTCCTTGAGTGCCCCAGGGAACAGTCCCTCAGCGAAGGACTTGTTGACAATCTCCCTGAGGACACCTCATAGCCCCTCACGGCCAGTTTTTATCAGCCATGAAGGGCACGGATCAAGGCTGCATGAGGTTGGACATACAGTTGAGAGTAGACTGAACTTCCTCAAGGCTGAGCAGACTGAAATAATCCAGAATGGAACTAGAAGACGTGCATGGAGACATGCAGGATTTTATCTGCAAAATAGCTTGCAAAAGCCTCACAGCCAATATCCAATTCCCTATCATTTGGTCCGCCATGCGGCAGTTCTGTTAAAGACCGAATAGTTCTAAATAATTGTGCCGGGCGTGAGCTTGCAGACGCAATCGTAGCTGCATAGAACTGTCTCTTTGCAGCCTTGACAGCCACCTCATAGGATCTCATAAACGTCCTGTAAGATGCTCTTGATGCTTCGTCGCTGGCACACCGCCACCGTCTCTCTAGTCGTCTAAGCTCTCATTTCATCTGCCACAGCTCCCCGGTATACCAGGGAGCCCGCTTAGAACGAGGGCGAAGAGGGCGCCTGGGAGTGATCTCGTCGATGGCCGCCGAGAGCCGGCCATGCCAGTCCTCGACCAGCTCGTCCAACGAGCCACCAGGGGGCATGGGATCCCGCAGAGCCATCAGGAACCGCTGAGGGTCCACTTGGCTCTGTGGGTGAGCCAAAATACACTTGCCGCCCACACGGGGTCTGAGTGGGACATTCAGACGGGCCTTCAGAGCATGGTGGTCCAACCATGGTACTGGCAAAGCAGTAGTTGGACCCACCCCAACCCCCGCTGCGAAAATCAAGTTGAGCGTATGCCCGGCCTGGTGAGTGGGCACTGTCACAAGTTGGGTGAGTCCTAGTGCCGCCATGGCCGACACCAGGTCCATTGCCAGCCCCGAGGCCGCATCATCAGCATGGACATTGAAGTCACCCAAGACTATATAAAGGAAACTAGGGTCGGCAAGGAAGCTAAGACAACAAAGACTGCACTTAAGACAAATGATAGACAAGAGAACAGAAATCAGTGTGTGTGTTTCCACTATAAGAAAACTGGACACCTAAGAGAGATTGGTCAGTTTCAAAAGTTTGGCAACACAAGCACACTTCTGGAGCAGCAAAGGAAAGGGCCAAAACAGTGACAGCAGAGATTGAAGAGAGAGAGTGGATTGGCTCCTTCATAGCTACTCAGGTAAAGGGGATCCTTGTCTGGTGTACTGACTCAAGCGTAGCAAGTCACATGATCAGTGACCAAGAACTGTTTACAGGGATTGATTATGGTATGAAAGACAAAGTCTTCCTTGCTAATGGAAAAAGTATTGTTGAAGGAGTAGGGTAGGAATTTTTGAATTGTTTTACCCCATCCAAACACAAATGTAGCATCCCCATGAAGGACCTTTTGTATATGCCAGAACTAGAGGGAGGTCTAAGTAGAAAGACTGAGAAGCAGTGGCCTTTCAGTGCATTTCTGTGAGAAGGTGTGCACTGTTAAGAAGGGGGTTAATGTCCTAGTAAAAAGGATTGCAAACACCCATTTATATAAAGTAGTGACTGAGGATATTCAAACTAGAACAGCGACTCAGAACACATGTGGCAAGTGCATTCACATGGCACAGATGCCTGAGGCACAGATACCCAAAGGCAATAAAAGTACTAATGAACAAGGACCTGACAAAGGACTTAGTGATACCTAAACATCCCACACAAATGAAATGCTTATGCTGCACTGAGGCTAAAACAACATATACCCCATTGTCTAAGAGTAGCCATTATAGAGCTTCTGCAACTAGTCCACAGTAATCGATGTGGACCAATGCGTACAAGGCCCCTAGCCAAGAATAAATATCTCATAACATTTATTGATGACTATTCTATTCCCTGAGTTTCAGTATTGCCCAACAACGGAGATGACTGTTGATGTATTAAATAAACCGCTGTCTGCAGAGAGCACTATCATTTCTTAAAGGAAATGAGACTTGTGGAGTGATCAACATACTATTGAGAAGGAGTGTGGAAATAGCAATAGCAAAAGCGGTGGATCACACTACAAAAAGGGGAGAGATATTTAAAGGGTTGATTTAAACTATACATGTAACTTATACTTGCTTTGATGTGGATGACCTAGGCTAGCCTGATTTTGTTAGATCTTGGAAACTAAGCAGAGTGAGCCCTGGTTACTGGTTACACCAGTTACTGGTCACTGATTACACCAGCCAGTTTGGTGTAGTGGTTAAGTGTGTGGATTCTAATCTGGGAGAACCGGATTTGATTCCCCACTCCTCCACTGGCACCTGCTGGATGACTTTGGGCAAGCTGTAGTTCCGGCACAGCTGTTCTTGGAAAATAGCAGTTTCTGTCAGAGCTCTCTCAGCCCGACGTACCTCACAGGGTGTCTGTTGTGGGGAGGGGAAGGGAAAGGAGTTTGTAAGCCATTCTGAGACTCCCTTGGGTAGTGAAGAGCGGGGTATAAATCCAATCTGTTCTTCTTCTTCTTCTATTATTTGGATGGGAAATCACCAAGTAATTCCAGGATTGCTATGCAAAGGACAGCAATGGCAAACCACCTCTATTAGTCTTTTGCCATAGGTCAGCTATGACTTGACAGCACTTTATACACACACATGTTACTTAACAACTAACTGGGCCTAGAAGTTTCTCTTCTACTTCTGTTTAGCTTACCCCTTTTGCTGTATTTGCTGCAGATCAGGAGAGAGCTGTGCACTGCTCCTTCTCTAGATGAGGACCTATGTAGTTATCTGTTTTCTGTTTAAAAGCTAAGTAAAGGTTTTCAGTTCCTGAGAAAAACCTTCAGCCTAGACTCAGTCGTTTGTTAATAACCATACACATTACAGGGCAAACTACAGAATCTACCAGCACTTCATCTTGGAGTGGCATGGGAGGAGATAAGTATTCCTTGTACACTTCTCCTACTGCTGCAAAACTCCTACAGCTTGCAGACACTCTCTGCAGCTCCTTGGGACTGGGGTGGCATAAGTGCAGAGAAACATACTCTCTATCCCCACTCATATTACTGCTACCCAACTTGGAGCTGGTAGAGGTGGTGCACAGGAAGAAGCATGCCTCCCCCACTCTGGCATGCATTGGGGAGGCATGGCTTCCCCTTTGCTGTGTTTCTAGTTGGCCCTGATGCCACCTTCCCAAATTCTGATTGCTTTATGTTCCAGCAACTGAAGAAATTTCCAGTCATTATTTCTTATGAATAAACATCAAGCAATCACCCTAATAATCCAGTAATATAGGAAACAATCTGTCAGCTTTTGTAATTTGATTGTTTCTTAGGAAAAGGCATGGCTACCATTACTGAAAGGGCTTGGCGCTACAATGTTCCTAAGGGAAAGAATTAAGGTGCACAGGTTAACAAGAATTCATGCAAAATAATGGTGTAGATCTAACCATCCTCTAAGGAGCCTTCCTCCAACTTAAGCAGCTTTTTCTATGGTGCCCAAATCAGCAGCTTTTTGCAATGTGTGCTCTGGTATTAAGTCAACACAAGAAAAGCTGGTTCTTGTCAGTGTCTTGGTGGATGTACACAACAGATCAAGAAGCCTACATGTGAAATATATGAGATTTAAGCATTACTTTTAGTTCGTGTGTACAGCAGCTGGCCCAAATATTTATGGTCAAGGGCAAATTGACAATGATCACAACACTCATAAAAGCTATGTGCGCTATTTTGAATAAGATACAGGTCTCTTGCTGTTCTCCTGTGTTGTGTGTAACATCCTGATGCTGTTTGAAATATATCTTGTTCAATATGCCCTGTACAGCCAAATGAGAATTTATTACTTCTGCTGTCTCAAGTTTTGGTTTTTATTACAACTTTGAAGTTGAAGAATTAGCTGTCACCTTCCTATACCTGAGGTAAGCTGATGAGTAACTAAGCCAGTAAGTTAAATTAACCATAAGATTGGTTGGTATGGTGCTGAAGGATGAAGGGAGAACGTTGTGAAGAAGGAACTGAGAAGAGGAGAAGCTAGGACAAACAAAACTTGCTAGGACAATATGCTTGGCACACATTTGTTACATGCAGTGCTACTGAACTTTTTCTGAAAGACTTCTTTCACATAGGCAGAAAGTCAGTAGCTTTCATGCCATGGAGATGGAAACATGGGCAGAAAGCTCTCTGTCACATAGCCCTCTATGAACTGAGCCCCATATAAGTTAGGGACCATCTCTGCCTCCATTTGCCCTTCCTCTATCACCTACATTCTTTGGATCAGGCCTTTCTCCATATTCCATGCTGAAGTGAGATGAGACCTGTCAAAGCAAGAAGTAGATGCTTTAGAGGAGCTACTCTGAGGCTATGGAACAAACTGCCCCCAGAAATCTTAGGCTCCTCCTTTGTCTCTAGGAAGGGATATAATTGTTCTTTGTTCAAGCTGGCTGAGTGCATTTACTATTGGCTGCAGGCTATTTTACTGCCACAATGCCTTTCTTATTTTGTATCCTCTCTATAAATCTGAGTCTAAAATTGTTAAAGTAATGAAGAAAGAATTGCCGCAAATTGTAGGGAGAAATATTTTCCTTCAAAAGAAATCTGATGTAACTAGAGAGATGCAGCTTCAGAAATCTCAAAGTGAAAATGAGCAATTATGTAACTGGTAACCATTTATTCTTTAATATAGTAATGAGAAGTATCATTATATTAATACAGAGATTAAAATATATTGAAGGTATATGTTGGAGCATCACTAAAGGAGACACTGGAACCAGGGGCGTAGAGTTTGTAAATCCCCGGAGAGGGGGCTCTCTCTTGCGTGCGCGCGAAGTGCGCATGCGTGCACGGGACCATGTCCCCGCCGCTCCTCCCCCCCCTGGCCCCAGGGAGGCAGGCTCGGGGCGCAGGCTCGGCATGGAGGAGAGCGTCGCCTCTTCCCTGTGCTAATACTTTCTTGCAGGAGGAAGACTCACTTCTACCGTTTATTTTCCCAATCCCCCCCCCCCCAAGTTGACATGGTACGGTCCCCCTCACAGCCCTCTGTGAGGCAAGCAGAGGCATCGCGCGAGGCGAGCCCCAGGAGGCTCCGTCGTCAAGTCCCGCGTACATGGCCAAGATGGCGACAGCAGTCGGGTAAGTGGCCCGGCGACCCAACGGCGCCTGCGCGGGGCCCATGTCCCCACCGCCTCTCTCCCCCCCCGCGCCCCAGGGAGGCAGGAGGGCAGGCCGGAAGTGGGGGGGAAGGAGAGGCGGCGACAGCCAGCTGGCCGGCTGACTGGCCACCGGCGGCGGGCGCTCTCTTTTGCCGGGGGTGGCTGAGCCCCCCCCCCGGGAAATTTCGGGGGAGGCTCGAGCCCTCGAGCCCCCCCATAGTTGACGCCCATGACTGGAACAGTAACTGCCTTTCAGGTATTCCATTCAGATTCATCAATAGAAGGAAGGGGTCACACCCAGCTTGGATTGCGCATTCTGACTTTTTCATGACTTTTGCAACTGCTTCACATTTACATGGCACTTTCTGCATCTCCCTCCTTCCCTTACCACCTATATATCTCTGGCCAGTTTTTTCATACCCACCATGCATCTGATGAAGAGAGCTGTGTTTCTCGAAACCTTATGCTGCAATAAAGTTTGTTAGTCTTAAAGGTGCTACTGGGCTTTTTACTATTTTGCAGCAACAGACTAACAGGGCCTCTGGATCTTTAATCCATGAATTATTTTATTACAGGATTCCACAATTCTGGATCACTTGTTTTTTCTTATATGGTGTGCTAAAATATAAATACAGAATGTAGAAGATTAAAGTTCATATTTGTTGACCACTGCAAGGATTCTTTTCATAAAATACTGAAGAACATGAAACATACCAAATGTATGGTATATAAAAATGGAAATAACTTGGTAAAGTATGCAGAAATGGATAAACCAAATATGTACATGAGATTAGAAGAAGTTTTGGAAAAATTCAGGGCTCTAATGTTTAGAAATCATGTTTACATTCTGTGTATGTGTATGCTCATCAAAATAATAGAAAATTTAAAAGCAAGAGAAAATAACAACATAAAAATACTTACCTTTGGCTGAACCATGTCATTGTTTTTATATCTAGTATTGCAAGTGTTTCTAAAAAAAAGAGAGAGAGAAGCTATATATGTCAGGGAATACCTTTGAGCAAAGCTACAATTGTCATGATACATACAACATTTTGACACTACAAAGTTCTTCTTCAACCATAGTACTGTGAAGGTGAAATTGAACCCATAAATGACACACAGGGAAATTTGAGTAGTGACTAGGTTTTGTTATAATGTTTGATAGTTGTGAGACAGTATAAGATTGTAAGACAATAAGCCCTGACCTGAATAGCCCAGGCAAGCCCGATCTTGTTAGATCTCGGAAACAGCAGGGCCAACCCTGGCAAGTACTTGGATGGAAGACCTCCAAGCAGTACCAGT
This sequence comes from Lepidodactylus listeri, assembly GCA_029233225.1. Classification (NCBI taxonomy): domain Eukaryota; kingdom Metazoa; phylum Chordata; class Lepidosauria; order Squamata; family Gekkonidae; genus Lepidodactylus; species Lepidodactylus listeri. The sequence continues at coordinate 93,943,487 of JARCFY010000001.1, forward strand.
GCCGGGGTGCAGAGGCAGGAAATAGCAAGCCACCTCTCTGAAACATCCAAACTCCACTAGGGGTCCCCAGGGGTGACTTCCAGGCACACACACATAAACATACATAAAAAATTCTCAAAAAAAAATCGTAAGACAATAGATCGTTAAGGTCAAGAGGCTAGGGCCGAGGGCAGACTGGCAATCTGCCCTGGGAGAGCTCTGCTTGGGAAGCGGGGGAAGGGAGCCTGTTCAGACATCCGCAGCTGTCCCTCAGCTCTGCAGCAGTCTGAACACTCCGTAACAGCATCCTTGCGCAATACACTGACCAGTGTGAATGGCCAGCCCCGGGGAATTTTTCCCTCCACAGCTTTTGCCTCTGGATTCCTCCCGCTCCAGATTGCCAGTCTGTCCTCGGCCTAGGAATGGTTGGGGAACTCATAAGGGCTTTGACATCAGTTCAGTCTCATTATGTTTGGAGCTTCCTTTTTTGACACCAACATAGTAACTCAAAAACAACAAGGGCAATTTCCTCCATAACAAGAGTTGCTGACAAATGAATAATGATTCCAGGTTAGGAATTTCCCCTTCATCCAACCGAGTGACCAGCAGAATAAATTTACACTTTAGGAGGAAGATAATATAAGCATTCATATATTAATTTAATATCATATCGGACTGAAAAGAACAAATGTCTGTCATGTAGTTGAAACTATGTACTCTATGTATAAAGTCAGGAGTAGCAGACTGATTTGGACAAGGAGGAAAGAACAACAAAACAAAGGTGTGTTCAGGGAACGCATTATGTGCCTATAGTGCACTTGTACTTCAGTCCTAAGCACATTCTGCAGAGGGAAGTCCCACTGAAATCAATGAGATTGATTGATTTGTCACTAAAATATTAAAAAACAGGCTTTAAGAACTCTGCAAAGGGCTGCCTTTTCCTTGAAAGGACTGTAGAAACTTTTCTGCATTGCCTTTGATCAAGATTTTCTCAGCACAAACTCTGAGTCACAGTGGAAGAGTGAAAAACATTTCCTCTGTAGGTAGAAATAATGTGCCATGGAGGAATGAAATGCTGATATGATTGATGCGGATAGTGCAGCAAGTGTGTGGCACCACAACTGACACCTGCTGATGAGAGGGAACCAAGGACAAAAATGTCTGGGACAATCTTGGTGTGCAGCTACCTGTGGCTGGATGCTGCAGCCCTTAACTTGGATGGAAGCCTCAGTGCCAAACAGCATTTAGCCAACAGTTGCAGATATAAGTTTTATGGCATTCTTCTTCAGTTTTTTATGTGTAAATCTTGCCTCCCCTGCCTGTCTTCCTCCATTATAATTTCTGGATGTACTGAAATTAATAACTTGTGTGTGTCAGGCATCATTTTTTAAAAGCAGATTTTCCAAACTACACAACTGCACCTTCAGAAATGACACTTTAAATAACACTTTAAAATGGCTTGTAAACCAGTTCAGTTCATTATTATTTCATGTCATATTCCTGATATTTCAAAGGCACACTTTGTTTGTGGAAGTCTTCAGTTTGATTCTCTGGTATTTCTAGTGGCCTGGTTCAGTGTGATGCATCTTTTTAGGAACAAACTAGTTATTATCATTATTATTTTTACGGAATACCACACAGAACTGGTTTGCCATGACAGGATGTGGTTCACTGTGGCCAGTTGCTCTTAAAATCCAAGCCAAAGGAGCTGTGTAGTTGCTTTACCACAAAAGCACAGGCTGCCAGAAAACCCAGAGGGAAAACAGAGTGTCTACATCCTGTTATGACAAAAATGGGCTAGATAAATTGTCCCTTGGTGTCACTAAGTGGTGATTTTGGAGGGGAGCCACCAGTCTCAGAAGTATCCAATTTCTATCAAGGACACTTGAGTCTGCTATGTGATATTAAGTTGGTAAGAAAGACAGGGCAGTCACAGAGATTCTGGGGTCCTGGGTAAAATGCTAGCATAGGGCCCCAGAATCATTGCCACCCCCCACACCAGGGTCCTCTCCCTTCCTGCACCACCCCAGTCTCAAGAATTAGTGGCCTTCACCTTGTACAAGGTGGGTGGTCACACTGGCTGCCAAGCTGGGTGCTGCCTGAGCCCCATAGGGGGTGGGGTGCACATGGCCATCACTGGCAGCAACTGCTGACTCCCTTTCTTTCCTTCTCTGTTGGGGCAGGGTGGGGCTATGGGCAATTGCCCCCCCCCAGTGTCTGTGGCAGCTGCCCTAGATACCTTGTGGCTAAGACTGCTCCTGGAGAAGGATATTTCCACATTACAGTTCCCTCAGAGTAAAGCGACCAGGGCTATTTTGGGGCAGGAACGCACAGGAATGAAGTTCTGGCTGGCTCCTGAGTTGGCCATGCCTACAGCCAAAACATCTGGCATGCGTGGCTACAGAGCACGTTACACACAAGAGGGAAAGGCAGTATGTTAAAATTTTGTCTTTCCCTCTGGGGACCCCATTGAGATTTCCTTGTCAATTTCACTCCCCACCAGTCAGCTGAGAGTGAAATTGACAAGGAAAAGCCTCTCTCTGCCTTCCCTAGCTGACATGTCACAGCTGGAAAAGAGCAGACAGGGAACCCAGGCACATTGAAAATGCCTTTCTTTCCCTCCCCAATCTGGGGGAGGGAGAGAAAGGCATTTAACCATGCCCCCCGCACTTCCCCAAGTCTCTCCGCAATAGTGGAGAGGCTCAGGGAAGAAAGGGGCATGTGTGCATGCCTGCCTTCCTTTTCCCAGCCTGTCCACCATGGCAGGCAGGCTGGGGAAAGAGGGCAGGCATGCAGACATGCCTGGGTTCCCCTCCTGATCTTCTCCAGGTGCGAGAAGATCAGGAGGGGAACCCAGGCACATTGAAAATGCCTTTTCCCCCCCTCCCCTATCTGGGAGAGGGAGAGAAAGTCATTTACTCATGCCCCCCTGGACTTCCCCGAGTCTCTCCACAAAAGACCGAGGGCAGCCAGGCAAACATGCCTGCTTTCCTTCCCAATCTTTTTTTTTTTTTGGGGGGGGGGGGAGACTAGAAAGGTGATGCTGAAGTGCCTGGGATCTTTCAGATCCCAGACACTTCAGCAGTGCCCTTCCCCAGCACTGGAGGAAAGGAGAGTAGACCAGAAAGGTGATGCTGAAGTGGGGCAGAGAAGCTCAGGAGGGGGGAAGAGGCAAGCTTCCATGCCTGCCCTGTGCTTTTCTACCCCTGCCTAATATGCTAATGAGCTGTGCTGTTGGGGTGTGGCCTAATATGCAAATTAGTTTCTGCTGTTGGGTGTGGTCTATTATGCTAATGAATTCCTGCTGAAAGCGACTTTAAAAACAGCTACCCACGCAAGTGTTATGGATCTCCATTAATTAAAATATTCATAAAGCCAGTTGATTTCTCTGATTGAAAACTATGCTTCAGAAGCATAGTGCAGTGTAATATGATACAGGATTACATTTCAAACATCTGTCCTCTAGGTGAGTTTGGAGCCCTTTATATTTAATTCAGAGTTCTCACATGACCTCATATATCACTGGCTGGGAATGTTTTTATGGGACTCATTAACAGGGTTGCATGCACATTATAATCCAAAATCTCTGGGTTATCACAGATGCATTGCTGTTGCCATGGTAACACAGTTCTTATGCCTTTGTCAAAGAGCCAGAATGTGTGTGTTTTGAAAAAGGCTTCTTGAAAGAGTGAGTTATTTAGTAACCAGCAGGCATAGGCAGGTTTAGGAATAAAAATGTCCTTCCAACAGAATTATAGGCAGTGTTTTTCTTTAGCTTTCCCAGTAGCTAATATCTTCCAAGCTGGCATTTGTGTTGCTATATTTAAGAATCTGTCAGAATTTCCATTAAGCACTCTTATTTTTCAAGTACTCCTAACCAGTCTGAGTTTAGCTGCATGATTTTTCCTGACATTAATAGGAGCTGACCAGATCAATCTCCCTAAAACTCTTTGAACATATATCTCACCAAGGTGTTGGCCAGGTACAAAAAGTATTTTCAAAAGCAAGATAAAGATACAAATGAGACTCAGCATTTTTAGATGGAAGCAAAGTGTCGGAAAGCATTCACATTGGTAGCCTGTTTTGGTTTTTTAGTAGCTGATACATTCTACTTTGAGAAGTTCTCAGTAGATGTGTTCCCACAAGTCACCTCCAGAGCTTTCCCTAAATTCTTCAGAAATGATTATACTTCAAGGAACTGTTTACTCATTTAAACTGTAATAGTTTATGAAAATTAAAATTTGTAAAACTTTTATAAAGATTATCATATCAGCCAGGAAGTTGGATGAGGGAATTGCTATCATTTGAGTCCTACAGATTAGGAGCCAAATACAAACAGAAGTGAAGGGCCTTTTAGTGTGCTAAATGGTGGCTGGTGCTTTCCCAAAACAGGTCGTGCTATAAATTCTAGCCATCTTTCCAAGCCACTTCTATCACATATTCCCTTAACTCCACCTGTTTAAAACTTCTCCTATCGGTTTGATACTAACTCCACTTTTGGAAGTTCCTTTATCAGCCTTGATAGTTAAATGGAACCATCATGTTCAGTGACAATGTACCTCTGAATAACAGATGCTGGGGTCAAAAGGGAAAACAATGTTTCCCTCATGCCCTTTGTGTGAGCTCCCCAGCGGCTTCTGAATAACCGCTGTTGGAAAAAGATTCTGGACTAGATGGAGACAAGAGAGTCACCCAAGGCCACACACACACTCCAAGAGATTTGGGGGGGGGGGGTGTCAGAGCCTTGAGTATCAAAACCATCTGTTCCTCTGTTGATCCCATATTTGTTGCTTTACTATGCTATGCCAAATTGTTCTTCACTCCCACCAGACTTCACTGCTTTGCAAAGGAAAAGGGAAAAAAAGTAGGCAGTATCTCAAAATAGTACCTTACATATTGTGAGAATGCCTTTTAAAAACAATTTGATTAATTCACAGAGGATACCTTTATCAGCAGCCATTAACTATGACAGCTGAATGGAATCTCCATATTCAGAAGCAGTATTATCAATAGAAGAGCCAAAGGCAAAAATCAGGAGAAGGCTGTCAGATTTATGATACTTCTGCCTATGAAATTCTAGAGGCATATGACTTCATTAATTCAAGAGACTTCTTACCTGCTTTTTCTACTTTAAAGACATGCAGTATGACTAACAGTTGGTGTCGGTATTAAAAACAATAAACATCCTATACACGACAGAAATTATAAAACCAGAATAAACACACACCTTTCAGAAAGCTGTTACCCTCTACATGTGACTTAATATACAAACACCAAGATGGAGTTGAACTGGCACCTCCATGATGTCAGTATTGGTGCTAGTTGAATCTGAGTAGATAGGAAGATCCCTGCTGGTTTTGATGAGGTCCCACACAGGCCAGCATTCTTCATCCAAAAGCAGCCTAAGTATTTGTTCCACAACAAAACCAGTTCTCTGCCCCAGTTGGTCTGAAAAATATTTGATCCCAGATTAATCGCCTGAAATAATGCCGCCTTCCAACAATGAATTTTACTCTAAATGCATTTTGCATTAGATACCGCCTTCCCAAAATGCATCCCTTCAAACTCATTTTCTGCGTTAGATTTCCCAAATCAACTCCTGATGTTTCCCGCAATATAATTTGCTTCTGAAGAAAACAAAAGGCATCCCTTTGTTTCCACAGATTTCCATTTAAAAGAACAAATTATATGTTGCTTCTCCAGAGATGTGGTCAAGGAAACTCAAAAAGTAAAAACAATGAAATAAAATCATAAGAACAACCAACACAAATTTATCAATAGATGGGACTTTGAGAACAAAGGAACAGCATTTGAAAGGCAATGGAAACAGCTGTTCAGTTAAAAGTAACCACCAGTAACCACCAGATAAGTTGACCTGCCACTGCTACACTATTCCTGTGTGGTGGACTGCAAAGAAAAGCAAGCTTTTAAAAATGCTGCTTGTGTCAGAGAGTCAGGGAGTTCAAGAGTTTCCTGGAGAGAAGAGCTTATGTGATTGGCTGCTCTATTTGCCAACATCAGCTTGGAGAGGAAATAAAACAGCTGATTTGGTGGGAAAAGATTATTTCATCTTTTTGTTTTTGTCTGAAATCTACCGTCTGGATCAGTAGCCCAAGGGTCTGGCTTCTAAGGGAAGAGACTTTGGGAGAGTCAGTGATTTCTGTTAGGGAATTGTGCAAGAAGTACTTCTGTAGAGAGAAGAAGAGAGGCTCTGTTGGCTTAAATATATTAGAACTACTCTGATGGAGAATTTAGATTCTCAGTCAAGAAAGCTACAGAACAGCTTTATACAGACAATTAATACTGGAGAAGGATTTGGCAGAAGGTCTAGGTAGTCAGAAAGAACTCCCATACAAGCCAAATACTAAAAAGAATTATTGCTTCTTAGGAACAAGGAGAATAACTTCCTGCCAGTGAAAGGGGTTGGGAAGAGAATCCTGGTCTGTAATAAAGGAGAGAAGCTTAGATATCTCAGGAGTTAGTGAAAAACTGTAATATCTAAAGGGAAAACCTAGATCTCTGAAGGGAGAAACCTAGAAACACTGTCAAAGCTATTCTCTAAGAAACTGCAGTCAAGATTCTGTGAAACAGCTGAAATATATAATAAGCAAAAACCTCTCACTGAAAAGAACTTGGAACTCAGAAATTAAACTTCAACAACACTCTCTTGTAAGTTCAAAAGCCTCAATTCTGTATATATTAGAAAGTTTTATCTCAGCATCCTCTATACCTTGAATCATTATATTTATAAATTCCCTGCCTGTTTAATAAAACCTTTATTCTGTTTTTGAAAGTTAATCTGCCTCATGTACCATTTTTTGAGGGTGTTTTAAAACAAGACAGCTCCTGTATTCCCTCTAGTTCCTGTTCTGGGTCATAAGCCTAAACTAATATATGTGATAGGTTGGGACAGTTAAAGTTTATAAAATAAAATCAAGGAGAAATACACGCTACTGAAGGGTGGCTCAGTCACTGAGAGGAACTAAAAATATTTTTTGGTGGGAAAATCGGCCCAAGAGTGGGGAAGCATCTGGGGTCTGTCATATCCTCCCTCCACCCCAAAGAACAACAGCAGAGGCCCCAATGCAGTGTTCAGGTTTCATTATTTTAGCCACATAGTAGCAGTAAACTCTGAAAATCCCTACTGGGTATCATTATATAACTCTGCCATGTCTACTCATCTTTAAAACAATGATTCCTACATGCATTCAGGCCCATAGTTATTGGGGGGGGGGCTTTTGGGAGCTCTGCCCCCTTTCTTGAAGGCACAGCTCCACAAAAATTTCTTCTGTAAATTTTTTTCAATCATTTAAGAACATTTTTTAAAAGACATCCATTCATTTAAGCAGAGAGGGGTGCTGTAGTTGACTAATCCCTGCACTGAGCAAGGTGGTTGGATTATGTGACCTCTAGGATCCCTTCTAACTCTGTGTCAAGAAACTAGTCTCCTTTAAGAGAGTTTTCCTGCCTAAGTGTTAGGTTGCAGTATCACAGTGGCACTGGTTCTGCTGGACACATTGCACTGGTTCTGCTGGGCTTGCAAAAATGCCCCCCTTTCATCTTCTATTGAGATTCTCTGGTTTGACCTTAGTCCATTGGAAACAGGTAGAGGAGACTCAGCTGGAACTCCGCTGCGAGTTTGGTGTCTCCACCTTGCATACTCCTGAACCTCCTGAACCTGTAACTGTCATTTCCCTAGAAAACACTTTCCTGGGGGGCACCTCCTTTGGGGGGCTGTAATTTGGATTCCATAAACCCCATCCTCATCAAACTTGGAGGGCAGGTAGAGGAGAATCAGTCAGAGATCCCCTGCAAGTTTGGTGTCTTGAGCCACTGGGGGGCATTTTATTGCATCATGAACTTCACAAACTGAACCAATTTGTCTAGAGCAAAAAGTTTGTGATGGTCTGCGGTTCGTGAACTGTTCATGGCATGAACTGAACTGAACCAAACCATGTTTTCTTGCTTCATGTCCATCCCTAGTCAAAACATCATAAAGAACTTTTATTTGGCAATTATCAACAAAAAGGCAATAAAGGGCATGAAAGTTTGATCTCAGTATGCCTTTTCCGATACTTTGAACTTACATGCAGCTCAGTCCCATTTTACAAGATGGGGCAAGTATGCACCATTGCAAGATGAGCAGCTGGTAAAATAAAGACTCTTTATGCTTTGTGACACCACTGTTGCAGGGAACAGATGTCAGTTACTGGATACCTAGTAAAGGTCTGTGGACTAGAACAGCTTTGCAACATTTACAAATCATGCATGGGGGATATAACAAACCAAGAAATAATTATGAATGGAGAATGCTACATTGTTTAATTTTATTTTGAAGAGGCATTTTGTGTGTAGGTACAAAGAAGAGTGACCAAACTGGAAATGGCTGTTTCCTGTCACAGAATGACATTCTGCTTACACTTAAAAATGCACATTTCTGCCATGTGTCTATCATTCTGTAAGATAAACATGTTTTTTCCCTATGAAATACCTTTTGTTTCGCTGCATTAAAGGGGTGGGGTGGGTATTTCAGTAATGAAAGGTTTAACTACAGTTGTTGCAGAGCTGTCTGTTGATCTGAAACATCAGCAGTTTTTAAATGCCAAAATTTCCAACCTCCAAAAATGCTACTGAATTTTGTTGAATACTCTTCACAGGAATTGCTGTCATTTCTGCAAAAGATGACATAACAGGTGGAAATAAGATCTGTAAGTAATTCTGAAGAGGTATATTCTTAAACTCCACTTAAAGGAACCCAGCATTTGGAATTCCAAGGGGAATTCATTTGCTCTTTGTTTTCTTCCCTCCAGTGAATTGGAAGAGGCAGAATCTTGCCAGAAAGTAGCAGAGTGACAGTCAGTGCTCAGTGTTTTGATACCCTTTAACAAGTCTTCTAATCCCTGCCTGCAAAAATACCTTACCTCCAAATTAATTTACAGAGGGGGCCACTAGGGTTGCTAACTTCCTGATGGGGCCTGGGATCCTTCTGGAATTACAGTATCTACAGAATACAGAGACCGGTTGCCACCCCAGCCCAAATAACGAGACAGATAACAATTGGAATTAAACAAGGGCCACTTTATTAACTATTTAACAGAACATTGCAGAAATGGGCAAAACTAAGCAAGCACAGGAACAGGCAAGGTAGGCGTCAAACCATGACACAGCCTCCTTGCCTTCTGATATGGGCGGGACACCTGACTCCGGTATTGAGCCAGCCCATGTCTGGCTCTTAACCGGCAGCCCAGCATACTGGTTGCCCCGCAGGAGCGCCTACCCCTGAGACTGTACGGACCTTCAGGAACGAGCCTAGCCGGAGAGGTTTCCAGAGGTGGTCAGCATTCTCCACCCCGAACCACATAGCCCTGGGGCAGTATCCTGATGACCTCCTGTTCCCAAATGGGATATGCCATAAGGTGCTCACCAGTTCCTTTCTAGCTTGCACAAACCTGCCCAGTGACCAAACTATTAAATTCTCATCCACCACCTAAGCCCATAACAACTGTCACAGTGTAAGGTAGGCAAAAACACCCCTACCAACGGCCAACCCAGTAGAGGCGAAAAATTCCTACCTGGCCCCAATTGGCGACCAGCTTAAAACCTACATTGCAAACAGGGCAAGCGGGTGGGCAAGCACACAGAGCTGAATACACGGCGGGAACGGGGCATTGCCTTATATAGGCAGCCCCGCCCCGCTGGCTCCCAGATCGCGTGAGAGCGTGATTGCTTGTTGCTGCCTCAAATCGGGTGAGGCAGCAAAGCGGCCCCCCGGTGTGACGAGTGCGCCGGGAGTTCCTATGGATGACCCATGGAATCCAGGAGAAATGGAAGTCCCAGAGTGGCTGCAGAGATTAGACTAGGTGAAAATGACTGATAATCATCTGCAAAGACACCAAAGGCTGGGGGCTGGTTGCGGACTGGCAGAAGGATGTGAATGCAGTTTAGACATGGGCAGGAACCGACGCACGGACCAAAATTGGTCATAAATTTTGGCTGGTCCGTGGTCCATGACTATGTCCATGGAGGCTCCACCATCACAAATTTCCATGAATTTTTTTTAGCGCAATCCATGATGGTCTGTGGCAGTCTATGAGCTGAGACAGATTGGCGCCAATCAATTAAACTTTTTCCAAAACTCCAAGACAACAATGGAGGCGGAATTTTCCAGCCATGGGAACACCAATAGGAGCCTTCTAAAGTTTAACAAGCACTTCTGGCTGCCTCCCCAGGCACAAAACCCATCCTGCCCACTCAAGGCCTGCCCCAGCAAAGCATCACCAAGGGTCTCAGAGCCTTCTTCCCCTGCTATGTTCTTGGGGCTTTCCCAAGAGGAAACAGAGGTGTTAGCAATGTCTAGACACCAGCAGTTGCTAGAACTCTTTGGAGAGGAATCCTCTAATGGCAGGGGGAAGCATCTTCTCCTCCCAGGTCCCAACTCCCTCCTGCTCCTGCTGCCCCAAGTACACCCCCCTCTAGTACCTTCCAGCCCCATGCCAGACACCAGCTGTGCCTAGTCCCACCTGCTCAAATCATAGGGCCCTTTCCCAGTTCAACCTCTGAAAGCATTTCTGCACCCTCCCCAGTGACCCCTGTGTGGCTGACCCCCTGGTGTGCCTCACCAATGTCCATAGGGGCACAAACACCCAACACCTGTCTTCCTCCATTCTCTTTAAGCACCTGTGAAGGGTGCTCCCCGCTTTATTGCCACCGGAGAAAAGATTGGTGGACAGGATGAAGAGGCCCATTCTCTCCCAGCAGGGACAAGTGAAGGGAGAGCAGAAGGCACCTCCAAGAAAGGCTCGCCATGCACTGGGTGCTGTGGTCAGGACCCCACAGCAGGCCACCCTCTAAGAGGTCATGCCCCAGGGACTCCAACAGTGCCACCCAAAAGGGCAAGAGGGAGACCCCAGGAAGCACTCACTTGTCTCATTGGTGAGATGACTGCCATGGATGGTCAATCCTTCTTCCTTGTGGAGGACATAGACTTTCACTGGTGGCTGTACCACCTGACTCCCTGGTACTCTGTACCCTCACAGAGGACCATGAGCCAGTGAGTCTTGCCAAACATGCATCACTCTGGTGGTGCTGGTCATGGCCAAGCCCTCCAAAGTGCAAGGCTGAACTGTCCATTTCACCGTGGACCTCTGGAGCAGCCAGCAGCACAGCTACGCAAGCCTCCTCTCCCTCCCTGCCCACTGGTGGCAACGGGAAGACATCACTGTCTGGACCGTTGGGCCCAGGCCCCAGGAGGGGACAGTCCTGCCAACTAGCTGCCAAGTAGATCTGCTTCATGCACAGGAGATGACGCAGACCACACAGTGGCAAACATCACCGTCACAATTCAGAGTAGCCTAAGGGAGTAGTTGGGTGCAGCAACACTGGTGGAGGACAGACTAACAGAATGAAGCACAAGGGAAGTGGGGCAAAAAGACTTGGGTCAAGTTGTCATGGGGCTTTTTGGTCTGATGCGGGACCATACTGGGGAGGAGGTGGAATGGAGTGTTCACACTGCGGGGTGGCCCCTGGCACCACCACCCCAGTTGCATGCAGCTTTGGTCCATTTTGCCAACCTGTGCACGGGCGCATAGGCGCATAGGTGCAGCAGGGATTGGGGCTGGATCCCATGGCTGGAAGCTTTAACTGAGAGCTGGAAGCATCCCCACGGGCAGTTGTGTGCTCAAGCGCACAGCACACATGGGCGGTTATGCCAGATCAGCAGGTTCACATTACTGGCGCTGCTTGATTATGGCTTTTTTTCATCCACACTTCCAGGAAGTGGGATCAACACACACCCAAATGGCTTGCCACGGCTTTCACCTGGTACTTTTTAGAAGAGAAGGGAAGAGAAGAGAAGAGAGAAGAAGAAGAAGAAGAGATTGGATTTATACCCTGCCCTTCACTTGTAGTCTCAGAGCAGCTTAAAAACTCCTTTCCCTTTCCCTTCCCCTCCCCACAACAGACACCCTGTGAGATAGGTGGGGCTGTGAGAGCTCTGAGACAACTGTCCTTGAGAGAACAGCTGGTACAGAGCTATGGCTTGCCCAAGGTCACCCAGCAGGTGCAAGTGGAGGAGTGGGGAATCAAACCTGGTTCTCCCAGATTAGAGTCTGTGCACTTAACCACTACACCAAACTGGCTCTCTCTTTTTAAAAGCCGGATCAAAATGCTTCAGGACAGGGTGAGTACGGCACAGGAATGCCAGACAGCTATGGCTGTGTGAACTGGCCCACTTAATCCACTTTAGAAATGTGCCTGTATCGGAGCCAACTGCCAGTCTGAAATCAGCCATTGTCTGTGGCCACATGGTCACAGATGCCATCACCGACATGCTACAGACCAAAACAGAACGGGAACACCATCCTAAGGCTAGCAAAACACAAACAGAAATCACCAAGAAAACTATAATATATAACAATTTACTGATAACTTTCCAAAATTATACTATAATATTTAATTCTCATTAAAGTTCCATATGCATAGGAAGGCTTCTAGAAATATTCAATATTATAATAACATGAATAATATCAACATAATACACAGTCTTGCAGATCTTACTAGGACACATAAAGTCCTTGACACAATCTCTTTGCTTATGCATTTGCTGCCAAAAAGTCACTTTGTTTATTCATTGTAGAGTCTGGAAGAGACAAACAGTGACCTGACATGATATTCCAGATATAAAAACATTTCCAACCAATGTTCTCCAGAGTCACATATCAAACTCTTAATCTGGAACCAATGCCTTCATGCCTTCAAATAATAAGATACAATAGTAACAATCACTCCCCTGGAGCATACCACTTTCCAAACACTTTTCCAAGCTGGCAAGAGGTTCTCTGTGGGCATGATCATATGCACCCATTAGCCACGTAAGAGGGATGACTCATTGGTGGATCAAAACAGCGTGATCACACCAGCACATCTGGGAGGCATCCCACAACTGTCGGCAAGCCATCACAAGCTGTTTTGATCTGCTGGAGAAGCAGACTAAAAAACTACTAGGGAAAATGCAGTAGCAAATGGTTTGCTGCAGGCCACAGCTGGACTTTTCCCGTGTGATCACTCCAGCACAAACTTGTGGCGACAGGGATAGTCTGATCAGGCTACCCTGATGCCATGCCGTTTCCCCCCCTTCTCAGTATGTGCATCATTGCATACTGCCATTGGAAGCCCTGGGTGGAGAAGCAATTCATTGATCCCCCATTTAAGCAAATCAGAAACCAACGACAAAAAACAAAAACAAAACCCCAACTCGCCCGCGGTTGCATTTAATCACGCAGCAGCTAGTTGCACCGGCAGCTTCACCAACCTGTGTGATTGCACAACTGTGAGTCAAATTGCTCTGGGCCAAAATAGCCTTGCTTTCCCCTGGATTATCTCGCTCATGTGGCCGCAGCCTGTGACTTTGCACCTGGTAGTGAAGGATGCTCTTGGGCTGGGGAACAATGTGAGGCCCTCCTGGGATGCTGCTACCCTTGAGCTGCAGTCCCTGCTGGAGACTCACTGACAACTTTTCACACAGCATCAAGTTTGCCTGTCTGCTGCGCGAGAGGCAGAGGGAGGGGGATGAGCCTGAACACCAGCTCATCCAGGACATACCTGCTCGCTGGAACTCCATGTATGCTATGATAGAGCACTTGGTGGAGCAAAAAAGCACCATGCAGGTTGCCATCTCCTCCGTGACCATCCTGCACAAGGAAGAGGAGCTCAGCATCAGCTCCAACAATAGGTTGACCCTCTCCCAAATGCTGCATGTCCTGAATCCCTTCCAGGATACCATGAACATGCTCTGTGTCCACACAGCCAGCCTGGGGCAAGTCATTCCCCTGATTCAAGGGCTGAACAGGGCGCTGGCTTCCACACTGCAGTCAGGCCCCAAGGGGAAAGCTGTACTCTTACAAGCCTTGGTAGAGAGGTTGCAGGCAGGCATCTCCACCAGGCTGCATCCTCACAGCAAAGAACAGGAGTACAAACTGGCTTGTACCTGCGACCCACATATCAAAGACTTGCCAGCCAGCATAAAGGTAGCAGACATTATGTGTGGTCTAGATAGGCTGGTAGACAGTGCTGGGAAGGAGCCAGTGGTTGTGGTACATGTTGGCACTTGGCGCCACCAATGTGGAAAAACTTAGTTGTGTGGTCTTGGAGGAAAAATTGAGGCTGCTAGGCAGGAGACTGAAAGCCAGGATATCCAAGATAGCCTTCACAGAAGTGCTGCCTGTTCCACACACAGGGCCAGCTAGGCAGGCACAAATTAGGAGTCTCAATGCATGGATGAGACAGTGAATGGTGTAGGAAGGAAGGATTTAAGTATGTTAGGCACTGGGGTGCTTTTTGGAACAAACAGGACCTGTACAAAAGAGTTGGCCTCCACTTGTCCCAAGAAGGAAGCATGCTGCTAGTGCATAAAATCAAAAAGGTGGCAGAGCAATTTTTAAACTAAATCTTGGGGGAAAGCCCACAGGAGATGAAATATCTCTGGTTTGGGATGGCTCATATCTAAGAGATGAAGGGGTAGCTGTTACTGTTATAGAGGGAAATGGATTAAGACTGGCCACTGAGAAGGTGACAAACAATACTGACTGCCTGACGAGGTCTAGAGGTCACAGGAGGAACATTGGAAGCCTAACATGTCCGAGAAATTATAGATGTTTATATACAAATGCTAGAAGTGTCTAAGGTAAAATGGAGGCGCCGGAATGCTTAGTGTCAGAGAAGAATATAGACATTATTGGCATTTCAGAAACTTGGTGGGATGAGGCTAATCAGTGTGATACAGTGGTTCCCAGATATAAATTATATCAGAAAGACAGGGAGGGAAGGGTTGGAGGTGGACTGGCTCTGTATGTCAGAGAGGATATACAGTCCAGTAAGACTGAGAATGTAAGAAAAATAGATTCCCTTAGAGAAATGCTATGGGTGGAAATAGTGTGCCCAAAAGGATGCTTGACTCTGGGAGTTTGTTATCACCCACCAGATCAATGGTTAGAGGATGCAGCAAAAGAATTAGGGAAAACAGCTAGATGAAATAATTGTGTTGTAATAGGTGATTTTAATTACTCACACATTGACTGGGTCAATATGTGTCCAAGTCAGGAGAAAGAAAATGGGTTTCTAGATACTCTCAATGACTGTGCCATGGAGCAGATGGTCACTGAATCTACCGGGGGGAGGCAATCCTGGACTTGGTCCTAAGTAAGGCCCAAGACCTGGTGAGAGATGTAAACATGATAGCACCACTTGGGAACAGTGAGCATGCATAATGCTATTAAGTTTAACATTTGTGTAAGTAGGGAGTTGCCCCAAAAGACCAACACAACCAATTTTAACTTTAGAGGAGGTAACTTCTCTCAGATGAGAGAGCTTGTGAAGAAGAAACTCAAGGAAAGGTAAGGAAGGCAGAGAAGCCGAATGCTTTTTTTTTTGCCTCTGTCTTCACTGTTGAAGATGGGAGGTGCTTGCCCACTCCAGAGCTGCCAATTTTGGGAGGGGTATCAAGATACCTGAGTCAGACTGAGGTGACAAGATAGGAAGTCCTATGACTGATGGACAAATTAAAAACTTACAAATCACCAAGTCCAGATGGCATCTATCCAAGAGTTCTGAAGAAACTCAAATTTGAACTTCTGGATCTCCTGACAAAAATATGCAATTTATCACTCAAATCTGCCTCCGTTCCCAAGGACTGGAAGGTAGCTAATGTAACACCCATCTTTAAAAAAGGTTCCAGAGGAGATCAGGGTAAGTTGGTGGGATCCATTATTAAAAACAGAACTAGTAAGCACACTGATGAACAAAAGCTATTGAGGAAGAATCGGCATGAATTCTGTAAGGGAAGATCTTGTCTTACTAACCTTTTAGAGCTCTTTGAGGGAGTGAACAAGGGTGACCCAACAGAGGTTGTTTACCTGGACTTCCACAAAGCTTTTGATAAAGTTCCTCATCAAAGGCTCCTAATTAAACTCAGCAGTCATGGGATAAGAGAACATGTCCTTTTGTGGATTAGAAACTACTTAATTAACAGGAAACAGAGAATGAGTATAAATGGGCAGTTTTCACAGTGGAAGGTGGTAGTACAGCACTTGGTACTAGGTCTAGTGCTTTTAACTTGTTCATTAATGATTTGGAGTTGGAAGTAAGCAGTGAAGTGGCTAAGTTTGCAGGTGATACTAAGTTAGTTGTTCAGGGTGGTGAAAACCAGGGAGGACTGTGAGGAGCTCCAGAGGGATATATCGAGGCTGGGTAGGTGGGCCTCGACATGGCAAATGAGGTTCAACATGGGCAAGTGCACAGTAATGCACATTGGAGCCAAAAATCCCAACTATAAATATATGTTGATGGGGTCTGAACTGGCAGTAACTGACCAGGAGAGAGATCTCGAAGCTGAGGAAAATGTTGACTCAGTGTGTAGCTGCAATAAAAAATGCTGTGCTGGGGATTATTAGGAAGGGAGTTCAAAACAAAGCAGACAGTATCATAATGTTCCTATATAAATCTATGGCATGGTCTCATTTGGAATATTGTGCACAGTTCTGGTCACTGCACCTCAAATATAGCATTGGAAAAGTTGCAAAAAAGGGCAACTGAAATGATTAAGAGGGTGGAACACTTTCCCTATGAAGAAAGGTTAAAGACGTTAGGTTTCTGTAGCTTGGAGAAATGACAACTGAGGGGGGGCCTTAATTGAGGTTTACAAGATTATGTATGGGATAGAGCAGGTAGAGAAAGAAGTACTTTTCTCCCTTTCTAACAATACAAGAACTTGTGGGCACTGTATGAAATATATGAGCAGTAGGTTTAGAACAGATAAAAGGAAGTACTTTTTCACCTAAAGAACAAATTAACAACCGGAATTCACTGCTCCAGGAAGTGGTGGCAGCCAATGCTTAGACACCTTCAAGAAGGGGATTGGATAAACATATGGAACAGAAGTCTATCAGTAGCTATTAGCCACAAGGTATAGATGGAACACTATGTCAGGGGCAGTGATGTGGGGGGCAGAGCAGGTGGGCTTCTGGAATTCTGGCCCCACTGGTGGACCTCCTGATGAAACCTGGGTTTTGGCCACTGTGTGACAGAGTGTTGGACTGGATGGGCCATTGACCTGATCCAGCATCGCTTCTCTTATGTTCTTATGAAACAAGCTCATCTCAGATCTTACACAGCGGCAGACATCTTCCCGAGAATTCTCCTCCCCTCTGTTTGTGTTAATTACAACTATAGTTGGACAGACCTATGAAATCCTGTGCTTGAAATGCCTCAGGAAACCTCAAAAACCAAAGATCCAGGATTAAACAAGATTTCTGTGGGCCAGGATCAAGAACCAGTAACTTACATTTGTGGGTGCTTTGGTTTGCTAGACTTCAGCCTTCAAGATGATCAGATGCATGGAGAGGGCAATTGTGATGCTTTTTTCTCACGCCCATTTTAACTACCCAGTATGCTGCTGACAATGAACTTTGCTGTTCTGACACACTGCGGTACATCTAGCCATTGTCATAAATGGGTGCCTTGGAACTATGTTACTTTCAGATGGTTTATGCGTAGTCTGTGATTACACGTGCAATGATAACAAAAAGAATCACACCTTAATATACATTAATGAATTATGCATACACTACTGTATATAAGAAATAGGTGGGTTGTCTGCTTCTGTTGTAGAGGTACACAAAGACCCTTTTCCTTCTAAGTATACAGATGACTCATTCCAAATATAAGTAGTTTCCATGCCAGGGTTCTGATTTTTGTTATAGGAGGACTGAATTAGCCTTATATTGACCATAATTAGCCTTATATTGACCAGCCTTATATTGACCAAGTTGTGCCTGTATGCACTCTACACAGTATCCAGGTTCCTGATAGGGCTGTATTAGGGGAACCAGCACTTCACATTAGGCCTGGAGATAATAGTCAATGCAGTTTTTAGAGACCACACGGTCTCTCCTCCCTAACCTATCAGGAGAGTTCTGTGCTATTAGAAATCTGAATAATTTTCAAGGACAGCTCTAGGTACAGAGCATTAGAGTATTTTATCACTGAGATTATTAAAGGCAATGATGATGGTTGCCATTTACTTTCAATGTAGGGAAAATTGCAATCTGCAATAATGTAAATATGCTGTCTGCCTTTTAAAAGCAGCAACTGAACTAGAATTGCCAAATTGTAGATCTGAACAACCAAGAGTGGTGAGGCTCAGCTAGGAGTGCCCTCACCTTTTCAACTGCTGGGAACCCAGGCATGATTACTTTAATTATATCTCAATTTTGTTTCTCCCCCCGCCTTCCTCTATGGCTACTAAGCACTACTTAAGGAACTGTGTTCTTGGGCTGATGAAGAAAGTATCTTCAGTAGCCTAAACAGCATATTGATTACTCAAAAAAGAGGACTGTCCTGTAAAAAAGCAAGATGAACATTCCTGCTCCCCACCCCACCCCTTTCCTGCTGCAGTAATCTGTCATGGGGGTTGAAACGAGAGGGTGATTGGTAAGCAGAAGTACCACCAGGAGCAGAAAGGGAGCAAAGGGTCCAAGCCTTTGTCTGGGGATGGAGAGTGGGGCTCTGTGCCAAGCTTAAAATAACTCATTAAAAACAATATGTTTTGAGTTAAACCAATGAACCTGAATAATTTTCTTACATTCCTAGTGCGCAGTTATTCTACAGACTTCACAGGCGTGGATGAGGGCCCTCAGGTACATGGTTTGCTATTCATAGTGTCTTCAAAGCAAAAAGTATGCTTCATTTTCTCATCATTCCACTTACGCAAGGATACCATTGACGCCTTTTGTTCTGGACATGCAGACTGTAAAGGCTGCTTGTTCCCCCATCTCTGTTTTGCATTTCTCTAGGTACTCCCTAAGGCCCAGTATCTCACAGGATAATCCACACCATTGGTATCTCCTATCTTGTTTTGTGCATTTTCACTTTATTCATTGTCTTGGCTTGCAGATAGATGTTTTGTTTTCCTTTTTGCTTCGCTCACTCAGGCCTCCTTGGTTTTTCCTCAGTGAGTCTAACCGCTAGTTATGTCTGTTTATGTTTTCCCCTAGAAAGATGATTTTATTTGATACAAATGAAGCTGACAGGAAATAAACATTCCAAAACTACAAATTATCTTATTTCTTTCAATATCATGCTTCATTCGCGTTATCAGCTCAAAGAAGTCTATTCCACCAGGGAAAAATAGAATAGAACATGCCAGTATAATGCAACTTTCCCCCTTTTGATATTGACATTGTTTGTAGAATAGTAGTTTGCTCAGTGGATCTAGGGCCGTGTGTTCATGGGAGAAGACTTTGGGTCAAACTAGACATGACAGCTTCCTCATGGCCACCAGGGGAACACAGCCACTATTTTAAAGTCATTTTTAAATGCCGTGAAAGCCCAGTCCGGATTAGAACCCTAATTAGCTGGGGAGTAGGAATGTGTATTAGGATATTAGCAAATAAAATAATGAAAAGATTCAAGACATTTTCATTACTGCAATTATACTGAAGCCAAATATGAAAAATAATAATATTCTATAATATATACGTGAAGGACAGGTCCATTTCTATCTTTCCCAGAGGCAGCCACTGGGAGCTGATGGAATGTTAGGGGAGGTTGGCAGTTGAAAACATCTGGGCGGTTAGAAAGAAGGGAGAAAGCAGTCTTGTCTGAAAAAAGAAGGATCTGGAGTCTCTGAAGGAAGCCGCCTGTGTTGTACTGACTTCTAAGAACTGATACTGTGTAATTTGTGACTGCTGGAGTGATCTGGTATCATAAGTTCAAATATTAGGAACAATATATTTCTATTTTTGAGTCATCCCACCTTGTCAAAGCAGAAATAAAAATTAACTCTCTTTTCTCTGTTAAAACCCTATTGACTGGATATCTGGTGTTTCAGGGAAAATAACTCTGTCTCACACAAAATGGAAAGAGGTATCAGGTTCCCTGACTCCAATAGCTCTACTTCATGTGTAGCTGAGGGAGGGGTAGATAATAAAAGGAACAGGGCTGCTCTTTCTGGAATAATCTCTGGTAAGGAAGAGAGAGGGGACCCAATGTTTGGAAAGGCGTCAGGGTCTCTCTATTAAAGAGAGAAAAGATGGGTAGTGAAATGTGACTGCTGTGACCTTCTGGTGTACCCAAACCATTGTGAAGAGAGGTTAATGGTAGTATGACAGAGTGCAGGAAAGTAAAGATAAGGACATTTTCACTAATGTTGTTATTATACTGAATCCAAATATGGAAAATAGTGACAGAGGTTGGAGAAAGAGGGAGAGGGAGGGAAGAGTAAGTTGTCAGACATAGATATTTTCCAATTAGTAGAGCTCCTCATTTCTCTTGCTATGCAAGAGGATTGCATTGACTGATATTTTCAGAGTATATATTCCAAATCAAATGCAGGCTCAGTGGCTTAGAGAAGATGGTGATTCTGTATAAGCTGTGCCTCTGCTTGCTTGTCCTGTTCTCTGGTGCTGCTTGATAGGCAGAAAGCTATACACTTTGTTTCTACTCCCTGGCCCATAGGCAGTGCAACTGGAATGGGAATAGTGGTAGATGTACACTTGCCCCATATACACATTTATGAAAAACCACAGACACCAGCTATCATTCTTTCAGAAATATGTGTATTGCAATCAATAACATACACATACACAGAGGGGATGCTTTACTGGGCACCTATAAGAAAGTGTTCCTTAATGCAGGAAAATAGTGTAGAAGAAAATAGTTTAAAAGCTTTTCTCTATTCATGATAGCCTCCCTGCTGGAACTGCAGCCCTAGCAGCTGCTTCCAGTAAAAAGCTTAAAAGGTTAAAACCTACCCATGAAGTTTTGCTTTTAAACTAGCTAAACACGAAATGCCCAACTAGATGAAGCCCTCGAGATCTGTGATTGGATGTTGACATTTTCTTCACAGCTGCATTTAAGGAAAAGTAAGGCCATCTGGAGATCCTGTTGTGGATCAACCTTGTCTTGGGCTGAGGACAGACTGGCAATCTGCCCCGGGATAGGTCCGCATGGGAAGCGGGGGAAGGGAGCCTGTTGAGACATGCGCAGCTGTCCCACGGTTCCCTTCCGCACTTACCCGCTTTGAAGCTGGTTTTCTTGCGCTTTAGAAGGACACCGGGAGAAACCGGTGTCCAGAGGCCATCTTGCGCTTGCCTCCCGCTTCCAGGCAGTGTGAACTGGAAGAAGGCGGGAGGCAAGTGGAGGTGGCAGTGCGAACGCGGCATTTTGCCAGTTTGCACATGAGCGCTCATGCGCGGATGCGCACATGTGCAAATTGCCAAAACAGCCCTATCACGAGCTGCGGAGGCTGGCCCACCTGGGGCCACTCCTCAGCAGTCTGAACGCTCCGTAACGGCATCCTTGCGCAATACCCTGGCCAATGTGGACAGCCAGCCCTGGGGGATTTCCCCCCGCAATTTTTGCCTCCGGATTCATCCCACTCCAGATTGGCAGTCTGTCCTCAGCCTTGATTTCAGCATCTCAGGAAAGGTCAGTCTAATACAAAAGGAGACAATAAAGGGGACACACCTCCTCAAGTACTGCATGGGGTCAGAAGTCGGTGATGTGAGAGGGGAATCACAAAAAACTCCCTCCCCTTCCATCCTCAGAAATTTTCCACTGGATGCAATCCAAAAATTCCTAGTTAAAAAGTCTCAAGAAGTCATCCTTAAATGCCCTACTTTTCTATAGTCCACCTCTCCCACAGAGTATCCGCCACTCCTTGGAAGTATGACAGAGCACACAATTAAGTCAAGCTCCAGGGAATGCAAGCATGGGATTTTCTCCCACCACTCTGCTCAGCAAAGTTTGAAGTCTTCCTCCAGCCTAAGGAGACTTCCTCTAATGGAAGAGGCAATTCCTTTGGCAGAAGACCCACTTGCATTGGAAGAAGACTGGCTAGGCTGGAAGAAGACTTTGCCAAGCCAGAGTGGTAGGAGATGAGCCAGCATTGAACTTCTAGCTGCCAAACCTACAAACAAGCAGCCCTATGACAAGCTGATCTCCAGAGAACCGGACTGCAGTCAAGTTTCAGGTAGAAGTTTTAGGCTTGTATCCCCAAATCAGCATAGCAGGTGACAATTCATAACATTTTGAAATTAGCAAATATTTTAATTGCAGAGAACTACATGCTTGATTTCCTGCTCCAGGCTGTTAATGGCAGACATCAGGGTTTTTTTGGGGGGGGCAGCAAGTCCTTATGGTGAAATTTTGCCTCAAAAGATCTGAGAAAGTTGCCCCTGGTCCTAATTACAAAGTATTTTGAAGCTTTTTGAGTTCCAGTGCATGTGGCCCAAATGGTTCTTTGACTGGGCCAAAACAAACAAGATGAAGATCACAGTTACCCGTTCATTTGTAAAGGGCAAATTGCAAGGACACACTGTCCCTATTCAAATTAGGGCTGCGGGAATGTGTGTGGAGAGGGGGTTTTTCCCTTTAATCTCACTTGATTGGTAGGATTTCAAAGGGGGGGGGGAAATGGTTCTCTGTTTTTTTTAATTGTTCCCCCCCCAAGCCCTAATAACAGCATGGGGAGCCATTGACTGTCCCCACTGTGTCACATCTATTTTGTCCCAGTGCATATGTTTTAAGTGAAGATTCCTTCACACTTTATTCATGGAAGGCCAAATGGTTGTGGGTGGTCTATTTATGAGGAAACCTCTAGACCTGCTTTATGATCAGGAATATATCAGATGCACCAATACTTGAATCATTTGAATCATGGTATCATTTCTGCTATTGTAAATTTGCCATTGATGTTGCTGGTTACAGGGGAGGTAGTTTACAGCAAATTTTACAATGTATATTTGCCAGAGACCTCAAGCGATTTGTTTTTTGGGTCACCACTTGGTCATAAAGCACCAAATGTATATTTAATCACTAAGAATCAACACACCACTCAGTCTGTGCAGAGGCAACTGTGAATTATAATGCCTTCTCTCTGTTGTATTGAGCAAACATATCAGATGCAGAACTAACTGAAGTACTACACAATGACATATATAAAATGATAGAAGGGGAAATCACAGTTGTATTTATTATAGCCCTCACTTAAAGAAATAGAGGAAATATTTTTATGCCATTTTACTCCCACTGAAGTAATTGTTAGGGATTGGATATTCTCGGTAACAAAATATAACAAAAAAAACCCTTATCATTTTCTGGATATAATTGGGCCTTCCAATATATCTGGGATTTTTCAGGGTACTGGTGAAATGGGTTGCAAAAAATCCCTGAAATATTCAGGATTAACTGGGAATAGCAGGAGCCAGTGTTTCCTTTCCCCTCCCCCCTTTTTTCTGTGTCTCCCGGGGCTTGGTATCAGCTTGTCAGGCTGCTTTAGGTAAGATTCTGTTGGTTTCAAGTGTTTTGGTATTTTTACAGAATTTTTAAAAGTTCATTCTTTGCTGAAGTTGAGTTGTATTGAGTTTGCAGGGTTTTTGTGCATTCTCGCAGTTTACATAGTTTGAGATTCTTACATTTTACATAGTTCAAGATTCTCATGTTTTAAATAATTTGAGATCCTTATTTTACATCATTTGCGATTCTTGTGTTTTACATAGTTTTAGATTCTCAGGTTTTACATTGGTTGGGCTTAAAATAGGTTACAATAGTGGGGGAGATTTTGGGGTTTTACATTTTTCAGTTTTTTCCTCCATAGGAAATAATGGAGGATGGCTGGGGGAGTACCTTGTTCAGAGGCTACAGAATTGGACCCCTTGTTCCAATCGACTTGAAATTTGGTGTTGATTTAAAGGTTATTTAAAAGAACAGGCACCAGCAGCGGCCCTGCAATTTTGGCATCAGTACCTTTAAAAACTCTCTCCCAGTCCCCTGGAAAGATATAGGGAATAATGGACTGAAAAATATCAGACCCCCCAAAAAAAGATTTTGATTGATTGATGCACACCCTTGATAACTGTAACTAATCATTTCAAGCAAATATACTTTGACTTAAGTGGCTAGCTGACTAAATTACCTGTATAGCACTTTAATATAGGGATGCTACAATGCTAAGAACTTTGATGCAATCACATTTGCCAGGCAAACATATTTCTTTTGACTTCTGTGATCACATGAACACATGAAGCTGACTTATACTGAATCAGACCCTTGGTCCATCAAAGTCAGTATTGTCTACTCAGACTGGCATCGGTTTTCCACGGTCTCAGGCTGAGGTCTTTCACATCGCCTACTACCAGATCTTTTAACAGGAGATGCTGTGGATTGAACCTGGGACCTTCTGCATGCCAAGCAGATATTCTAGCACTGAGCCATGGCCCAAGGACATGTAAGCCAAACATGGAACAACTGAAAAAACTGTCAAAGTGATTTATAGATACCTGTTGTGTTTTCCAAATGGAGATCAGAAGCCAAATCTCAGAAGATCAGGGGAACCCGCTGAGAGTTGACCTCTGTTCTCATTGCACCCCAGGAAATTTTGCTATGTCCCTGAAAGGTTGGGTTGCAGTGAAGTTTCCCAGGAGGGGAGCAGATCAGAAGGTGACTCTCAGCTACTTGGGGGGGAGAGAATCAGCTGAGGCTCAGTATGTGACTTCCACCAGGGAAATTTTGATGCATCTCAAGCCTGTCAGCTGATTCTCTAGTCTTGGGGTGTCAAACTCATTTGTTGCAAGGGCCAGATCTGACTTCAGACCCCAAAACTGGTAAAATTTACTAATGTCAACTTCAGAAAGCTTATCCTTCAGTACAGCATCATGCTGCTCCCCCACCTACCTGTCATTTGTGGCATCCTTTTTATTGGTAGTTGGGGAGCTGTGTGAATTTTGTCAACTGTACTAACTCCTTGTCCATCCTCCCTTTGTGGATCTTACCTTCCACAAAAACACATATCCACCCAATGGTGCTGAGTTTCAAGCATGGGGACTAACAACTGCCGCCTTGAGCTAGCTTGTCTGGCAAGACGGGGTAAAAATACAAGTAATAAATAAATAAACTGGGAGATCCAGGTTCATAAGCCCCACTCTGCCATGGAAGTTGCTGGGTGACTTTGGGCCAGTCACTCTCTCAGCCTGAGGTACCCTGCACAGTTGTTGTGAGAACAAAAATATAGCTGGAGAGAATGATACTCGTATATTGCTTTGGGTCCCCATTTGGGGAGAAAAGCAAGGTATAGATACCTAGAAAAAAAAGATGCAACAAAATCTCATTAAGCCTTTAAGGTGGCTCCAGACTCCTGTTTTACCTTAGCCTCTAACTATACCCTGCTCTTGCACACTACCCCCTCCCCAGCACAAACAATGAGCACCTCCCCTCCCCTCAACAGCTATATTTCTCCTGCCCTGCCATGGCTTTCCAAGTGCAGTTCCCACCATGCACCCCACTGCATGCACTATGACCATTTCCTTCTGTGCCCCTCCTTCTAGTCCCTTATACTCCTCCCTCAGATACACTCTGGCATTCCCATCCCTACACTTCCCCAACACCTCTTTCCATCAGCATCTCCCTGCCAAACATCACCTTCACACATAATGACTTTCTCCATCCCTTCTTCCTTTCCTCCTCCCAAAGTGTTGCTTCTCGGGCATTGCCATGGAGAAAGAGTGAGATAGGTGGGCAGAGGAGAAGAAGGTGGCAGTGACAATGGTGAAGGAGGCAACTTTTGCTGCTGAAATGAAAGGGGGGACCCAGCACATGTGTGCGCTGACAGGGAGGCAGTGACCCCTCCCCCACCTCTGACAGAAGGAGGAAAGGGAGCAGGAGCCACATGTGCGCAGCCTGGCCCGAGAGAGAGAGAGAGAAAGTGTGGATGGACCCTCCAGCCAGCCAACCTGACGCAGGTCTTTTTGCTGCTCTTGCTGCTGCTCTCCTCTTCCTTGCTCATGGGCCGGATAACAGACCTGGATGGGCTGGTTCCAGCCCCTGGGCCATATATTTGACACCCCTGCTAGTCAGCTAAAAGTCAATTTCTGATCCCTCACCAACTTCACTGTTTCCAAAGCAACCATTGTTCTGCTGGCCAACAGCTTATCTTGCAATTGCCAGGAATGTTCAGCATTAATACTTTTCCTAATTTGCCACAGAAGACAAATGAAATGTTTTTTAACCTTTCCAGACCCACCATTAATCTGTATCCAGCAATAGGAGACCTGTTCAGCTGCAGGTGGTCATGTGGCATCAGTCACATGACAGGAAGAGGGGGAGCAAGGAACAAGTCAAGGTCAGAGCCATGGAGGCACCCCCTTAACAGCTGTCTTTGTTTGCCTTTCACCTTCTCACCTTGCATGCAAAGAGAGCCAAGAGATCTAATACCTTTGCCTTTTATGCAAGTTCACTAGCAGCAGACACTCCTATAAAGCAGGGGGGAAATGGCAGCTCTATAGGGGACCATGAAGTAGAAAAATAAACAGACACTCCTAGATCCAGGTAGTGCCAGGAATAAGCAAAGTTAATAAAAGCAAAATGTATGGAACTTTCAGATTATTTGCAAGTGCAGCAGCTGGCAAAACGTGTCCTCCTGCTGCTGGTGGTATAAATATCCTATTCTTTGTCAATAACCATCTCTTCCTTAGCAGGAATGGAATGATCACATTAATTTGCTGTGAAAGTCCAACTTGTTGAGGTCCCATAAGGATACAGTCTGTTGTTTTCTGGAAATAATTTGTGAAAAGAGAAGCACGTTTACAGCTGAATTTTTTGGGGGGGGGGGGGAGTCATGAGGAGAACATATGGCAAGATGTTCTTTCCACAGTCATGTGTCACAAGTTTGCAATATATCATAGTAGAAATGGAGAGATGTTTCAAGGATTTTTTTTATTGCTTCCTTGATCAAGTATTCCTGTTTTCTTTCTTCTTTTATCTCAAGTATCTCTCTAGCATGCAGATTCTGATTTGCAAGTTTAAGTAGAAATGTTGTATTGGAATTATAAGATTTTTGTAAAAACAAGGAGCTGCTGGAACTAGAGAGGGGAATTATTAAACATTATAATGCCAACAATGTACAAAATATTTTCATATTGCTTTCTTTGCTTTAACATTTACAGTTATATGATTTATTTTTGTTGATCGTTATAGTTAAAACACTCAGCCCACCTCATCAGTTCCAGTTTTGAAGAAATACACCTTAAGATGTATTTTTGTTTAATAAATACATCATTTTTTTTTTTTAAAAAAAGGTTGCTGGCCAGGGATTGAGTTTATCTGGAAGGCTCACACTATGGCATGGATCACCCCATAATCTCATAAATTAGCTGTACCTAGTATGAAACATTCCTTTATCATGTGTTCAGGGGCACTGTCATCTTTCTTACTACTTCATGCATTCTAGAATGCAGGACTGTATACAAGTTCTGGGACTGAGTCCTTGGTGCAGCATTCCAGAAACAAATCTCTCAGAATCTGGTTTCCTGATACCTAATTGGTGAAGATAGATGGAAGGTGGCATAGTATAGCCTGATCTTGCTGGCTTGGCACCTAAGCAGGGTTGGTACTTGGAAGGGAAACCTCCAAGGAAGACTGCAGAGGAAGGCAATGTCAAACGCCCTTGGCCTCTCACTTGCCTTGAAAGCCCCTGGTTGGGGTCACCATAAGTTGGCTGTGTCTTGACAACAATTAACACATACAATGGTGAAGACAGATGTAACATTAAAACAAAGTCTTAGTGAATAAAAGCCTAGCTTTACAATGCATCTAATATACATACATACCAAAAAAATGAATGCTGGGTCCGCAAAGGGGTCACAGATTCAGTGAAACTATACCTATACATTTGGCTACCAAGTGTGGTCATATGGAGAGTTGCCATATTCTTCATAATGCTCTTGCAACATTTCTGGCCACATTTCAATGGGAACTAGAAGCATAGTTGTACTTTCATTGGGTCTGTGACCTGTTGTGCAAAATGACTGCAGAATCTGGGAGAGAGAGGAGGCAGATGCCCAGTTAACACTACCCACAGCAAGCTTCTTCCATGTGAATCTCCAATAAATCTGCATTAAATGTAGTGAGAGCAGTTTCCAAATGACCTCACTGTTTTTGAAATGTTAACAACATCTGTGCAACATATGCAAGCTGTAATTTTTAAAATGTAATAAAACAATAAAGGCAAAAAAGCAATGGAAATTTGAAATTTTTCATGTATTTACAAAAAGGGAGGTTTATATACAGAAGATGCTGCAAAGCTTCAAGACCTTTAGCAGTTAGTTGAGTTGTATTTTCCCCAACTTTCAATGAATCAATAATTGTTAGAAATAAAGGGCACTGCCTTAAATGTTCAAGACTTGCTTTCTCTCTGTTGGGATTTTCAAGGAAGAAAATAATATTTTTGAACAAGAATAAGAAAAGCATGGGGAAGCGACCACGGCTCACTGGTAGTGCACACACTATGCCTTTGGAAAGCCAAGGTGTAGTCCCTGACTGCTTCAGTTACAGGATTCCAGATGCAAAGAGCATTCTTCTCCTGGATCTGGAAAAGCCAGTCTCTCAGCTATCTACATGGTCCAGTGGTCTAACTCAGCATAAAGCAGTTTCAAATGTTCACATGCATCAAGCAACCAAAACAGAAGTGCTTGTCTTCACATAGTGGCTCAAGCTTCAGGCTGAAATAAGGCTACCAAGGAAGTCAGGAACATTATTCTTTCCTTTAAATAAAAGATGAAAGAAAGCTTATCAGGCCAGTATCAAAAATCACAGAACTATGGAATTTCATGCAAAGGTGAAGTCTCTCTTTTAAATTGCAAGTGAAAAGTTGGGATGCTGAATGCTGACTGAAATCACTGATAACCTGCAAGCTGTAATAAGGATGCCCTAGAGCCAGCATGGAGTAGTGGTTACAGTATTAGGCTAGAATCTGGGAGGCCCGGGTTTGAATCTCTGCTCTGCAATGGAAACTCGATGAATCAGTGAGCTAGTCAGCCTAACCTACCTCACAGGATTGTTGTGAGGATAAAACGGAGGAGACAAAAATGATATGAGCTGCTTTGGGTCCCCATTGGGGAGAAAGGTGGTGTATAAATTAAGTAAGCAAGTAGATAAATAAATAAATAAATTGCAGGCACCACATACCTGATTTCAGATGTAAATTCATTGTGGAAGATGCACATTTCAACCTACCAGACACATTAAAAGGGCAATCTGTTGTGGGGTTCCATATGAAACATCAGAATGTGTACAGTGTCTTTCTGATTACTTTGTTTTCAGGCCATGGAATTGATTTATAAACATTAAAATATGTTCTGCATTAAAATGAAGTGGGTTTCTTAATATACACATTATTTTAATGTAGTATCTATATATCTGCTTCTCAAGTGTGGCCCCCAGCTGTGGGTACCTTAATCCACAGATCAGAGCTACACTTACCCCAAACAGATTTTTCTGCAAACTTGGGTGACCCCTCCCAAATTTACAGAAAAATATGAAATCCCAGAAATTGCAGAAAATCTGAAATCCCCTTCAAAGTAAAATAGTGTTCTCTGTGCACCTATCTCAGGCAATTGCCAGAACAGTCTGGGCGCTGTGGTGGGCCTTGTGGTGGCAGCCCAGCCCAGGGGTTGTGCAGGTCCCAGAGAGAAAGTATGAGGGGAAGGGAACTCCCCCTTCTGCGCGTCTCGCAGGACCTCACTGGTATGTTATACTTCTACACAAAGAGCAGATTTATAAAATATGCAGCTAGCTTTGATGTACTGGCCTGAACCTAGCCAAAGACTGGACTATTCCTGGAAGTGGGGTGTGAGGTGTTTTTAGAATATGTTTTAATATGTTTTATATCTGTTGTATTAATGCTTGTTGACTTTTCCTATTGTTTTTATTGTTTTGTTACCTGCCTTGGGTCTTGAAATGCTTAGGAGACAGGCAGGCATGTGAATAGTTTAAATAATCCATAAATAATGAAAGTAAAGCTAAATGCACATTTTCTTATGTTTTAAGTTTCAGTTATCGAAGAATCCTTTTTAAACAAAACATTAAAAGCACATGTAGAATGGAACTTTTTATGCTGGGATACAAATTTTCTGCACAGATTTTTAAAAAATTACTGTGAAAACCTCAGAGTCACGCTTTCTGGAAATTATCATGAACATATGTTTGTGATTTACAAAAAAGAAATAGATGCACAGATCAAACTTTTGCACTTTGAAATTATTACAGTATAACACACGGTCTTTACTACTTAACAGCCTAAGGGCCACTAGATACTATTCCCATTCATAATGAGAGAATGGATACAAGGACTACTAAAGGTCAACATAGCCCCTCTTAAAAATCCCTCCTAAAAACCTGCCAATTGTTTGAAATAACACAATTCCGGAACTTCTTGCCTTCTAGATTCAGAACCACTTTCCGCCACTGCATGTTCCTCAGTATGTGAAATGACAGATTGATCTAAAAAAAAAGTATAGTTCATCAAATTCTCAAAATATTAGCAGGTGCTGTTCCATCACACACTGTGGTATCTCAAGAAAGTGAGAAACTATGCTGGTTCTTATCATAGTTTAACTTCAAAAATGGTATTACCTCTGATTTGTTGCCCCTGCCTAAATCTTTGTTGCCACTTGCCAGAGAGAGAGTGAAAGATGGCTGGGTTAATTCTCAAGTTTGCAGAACTGTTCAGTATCCATCTCATGACTTGCTCATCATGAAAAGTATTGCAAACAGTTGAACATCTGTCTGCAGCTACTTCAGAGTAGCATTTCCCCCCCTGTTCTTCTTGGTTGGTATACCGAACAGACAGAAAGATTATTTCCCCTTGTGATTCTAATAAGGTGTTGCCCTTGTAAACAAGTCATTCTTCAAAAGAACTTTTACAGGTTTTTACTGTTTTCCTCCAACACTACTCTCAATAACTTATTTGATGGAGGTGACCCACTGTGAATAACTGCACAGGCTTGATCAGTTTCCGTGAACAGATTGCCAAACTCTTTGAAACTGTCCTTCAGCTAACACTTTTTGCCTGAACTTAACTTGGAATGACTTATATTGTTCATGGTAATTATGGGAACCTTTCTTGGTTACTGATTTAATGTCACTATTAAACTCCTTAAGTACTTGACATATTTCCAGACCATCTACTATGCAATGTCTCAGTACTGGAGGATTCTCCATCAGTGCCACTGCCCACCATTATCTTTGATTGTAGCATTATTTTATGTGCTTGGTTAAATTTACTGCTGATAACAGACAATTTGTTTTGTGAACAACAAATAAAACTGACCAGAGTTGACTGCACTATGGATATTTGGCAATTAAATCTTAGTTTCCTTCAGCTGTTCCAGATAAACTAGTAGTCATGCATAGTAATGATAATTTTTAAAAAATTAAATCCATGGTATCATCTTGCTCTGATTGTCACTATATAATTACTTTCTTGAAAACACTTCATTTTTATCATTGGCTTGTTTTATAAGAATAACTCCTAAAATACAAGAAGATTATTTCTCTATACAAGTTAGGCCAATTTCATTGAATCGGTTTTGCTTGGGTGTACAGTGGTGATCCATCATAGCATTTGAAACCCGAGTTCCATTCAATATGATGAGTTCATGTTGTCATTGAGTATCCTGGCAGAGGCGTGGGCAGGATTTTTTTCTTCAGGGGGCACTTAAATAAATTGAGGGGCATGTGTGTCTTAAGAGCACTTTCCTGGGAGTAAGCCCCATTGAACAAAATGGGACTTACTTCTGAGTAGACCCACTTAAGATTGCTCTCTCCAAACATTCTTATTTTTTTTTATCACCCCCTGATGAAAACAGTACTTTTGCAGGTACCTTCCTTGCCCCAACCCCATTCCCACACCACCATCCCAACCCCCAATGAGTGCATTGCACTGCACTGCAGCCTACTGGGTTCCAGCAAGCAGAGTGACAACAGAAAGAGAGAGAGGTGAGAGGCGAGTATTATTCTAGGCAGGGCAGGGCAATGGCTCAGTGCTGCACCAAATAAAAGAAAAAGAGAGAGAGAGGTGGCATGGGAATGAAGGGCAGGGCTGACCAGTGAGGGCAGGACAGGGCAGGGCAGGGTGATGGTGCAACGTGGCCATGGCATGAAAAATGAAATTAAAAAGTTTTGAACTAGCTGGGTGGGAAGTCGAGAGGCCTGGGCGGTAAGTGGGGGAGCCCAGACCCAATATGTCCCGCTGTCACTATGGGCTCCAGACTGGTCATAAGGCAATTTATTCAAGGCATATGGTTTGGGGGAGTTCTTGAGTTGCTAGCATGGAATCCCATGATATATTAAATCCAATGTTGCTGCTGTATGCCTTTGACCATACTGGAGCCATGCCCTTTCTCTCTGATTTTCTTCATTAGGTGATTTGTGGGTCTTAACATCCTTTCCATAGCTAATAATAATAATCATTCATGCAAAGTCAATACTTCACATTGTAGAAACACTGGTCTGATAGACTACAGCAGGTACATTAGGAAGTTTAGAGATATTTTGTTGCCAGTCAGTCTGCTCATGGCTCTATTTACAATCTATAGATTTCTGACAATTTGGATGTTTCTTGATGGTATACACATATGCTAGTGCATTGCAAGGAACCTTTGAGCATGATGTTACTTGGATTGTGGTCATTGTGGTCATAGTCTGTCACTGTTCAGATCTGTTAATTTCATAGAACAAAGAAGGCTTTTCTCCTCAAGAAGACGTTTATAAATTGGTACAGAAAGACAAATGTTCCAACACATATGTATATGAGTTTGCCTCTCAAGTCTCTGTAGTCTGAAGTTTCTCCGGTGTTTACAATTTCTTCCTCATTCTCACCTTTTTCTTTCTTTCTTTCTTTTTTTGTACATTTATTTACTCGGCCATTGATTTTTTCTCTCATATCAACTGAGAGAAGAACTGGAACTGTAGATTCTTTTTTTAAAAAAAGATTTTATTGATTAAAAGTTTTTGCATTAATACAACAATACGACAGTGTAACAGAACATTCATATTAAATATCTTGAAAGTGAGTCATATGATATCTATAGACCATTAACATTTGTACAGATAACTATAACAGTTGCTAAAAAGCTAGTACATTTCAAACTGTGTGATTATATCCTTTATCAAAATGACAAAATATAAAAGCTGAAAAATCAATTTGTACATTAACATACATTAACTGTAAACAAGAGATGTATTATTGGAAGCCAAGAAAATCAACTTGCTGCTACCAGGGTAAGTTACAACCAGTCTAGATAACATTCCCAGGCTGGAGATATGAAACCTTTTTTTGAAAGGAAGTCATGTATCAGGAACCACTTTGCATCAAACTGAGATGAGATGGGGGTTGTGAGTAGTAAAAGGACCTACATTGCATATTAATGAGGGGGCATGGCTTAAGTCTTGGTCACCTTGCATATTAATGAGGGGGTGTGGTGGAAGTGACGTCACTTTGCATATTAATGAGGGGGCATGGTGGAAGTGATGTTACCAGGCATGATGTCAGCCTCCCCACCCCCTTGCCATGTCACTGGAAGTGACCCCTGACCCCATCACTGGATATCACCTGACCACCCCCAGCAGAAGTGACCCCTGACCCCATCACCGGATATCACCTGACCACCCCCAGCCCTGCCCCCTTGTCCAGCACCACCCACTGTAGCGTCATTGAACTTCCACCTGCTGCAGCCCACCCTGGAAATGGGGCAACCACCAGTGGGAATGCCCAAGTGCGGCCATGTGACCCCTCTAGCGACACACCCTGTCACCCCTGACCAATTGCCAATGGCCTGGGACCCACCCAGGAGGTGGTGATTGAGGAAAGAAGCCATTTGTGCTAGCAGACACGTGGTCAGGCTCTTGCTGAGGACATGGATACCCCGTGAGACCCCTGGTACTTTCCAGCACACCACCATTGTTGAGGCCTATTTTTGGTGAGAACAGGGACAACCCCATCAGGCACCTGGTATTCAGTGAGGTGAATCACTCCACAGACAAAGAAAACACAATGCTGCCAACATGGGGAGGCCATCATGGTGGGGAGCTGAAGTTTTCCAGCGACCCTGCAGATGAGATGGACATGGGAATACCCAACCCACTGTGGTGTATTTACCAAACCCCGGTAGAGGAGTCTGAAGATGAGGAAACTCCTGAGGAGCATGAACGTGAAGTGGCTTTAAATGAATCCATGGAAGTGAAAAACAGAGTTTCAGACTCACAGGCAACGAGGTAATGGAGTGGCTGTGAATGGATTGTATAATAAAGTCAGGGAGGGTGGCAATCGAGGAGGCCTTTTTCACTGAATTTTATTATTATTCTGTTTGTGCAGTTTGATGAGGACTTTATCCAGGCTTTTGGCAATCTGCACATCAGTAACCCTGTTGACATGAACCTCTCATGTGTATTATGTTTTTGTACCGACGTTACCCCCACTGACAAGAAGAAGAAAAAGATGGGGGGAAAGAAGAAGAGGTAGTTTTGTAACAATAAAAACATTTGTTTTTTACCCTTGCGTGCTCATTTTGGGGTTAAGCAGGGTGATGATGGAGATGGCTGACCAAGAGGAGGAGGTCTTAAAGCCCATATATTATACACTGGGAGAAGCAGGGAGCGTTGGTGGTGTGAGGCCTCTCTTCCAGGTGGTCAAAAAGCAGTGTAAAACTCTCACTGGGGATAAGATTACTACGTGGCTTTCAGAACAAGATGCTTAAACATTACATAAGCAGGCCAGAGTCCACTTTAAGAGAAACCAGATCATAGTTTCTGGTCTGGATGCCCAGTGGCAAGCAGATTTAGTGGATATGCAGCAGTTATCCAAATATAATGATGGCTTTAAGTACATTTTAACAGTGGTTGACATACTATCTAAATATGCCTGGGCCACAGCCTCAAAAGACAAGACAGGGAGGAGGGTGTCAGAAGCCTTTAAGGATAACTTCAGTCAAGGCAGAATACCCGCCAAGCTTCAGACTGATCTTGGTAAAGAGTTTCTAAACCAGTCTGTAAGCAACGTGTTAAAACAGCACGGAGTTCACCACTTTTTCACCCATAATGAAGTCAAAGCTGCCATTGTGGAGTGCTTCAATTGTACTTTAAAAACCAAAATGTGGAGGTATTTTACCGCCAACAACACATTCAGATATATTGATGTGTTGCTGCTGCTCATTCAAAGTTACAATCACAGCTTTCACTGGACAATCAGGGCCCACCCTGTGGATGTAAACTCCACTAACACTCAGGCAGTGTGGAAAACGGTTTACGGAGATGGTGTCGGGGCAAATGAAACTGAGGGAAAGAGTCCTTTCTTTAGAAAAGGTGACCATGTGTGAGTCTCTAAAATCAAAGGGATTTTTGTAAAAGGATATGAACAGAGCTACCCAGATGAAATATTCATAGTGGAGCAGGTCATCCGTAGAGGCAAGAGGCCTGTATACCGGCTAAAAGATTATGCCGGAGACTCTGTCATAGGGTCATTTTATCCTGAAGAGTTACAAAAAGTTAAGAGTAAAGGAGACAGAGCATATCGAATTGAAAATTTTTTAGCCACCAAAGGCCGAGGTAAGAGAAAATACCACCTGGTGAAGTGGTTAGGGTGGCCTGATAAATTTAACAGCTGGGTCCTGGCTTCTCAACTGTGCGATCCTGTATAGAAAAATGGCTGACAATGGCTTTTACATCACCCTTCCTAGCAACACATGCACAAGTGTTTTCCCACAGAACACTGCTTCCACCTTTACCATCTGTCTAGCTCGGCCATTGGACCTTCCAGGAGGATGGGATGTAGGGCTGGTGGAGATACAATATCCTCACAGCTGGAACACCCTCACTGAAGATTCCACCTTTGAAATCATTGACAGGGATAAGCGGTGGGGTTTCAAACTCCCCCGCGGGTATTACTTAAGCATTCCCGACATGCTAGGGAGAATGAAAAGCATCATGCAATCTCATCGGCACCCCCCTGAACTGAGCCTGGACTATGATCGAGTGTTTAGGAAGGTCATACTAAACGTGTCACCTACTTACACCTTTTCTGCTTCTACAGAATTAGCCCACATTTTAGGGGTGATCCCACACATGGCTATCCAAAAAATGCCCTTTATACATTTACACAGACATTGTGGAGCACCAAATTGTGGGTGACACATATGTACTATTACTGCGCTGTATCCTTGTGCGTGGGGAGACCGGCAGCTGTATCAATAGGATCTACGACAAGCCTCATTATATCCCTGTGAATAAGCATCACATAGACACCATCACTATTGAAATTAAGACTGACCAGAACAAGAACGTGCCATTTCATTTTGGTAAGGTGATTGTGAAGCTTCACTATCGTCCTCGGAAAGCTCTGGTTTTCTAAGCATACAAGGATGGTCATCTTAAAAAGCTATGGCGAACCAGACCTCTATAGGAATTACTACAAGAACCAAGCTGGCTATGCTCTTCCTGGTTACCATGGAGCCCCAGTTATGTATGGGGCGGGGTTGGGGGGCATATTCCGGAGCCTTTTCCGAAAAGCCATCCCTCTTTTGAGAAGGGGATTTGAACTCATAAGGCCCCATGTGAAAACCGCAGCCCGAAATATTGCTAAAGACATAGTAGGGCATGTTTCTGCAGTCGTTCTGGATAAAGTGAGCCTGCCTATGCCACAAGAGGGGTTAGGCCTCATGTACCTTAAAAGGCAGTGAGGGGTTCAAAGAAAGGCATCACGTGTGCAACTAACTGGCCCACCACAGCCCCTTAAAAAAAAAACTGTGAAGCACCAGCCACCTCAGAATTTGTAATGCTGAGAGTGATACCCATGGCTTTCATGCACGCCTTTCCGCCTGATAATTTGTAGCCGTAAGTTTTGGGCCCAGCCGACATGAACTCTGTGATGTGCTCATCTGGTGGGATTTCACTTGTGAGATCCCCTAAATAGTCACCCAATGGGGGATTCCAGTCCCCATCCCTACTCACAAAAATCACAGAGTCTGTATCATGATACAGGCAGTGATCTTGCAGCTTGTCCAGGACGTCATAAAGCTGCAGCTGAGCATATGCTGTTGTAAAACAGGCAATCAGAACATTTGTGTTGTCTGTTAAAGTAACAGAATCTTTTGCATGTTTCCAGGCCACATTTGCTGTCTCATCATCAATGATGTCAAATCCTGAAACATCATATGCTGGTGAGAAGGCATATTCTAAAAGTGTGGTTGCATCCCTCACTATGGTGGTATTTGCCAAACGCTGGCCAAACTTGCCCCACAAAGAATTTAAAAATAATTTTGCGATTTGGCGCTTTGCGGGGTTGGCAGCTATGTGTTCAGCATAAAGCTGAACACCTTCTTTTTCCAGGTAATCCACAATGTATTGGGCCTTTTTTTCATCATCTGTGCACCACCCTGGATAGCCTGACACTTCCTGTTTTTGACGGAGATGCATTTTAATATATTCTGAAAACAGGTCTTCAGAGCTTTCCTCAAAATGCCACACCTCCCTAGTAGACATCACTGTGTAACCCTTCTCTAGAGCCTTCATCAGTTCTACAGTCCCTTCTAGAGCTCTTTCTTCTGCTGAATGCTCACAACGCACCTTCTGCTTAGCCTCTGCACATGTGTGACATAGGGGGAACAGAAGTTTGTCACCCACCTTATAGGGTAAAACAGGGAGAAAGAGACCTCGAGGTGGATGCACCCTAAGTTTGACCAGGCCAAAATATTCAGATGGGGGGCAAAATCTTTATAAATAATTTGTGGGTGTCCAATAGGATATTTCTTGGTCTTGTTCACAAAGGGGTACAGGCTGGTGAAGTCATAATAGTGTATTTTTTCACCTGCCTTAGGCTTGTAATAGAGACTAATAGCATTTGTCCACCTCCCAAAGAGAGCCTCTCTAGGTTGCAGAGGGGTTGGGAACTTCATCTCCCTGAGAAAAGCCCCAAGATCCCTGTCAGTCTCCACCATCTCTTTCCACTCATGTCCCCATAGGGACCTAACTGCAAACCCCTGGCTTTCCAGATAACTTTCTTTCCTTTGTGTTTTATAATCTAATTCCCCAAAGGTAGAATCTGTCAGTGGGTTTCTCTCAGTTGGGGTGAGACATACAGGACAGCCATTGAAAAACATTCATTGAATTCATATACTGTGGGTTGCCCTCCAACAACAGCATAACCATCCAGAAAATAAGGCCCTATTTTAAACTCACCACCTTTCAGTGCATGTTGTATCTCAACACTTTCCTTACACTCGAGATATAGTAGCCACTGTATGGAGGCAGTTGAAAATCTCTTTGTCTGTCTGTGGTAATGGTCATGTGGCAACAAGGCAATTGTATAGGGTTTTAAAACATGTGTCTATACATGGCCATATACACACCAGCAAGAGTGATATACTTAAAAGGGTCAATTCCTGACATGGAAATAATTTCCCCCCTGTACAGGAGACAGGCCTTTCTCGGGATTTTAACATCCTGCTGGCAATAATAGGACAGCTCTTTTTGAAGGTCAAACACAGTGTTTTGGTTTTCCTGGTACCAGGAAAGAAAGTCTGCTCTCTCACCAGGCATCATATTATCAATCCTGTAATCCTCCATCTTAGGTAAAGGACCAGTATAGCCACTATTTGCGACAGTGTTAAAGAAATGGGGGAAGAATCCCTTACAGCCCTGAAATCCCATGGCCCGGGGCATTTTTGCAAGCTTCACGGGTAAAAAGTTTAGGCTATCCAGTTCTTAACAGTAACACACATCAGTTTTCTACCCTGCATGATGAGACCCACCTCTAGCTTTTCCACTATCAGCTGTCTAATGATAAAGTAATTATCATAGCCTTTCACATTGTGGGCTAGAAACGTGTAATCCTGGAACTTTTTGTTGATAAACTTTTTAACGAAGTCTGAAACACAGTTGGTTTCTTTGAATTCCCAGGTATCACATTCCTCTAGACCCATTGCAAAAATGTAATTTGGTATATGTATGCCAGTTTCTTGCATACATTCAAAATCATAAAAGACATACTTATTTCGTTCTTTTTAAGAGGAGGCATGAAGCAGTAGTGGGTGTTTATATTACCAACAGGTTCCTTACACTGCTTACACCACCGAACCCGGCAGGTGTGTTTCTCTGGAGCGTAGGCAAGGCATGATTTGCAGTAGCTTTTAGTTTTGCAGATATTTGGCAAAGCCATGTGCATTTCTCAGCAGGCTCTGGATTTGCAATATACTTTACAATTTACCTTTACCTTTCCTCCACCTCCTGCTGAGCACAGTGGGGCTCCAAACATAAGCGGCATCTATATTTGCAATTGTATGAGTGGCTATAAACATTACCACATACAGCACAATAATTTTTCACACCAAAAAATGCCTTTACATTTCTAATTCTGCAATAGTGATCATCATGGAGCAGGAGGAAGTGTCTGAGAGTATGCAGGGGCCCCACTTCTAAAAATTTCCCAGCCTTTTCCTCCATTCAATACCACACCAATATTTACCTTTAAATGTTTTTCAAATGTGGCCACATCAGATAGTAATATTTTCTACTCATCATAAAAAAAACTTAAGCTCCTTATACAACAAGCGGGTGCACTTTCTGTTAATTCAGGAATGGGAATCAACTTTTCATCCATAACTCCCAGGAGGCTTATCCCAAAGCACAGGTTACTGCTGGTATTACTAGGATTTAATAAGTGCTGTTTTTTCTTATGGATAACTCACTGTAGAGAATGGTGCTTATAACTCTCCTCCCCTTCCCACCTCTGTTTCTGATTACTGTCATAACTAAGCACAGGAAACCATGAAGATGGATTTCCACATTACTCTGCATAAGGTTTGCCATCTGGTTGATAAAGTCATCAGCAGGGAAGCCCCCCACTGGCCTTCTCACAGAATGCAGAGGGTCACTGAACCCGCCACCCTGCAAATGAAACTGAACTAAATCCCCCTCCTGGACTCTGCCTCTCATCTCATTGAGTAGCCCCTGAATAGACTGGCGGATAGCCTCCTGTACTAGTAATGGGTGGGTTAACTGTTCCAAGTTCACAAATCTAAAAACTTCTGTATATTGATCCATTGGCAAGTGCTGCAATTGCCGTTCTCACTGCCCTTCCCTTTCTAGATAAACCCCTGGGGGTCAGGGGATGGGGGAAGCTCTTGTGGTGGTAGTTCTAAGGAGCTTTCTTCAGGGGTGGCACATTCAGAGGGTACAGCGGTGTTTCTTGCCAAATGGGAGGTGGTTGGAGCCTTTTCCTCTGAGTGGGGAGAATGGTCATCAACCATGCCATCCTTTGTGCTCTTGGGCTTTCTAACTTTGCTAAGAAACTTTAAAAGAGATTCACTTCTTTTTTGGCGAGATTTAACAAGTCTAGCATTATTCAGTCGCTTTACTATAATTCTTTGCTACAGTTTTTTCAGTTTCAAGCATTTGGCTTTCATTTGGCATGTGGGTTGACGCCTTCTGACCTGCCTCGCACCCCTCTGCCTGAGCCCCCTTTCCCCTCCCCTGTTTATACAAGGGCTGTTCCTTATAATTTATAGGTAGTTGTCAGTGAAAGAACCCATTATAGCTTGGAAAGCATTGTGAGATACCCCTATGTCTGTAGAGTGCAAACTGGGAACTTGTCTAGTGGCAGCCATTAGCTGACTGCCTGTATGAACCATTAAGTTTGCCATGTTCTCTAACAATGATGTCAAAGAAGTAGTGGTCATGTCCATTTTCTGTTTCTTGCAGGGTGGCTCAAAGCCATGTTGTTTTCATTTACAGTAGGTTTTGTGTCTGTGTGCTGCATTTGATTTACCACATTCTTTGGGCTTCGACGTTCCATTCATGCAAGTCTGTTGTTGGGCATGCTGCTCTGTGGTTTTGCAGGCAGGTTCAAAGGAGTAGGCCTTTACAGGTTGGAGCACCAGAGGGGTGCTCTGTTGCTGCTGGTGGCTCTGGTTGGAGGTTCTTTGAGGAGATTTGTGCTCTGTTAGGTGAGAAAAAGCAATGAAAATAAAATTTCCCAGCATGAACAACCACCCCAGCCTATCCCCCCTTATTTTGTCACAGAACATCATGCATTTCAAATATTTTGATATACCTTGCCATTCCTTTTTGTGCAATACAGTCCTCCAAAGAGTTTGCGGTGTGTTCTTTGCTATAAAATTGCCGCCATGTG
Organism: Lepidodactylus listeri; assembly: GCA_029233225.1. NCBI lineage: Eukaryota > Metazoa > Chordata > Lepidosauria > Squamata > Gekkonidae > Lepidodactylus > Lepidodactylus listeri. Next base: position 93,984,474 of record JARCFY010000001.1, read on the forward strand.
GTTGTTTCAGGGTTTCAGGGCTTTTATCATCTGCTGAAATTTGGAAAAGCCAAAAGTAATTCCCCCCCCCCCCTAAAATAAAGCCATTTTGCAAAAATAGACTGCAGTGGTTGGCTTCTTTAAAGGAAATAGCCCTCCCCCTCCCCACCAATATAAAATAAAATGAATTTGAAAATTACACAAAAAATAGAAATCCCCCCCCCCCCATTTCAAATATACCTTTGTGTTTCATCACATTCCACAGAGTATCTGGAGGGGTCTCTTTTTCTAAATAAATAAAAAGGCCTCATTGGCTTATACTGAGTTCAAACTGCCCCCCTTCTCTGTGAAAAGCAAGCAGCCTCACTGCTACTACACACCACAAACATAGGCCCACATGCTTCAATAGCCATGGTATTACAGACAATTATCAGATAGGTAAAACATACATACATGGTCTCCCTCAAACTACCTTCTAAAGAATTAAAAACAACTACCTAGTTGCTTTGAAGATTTTCCTTCAGACATAGTTTTATTCCCTCCAAGCCTATAAATGAGAAACAGAATTTCAAAAACCATGCTTTTGTCCTATTCCCCTGCTCCCCAGTATATAATTTTTCTACCCACTAAAGTAAGGGACTTACCTTGAGAGAGAGAGATCTAGTTTTCTTCAGTACCTGGGCAAAAAGAGGCCAGGGCCCTCTGCCACTAATCCTTTTAAAACCTTTTGGCCCCTTGTGCAAGAGCTGATCTAGGATTGGTCATTCTCTCGAAACCCTGTTGTAGCAGAGAGGATGGCGAAGATACACAGAACGTCCTCAACACCGTGGTGAAGTAGAGTATATACAAAGGTTTATTTACAGCTATATACACAGTCCTCAAGGCACTCGCCAGACAGTTGGTCAAAGTGCTTCGCAAGGCAAGGGGATACCAAGACTGGCACACACAGGCATAAGCAGAGTTCAATATATACATTTGTACAGCCAATCAGCAAGAAGTGCTGAATCATCTTGCACCTCCTCTGGCTGATGCAATCTGCCTGTCAGGTGACCTCCCTAGCTGTCACCTAGATCCGCATGATCTAACCAGCTGACTCATCTGTCATCTTGTCTGCATATTTGGTTTCCATATGCCGACACGCCTCCCAAGATACAGTGGGTCAGATGCAGTCCACAGTTGAGATAGTCCAACCTGTGTTTAGGCAAACATTTAGTAAAAACATCAGCTACATTATCAGTTGACATACAATGCTCTAGAGATATGAACCCTCGACATACAGCTGATTTCACATTTTGGTAACGGATGTTAATATGCTTGCTGCATTGTTTGATTCCTTGGTTCTCAGCTACCTGCAATGCAGAAATACTGTCACACATTACAGTTACAGGCATTTCACATTTTACATCCAGGTCTTGTAACAGCTGATAAAACCATTCCAGTTGTACAGTGCAATCACTTAGAGCTGAATATTCTGCTTCACATGTACTTGTTGCAACATGAGTTTGCTTTAGAGATTTCCATTGCACCAAACTCCCATACATGTAGATTGCATACCCTGTGGTTGACTTTCCATCAGGCCTTTCACCCCAGCTAGCATCACAATAAGCTAAGAGGTTTTGCTGCTTGTCAGCTTTGAGCAGCAGTTTACTTTCCATGGTCCCTTTAAGGTATCTTAAAACCCTTTTTGCTGCTTGCCAATCCTTTTTGTATGGGCACACGCACTTCTGAGACAACCAGTGTACTGCCACACACAAATCTGGCCTCGTCCAGCAGGCAATGTAATTTAGGCTACCTACCAATGACTGGTACATGGTTATATCTGTGAACACCTCTGTGTCTGGCTCATTCACATAACTAGTGGTCATTGGTGTTGCCACACTATTTGCCTCTACCATGTTGTAATCTTCAAGCAGTTTCCTAATTTTGGCCTCTTGACTTAACTCAAAGAATCCATCTTCACTTTTGGAGATATGAACACCCAAATAGTTTTGAATTGGCCCCAGGTTTTTTACTTTGAACACCTTTTGTATGTTGGAGATAAAGTGTTCTAACTGTTCTACTGTGTTGTACATAAAACATAAATCATCCACGAAAATTAACAAATAACATGACATTCCACAAATGTTTTTCTTGTACAAACAGGGGTCAGCCAAGCCTTGCTCGAACCCTAGCTCTGCCAGAGCTTTCCTGAGACATTCTGCCCATGCACGTCCACTCTGCTTCAAACCGTAGAGAGCTTTGTGCAACCTTAACACTGACTCAGTCCCTGGGCAGGGAAAACCTGGTATCTGTTGTAGATAAAGTTCCTCCTTAATTGGGGCATTGAGATAGGCTGTACTCACGTCTAGGTGATTTATACACATATTTTGAATAGCAGCCTTCGTTAGGGCAGCTCTAATTGTTTCAGCCCTTACGGTGGGAGCGAAGCACTCATCGTAATCCACCCCTTCTATTTGTGAGAAGCCTCTGGCTACAAGCCTAGCCTTGTACTGTTTCTGCCCATTTGGCTGCTCCTTAATTTTAAACAACCACCGACACCCCAGAGCCCGTTTGTTTTCAGGCAGCTTTGCAGGAGAAAATACTTTGTGTGCTTTTAAAGAATCGTACTCTGTCTGCATTGCTGACAACCAAGCATTCTTTTCCTCCTCACACAAAGTCAACACATCTTCATATGTTTGTGGCACCTTTACATACACATGATTCACGGTTTCACCATATCTGACAGGAGGTATACCTTTTGTTGCCCTTGTAGACACCCTCGGTACCGGGCTAGCACCTTGCACGCTCTCTGGAGCTTCCTGTGCTGGTGACTGCGCCTCCTGCTTTATCTCTGTTTTGCTTTCCGCCTCCTCTGTTACTGGCAACAAAACAGCTGAAGGATTAGCATGGACCTTGTGCCAATTCTCATCCTCACAAAAGTTAGCTGACCTGCTGAAACTTAGCAAATTATTGGGATTTGCAAAACGATAGGATTTCATCCCCGTCTGATAACCCAAAAAGGTCAGTTTCTTGGCTCTTGCTCCACCCTTGCATCTCTGGGCAAGTGGAATGTTAACCCAGGCCTTAGAACCAAAAACTTTCAGATGGCTCAAACTTGGGTCTTTGCCATAAAGCATCCTGTAAGGGATGTTATTAATGGCACGAGACCATATCCTGTTGAGGACATAACATGCTGCTTTCATGGCCTCTGCCCAAAAAGCATTCGAGAGACCAGCATCTAACAGCATGAATTTTGTCATGGTTTGCAAAACTGCCCCCTTCCTCTCGGCAATGCCGTTTTCCTGAGGAGTGGCAACGTTTGCAGTGCGGTGTTTTATGCCTGAAGACTTTAGCCAGTGGGCCAACTCGTCTGATAGGAACTCTCCACCCATATCAGATTGAAACATGCATATTTCCTGTTGCAATTGTTTCTGAACATTTCTAGCCCACATTTTGATAGTGTTACACACCTCAGATTTTTTCACCAATGGATATGTCCACGCAAAGCGCAATGCATCATCGACTAACACGAGACAGTATTTGCGCCCTGATAAACTTTTGGGAAATGGACCCATTACGTCTGCGTGCACCAGGGCCAAGGGCTTATCTGTAACCCTCTCACTGCTCCTTGCTACTGGATATGCCTTAGATTTTGACTGTTTACACACATCACAGTCCAAATAAGTTGAGCAGCTATTCACCTTCTCCTTATCTAGCATGGCAAGTGTTTTTGTTATCACAGAAAAACTGGCGTGGCCAAGCCTTCTGTGTCACAAATGGATGCATGAGCTGTGAGGCTTGGTGTTGGTTACCGTCCGAGCCTGCACATTGCCACCCTCCAACACATAAACATTGTTGTGCAATTTTCCCCCTGCAACTTGTTCACCCTTCTTGAGTATGCTACATGATTGGTTGCTAAACACAATGCTGAAGCCGGCTTTATCTAAAGCACATATACTCAAGAGATTACATTCAAGTGAGGGAACACAAAGCACATCTTTAAAACAATAATTTAAATCTGGAAAATACACATCTCCCTGACATGACACCTCTGCAGAGCGTCCATCTGCTAGACTCACGTGCTCCAAGGAAGAAGGTTTCACATTTTGTAGCACACTTTTGTCCCTGGCAAACATCTGTGAGGCACCAGAATCGATAATCCAGGTGGTACCTGCCGTAGACTTGCTTGCCACAACAAGAGTGGCTTGTTGAACAAATGGTTGAATCTTTCCTTCTCGGCTTTTTCTCTGCGCTGAACACTGATGCCGTAAATGTTGAGATGATCCACAAATGAAACATTTTTTGACCTTGAGGGCAATAGGCTTATCACTGCAGCTTGCTTCTGGAGCGTAGGCTTTCGTTGTCCTCTCCGGCTTGGCCCGGTTCCCAGGATGGACAGCAGCCAACTCCCTCTGCTGATAACGCCTCTCCTCGTCCAGAAGTCTGCCTGTCATGTAGTTAAGTGATAACGAAGCCGTAGGAACAGATTCCAATGCAGTAATCAACGGGTCGAACCTCTGCGTCAAAGAACTCAGGATGATAAAGACTTGGTCCTGCTCGGTAACTTGCTTCCCTCTCTGTGCAAGAAGCTGGAAGCCAGTTATCAGAGAGTTTAAGTGTTCTCTGACAGATTGCCCGGGCTGCATTACAGTCCTGTAAATACGTCTGGTCAGGGATATTAAGTACCCTGCAGTCTGTTGGACGTAGACTGCCTTCAGACTATCCCAGGCAGCCTTTGCATTGTCACATTGAGACACATACAGCAACTGGTCATCTGCTATACTGAGGACGATAGTAGCCAAGGCCTTCTGGTCTTTAGCAACATCCTCAGCCGTCGGAGCCTGTGGGGGAGCGTCAACATAATTCCACACTGCCTCCCTCTTGAGATAGTGCTCCATACGAAGCGACCAGGTCGCATAATTATCAGAGTTCAGTTTATCAACAAGCAGTGCTGCCGGTGCTTGAGCCATGATACACTCACGTTCAGGAGCTTTTCCCCGCTGGTCACCGGTCTCTGCTTCCTCCAACTCTGATACCTCGCCTCCACCACAGGACTGTGTTTCCAACTCTGTATCACTCACAGCAACTGTAGACGTTCACCAAACACCAACTCAGGAGCTCTTCTCACCAACACTGGTAGAGCCTCCTCAGCTCAGCACAACACCATCCGCCTTGACTTTTCCGCAGCAGACCAGGCTGGGCCCATAACCCTGTTGTAGCAGAGAGGATGGTGAAGATACACAGAACGTCCTCAACACCGTGGTGAAGTAGAGTATATACAAAGGTTTATTTACAGCTATATACACAGTCCTCAAGGCACTCGCCAGACAGTCGGTCAAAGTGCTTCGCAAGGCAAGGGGATACCAAGACTGGCACACACAGGCATAAGCAGAGTTCAATATATACATTTGTACAGCCAATCAGCAAGAAGTGCTGAATCATCTTGCACCTCCTCTGGCTGATGCAATCTGCCTGTCAGGTGACCTCCCTAGCTGTCACCTAGATCCTCATGATCTAACCAGCTGACTCATCTGTCATCTTGTCTGCATATTTGGTTTCCATATGCCGACAAACCCACCCCCTGATAGCCACTAACACAGTGAAGCCCTTCCCCTCTGCGGAAGCTGGCCCCTCCCAGCCATGCTTCTGAAGGAGCACATGGTCAGCTTTTGGGATATCTTTTACTTTGTAAGTAACCCCATTTTTAATTTTTTAAATTTTATTTACAAAAACAATTATACACATATATATATATATTTGTCTCATCCCAAGTTTTGTTTGTGAATATCAGTTATGTAAATATTTTGGGGGTGGGGGGGTGGCTGTAACAGGAACACAGTAACTATCCTTGCAGTTTAATCAGAGCAAACCCCCCCTCCCCCTCCCCCTCCCCCTTCCTTTCTGTGGATGAGACATGTCTGGGCAAGAAAAACAACACTTAATTTCAAAAATCATTCCTTTATTTCCAGTTTTATTTACAACACTGAATTTCAAAATGTATATTTTATTTTACAAGCAGTAAAAAGGAGCTGCCATCTCTATTTTACATCACTGTGACACCATTTAATTTTTGAGCTTTCTGATTAGTAAAAAAGGATCTGTAATGGAGGTCTTTAATTTAATCTCAAACATGTTTTTAAAAACTCCATGTTGGAGGGCTGCAGGATGGTTTTAAGAGCCTGTTTTGAATCTGCAGAATCACCAATTTTATTTTATAAATCAAATATTAGGTCCATATGTTCTTGTGTAAGAAACAGACATTTCAACGCATAGGCAATTGAAGTCACAAGAAGGATGACCCCCCCCATACATTTTCAGAATTATCTGTGCCTGGGAGTTCTCTGCGGGGATCAGTTCCTGGGAATCTGGCAGATCTTCCAGCAGATCTTCCAGCAGCCCGTGCCATATTTGGGAAACCTCGCTTGTAGGCAGCATGCTCTCAGCATCCAAATTGAGCTGTGTTTCCTTGTCATGCACCAATGCAGGAAAGTAAAGCTTTGAAGGAACAAAGTCTTCATCTTCGTCACTGCTCATATATATTCTTTTAAAGTTAGGTCTCACCAATGGTGGCAGGCTGGAAAGTACCAGGGATCTCACGGGAGTGTCCATGTCCTCAGCAAGAGCCTGACTGTGTGTCTGCTGCTAGTGCAAATGGCTTCTTTTCTCAATCTCCTCCTCCTGGGTGGGTCCCAGGCCATTGGCAATTGGCCAGGGATGGCAGGGCATGTCGTTAGAGGGGTCACATGGCCGCACTTGGGCATTCCCACTGGTGGTTGGCCCATTTCCAGGGTGGGCTGCAGCAGGCGGAACTTCAATGATGCTACAATGGGTGGTGCTGGACAAGGGGACAGGGCTGGGGGTGGTCAAGTGATATCCAGTGATGGGGTCAGGGTTCACTTCTGGTGGCATAGCAAGGGGTGGGGAGGCTGACATCATGCCTGGTAACATCACTTCCGTCATGCCCACTTCATTAAGTATGCAAGGTAACATCATTTCCACCACGCCCCTTCATTAATATGCAAGGTGACATGCACTTAAGCCACGCCCCCTCATTAATATGCATGGTGATGGCACTTCTGCCATGCCCTTCATTAATATGCAAGGTGACGTCACTTCTGCCATGCCCCCTCATTAATATGCAAGGTGACCAGCACTTAAGCCACGCCCCCTCATTAATATGCAAAGTAGGTCCTTTTACTACTGTTGTGGATGTAGTATTAATTTTATCAGTGATGCTCTCCATAATGTATAAGTCCCACAATTTACTGAACCAAGTTTGTAGGTTTGGAACTTTAGGGTCCTTCCAATAGGAAGCAATTGCTGTTCTAGTTGCATAAAGCATTGTTTCTAGTATGTGTTTGTGGTGATGGTGTGCAATCTGTATAGGCCAGTACTCTAAAAGTATTTGTTCTGGTGTTAGTGAGTTCTCAATATCAAGGATCTGTTTGATGTGTTTTTTAATTTCTTGCCAAAAAAGATTAAATTTTCCACACTGCCACCAACAATGGGCATATGTTCCCTCTTGTTTGCATCCCTTCCAACACAAGGGTGAGTATTTGGATGACATTCATGATAAGGCTTGAGGATGTAAGTACCATTGTGACCTGATTTTAAATGTGTGTAACTCTGCAGGTAAAGATTGGGGTGAACCTCCAACTGATGACCAGACTACTGACCATATCTCATCAGTCAAAGAGAGCTCACAGTCCTTCTGCCAAGCTACCTGATATGGTAAGTATTTTGAGTTATTGTCTGATAGCAGTAAGTTATAAATGGTGGAGACCATATTTTTGTTTTGATTGGTATAGAGTTTAATGATAATTTCCAGATCTGTATGGGGCTGCAAAACTAGAGACCGGATGTGTTGTTGAGAGACTACATGTTGAATTTTCAGGTACAGGAACCATTGTACAGAAGAGCCTAATTTGTCTTCTATTTTGGCTTTGGACAGTAAGCCTTCTTGAGTGACAATGTCATAAAATTGGGTTAGGTGTGCCTCCTTCCAGAGATTAATGGTCTCTGAGCTTACACTGTCCGTAAACCAGGATTGAGAGATAAATGTTGCATATCTATACTGTTGGTAAGAATTTCTTGCTGATACTCCTCCAAAAAATGATAGAGGGGAGAAGAAATTCGTTGTTTCTCAAACCTGTGTGTGTGAAAGGGACTTGGTCCCAAATGACTGCATCTACTGTGGAATGATGAAGCTGATCTGAGCAGATTTGTACCCATTCCGGCTTGAAGCTTTGGCGTTGCATTTTAATTACATTGGCTATTAAAGTTGCTTTATGGTAGGTAAAGAGATCTGGCAGGCCATAGCCCCCATGTGATTTGTGCCTTCTTAACATTTGATGGCCAATCCGTGGTTTCCTCCCTCCCCACAAGAATTTCTATAGCATTGCCTGCCAGTTTCTTAAAACATAAAGGGGAATACTAATTGGTATTGCTCTGAAGAGGAATAGATATTTAGGAAAGAGGAAGCCCTTAATTAGGTGAAATCTATCTATCCGTGTTAAGTTTAACTTGCTTCGTTTTAGAATGTCATTCATAATGGAGTTATGTGTACTATGGTGATTCAGATGTAGCAATTTTGAAAGTCTGTCAGGATTTTTATTCCTAAATAATTAAGGTGCGATGTTGTCCAGCTAAATGTGAATTGTTCCTTTAGGCATTATTGGACCTCTTTGCTGGTATATAGGAAGTATTTGTGACTTGGTGTCATTGACCGCAAGTCCAGAGATTACTTTGAAGGAATCAAGGAGAGACAACAATGGGGGAATAGATTTGGAAGGGTTGGTTAAATATAAAAGCATGTCATCTGTAAACATTGATATTTTATATTCGTTATCCTATTTTAATGCCTTTAATAGCTCTGCAAAATCTTATTGCGTTTGCTAGGGGTTCTATCACAATTGAGAACAAAAGTGGGGAGAGTGGGCAGCCCTGCCTAGTTCCTTTCCATAGAACAATCCTGTCAGATAATGACCCATTAATTTTAAGATTAGCTGTAGGGTGGGCATAGAGACCTTCTATAGCTGAGATGAATTTTGAGCCAAAGCCCATAGATTAGAGGACCGCAAATAAATAGGGGAAATCAACTGTGTTGAATGCCTTCTCAATATCAAGAGTGAGGAAGGCTGTGGGCAATTTTGTGGCTTTACTGTGATGGATTAGGTGTAATGTTTTGAATGTATTGTCTGCTAGATCCCTCTGTGGGATAAAACCCACTTGGTTGGGGTGGATATATTCTGGGATAAAGGAGTTCATACGTTTGGCCAGTAATGATGTAAATATTGTCTGGTCCTGATTTTATAAGCAAAATTGGTCTATATGAGCTTGTTTGCAGGGGGCCCCTACCCTTTTTAGGTATAACTATAGTCTGAGCTTGTTGCTAAGAGGGTGGGATAGAGCCTGTCTCAAGTATGTCGTTAAAGGCTGTAGTAAGTGGTAGTACTAGGATGGGTGCAAATGTTTTGTAAAATACTGGTGGATAACCATCTGATCCGGGAGATTTGTTCAGTTTCAGAGATTTGATCGTATTCAATACTTCTTGTTCCATAATGGGGCTATCTAAGTAGGATTTATGGCATTTTTTCAGTTTTGTATGAATGGAAAAATTTAAGAATTCTTTCTCAAATGCTTCCTTTGAAGTCAAGGATTCTGTGTATAATTTTGTGTAATATTCTTCAAACTGGGAAAGAATTTTTTGGGTACTAGTAACAATGTTCCCTTTTGGTGTGGCAATAGCCTTGATTTGTTTGGAGAGTTCTTGCTCTTTAACTTTGTGTGCTAGTAGATGCAGCGTGCAGGGTGATTTTATCCAGTATTATTTTTTTATTTTAGTGGTTTCCAATAGAGCTAGATTCCTTCATTCTATATTAAGCAGTTTAAGGGTATGTGCATTTCCATCTGCCTTATGCTGTTGGTCTAATGATTTAATCTTGTTGATGGTCTCTGTCACTTACTGTTGTTTTTGTTTTTTTCCAGGTAAGAGGACTTGGCAATCAGAAAGCCCCTCATGACTGGTTTCAATGCATCCCATAACATTACTAGAGAGATGTCTTCAGAAGGATTGTCTTCAAAATAGTGCTTTATGTTTTCTCCAGTCTCTTCTCTAATTTGTTGATTGTTTAATAAAGATATGTTAAGAACCCATTGTCTATGTGGTGGTCCATAGGAGAGAATGAGCAATCTAACCAAGAGTGGTCTGACCATCTAGAAGGTCCGGTAGAAGAAGATGTCATGTTAGTCAGTAGTGAAGGTGAAAGCGAAATAAGATCTATTCTAGTGTGGACTGTGTGGTGAGCAGAAAAATAGGTATAGTTTTTCTCATCATTATGGAGCAAACGCCATATGTCTACAAAGTCATGGTCTTTTAGTAATGTTTCTAACTGAGTGAAACTTTTTGGGGGTGTTTTTGAGGCTGGAGTATGATGCAATCTATCTAGAATATTGTCTACAATAAAATCGAAGTCACCCCCGAGGATGATGTCCCCATCTGCAAAATTTTTGAGTTTGGTCAGTGTGGATGATAGAAAGGCTATCTGTCCTTTATTGGGTGTGGCAATCATTATTTTTTGATTTACCAATTGCCCTTTAATAAACAAAAATCCACCCAGTGGGTCTTTCATTTGGGCTGTTAAAGTAAAGCGGATATTTTGTGACAGCAGAATGGCTACTCCCCATGAGTTGGAAGAGCCAGGAGCTAAGTATTGAATTTGAAAATTCTTGGAGTCGAATACCAGTTTTTCTGTCTTTTTAAGATGAGTCTCCTGTAAAAATACAATGTCTGGTTTTAGCTTTGTTAAATTGCTGAGGATACGTTTTCGTTTGATAGGGTTATTCAAATCATGAATATTAGAAGAAATGAGTTTTATGTTCGATGTCATGGTGTTATGGTCTAGTGCAATAGCTTCCTGACCTTCCCTAGTAATAAACTTGTAAGTCCTAACTACGTCCACCAATATGAGGTTGGCTGTTGGTTTCTTAGCAAAAAAGTATTGGATTTTGAGTATAGAGTCCTGGAGTGGTCCCCCTAGCGCTATTTTATGGAAAGTATGTTTTTGAAGGTCTGCATGTGTAAGATTCACTTGAATCTGTGAGATCTTAATTGGTAACAAGTGTTCTTATAGAGCGAAAGAGTATGTATACTGTTTTTGACCTAAACAGAGTTTCTTTAATATACCTTACCCCTTTAACATACAATGCTGAAGTACAAATACTTGAATTTATCTACACAATATCTTAAATGGTTCCTATGACCTGGAAAGAAGCAATGCCTGGTAATAAACCTCTAAATCAGTCCAGAAAAAAATCCAATTGATTAAGATCAAAATGTACTTCACTTAAAAATTGGTTAGTCAGAACAGAATAATATTGATACAGCAATGATTCAGTGTAATCCTGGATAATGATTATATTTCTATCGATATTTTTTATATTTTGTTTTGCTTTTTAAAAGTATGATAAATTTAATCACAACAAATTTATTGTATAAAAAGTGAAATCAATAGTACAATTAATTAGGAAGTGAGCAAAGTGTTAAAAATTGATTATCTATGAGGTTTGGGAATGTGTGGTTTTCTACACAATATAAGAACCACTGTCCTTTTCCCAATTTGTGTGACTCTCTAATCTCCCGCCAACAGTCAGCGGAAGGCTGGGTTGATCTCCTGATCACTACTTCCCCCAGCGCTCAGTTTAGAGAGCCTTGAAGGCTTAACTTAATAACAATGAATTTTGAACTCCTCCCCCCACCTTTATAAACTGATGAAGACAACAGAGAATAGCCATTAAAATTGTCATGAAAAATGCGTCTACAATGCTTTGACCAAAGAAAAACTCAAACGACTGAAAGGCACGTACTCTTAACATAATGTAAAATCTAAACTGTTAGCAACTGATCTGTCCTTTACCTAATGTGGAAACAGTACCTGTGCCCCGCTTCATACTCGGGTAGCTAACCATCAATAATTGGAAATAAATAATCACATAAATTCAAAGCTTTAATAAGCTACAATACAATAAGATGGAGCATTTATAACAGTGTGCTGGCACTTTCGAGCATGCTGAGACAGCTAAGATGAAGTACTTATCTCTCTTCAGTGGATTGTCCCAATGCTTGCTGTCTGTGTGGCAGTGGTGGGGATGGTGAAGATAGACACCGCTTGTTCGATCACTGAGAGAGTTCCATAGGGATTTTGATGTCTAGGGAGACCCCTTCTGGAGTTGAGATCTTGTGGTGCTTGCCTCAATGTGAGACTTGTAGAATTAAAGGCGTGATCCATGAGTACCTTATATCCGGTTCAAGAAAGCTGGTTGTTATAGGCTTCATGTCCCTTGTCTTCTGAATGGCTTCCTTAAGTAGGTCAGAGAACACGTCTATTTCCCAACCTTGATAGAGTAGGTGCCCTTTTTGTCTCACTGCGTTGAGGATCCTTTTCTTGTATCTGATGTTGAGAAATGTTATCATGATGTCTCTCATTGGATTCATCCTGAGAATGGAAGTGGGACCTAGGCAATAGGCTTCAGTAATAATTCTGGATTGGTCCTCATCTGTCCACACTTCTTGCGCTAACCAGTTTTAAATATGAATTGCCAAATCATCTTGTTCCTCAATTTCCCCCCCAGGCCTTGTAGTTTAAGTTTATTTTGCCTCAAAGAGAGGTCAAGGTGGAGGGTTTTTTCAGCCAGAATGTCCTCCATTTGCTACATTTGTTGTAGGTTCGCATGGTTCACCAGGCTATTTTGCATCGCCCCTTCTGCCACTTTTTTAGTGTCTTGTAGATTAGATTGTAATACATTGAGCTGCTCATACAGCGGCTTGAACATTGCTGACATATTATCTAAGAATGTCTTTTCCATGTTAGTCAGCACTGTTGTCAAAACTTTTGTGGTGACCGGGGCTGACTCATTATCTGATCCACCATTTCCCATTGTCATTTTACCTCCCATCACTCATAAGAGGCCTGATTTTGCCTCCATCGTCTGAGAGGTAAATAAAGCTTGAATGTTCTTTTGTTTCTTTTGATTTGGTTGTGTTAGAGTTTTCAAATCTTTTCCCATAAATATGGGGTTTCAAGACACCTGTAAGATCGATTTAAAGGCTGAAGAGGGGGGAATGGAAGGAACTGCAAGCTTTAGCAAACAGTCCATTTTTCAGCACTGCAATTACTTTTAGAGATTCTAGTTGAGTTAGAATTCTGAAGAGGCAGAACTCAGTCCTGCATGAAATTACAGAGCATTAATGGGACAAAACGGGGGTAGGCAGTGGGTGGAAATCCTTTCATTCTTACTGTTTGGACAATTTAGTCAAATCTCTCATTTTAATACTGGGTTTGCTTCATACCTTTTTCTCATAATATCTCCAGTATGAATCCTTCATTAACCAAAAGCCATCTCCATGCATAAAGGAACTTGTATGATGCTGACGTATCACTCATAGTGCTGTCATGCCACCAGCACCTGCTAAAAATAAATTCTCCATTACATTCTCAGACTTCTTATTTGTTGGACCACTACATAACAGGCTGTAAGGAGAAAGATACATTGAAAAGCACATATAATTCGATGGTGTGGATTTCTACACAAGGTTGGTCAATTGATGGTAGCTTTTTAATTTTCTCTTTGGTCCTTTTCTTTTTCTTCCTTTCCATCATGGCTTTCAATAAAGTTTGGGAAAGCATTGGGTTGAAACCAGTGGACCATGAGAAGATCTCCAGTTGTGGAAAGGATGTTCCTCTCTACCCACTTCCCATTGCAGCCCACTTTGATGGCCACCAACATGCTCTTCCTGGGGTAAGGAAGGAGATATTCAAGCAGTTTCTGGGGTAAGGAGATATTCAGACACGGTGTGAGTTGTCCTGGGGGGGGTGGTCTGTAGTGTGTATAGGGGAAATCAGCAAAAATCAACCTTCTTCTCCTCCAATAATTGATATGTCCTTCTGCTTTGGGGGGATCTCTTTGGATTCAGTCTGTTGTTTTCTGATAACTCACCAAAATTTTTGAATTTTCTGAGATGACTTGGCAAAATAACCTGGTTTGCACATTCATTAATGGTATTTGAGGACAACACTAATCATAATAATTGAAACTTGACACAGGATGCATAGTAACCAGACTTTAGGTGTTTGTTTCATACTGTTAACTCCCAGAATGTTCTGTTGATCAGTTTGAAGTTTATTTATTTATTTAATTCGATTTTTATCCCACCCTCCCTGCCATTTTGTGTCACCAGCATAAATATTTAAACATTAAATATCTAATAAGAAATCATGTTTTAATGTTCATAAATTGATTAATCTACCTGAAAACCCACAAAAATGACACTATATGCGTTCTCATACACAATATGGAAATAGAAAGAACAAAAACAAGAAAATAGGCTATCAAAATGTAGGTGCCATATTGCAATGGGTATATTTTCTTTGATAGCTCCACATCTAAAACTGATCACAAAACTGTTAAGCACAATTGCTCAAACACTGACTATCATCTCACATTTCTTTTATTTCATATAATACCTCAGATTAATGCATATTTTCCAACAATTCATAAATGAAAAGAGGAATATTATTGTATAAATTATTTGTAGCATAATTCTCACATGCTATATGGTCCCTTCGCTGCCTTACTTTGTTGTGTTGCTGCCTGCTTTCTAGTGTATTGTATCCCTATTTCTCAGTCTAACCTCTCTTAAGAGGTCATTGTGTGGATAGAAGGGGTCATGTAGATTTATCCACCTGAGCTTCTTGTAGAAAGGGTTTGTGGTAAACAGTCTATAGATGCCACAGTCGGTGCTCTAGATGTTAGTCAAAATAGCAATCTAGCAATGAGAACCAAGAAAAAAAATTGTCGGCAGAAAGGTGTGAGGGAACATCCTCCCTAACACCTAGATACACATGCAGCCCATGATGAGAAAAGTCTGTGCCTTTTCAGGCCCTAAGGGAGTATGTAAGGTGACAAGGTGCAATTTTTAAAAATATAGTAAGCAAACATCCTATACCTATCTAACACTGATTTAAAATCTGTTCTTTTGGTTAATGTTCTGGTAGAAAAAAAATAATTATCCCATAATATAATATTAGCATTTCAAAATGGATTTCAGCAGATGGAAAAAACAAACATAGACTTTCCACTTTATGATGCCTTAGGATTCATACACATGCAAAGATACCAGAGATTCCCTCTCCCCCAAATATTTAGGCCCAATTTACACCTCCCCTCTGAAGTAGTTTGACTGCTGTCTTTTCCTAAGCTTATTTCATGCTGGTTTCAAATTTTACTCCCTGGGTCTGAAGAGTACAAAGCAACAGGATCTGTTTAAAGTAGTATAATGCTAGCTTGACCACAGGAGGGCAATTAATGAATGCAAACAGTAATTTTTAAACTAGAACAAGTATGGTTTGAAACTAGAAACAGGTATAGACGGGTTTTTTTGAAACTAGAATGATTCCAGCGGGAAAGTCAGATGTAGATTTGACCTTAAAGACTTTGGGAAAGTTAGGGAAATTAGGCTGTAACCAGTGGAACTTTTATTCTAAGCTGGGTCGCTTCCAATTATCCACAAAAAGCAAAATAAGGATTATAATTTGTCAAGGAGAACCCCCTCCAGAAAAAAAATGGAGTGAACAGAAGAAATATGAATTAAAAATTATTAAAACCTACTCATAATAACTATGTTTAAGCTATAAATTAATCAAACAAGATTACCTAGTGAATATTTATTTATTTATGAATAAAAATGGCACCTTCTGGCACACAGACAAGCAAGAACTGAGGCTGGTTGGGGGGAAGAAGGTGTCCTAGTGCCTCCTTGTGGAAGTGAAGTCTACAAATGATAAAGGAAAAGGAGAAAACATGGCAGAGCTTGTGAACTGGCCAGCTCAATGCCTTCATTGGCATTCTCAGCTTAGAAAGCCTGCCACCAAATGGGAATGAGGCAGTAAAGTAACAGAATATTGTGCTTGACTAGAGCTGAACACAGTTATTTGCTCTCTTTTAAAGGATGCTGCTCTCACTCTGAAAAATAAATCCACCCAGGCTGTTTTTAATGTGGATTTGGGCTTCCATGTAATTGAACCTACATTTGCTGTGTATTTTTTGTAAAGATCGGGATCTTTTTCAAACATTAATACAACTGTGGGCTTTTTTCCCTTTTCAGTAAAGGCCAAGAAATAGGGGAGAATGTAAAGCGGGGGGAAAGCCCAGACGTACCAGATAAATGCTATGAATTCCCTAATCAATTAGAAGGGTAGAAATATTTTTGGAGCCATTAGCCAGTCAGAGTCTGTTTGTTTAGTGGGCTTTTAAAACATTTCCAGTCTTTAAGTAACATATTCACACTTAATTCATAATTCAGTCCAACACTCTGTCACACTGTGGCCAAAAACACCAGGTGCCTTCAGAAGGTCCAGCAGTGGGGGCAGGAAGAGCATCACTTGCCCCAGACTAAGAGTTCCTATCTATACTTAGTGGCTAATAGCCACTGATGGGCTTCTGCTCCATATGTTTATCTAATTCTCTCTTGAAGCCGTGCATGCCACCACCTCATGTGGCAGTGAATTCCACGTGTTAATCACGCTTTGGGTGAAGAAGTACTTCCTTTACCTGTTCTAACCCGACTGTTCAGCAATTTCATCGAGTGCCCACAAGTTCTTGTATTGTGACAAAGGGAGAAAAGTTCTTCTTTCTCTACCTGCTCTATCCCATGCATAATCTTATAAACCTCGATCATGTCACCCCTCAGCCGTCATTTCTCCAAGCTAAAGAGCCCCAAGTGCTTCAACCTTTTTTCATAGGAAAAGTGTTCCAACCCTTTTATCATTTTAGTTGCCCTTTTCTGCACTTTTTCCAATGCTATAATATCTTTTCTGAGGTGTGGCAACCAGAACTGTACACAGTACTCCAAATGAGGTCGCACCATCGATTTATACAGGGGCATTATGATACTGGCTGATTTGTTTTCTATTCCCTTCCTAATAACCCACAGCATAGCATTGGCCTTTTTCATTGCAGTCGCACACTGTCTCAACATTTTCATTGAGTTATCTACTACGACTCCAAGATCTCTCTCTTGGTCAGTCTCCGCCAGTTTGGACCCCCTCAACATGTATTTATAGTTAGGATTTTTAGCTCCAATGTGCATCACTTTGCACTTGGCTACATTAAACCCCATTTGCCACATTGATGCCCACTTGCCCAGCCTCAACAGATCCCTTTGGAGTGCCTCACAATCCTCCCTGGTTCTCACCACCCTGAACAACTTCATGTCATCTGCAAATTTAGCCACTTCACTGCTTACTCCCAACTCCAAATCATTAATAAACAAGTTAAAAAGCATCGGACCGAGTACTGATCCCTGCAGTACCCCACTGCTTACCTCCCTCCACTGAGAAAATTGCCCATTTATACTCACTCTCGGTTTCCTTTTAATTAGCCAGTTTTTGATCCACAAAAGGACTTGTCCTTTTATCCCATGACTATTGAGCTTACTGAATGTCTTCCCATCTCCAGCAATGAATACAAATCTCCAGGAATTTTCCCAACCATATTTGCCAACTCTAAAACCAGGGCTTTGTGAACATGTTTGTTGACCACAGCTGACCACAGCAATCAACTGTACTAAATGGTCTTTAGTCTTTGGGTCATTTTTGAACTTCTTAATTCACAGTATAGTTCCTATTAATAGATTAAGATAAATCATTAACAGAATAAGGACATTTCCAAAAACTTGTTAGGTTCCCCCCCCCCTCAAATTTTAAGATAACTGTATATAATTAAGGAGGTGGTTAAAAAATGATTATAAGTCATTTCACACCCTTGTCATTTACGCACACTATGGCTGCATCTACACATGGCAGCATATTGTGCACTTCTTGAACATTGTTGTACTATAAGCAGTCATGCACATGGATTTTATTATGCGGCAAGACATTCCATTTGTGAATTACTGCTACAGTAATAGCACAATATCCAGTGGTGTGTGGGTATAGCCATAGGTACACATGGGCTGATTCTCTGCCCAAGGGCTTGAGGTGGCTCTCAGCTTGTTCCCAGTATAAATGACCAAGTATAACCTTTGTATATGTGTTTTGGTGTGCTGGATTTTCTTCTATAGCTCCCCCCTCCCCCTCGTTTGATAGCACAACATCTTCACAGATCAGGTTTTTGGCATTTATGCCAAAAAAGTTTGCCTGTCCCTGAGCTACAGTAATAAAAATAATTACGATACATAAAACTCAACCTGATAGACATATGTAAGTGTAGACACAAACTGAACTCCAGAAATAAAATGGTTTATATGCACAGAAAATCTGTGAACATTTAAAATATTATTATTATTTATTTCATTTCTATACCACCCATAGCCAAAGCTCTCTGGGTGGTTTACAACAAGTATAAAAACAATAAAATGCAATAGATAAAACATTAAGAAAATACCAAACAAGTATACTCCTTATCTCTCCTTTATTGTATGTGATCACACATTTCTGAATATTAAAAAAAGAATAATATCCAGGAAGGCTTGAATAGCTTCCCACCTCTTGGAGGTTAAACACTAGGGATTTCAGTGACCATCTCACAATGACTATTTTCATTCTTGCCTAAATCCAAAAAAGGATTGAGCTAGGTATATACAGCCAGGGGCCTGCATATCTTCAAGACTGCCTCTTCCCTTATGAACCCTGTAGGACACCATGATCTGTGAACCAGCATCTCCTGGTGGTCCCCAGCCCCAGGGACATCCATCTTGCCTCAACTAGGGCCAGGGCTTTCTTGGCCCTGGCCCCTACCTTGTAGAATGAGCTCCCTTATAAAATCAGGGCCCTGCGGGACCTTTTACATGACATCCCAGGACTGGAGAAGATGAGAGGGACAGCTGCTTTCTGGTACTGGACTAGGACGGACCACAGAGGAGGTAGGAGCAGCAACAGGGAGTTGTTTGGAAGGGGAGGATGCTTCACCCCCTCTGAATCACTGCTGTCAGAGTCCTCCTCTCCAAAGAGTGTTATCAACTGCTAGTGTTCTGGGTGGTACTAACAGATCAGGGAAAGGAGGCTCCAAGACCTCTGGTGATGCCCTGCTAGGGGCAGGCTCCTGTGGGCTGGCAGGATGGGTCTGGTGATTGGCGATGGGGGCCTGTGGTATGGGGGGGTGGAGAACTTCCACCAATGACTAGAACCCTTTGCACCTACTTTCCTCATCATGGCACAGAGGGGTTCGTTTACAGTCAAAAGGGGTGGAAGGGTATAAAATGTGGGTCCTCATCCAAGAAACCCACTAGCTAAGCCCCTTTACTCCACTTGAGCAGAGATGGGTTGCTCAGAACCCTGAGTCCATGTAAGATCACCTAAGAATCACAATCAAAGTATGGGTTCTTAGCTGAGGGATGCACTAACTAAGCCCCTCTTCTCAGCTTCAGCAGAGAGATGGGTGGTTGAGACCCTGGTCCACAAAGACCCCCAAACCCCAGCAAGGGAGACCAATCAAAATGTGAGTCGTCAGCCAAGGAACCCACTAGCTAAGCCCCTCTGCTTGGCGTGAGCAGAGAGTCAGGTGGCTCAGATCCCTGGTCCACAAAGACACACAAACCCCAGCAGAATCATAATCAAAATCCAGTAGTTAACCATAATTAGAGAGACTGGGTGGCTCAGAGCCCTAAGTCCACCAAACACCAACACTAGCTCTGCTAGTTCACTTTTAAGAAGTTCCCTGCCTCTCTCTATAACCACGAACAGTTGAGCAAAAATTGGCTGCAGAGCTTAAAGCATATATATAGCTTTCTGATCCCATAGAGCAGAATGGGAACTCTGTTATTAGCAGCTAACAGTGCCTGTTAAGTTATAAGTTTCCAAGGCTGAAGAATCTGCCCCCGTTGCCTCGAAGTTTTGTAAACAGTTCAGTTGAGTGGAGACAGTCTGTCTGGAAAATGTAATCATTTACAAAATACTCTGAACCACTACAATCAGCACCATAGTTTGTGAAATTTCATGCCAGGTGCCCTTCCATGAACATTGCTTTGTGAACCACGAACTGGCCCAAATTTGTGGCAAACTTTAGTTTAGTTCGTGAGCTGGTTCATGTCCATCCCTAATGCTGAATGTCTATGGCTCGAAGTGGTCACTGGCAGGTCAGTACTAGAATTTGGCATCAGCTTTTTATGACTGTTTTGTGTTCAAGGCAAAACCTAGCATGGCTTGTAGAACATTTGTCAGAGAATAGGGATCTCTTCCTTCTGCTGAAATCTGGAGACAAAGGAAATTTCACAGAGTTTTCAAAAAATGTGCTTTTGGCAGAGAATAGAAGACCTTGAAGGGTTAGGAAAACACAGAAGCAAAGGAAAATACAGATTTACCTATCCTATTTCACAGATCAGTGCATTCTAGATGGTAAGGCACAGATGGGGAACATATATACACTGATCAAGCAATCAGATAGGTATGTGGGAACCTACAGTCACCGGAGGGGTTTCTGTATTCCTGTTTTGCCAGGCACTGACTGCATCAGCAGCTCTGAAAGATTTCCTCAACTGTGCTTTCATAATCCATATAATATTAACTCCTGAAATATCAACCACAGTAATAACCCCTTGGCTGGCACTTTGGGTGAAACAATTTGCTTTTACTATCTTTATGATTACAGACCCAGTCCAGATCACCTAGGGAATAAAGTGTGTGCTTTTCTGATTCAGAGACTGAAACTAGCCCTTTGCTCCTCTGAGAGCTGAGGATATATTAAACTAGATCACTTTTCCTTCTATGCTCAGCTGTGATAGCCAATCAAGGAAGAGAAGACATATTGAATACAATACCAAGAGCAACACTGGCCGAGATGAAACAGGATTCAGTGAAATGTCATAAAAATTTAGGGCTCCTCCATACCTATTCTTCCCCTGTTAGGAACACTAAATTTGTTGAACATTCCCAGCAGTCTCATTACAGTTAAGTCCTGTCAAGGCATGTGGTATAAACATTAGGTTGTAAAGAGAAATATTAAATAGATTTTGGCCTTTCCATGGTGGTTCTGCTAAGGCACTTGCTTTTTCTCTCAGCATTCTACTGTCAAAGCAACTCCAGCAGGGCACTTTATAACCTCCCCCAAAGGATTGTGGGAGATTACAAAGCAGTGGAAGCTCCACTATAGTGAGGGCAGGTGGTGCTGAGAGATCCTTAGGCCAAAAGAAGGCAAGCAGGGTGGCCGCAGAGTGCTGAGAAAAGCAGAAGAGATTCAATAAAAGCTGTGAGAATATTTTGTGTTCCTTGCGTGTTGTCATCCTTTCATGTTTACTCACAAAGGAATGTGAGTGGCCATTATGGTGCCTGTCATCTCTGCAAAATGAATTAAAAGTTTCTGTAACAAGGCTGCTACTTGATACAGCAGATTCACATTTTCCTAGAATGCAAGGGTAAAAAACAGCAAGAGTCCAGTAGCACCTTAAAGACTAACAAAATTTGTGGCAGGGCATAAGCTTTCATGTGTCACTGCTCACTTCTTCAGATATCAGAATGTAAGGGAGCCACTCTTCTGTGGAACAACCTCACACACCTCTGAGAAGTATGCATGAATTGTGAACATTATTTGCTTTATTAGGAACTGTATCACTGCCTTACCAAATAGTTTCTTCACTGATACTTCCCTGGAGATTCATGGGGTTGTTCCACAGGGATGCAGCACCCAACCTGCTACATGTGGATATGCACTGAGATTAGAACTGAGCAAAACATATTCAGATTTTCATATTTGCTTGGGAAGTACCACATTCAACACAGATGAACAAATTACCAGAAAGAAACTTGAACATATTATTGTATAATACTTCATACTATATCATACTATCACATTGGATTTCCACTGCAAAAAAAAAGGCTTTTTTCCATTTTAATTTAGCCTGGAGGATGGCACCCTACCCTGACCCTGCCCTTATGCTAGACTATTACAACATGATCTACATCGATCTGCCCTTGAAGTCCAGTCAGAAGCTCCAGATGGTATTGTCAAGGAATTCAAGCTTGAATAGGGCTGCCAAGTCCCCCGGTAGAGCGGGGGAAACACCGATTTTTAAAGCTTTCCCCCGCTTTTCCAAAATTGGCCACCGGGGGGACAAAATGGCTGCCAGCAGGGGAACCTCGGAGCCTGCCCTGGCCAGCCTCTTGAACTTCTTAAAAGGGAAATTTCCCCTTTAAGAGCTGAGCCAGCAAGAGAGCCCCGCCCAGAGATTAAGGCGGGACTAAGCTCTTTCTACTGCGTGGAAGGTTGCTGCTGAGTAAACTCCTCGGGTAAGCTGGGGTCTGCGAGCTCTTTTCCTTCTCTGTCTCTCCCCCTCCCCCTCTTTCTTTTTGCTGTCTGTCTGTCCACTGTGCTTTTGTCAAAGGAATAAACTGTCACTTCCAAAGAGGTAAACATCACAAGGAGAGGTTGCCTGTAGAAGGTCTGGGAGTGGGATTGTTTAAAATGTCTTGTCGTGGCTGTTTGGGTCCCCCCAATCCTCATTTCCCTTCTGCAAATAAAAGTTGGGATTCCTCATTTTTATGCCAATTTTCTGTTTCTTTCAACCGTGTCCCCCCCCCCCCCAGCAAAAATCTGCATTTTTAAAAGCATTTGTACATCAAGTAACTGGTATTTTAAGTTAGGGATGGATCCAACTAGCTTTTCTGCTGGCGAAAAGGGGAGGACAAAGGTCCTCTTTAGCCACCAAAAAGCCTATGCTGGGAGGGGGGGGGGAGAAGTTATGGGACTTACATGGACAACAGCTGGGTGAAACAAGGGCCAGAAATAAAGCCTGGGAATTGGGCAAGAGTAAGTGAAAAAGCTGTCTGTCTGTCTCTCTCTCTCTCTCTCTCTCTGTCCCCATCCAGCAGAGGTCTGTCAGTGGCTATTATTAGCCACAAGGTCTAAATGGAGCCCTTTGTCTGGGGCAGTGATGCTCTGCATTCTTGGTGCTTGGGGGGCAACAGTGGGAGGGCTTCTGGAGTTCTGGCCCCGCTGCTGGAGCTCCTGAGGGCCCCTGGTATTTTTGGCCACTGTGTGACACAGAGTGTTGTACTGGATGGGCTGTTGGCCCGATCCACTGTGGCTTCTCTCCTGTTCTGATGATATGAAAATCATATTTAGCACTTGTGTAGCACTTAGTGCTTCATATTCTGCCGAGATGAGGAGAGGCTGCTGTGGCTGCATGGCCTATCTTGGTGTGTGCCCCCCCCCCCAGCCTGGCCAATCAGGCAAGGCTTGGTTTGGCTGGCAGCCTGGGGATATAGCTGACCCTGCCACACTGATTGGTACTTTACATTGCTTTGCTCATTAGATACTTTATACTGTCGTACTGTTTCTCTAGTTCAGAGTTTGAGTCCAGTGGCACCTTTTAAGACCAACAAAGTTTAACTCTGGGTATAAGCTATTGTGTGCATGCACACTTCATTAGATACATTGAAACAATTTTCTGCAAGCCTCACATATGGGGGGGGGTTAGTTACCAGGAAGGGCTAGTTAGAGTCAAGACACGTAACTGGATGATGAGTATAGCTAAGATTGGATTAAAGCAATTGGTAAGACCTGTGAATGACAGTAAATTAGCATACAAATATGAGAGTTAACAGATATGAGAACTAAGTTTGAGTCCAGTGGCACCTCCAAGACCAACAAACTTCAGTTCTGGGTATAAGCGAGAACTGAGAGACTTAGCATGTATAGATGCACACTTCCTCAGATACACTGAAACAAAATTCCTCAAGTTGTACAGGATGGCCTTTTTATAAAGGGGATAGGGTCATAGTTAATGGGTTGGATCCAGACTAAATTTTCTAATGGAAGAGTAGAATTTTCCTGCCTCCCCACTCTCGCTGCATCTCACTAATCACCACACAATGGTGCTCCTGGAGGACAGGGGAACCTGAAGAATGACACGGTGGTCTGCAGTTGGAAGAGGGGATCAGTGGGAATTGCCAGTTTAGACTGGATCCAAGCCAAAGTCTGTGAAATCACAAGTAGTTTTCATTGCTTTGTTGTATAGATAATACCGTTTCACTGTTTCTTTAAATTTGTCATTCAGTTTTGTTTCATCATTCATATGTTTCATGATGTTTTATTTTATGTAGTATACTAGTTTTGGTGCACTATTCACTATATAATCCTGTTTTATTGCAATGCTGATTGTATATATATTACTGCTCTGATGGTTTTAAATTGGTAATCTGCCTTGCATCTCAGTGAGGGAGAAAAACTATAAAGGAGGTAAATAAATAGTTTTGAGCTGTTCAGTTCCCATTTGTTCCTTAGCTGCTGCTTCATTTCAATACCTTGTTCCTTCTTCTTTGCCTTCTTGTATCATTTGCCCAGACTGCTGATTAATATTGCTGATTGTTGCACCTTAGAAGATATTGCTATGAGCATCTGTGACGTTGTATTAGACAAATGTCAGGAGGTCATTGTCAAAAACACATTGGCTACCATAACCAACAGATGTCAGTGGCATATAGGAAAATGAGACTTTTACCAGTCATTAAAAAAAGTGGTGGCTCAGTGATTAAAGTGCTGAACTGCAGACCGGAAGATCCGTAGTTTGGCAGACCTGAGTGCCGCATGACGGAGTGAGCTCGGGTCCCAGCTCCTGCCAATCTAGCAGTTCGAAAGCAAGAAATTGCAAGTAGATAAATAGGTACTGCTTCGGTGGGAAGGTAACAGTGTTCCGTGCACCTCGGCATCTAGTCATGCCAGACACATGACCACGGAAACGTCTTCTGACAGTGCTGGCTCTTTGGCTTGGAAACAGAGATGAGCACTGCCCCTAGAGTCAAATTCAACTGTCTTTTGAGCAAGGGAAACCTTTACGTAAAAATTTAAGCAAAATGGGCCTTTTTGTTTTAGCACTTATTAAAACAAATGTAGATTGATTTCTTTATATCCCGCCTTTCCCCCCAAAGTGGCTCACAACATTCTCCGTCTCTCCATTTTATCTAGAAAATAACCCTATGAGGTAGGTTAGTCTTGAGTGTGTGTGACCAACCCAAGGTCACCCATCAAGTTTATATGGCAGAATGTGGATTTGAACCTGGGTCTCCTAGATCCTAGTCTGACACACTAACTGCTAGACCAGATTATTTATTTATTTATTTAGTGGGATTTCTATCCTGCCCTCTCCTGCAAGTGGGCTCAGAGTGGGTTACAATATGCCAATCAAACAATTTTAAATTCAATAAATACAATCCAATAGAACAATTTCCATGAAATCCAATCTAAAGCCCCAAAATCAAATTTAAAATTCAAATTTAAATCCAAAAATGGTGAATAATAATTTAACAATTTAACAGTATTCCAGGTATGTTCTGTACACAGTTCGGAAAGGACCAGCATATCAAGCTGGTGGTCCGGCCTGTAGCTCATTATACAGTCGGTACAGTATACGGCATAAGTTGATTGAAACAGGCTGGTTTGGGCAGGAGAGGCCATAAACAGGACACCTGTTGCCTCAACCAAAGGTCTGGTGGAACAGCTCCATTTTGCAGGCCCTGTGGAATTGTAATAAATCCTGAAGGGCCCTGATCTCATTTGGGAGCATGTTCCAGGTAGGGGTCAGGACCAAAAAGACTGGTCAAGGCTAAGCGGATATCTTTTGGGCTGGGGACTACCAGTAGATCTTGACCCAATGAGCTCTTTGGGGGACATATTGGAGAGATGGTCCAGCAGATATGTTGCTCCCTGACCACTTAGGGCCTTAAAGGTTAGTACCATAACTTTGAGCCTTATCTGGTGCTCAACTGGCAACCAATGCAGTTGTCAAAGCACTGGCTGAATATCCACCTACACAGGTATCCCAGTCAACAGGCGTGCTGCCTCATTTTGCACCAGCTGAAGTTTCCAGATCAAGTTCAAGTGCAGCCCTGCATAGAGGGAATTACAGTAGTCCAGTCCAGTTGCCTCGAGGTGAACATTTCACGGATCACCATAGCTAAGTCACAGAGAGATAGGGAACAAGTTGCCTGACCAGCCGAAAATGGTAGAAAGCCAATCTGGCAACATTCATAATCTGGGCCTCCATAGAAATTGAGGCATCAAGAGTCACTCCTAAACTCCTCGCTGTTGGTGCTGGCATCAATGATGCCCCACCAAGGGTTGGGAGCAATGCTCCCTCTAAGTTGTGGAGTCTTGTGAGCAAAAATTCTATTTTGTGAGCTACTGGCATTAAAGTTGTGAGCAAACAATTTTCCTGCTGCATAAATTAGTTTGCTCGGGAGCCATCCTTCCTGAGCTAAGACAAAAATATGTGAGCTATAGGCTAAAAAACTGTGAGCTAGCTCACAGTAACTCACCGTAGAGGGAACACTGGTTGGGAATTAGATTCCCGATCCCACACCACTGTGACTCCGGCACAAGACCTCCATCTTCAATGGATTTAATTTCAGCCAACTCTGTTGTAACCAACTAGCCACAGCTTCCAGTGCCCTGGCATATCCAGAGCGAAGTCAGGCCATCTTTCCATCAACAAATACAGCTGGGTGTCATCAGTGTACTGGTGACACCCTAGCCCAATCCCCCGAGTAACTTGGTAAGAGGGTGCATAGATTTTAAACAATATCAGGGAGAGGATCACTCCCTGGGGAATGCCGCATACCAGAGGGTAACACAGAGAAACCCTCTCCCCAAGTGTCACCCTCTGTCCCCAACCATGGAGAAAGGAGACTAGCCATTGCAGGGCTGTCCTCCATATCCCCATGTTGGCAAGGCAGTGGGATATGAGATTGTAATCAACTGTGTCCAACGCTACTGTTAAGTGAAGCAACAACAGCAGCACTTTCATCCAGATGTCTCCAGAGGTCATGTGTGAGGGCAACCGAAGCTGTCTCCATCCCATAGCCAGGGTGGAAGCTGGACTAGAATGGATCCGGGATAGAGGTGTCATAAAAGAACCTCTGGAGCAGTTCTGCTACCACTTTCTCAGCTACGGAAGGTTCGACACTGGGCAGTAGTTGGCTGAAACCAAAGGGTACTGTGATGGGTTTTTCAAGAGCAGTCTCACCAGTGCCTCTTTCAAAGAGCCCAGGAAGGTCCTTCAAGTCAGGGACAGATTAACAATATTTCCCAGGGGGACCCATATTCCGTCTCCACTGGCATTCACCAGCCATGAGAGACATGGGTCAAGGAGACAAGTGGTGGGCTTCACAACTGCCAGGATCTTGTTGATCGCCTCCTGGGAGATTTGGCTGAAGTGGTCCAGTGCTGGACCAGAAGATGGCCAAGGGGTAATAGGGTAAGTAATTGCAATTCAGCCCTAGCTGTGCCTGAATCATGGTCTTCTAGCTCAAACCATATTCAGGAGTGGCTTGTGGAACACTTTGTTGAGGATTACTAGCTTTTGCCTCTGAATGCCATGAAATAGTGCCTTTACTGGAGACCATTATGAGGCAGCCTCAGAGGCACCAGGACTGCTATCAGAATTTGTTTGTTTGTTTATATCCTGCCTTTCTCCCCAATGGGCCTGTGTCAGACATGACGAGGTAACCAGCAGTTGTTCACTCACAGGGTGCACTGTGTAGCAGAAACTGGTAAGCCTTCAGTGAATTGCCTACAAGCTGCCCCATATGTATTGTAAAGGTTTTCCAAGAGACAGGCTCTAAAACATGTTGGTACATTTACAAGACAGGTCACCCTTGCAATAAAATCCATTCTGCATGGTTGTGTGCTGAAATCCCTACACAAAAATGCATTAGTGTTATTGATGCACAAGGATGAGTATCAGTAATTCCAGAACTTGAATCTTCATTTGTCTGGGGTTGGTACAGTTTACTGAACTATCTAGCACTATGTGTGCCCAAAGTCCTCAGGCTAATAAATCAATAGTGATGTTATAACATCAGCCTCTCCTATCAACAGGTCAAATGAAGCGCTGGATTTGCTGGGGTTAGTATGAATATTTTTTGCCCTTGTGCATTTGACAGTGCTGCCTGTGGCATTTTCAAGCAATGGTCCAGCTGTTTAGGCCCTTGTCCCAAGTCTAAGAAACTGGTCTTGGGATTCCTGGGTTGCCATAGATTCAGACTGGGGTAGAGATATCCAAGGCCCTTTCAAAAGGGAAAACACAGTCCTCACTAGTTGTCATGCCCACTGTCATACCTCCTTATTGGCTTCTGATCTCCTTGCATGGTTTTTTAAAATATCAAATTGATGATGTTTTTTAAGGATGGTGACAAGGTTTAATCTCACTCTAAGGACAGAATTAAAGCAGTGGAGAGAAGCTACAGCATTCAAGGATCATGGGAACTGATCTCTAGAAGGCAGGGGAAGCTTTTTTCCTAAAGAAATCAAAAACTCAATTATCACTTTAAAGTCACAGCTACAGTGTCTTGACCCAATGTATTGCTGTGTGAGATTCATTTGAAGAAAGTAAAACTCTGAGCATGATCACGACTTTGATCTAAAGTGGTTTATGCAGCATTTTCTACTCGAAATACAGCAGCCTGATGACCTGATAAATGCAGCTATTGACACCCTGATCTCCAAAAAGAAGGGCGAAGCATAGGATGAAATGTTATGAGTATTGGTGGTCATTATTACTCAATATCACTTAAGAAAAAAATTAGAGAGGCATCCTTAGTCATACCTCATAAACAATTTGCGAGAACAGCAAATGAGCATGCAACCATTGCCTTTTCATTGTCAAAATGAATCTGAGGCTATGTTCCTCTGTGGCCCATCCTTGTTTTATCTTTATTGGTTCCTGTTGCTCATTGCATACTTTTTGCTCATTTGCTTTCTTCTCTGTGGACATCATCCCTACCAATAGGGACTTTATCCTTTTGCAGATGGAGGGAGGAATAGGAAGGCAGCAGAGGGTCCTGTGGCAGCTGTTCAATTGTTTCATCATCTTGCCTTCTCCTGGGAGGAGGGAATGCAAAGGTATAAGCATGTGTAACTGTGAATTGCAGAGGAGCCTTAATTTTAGAGGAGGCACAGCTAGACACACACTGCTGAAAGTAGTCACGACAGTACTTGTTGGAAGATGCATTGTCACCATGATGAAAATGCATTAAAAACCCTATAGTACGACCATAATTTTATAGGTAACATGTTCAGTGATTAATATGGGTGTTTTGCTGTAACTTCATGTTGTTGCTGGCACTTAGTTCACTGCAGACCAAAAAGTGCACTTGTCAGTATTCAGAATGCTTTTTAGTGAGTGGCTATAGATGATAAATCAGTTATTGGTATCTTACTCTCTCTCAAATGGCACAACTCCTAGCCTATAGGCTGTGAGCTAACCACACTGAATTGCAAAGCAGATTTTTTCCCTTTTAATTATTTTATTTTCTATAATTTATTTGATCATACATACATTCTTTAGATTTGATTGGTATCTTATGGCACAGCACATAGTGTTATAAATTCTAGTCATCCATAACAGTTGCCCTCATGTTGAGCATTTTACCATGGCCACTCTTCCTCCAGCTTCTAATCAGGATCAGCAGTACTGTAGAGTTCTCACTGCAGAGGTGTATGCTACAGCTGATTGACTCCCTGCATGGCTGTACGCTCGCTGTGACAAATTGCCATTTGATAAATGGTCACCTGCAGCTACCCAGAGTCTCAGCTATCCAATGATTACGGATGCTGCTGGTAAGGGCATTTGTTGGCCAGATGAGCAACAGCTCAAGACTCCTCATTAGCCAAGTTACTACTATGAGGAAGAAATCCTATTACTGTAAATGTGGACCAGAAAAATGTGTGGTAAAGGACTAAAAGATGTCCCTTTAGAACTTAGTTCAGATCCTTCCATCTGGTTAATAACAAGGACAAAATAATTTTATGTTCTTAGAGTGTGTTCAGATGGGCAGCTAATCCCACCATTTTCCCGGCTGTAATTTGAGCTAGATCTTTTTGATCCAGCGTTGCACCACCAGACTGCCGCCCACCTGTGAAGTGCTTCACTGCTCGTGACTCCCGCTGTAGACTGTCTAGATGGCATCCACCATAAGGAGCTGTGCGGTCAGCTTTTTTTAAAAAAAAAAACCTGTCTGCACATGTGCATAGGTGCCTCACCATATACTTGTTTCTTTGCGCATGCGCGTACTAAAAATGGTAAAAACATGGCCAGCGGTACCTTCCTGTAAGTACCATTTCACTTAATAAAGTTGACAAAGTTCAGGGAACCGTTAGAAACATAACATTGTTTGGAACGCTTGACCAGAGCTCTGGAGACATTGCTTGTTTAAGCGGTTATGTGCGCATCACTAAGAGTTTTTTAAAATGGCAGCCATTCGGGATGGTATGGAGACCATCCCTACAGGCTGATTGCACGCTGGAGGTACGACCTGACAGTGGAAAGTCCAGCATTGGCCTGTCAGCCAGCTTTAGACCGGACTTTAACTAGTATCTTTTAGGTACGGATCCCTGACAGGGATCGACAGGCTACTAACAAAAGTGGCATGATTCCCAGATGTTGAGGTCTGGACGTGTGCTTTAAATCCACCAGGCACTCATGCCTGGCATGGCTCATAAGAACCATCTGAACGCACCCTTAGAAATGGATGTCCTGTCTTTCAAACATGAAAGCTGGACTACAAGTGCAAAATGTAGTAGTAGTAGTAGTGTAGTAGTAGTAGATTGGATTTATACCCCGCCCTTCACTTGGAGTCTCAAAGCGGCTTACGAACATCTTTCCCTTCCCCTCCCCACCACAGACACCCTGTGAGGTAAGGGTTGCCAAGTCCTACTTAAGATTTAGCGGGGGGAGTCCCGACCCCATTTGGGAGTCTTCTGGTGCTCATGCTTTGCATGCGCACCACAATGATGTCACCTGGAAGTGATGCCATTGCGTCGGGCACGTTGGGGGCAGGACCTCTATAATTCAAGGGAAAACAATAGAGTTTTCCCTCGAATGATAGAGAGCCCCCCAAACGTGCCTGATGCGATGATATCACCTCCGGGCTGGTGGGGAGTGGAGTGATGATGTCAGCAGCCCAATCTGGGCCAGCAGGGAGTGGACCAATTGAGTGGGCGTTTCCCTTGGCAACCCTATATGTGAGGTAGGTGGGGCTGAGAGAGCTCTCTCGAGGACTGCTCCTGAGAGAACAGCTCTGACAAAACTAATGACTGACCCAAGGTCACACCAGCAGCTGCATGGGGAGGAATAGGAAATCAAACCCGGTTCTCCCAGATTAGAGTCTGCCACTTAACCACTACACCAAACTTGTGGAAGCAGAATTGCCCTGTCTTCCTGTTACTCAGTATTACTTGTTGGGGTGGTGGCTTTGCCCCCCTCCCATGCACTGATTAAGCCGGGAGCTCACAAAGGTAACCCTTCCCTAGCTGAGGGGAGTGTTGATCAGTCTCAGCATAAGGGGGAACTCCCAGGAAGCCCAGTGGAGCAGGAGGCAATGGCAGAGAGGCAGAGACAGCCAGTACAGCTGCAGAATGCAGTGTGGCAAGCAGTGGCAGTGCAGGTGGTGGCAAAGTGCCATTCACAGCTGCCCAGCACACTGATGATGGGGAAGTGGCTGGAGGGAGGGAGGAGAGAAAAAGGCAGGCAGGTGGGACTGTCTGAGGCAGACTCCAGAGGCCAGGGGCAGGCCTCTGAGAGGGCAGACCATGGCATGCTGATAGGAGTGGTAGGACAGAGAGAGTCCTGTCTTTCCTAGGTGGGAGCTGGCCTGAAACTCTGGCCTTTAAAGGTACATGGGATTTTCAAGGGCAGGAGTGGGAGCCCTTAGCCAGACCCACATAGGCCCAGGAGCACACCAGTCAGGTGAGCCCCACCTCCCAGAAAAGGAAAGCAGAGGAGCCCAAGCAGGTTCCACCCCTAGGACGGGCTTTAAAAGTTGAATCGAAGGCAGGCCAGGGAGGAAGAGCCAGGCCATGGCCCAAAGGAGAGTGGGGCACCCTGGAGTAAGCAGGGGAGAGGGAATCCGATAAGGCAGCCTCCCCTCCACCATTTGCTTTTCTGAGGCCTGCCAGAGGACTTGCTGAGAGAATGTCCTGGAGGCCTCAGCAGCATTGGACTAGCTTCTGGAATATGTCAACATTACTGTGACACATGAAAAGGCCTTGCTGGATGTTGGGGAGGACCCTTATGGACAAGGAGCCCTGTGGCACGAAATGCTGCAGTGAACAGGCGAAATCACTCCCACCTTCTGTCAGTGGAACCCTTTTCACCAGTAAACATTCTGCTGGTATAAGAAGGAATGAAGTGATTTTGCCCATTTCTCCTTCTTAGTTTTGTGTAGGGTAGCCAAGTGCTTACTGGGTGCCGGTGGGGGGGAGTCCTCTTCTCAGTGGAATTTTCCTGGTGCGCATGCAAAGCGCACACACCACAATGATGTCACAGGAAGTGACATCATCACGCTGGGGACGTTGCCAGGATGACGCTCTGGCAATCGCCCAAAAACTCTATGGTACCATAGAGTTTTTGGGGCGATTGCTAGAGTGTTGCCCCGGCAACCTCCTCAGCATGATGATGTCAGTTCTGGTGACATCATCACACTGGGGCAGTTGTCCTGACTGAATGACTTTGGGGGTGGAGTTCCCCCCGCTGGCTGAATCCGGGCTGGCAGATTGGGGACCCCTGTAGTGGGGGATCCCCCGCCCCCCCGGGCTGACTTGGCAGCCCTAGTTCTGTGCCTTGTGGCTGTTCATGCCCTGAAGGTCCTCCAGCCTTGGGGAAGGGGAAGATGAGGACAGATCTGCTTTCATGAGGGCCTTACAGTCAGTTCATAGGATCCCCTCCAAAGGGTCTTCAAACTGACTTAGAATAACTGATACCAGAACAAGGTAAAACATAACCAAATTTTACCTTTAAAATTTACCAAAGAATGACAGTAAGAACAAGAACAGCATCTGCTAAAACCAAAACAAAAACTAAGGCCGATTTCGCACTTGTTTCCTCTTGTTCTCTCCGGAATTTCTCCTCCCAGTTTCCTCCGAAGTATTTTCTTCATTTTCCCACGTGGAACCTCAGCCCTTTCGATATAGTGTGACGAAGGGTTTTCTCCAAAAAAATTTAGAAACTCCCACAATGGGGCGGCCCTGATGAAAGGCGGGCGAGTAGGCGTGTTTTCATTTTGGGTTCTCCCCTGGAGCAAACAGGAAAATCCTCTAAAAATAGGATTTGTTTGCTCCAGGGAAACTCCGGTGCAGCAGGGCAATACTCCAGAGCAAAACATGAGCCCGGAGCAACTAGTGTGAAATCGACCAGAAGCTCCGGTGCAAGCATGAGGGCAAACCTGGGGCAAACGCTAGTGCGAAATCATCCTAAGTATTTTTAAAAGCCCATGCAGTGCAGCCAAATTTAGATATGATAGCTTCAGAAAGGTACAGGAATACGTGAAATTACAGATTTGTAGTTCAGAACACCAAAAAATAAAAGCCATCTTAGTGGGTTTTTATTTAAAACATTAATTTGCAATTTAATCTGGCTACCTATTATGAATGTTCAGGGAGATTTCCTCCCAGTCTCCCTTCTGAACCACAGATCACAGGGTAACCACTGCAGGGTGCTTGGCTTTTTGGTCATGTTTATATTCATGTCTGTTATTCCACCCCACCCCACCTCAAGATACAAAGACATTGTTGGTTGTGTGATGTTGTGCTAGAAAATTACTAGTTTTCTCTAATTATCCAAGGCTGTGATCACTGACAAGTTCAACAGTTTAAACTCTTATGTCAAATTCTGCACTAAAAAGTAGCCAAATAAAATTCAGCAGATTTTGTGACATGCATTTGTAACAAGCAAGAAAGTGAATAAAATAGGATAAGTCAGATAAATTAGGAGTCTGGGGACACGAAAATATCAGCTCTTCAGGAAGGTTTTCTATTCGAGTGGTTCGCCTGACTGTAGCTTATTTGTCTTTTGTCACTCCCACGCCATTCACTATCTCTTCAGCTGCTATTAGTCTTTTTGTGTGTGTGTTTGAGTTAGTAAGCAGCTTGCACAGAGGCATTTTCTGTACTAGAATTCTATTCTACAATATAGTTTTTTATTTTTGTAAGAATTGCATCCTAAGGCACAAAGTACAAAATCAAGCAAATGGTGTTTCATGCATGTATTCAGAGTATTCCAGGATACCACCCATGAAGTGCATTGCATGCCCCCCCCTGCCGCCTTTTGATATTTAATGCACCAGTTTAGGGGAGAAGTGTTACTATTTTAACAGCATGATCCTAAACAGAGCTTCAGTGGACTTAGAAGGGTACAATCCTGGTTAAGACTGCACCACAGGATACTTACTTCAACTTCAAAAACAACTTTATCTCTTCATCCTGAATATTTTCTTAGATAAACTTTGACCAAGATGAAGATAAATTTAGGATATGCATAAAGTGCCTTTGCCTTGTTATGCCGGCCTTTGTAGGATGCAAAATGGACTTCAGATCTTGGAAGTGATTGAACAAGCAGTCCTATTATGACAGACTCTTTCAGTGTCTCTGTGTTGATCTTTTATGATGGTTACATTGAGTTTTGTTTTGGTTGTAGAACAAATACCACTTCTGAAGCAGAGTGCTTTCATGGCATTCAATGTAGGTCATTTTATGCTGGTGACTTTCCAGGCAAGACAGCAACAGAATTAACACAGAGATTGTGAGATTGGTAGTCCACAGAGTCTTCAGGGTAGGGGTCACCCTCAGTCTGATGTTTTTTTCCTTTTTGCCCACCCTCATAATCTGCTCAAGTAAGCCATTATTTGCCTCTCTTCCTCCATTACAATTTATGGGTACTGCCTTTTAAATCCAATAATTGTTGTTTCCTCCTTAGGTATGGAGCCAGCCTGCACTGGCTCTGCCTCACCTTTGAGAGCAGCATCAGTGGACATCAAGGAGAGTTTTTCTGGAATTTCTGCATGTCACAGATACAACAGGAAAAGGTCTTGCAAGCATTGTGTTGGATAGAGTGACAGAAAAGTATGGATTCTTGGTGTCTAATATTTGTGGCCAATGCTATGACAACAGTGCCAAAGGAGTGCAAGGCACTGTTCAGGGGGGGGGGATCCTCAGGCTTGCTTTGTACTTTGCTCTCTCCACAACTGGAATCTTATGCTGGTGCGTGCTGCAGACAGCTCTAACAAGGCCAAGGAATTTTTTTTGGGGGGGGGGGGGGTAGTGTGTGTGTGTGTGTGTGTGTGTGTGTGTGTGTGTGTGTGAGAGAGAGAGAGAGAGAGAGAGAGAGAGAGAGAGAAGTATCATTAAGTAGCTTCTGGCTAATATAGTATTCTATTACATTTTTTTTTCTGGAGCAACAAAATGCTGGGAAGTGCCCTTACAGCATTTATCAAAACTGACGCTGAAAGTTTTGTCTCAGCTAGTACCACAACTAGTTTATGCTTTAGAGGTGCATGGTACACATCTTGCTGTGTTTCTCATGGTATATATCTTGATTATTATAGCTACCCAGAAGCAATCCCCACCCATACTTAGCCATCTTTGCACCCAATTAGGGCCCTCAAGGCAATGAACAGTTTTAAAAAAGATAATAAAACAAGTTAAAAAAACAATCTGTATGTATAAAACCAACAATTTAAAAATTGTAGTATTTGTTGGATTAAATTCACAGCATCAAAGATGTTACTATTAGTTTAAAACACTGAGTGATGCATTTCTAAATATTAAGTATTTTTCTTGTGTTAGCTATGGCTCCTTTGATCCTGGATTGAGTGATAACATAAAGTTCAATTTCTTCTTATTGGATGGTTCCAAAAGAAAATCTTCTGTATGGTGGGATTTTTTTCAGCTGCTTATACATTTTGCAGGAATGTGGACTGGTTTCTGCACTTTCAGTGATGAGAGTGGATAAACTTTTCCTCATACCCTTAGACCAAGGCTTCTCCAGAACAATATTTGTATTGCTTTTACACAAATGATGCTAATTTTATTTAAAAGCATTCCAATCAAATCATAGAAAGCATCAGGGGTCCTTTTGTAGAAAAAGAGGTGTAGGAGCTCATTAGCATAACTCATTAGCATAACTCATTAGCATATGCCACGTCCCCTGACATCACTAGAAGTGTGTCAGAAAGGGAATGTCAGTTTCAGCCCCATTATATCCTATGGGCCATTGAAATCAATGGCAAAAACTCATAAGGTATATGAGGGGCTGGAGGAAAGGGGGTTTGAGGGAGAGGCTCCAAACTTGCAGGGTAGCTGCTGGGGCCTCTCCTTGAAATACCCGCCAGGTTTCAAGAAGATTGGACCACGGGGTCCAATTCTATGGGCCCCCAAACAGATTGTCCCATCCCCTCCATTGTTCTCTATGGAGGGGAAAAGTGTTAACTTTTTTCCTACCATAGAGAACAATGGAGGGAATGGGGGCAACCTGTTTGGGGGCCTGTAGAATTGGACCCCCTGGTCCAATCTTCTTGAAACTTGGTGGGCATTTCGAGGAGAGGCCCCAGCAGCTACCCTGCATGTTTGGAGCCTCTCCCTCAAACCCCCTCCCCTCCAGTGGCTTTTAAAGTTGCCACCGAATTTCGGCAGCAATTTGGCAGCGAGCTGAATCAGATTAGAGAATCTGATTCAGCCCGTGGCTGCCCTACTGGCCAGTCCTGAGCTGGCGGAGCTTTGCTCCACCTCACTCCAGCCCCAATGGACCCCTGGAAAGCATATCTTCTTCTCTCTGGTTTTATGCAAAGTAATAAATATAACCAAGAAATCAAAATGTTGTATGATTTCTTTATTAGAGTAAACAAATTGAAATGGAAAAGGAGCGGCTAAAGATGAAAAGGTAGAGCCAAAGGGAAGGGGCCAAATGTTATGGGAGTGGTTAGTGGCAATAAGGGTGTACCAGTTATAATCTATCGCCCAGGAGGACTCATACAACTCTGGAACTGGCTCTGGTGGTACCCCCCTTTCTCTTCCAGGCCTGTGTTTTTATCAGATCCCTGCTTGTGGGAGAGAAGAATGCCCCTCCTGCTGCTGCATCCTGCCTCTGCTCCCCTCCCAGTCATTTTTATATCCACTCAAAACAGCAGTGGTGTACGGCTGATGTGTGGCTCCCGCAGCCTCCCTCCCTCACAAAAATGAATAGGGTAGCCGTGCTGGTCTGCAGTACAGCAGTAACACCAGAGAGACCAACAAAAGTTTCAGGGTATAATTTTTAATAGTCAAAGTTCCCTTTGTCAGATACTAAAATCAGATACCAAAATCAATATACCAAAATCCATAAACGATACCAAAATCAGTATAGTTGTCAGTCTAAAGTGCAATATGGATCAAATTGGGTAGCCATGTTAATCTGTCTAAGAGCAAGAGTCCAGAAACATCTTAAAGATTAACAAAATTTGTGGCAGGGTATGAGCTTTTGTGAGTCACTGTTTACTTCTTCAGATACAGCTAGAATGGGGGTCCATTTGTCCTAAATATTGGA
The DNA here is from genome assembly GCA_029233225.1 of Lepidodactylus listeri. Lineage (NCBI taxonomy): Eukaryota > Metazoa > Chordata > Lepidosauria > Squamata > Gekkonidae > Lepidodactylus > Lepidodactylus listeri. The sequence continues at coordinate 94,021,771 of JARCFY010000001.1, forward strand.
AAGTGGAGTTATTTCAGATGCTGAATGACAATAGCAGGCAAATGACAATAGCAGACATGATTGGATTAAGTGTGATATGCAGAGGAGTACTAGGTGTGGAGAAATTAGCATTGGTACTGAGACAGGAAATCTAGGTCTCCATTCAGACCAGGAAGATACACTGTCTTGAGCTTCATTATCAGTGCCTGGTGAATTTAAAGTGCATGTCCAGACCTCAATATCTGGGAATCGTGCCTCTTTCGTTAGTAGCCCATCGATCCCCATCAGGGATCCATACTTAAAAGATAGTGCTTAAAGACCAGTCTAAGGCTGGCCGATAGGCCAATGCTGGACTTTCCACCATCAGGTCATTCCACCAGCGTGCAATCAGCACGTAGGGATGGTCTCCAGACCATCCCGAATGGCCACCATTTTAAAAAACTCTTAGCACACATAATTGCTTAAATGTGATGTCCACAGATGGTGAGGCACATATGCACATATGCATTTATGTACATAAGCACATATACATATAAAGATATGCAGATATGCACATGTGCACATATGCAGATTATCACATATGCATATATGTGCATGCACAAACAGGATTTTTTTTTTTTTTTAAAAAGCCAACTGCATGGCTTCTTAAGGTGGATGCCATCTAGACAATCCACTGTGGAGTCACTCACAGAAAAGCGATTCCTGGGGGAGCTGTCTGGTTGTGCAATGCAGGATTAAAAAGATCTAGATCAAATTACAGCCAGGCCAATGGCAGGATTAACTGCCCATCTGAACGCACCCTAGGTCAGCAACTGAATGACCTGGAAGGTTAAAATGTTTCCCCACTCATTTTTGAATGTTGTGGTTTCTAATGTTAGTCATATATCCATTTATTCTTTGTTGTAGAGACTGGCCAGTTTGTCCAATATAGAGGGTAGAAGGGCATGGCTGACACATGATGGCATAAATCATGGCCGAAGACAGATTGGCCATCTCGGCCGCATCTGCCCCCAGGAGGCGGCCAGGACGCGTCGCGTCCGGCGCCGTGCTCCTTCCGCAACAGCCGAGCACTACTTTAAAGTGGTGCTTGGCTGCTGCAGTGTGCCCTGTGCGCAAGTTCCACCCGCCAGAGCGGGTGTGAATGCACGGGGGCAGGGGCAGACGCGCGGCGTCCGCCCACCACTTCAGGAAGCCGCCCGCAGTCTGAACGCTGCGGGCGGCTTCCTTCCAGCGGCGTGTGAACGCCGCGCCGCGGGGGAAATCCCCCTGCCGCATTCTGACGCGCCGCGGAGGCGCGGCAGAAGCCGAGTCTGTCTTCGGCCCATATTAGAGGATGAGCAGGAGTATGAACCTGAGAAGGTATGGCTGATGTTACTGGATCCACTGATGGTGTTGCTAGGATCTATATGAGAGCAAAGTTGGCATCTTGGTTTGTTGCAGGCCTTGGTACCAGAGTCCATGTTACTGTTAAGTAGTTTATTATTGTGAGTGAGAAGTTGTTTTAGGTTAGCAGGCTGTCTGTAAGCAAGAAAAGGTTGGCCCAACACTGCCTGTGTGATGGAAGTGTCACTATCCAGTATGGGTTGTAAGCCGTTAATAATACTTTGAAATGGCTTGAGTTGTGAGCTGTAACATACTGGATAGCAATACTTAAAAGGAGAGATAAACAGGGCAAAAAATGTAGCCCTTTCATGCTGCTAACCCATGAATTTATAATTTTCCCTAAGGAAACTAAATTAATTTGCAGGCCTTTTTTACTGCATGAATGGAGTAAAATAAATATTCTGTTCTAAAACTTTTGGACTTAATTGGCTGAAACACTATAGAGTGATAATAGTTCACTAACAGCAGGTCAACTCAGTAGACCATTAGCAATATGAAGAAATACTTCTGAGTAATAGGAAGATGCCCTTTGGACAGAGATTAATTAACTACAGAAGTTAAAAATTAAAGAGTTGAATTCACACTACAGCGCACCTTCCAGATTTTCAGGTCTTTGAAGGCATTTTGACCATGTATCTTTAACATAAAATAACACATAGTAATGTATATCGAAGCAGAGGCAGCCTCAGGAAAGTGTAGCAGGTACATTCACTGAGTCTTGATCTCCTGCTGTCACTCATTCGGTGTTTCATGAACAGCAGGAAAACAGTCCCAGATCATGCAGTTTTTATACCTGTGTTGCAATTCCCTCATCAGCTTTCTTCTGGCCTCAACCTTTTCAGGTAGGAAGACTAACAGTGCCCTCAAAGTGGAGTCACACCCTTCTAAGCTCATTGACATCAAGTGGGTAACTTTGCTTAGGACCGAAATGCAATATTCAGGTATGAATATAAAACCTGTTAGGAACAGGACAGAAGACAGGAGGGCTGGCGTGATGTAGTCCATGGGGTCGCGAAGAGTCGGACTCAACTGTGCGACTGAACAGCAACAATGAATACTTGAATGGACTGTGCATGAATGGTGCATCAAATATGCCCCATGGTCCTGCTTTTAGTCCTACTGAAACATGATGGGAGCAGTGAATTGGGACTAAAAATAAATGCTCATATGCGTCATATTTGCTATTCCACTTGGGTAATTGTGTTCAGACATTGCCTCACATTAAAGAAAAAGGCAGGTATTAAAATACCTGTGTTGAAAAATACTTCATTTTGTTCAAGGGTTTGATAGAAGAAACTTTTACTAGAACAGGGAAATATCACGTACATTTTCTGTTCCCACAAAGAGTCCCAGTTGTAGCACCTTACCTGACAGATAATAGCACCTTTCCGATAGTATTCCTTGCAGGTGTAGGAACACTCCTTCTATTTGAGTCTTTTAAGCTAGGGCTCTCAGTTTCTACGACAGAAGGAACTAGTCACTGTATCTGCTAAGGATGCCAACTTTTTCTTTAAACAGCCTCCGGTTTTGTGACTATAATATAAAAGTCATCTGCAGACTTTAGCAGATAATGCTTATCTCCACATTTTTAAAGTGATGAACTTGGAGATTCCCATTGCTTAAGGCAAAACAGCAAGCTAAGTTATTTTTGTTCTAGTTCATTGTCAGTCTTAGCATAAATATATATAAAATTGTCTGGAAAGTATCACTTACTGGCTTTCTGCTTTTTACTCTGTTGTTTAACCCACAGAATTTCTGTTTCAGAAATAAGTGGTAATTTTATGTGGAAATGGTGGAAAGTGCTGGGAGGAGTATGTCAACTAGATCTGCCAGCTGTGAACTGTCTTGTAAAATCCAAGTCATCCGTAAGCCATTACATACAAAGTGATGTGTTTGTTTTAGCGGGCAAAAGAGGTGCCTGGGTAAGGATGGCCTCCTCCACAACCAGGCTCCACTACTGGAAGAGGGCCAGCTGTAGAAGAATGTCTTTGAGGAAGCCTTACAAGGAGTCAAGCAACAGGCCCAGGCAGGGTTTGATGCTTTTCACCTACCTTTTGCTTTTTATATTGGTCTGGTTTATATGGGATTGGGGCAGACTATGGTTTTAAAAAATGGGTTTGCCATGGTCATGTCTAGTCCGGCTCTCACTTGCAACAGCTCTAAGAAACTCTGAGTTTGTTTAAAAGGAAAGAACCAGGCCTGAAGTCTTCTAACCACAAAGAAGCTATCCTATGACTAACTCCTCCTCTTCCCAATACAGTAAGCTGTGGCATGAAAAAACACAGCTGTGAAGGCAATAGTGAAAATGGGGTTTCTTTACATGTTGTCCTAAAAGTTAAAATTAGCCTCTTAATGATCTTAAAAAGTTAACTCAAGTGTATTTTAAATTTGTTTTATTCTAAATAAACTCTCTTTTCTCTCTGTTTTGCATAGAATTCTCTCTTCATTTTTATGACATCCACGAGGATTATGGACTTGATTATGGGCCAACACAAATACATTTCAGAAGTAAACAGCAACTGAGAGACCAGGAAATAAAATAGAAACCAAATCTTGAAACAAATATGAGCAACATAGTCTAAACATGTGAAAAAATGAGCAAATTCTGCCACCCACGCTTTAAAAACCTCAGGACATGTTAACATTTTCCAGATGTGGTTTTGATCTGAGGATGCCTACAGGTTCTATTTGGTAGAACCTTTATTTATTTAACAATCTAAAATGTATGTGTGCATGATTTCAGAAGCTATAGAAAAAGAAATGGGATTAAATAATTTCCTTAAATTAAAATTTTGCCTTTCTTTTCAATTCCTTCCTCATTCTCTTGTTTTTCCTCCCTCATTTCCTCTTCTTTTTTCTCCTAGGCTTGCCTGGCTATGTCATCTCTTGCCCTCCCCACTGATTATCTGCCTGCTCACTTGCTCACAGAACAGTCTACCTGCTTATCCTGCTGGAGTGCTCTGCCTGCTTAGCTCATGCTCATGGTGGCACCTTCTCCTCTGGTTCCCAATTCCTCCTGCTGATTCTTTCTGCCACCCTCTTGTCTTTCCTCTCTTTGCTCCTCTGCTGCTACCTCCTACTTTTCCTTCACTTTTCTTTCCCTGCCACTTCCCCCACCCCCCAGCACTGCCGGCTACTCCCTTCCCCACTTTCTCCCTCCCTTACCTACCACTCCCTTCTCCAGTGGATGCAGCCACCTCTCTTCACTGCTGCATTGGTTTGTCCTTCCTTTCCCTGCCTCCAAGCTTTTCTCCCTTCCTCAGCTGCCAGCCAGTTGATTCAGTGATAGTGGCTGTGTTGCCTCTGTGCAAGTGCAAACATGGCTTCTCCGGTTAGTAGATTTTTTAAAAAAACTTCTCTTTAAATTTTTGGATTTTTCTGCATGCCTGGAGATTTCCCCAAGTTCATAGAAAGGTTTCATTTCTTTGTATGTGTGTCTGTTTTGTGAGTTTAAGTATCCACACATGGGGGCCATGTTGAGAATTAGATGTACTGAAAAGTGAGGTGTCATGGGCTAGCCAGCTGCCACCTTGTAGGAGGAGAAGGAATGGGAAGAATCAGGTTCTACCAATGCTATCCCCACCTGAGTAGCTGGATCCAGTGGCAGACCCAATGGGGGAAGCATCGGGAAGCAAGAACACTTTCCAGTCACAGCCAGGCTGCTCTTTCATCCAGGAGAAGAGAGGCCACTGAGACTGGCATCCCCGCCAGCCTCTCCTAAGCCAGCAGAGTGTAGAAGGAGGAGAGAGTGCTTGACAGCTCAGGAGAGACAGTGAAGCACCAGCCTGGCAGCTCGTGGAATCACAAACAAATCTGTAGTCAAAGCACGCTAAGTACATGCAACAATAATTATATAGAAACTAAAGTCAATAATAATACCAAACTCATATATATTGTAATGGAATTATCAATGTTATAAAGAGCAATTATCAAAAAGTGGGTGGTAACAAACTCAAACCTACAATAAGTCACAGCACATGTCCAAAGCAGCAGATTTCCTTCATTAATAGAACAAACACACAAAAGAAAAGAAAAGCTTATTTAAATTTCACAAGTCCTTAGGTTGAAGTCTAAACATCTATATATTGTGGCTTATAGAAAATAAGATCCATCACAAATGAAAACTATGCAGTTCTGAATAGTCAGCATTTCGGACCTGTTCATTTGTCAGGTAAATCAGGTAAGTCTTCATTGACATACAGCAAATACACATTTATAAAAGAGGTCCCGATCAAAATATTTTAATTAGGCCCCACTCCATATCTCTTACAAGTCAGAAAGACCTCTCCTGGCAACTCAGCAATGATCAGCATTAATTCCTGGAGCAAAGGCCTTGAAGGACAAGGACTGACAGGCTGATAGGAAAACAGTAAAAGACCTGTACATGTAGGAAGGTAAACACAACTGTAAGGAGCAGCACCTGGGCCTCAAGGGATGAGTCAGCAAAAGAGGCAGATCAAAGGAATATGATGAGCAAGGCTCGGTGTGGAAGCAACCTTGCTCAACACCCCTCTGTGCAATGGCCTGCTTAGCAAACAAAGCTCTACCCTGACTCTGCTGCCTTGTACCTTGCTGCTGGTAACCTGTGCTTGCTTTTTAAGCTGGGACCCAGACCCTGTATCCTGCCCCTGTTCTCAAGCCTGAGCCCTGGACTGGACTTTTGGATCTCTGACTCCATACTGGTTTATAGACCTTGCTCCTATATCTTGCTTGACTTGTTGTCTTTGTATTTGTGTACCACAGAAACCCTGGGTAAAGCAACAGTGCTAGGCTTAGCCCTGAATACAACAACTTATGAGAAACTCACCGGGGAATTCTCTCACTGTCTTCTGTCACCCACCCCCGCCACCTTTATACCTTTTCCTCCCACTGCCACCTCTTCCTTCCATCCTTTTCCTTTCGAACCCTACTTCATACCCCCCTTAGGCCCAACACTGATTATCATCGCCTCCTTACACTCCCACTGCCCTCTCTTTCCTCATTCAGATTCAAGGTTTTGGTGCTCACCTTTATTTATTTATTTATTTATTTATTATTTCGTATTTATATCCCGCCCTCCCCGCGTGCGGGCTCAGGGCGGCTTACATGGGCCGAAGGCCTATTTGGTACATTGACCTATAAAATTGATTAAAACATTAACTTTAAAGTCCTTAATGGTCAGGGACCTATGTGCCTTCAGGACCGCCTCTCCCGATATGTCCCACAAAGGGCATTGAGATCAGCAGATAAGAATCTCCTTGTGGTTCCTGGCCCCAAAGATACCCAGCTGGCCTTGACCAGGGCCAGGGCTTTCTCAGCCTTGGCCCCAGCCTGGTGGAACTCTCTGCCGAATGACATTCATGTCCTGTCTGATCTATTAAAGTTCCGCAGGGCACATAAGGCAGAGATGTTCTGCCAGGCCTTTCGTTGAGGCCTGCAATGGTTCCTCTACATCTCCCCGGCACCCTCCTCTCTGCCCCCTCATAAAAATCTGAATGCTAGATATGCCATCTTATTTTAAAATCTTTAATATTTATGTTGAATGTTTTAATATTGAATTCTTGTAGTTTTAATTGGTTTTAAAATTGTATTGAACTATGTTGTTGTAAACCGCCCTGAGCCCCGCAGGGAAGGGTGGTCAAGAAATGAAATTCTGTCATCTCCACCCATTCTCATTACTCTGCCTGGCCATCCATTCCCCCATTTGCTACTGTGCCCACTGACCCATCCCCCTCCACACCACTTTGCCTTACCTCACATCACCCTCTCTACCACTCTGTTCACTAGCCCAACCTTCCTGGAGGGTTTTCCAAATTTGCTGAAAAATCTCCCTTCTATCTACATGGCCTCAATCTGTGGATTTAAGTATTTGTACATGGGACCTTGTTTATTAGATATATTGAGATTAATGATTATAAAAACCCTGACAGTTTGTTCAATAACTTATTGGCTGAAGCCTTTTACTTTTGGCCAGAGGGCACCAGGGAAATCTGAAGAAAGAACAGAAACTTTTGCCTTCATATGTTTTTGCCTTAAGGCAAATAAGGCTATTATTGAGTACACAGACATAATATACCTTCCCCAGCACAGAATTGATCCGTCAGCTGTTGTTCAGAATTAGTCCCTCCAGTGTGAGAATTCTTCTACATGAAATATCACAGACATTTTCCCAGTAGACCCCCCCCCCCAGTTTTTCTTCTGGACTGCTTTAAATACAATCTTAATAGAGCAAGGGCTAAACACCTATAGGCATCATCACCCTGCCCCTTCTTCTGTGCTCAGTTTTCCCCTCAGAAATACTCAAAGAGATTGTAAGGCTCCTACATATCTTTACCATGATGAAGTCCCACTAAACTCAGTGGTAGTTACTTCTGAGTAAAGAAACGCGAGACTTGGCTGTATGTGCAACTGTGACTTTTTGTTATTATTTATTTATAGAGTTGGGAAATCGCATTTTGTGCCTCAGGGCATTGGAAGCATTGCAGAAACTTTAGAAACATAATACATATCCTAAAACAATAAAGCTATCAAATACAGATCTAATAAAATGCAATTATCTTGCCTTCCATGATAGCATGTTGAGGTATAGAAGAAAATTACAGAATATTATCAGAATATGTCTTAACAGGGCGCCAAGTACCAGCACTCTAAAGACATTTCTGCATTAGCATTAGCTTTACTCATATTTCAAATACAAATGAAGTCCTCTCTTGCAAGATAAAAATGCCAACTGATTTCAGAAACTATGCAAAACATTCCTGAAGCAGCAGGTCTTTAACAGAATAGCAGTTTATAAATGTATTTGTCACAGTAAAGGATCTGGATGACATGGAGACAAGTAAACAGAGGCATGTAGTGTCTTTAAACAAACTAGGGACCAATCTGATTTGGAAATGAAGTCAAAAGCCTTGGAAAATATTCTCGATTCCACATAGCCAAAAGATTCTACTAAAAAAGTGTCAGCAGACTGAAATAGATCTGACTTAATTGCCTCCCAGAGAGTCCCCTGGGTATGTGCATGTATGCTTTGCCCTTGCACTGGGGCTTCATGACCATTTGTCTTTAGGCCAAAACCTTATGCTACACTGGAGGTTGTTTTTCCCAAACCCACATAAGGCAAGCTAAAGGCTTCATAGGGCTTCCAAAGGATGCCGTAGGGGATACAGCACAGTAGTAGAGCTGTCATTGCAAATGAACTGTTGGCTCATGGAAAATATAGCAAAGGGTCCATTTTTAGTGGCTCTAAGACCAAACCATGCATGAAGCTGAAGCTTCATGATGGCAACTCTCAATGTGTCATTTGGCCCTAAAAGCAGCTACCGGGGAATATGGGCTGGGGCTGCAGGGTTGTGTTATTCCATCCCTTCTGGGATGCTTACCTTGAGAGGGGCAGAAGACAGATACTTGTATGCTTTGGCTGTGTGACTGTTCTAGACACCCACTGGGTGGTGCCCATACAGTTTCCTGCTTACAAGACTTAAAGATCCCCTTCCCCAGTGAAGAGTACTGGACTCGGGAGACCAGGAACAGTGAAATCATGAAGCCTTTATTGAGTGATTCAGCATGCCCAGTAGATGGTCAGAACAAGCATGCTTCCAGGGCTCCAGGGCCCTCATTATATGCTGGCCGGAGCCACACCTCCGGCCGCACCCAAAAGACCTGATAGGGGCTTAACATATGTGCATGTTTGTCATAGGTTCCCTGGAGGAGCCTTTGGCCACATTGGCTCCCCAGGGAGAACCTAGGTCCCACATTGGTGGAGGCTTTGAATCCGGACGTCTATTGTTCCTCCAGATTCAAGCTCCCCACTCTGCCTGACCATGTGCTCTGGCCATGCAATGGGTGCCATTACCTGGGAGCACATGGCAGGCCGGTTCTTACACAGAACATACTACATTACACCCCTCCCCCATAGTCCGGACTGTCCCTTGGCAAACATAGTCTCTGAGGTGCACGGGACGTTTCCGTTCTCTGGTCGAGTGGCGTGGGTCACCGGAGCCGCTGGTGTAGGGAGTGGAGATTCGGGGATATCTGCCACGGGCTGAGCCAGGTCTCGTGCCGGTGCAGGGATGGTGACTGGAGTGATGTCTGGGCGGGCGGCTTCTGTGGAGTCCTCCTGCAGAGTCTTGGCCGGTTGTGGGGCAGGTGGATCGTCTGTCTCTGGTACCTCAGGTTCCGCATCTGAGAAGTCCAGCCCTGGATCGTCTGCGGAGAAGGCGTGCAGGCAGCAGTGAAGCTGGTCCACGTGGCGCCTCCACCGTTGTCCTTCCTCGACCGTGACTTCATAGGAGAGGGGACCGGTGATGCAGATAATCTGCCCCGGCAACCACAGGGGGCCCCAGGCGTAGTTGCGGACGTAGACCAGGTCCTCCGGAGCGAACCCTCTACCTTACACCCAACTACACCTTTGTAGATCTTGATATAATTTTTAAAAGGTTGTTTTATTTAACATTACATTTTTGCTCAGTTTTCAGGCTGAATGCTTTTGCATGGTTCCACATGAGAGCTCTTGTAACCCTTTAAAATAATAAAAAGTGGTGAATAGGAATAAAGGTACACCTCTCTTGAAGTGATTTACAGAGCATTTCCTTCTCTCTCCTTTCCCCCTCCTTTTTGTTGTAAGCATTTACAGTTCCCCACTCTGGTACTAGGGCATACATCCTTCACTTGTTTACTTGTTGTTGCAAAAAAGAAAATAAAAAGTGGATGGGCTTGAACAGCCTAAGCCTCCTACTGCAGGCTATGTTACAGAAGATGAATATTTGGAGGATACATTTATGTTAAAGGCTAGGATCGAGCATCCCTTTCCAGTTTTGTCTACTTCTTCGGTAAGAAGGTAAGAAGTACATGATACCTCTTGGCTTCCTGGGGACAAAAGCTGGAGGAAGTGAGCCTAGATGCTTCAGATCTTGCCTAGAATTGCCACAGGTGCAAGACGTGTGGGTGACTTTTGCCAATTCCTCTCTCCCACATCAGCCTAACATGCCTCCCCCTCCCCCCATGCTGCTACTCAGGGATAGAGAACCCCCAGTAATAGTTTTGAGAGAAATCAGAGCTGTTCAAAATCCCATGTAAGTGAAGAAAAATCCACATCCCAAATCAATAAAACTGGGGGGGGGGAATGCCTTTGATTACTCTGTGTTATGTACAGACTACACAAAATCCCCCAAACATAATCTTATGCCTGTGTGAAAAATACAGATAGCATGCAGAATTTATTTAAGGGAACAGTTAAATTCAGTTGTGTCCAGTGCAGCCTTTTCTGGAGTTACCCAGGATGCTAGTGGGCAAGCCAGAATCCAGGCCAGCAATGGTAAGCCCATAGCACCTGAGGGTCTGATGACCAGGGTGCTGGAAGAAGTACTGTCTTTGGAGCTATAGAAGCTAGCCCTGACACTCAAGTGGCAAGTGGACAGACAGTTAATATGGTCACCAGCCTAGACTTGGGCCACCCAGACACCCTGGTGCCGGTGGCCACATCATCATCATAAATGTCACCACCACTTCTGTGAATCAGGCTGTAGAGCAAGAGGTTGGCTCAACTCAGGTTGCAAGACGGCTGAGTTGAACAGGGAGGAGGAGGAAAGAGATGATGCAACCCCCTTCCCTCCTATTCTGACACCGTGAGCCCACCAGGACACCAAGCCGACACAGCAGTAGGCCAGGGCTCTGCACAGCAAATTTCAGCTTAACCATGTTACTGATGACCACAATTTTTTTCATTACCCACAGCAGCAGAGTAGAAAAAGGTAAAGTTCAGACATCTCATCTAACAGCAAGTAAAATGCAAGAGTGGGGGACCTTGAAATATGCTGAATAGGGATGGGCATGAACTGCACTACAAACCTACAGAAATGGTTTATGAACTGAACCCATTTGTATAGTTTCATGAGCCATTTAAAGTTTAAACCCTTGCTTTCTGCTCCCCGTGAAAGCAGTGAGGAGCAGAAAGCATGAGCTGAAATGGCTCTGAGCCATTTAAACCAAACAGCTGAGCTGTGGGTCCTGCTGCTCAGCTGATAGGTTTAAATGGCTCAGAAACTTGATCAAATACATAGCCAACACCATCTACCCATGTCCTGGCCATTGTCAGAAGGTATGTGTCACATCAACCATCTCAGTCAGACTCATCCTCTGCTCCCCATTCCAATACCTAGAGGTATCCCATTCCAGTACCCCTCACAAAGAAAATTTCAAATCTTCCACTGACTGCCCAGGTCTTACAGTTTCCCAAATAATATTTATCCAGTCACAAACAGCCCCAAATTCCCCAATGACAGTCCAATTCGAAAAGTCTGAACCAACAGCAGACAGGATCATAGCTTGTTTTACTTTCCTTACCTTCTTCCTGTTACTTTATTCAATAAAGATTAAAAACTCAATACTGTATCCCACTCTGTATCTCCTACCATCAGTCTTTCCTGAAGTATTGCCCCAGGTTCATGGGCCTATGTAAACACAAACTACAAGGTTCCTGACCCTGGAACTTACATGGTTTTCTAGCTGTCCATGATGTACTCTCATCTACTCCTAACACTGTAGACTTGAAATCCATATGTGCATGTACCAGATTGTAATTCAGTTTGACTGCAGTTAAGATGGCAGTGAAGAAAATGGAATCCATACATAAAATAAATGTCCATTTGTATTCATAAACTCCGTAATGATGTTTTGTTTAGTGTTCTTTATCTATTGAATAGGTTTCTTATTAAAGTTTGTGGTGGGGTTTAAATATGTTCAAGGTTTATTGCATCTATTTTTATCAAATTATTTTGAGTCTCCCCCCCTCTTAAAAATAGACTATTTCCAGCATGGCTTGCAAGTGACAAACAAAAGGAGTTGCTATAGAAACAGAGAAAGCAATTTGTGGATTAGAAAAACGGGGAAAATATTCTTAGGTATTTATCGGTCACTGTCAGGAAGATTAAATGAATAGGTATGGCATGTCCCTTTAAAAATATAAATAGATATGGTTTTCCCAACATTTTCCACTGTAGCCTAGTATTTAAGTAAATTTAGCACTTGTAGAAGCTCTGCATATTATTACCATCTACTGCTAAGCCTTGTAGGACCCCATCTTAAGATATGCCCCCCACCATACATAAATTGAGAGCCAGTTTGGTGTAGTGGTTAAGTGCGCGGACTCTAATCTGGGAGAACCGGGTTTGATTCCCCACTCCTCCACTTGCACCTGGCTGGATGACCTTGGGCAAGCCATAGCTCTGGACTAGCTGTTCCCTCAAGGACAGCTTGGGAAAGAGCTCTCTCAGCCCCACCTACCTCACAGGGTGTCTGTTGTGGGGAGGGGAAGGGAAAGGAGTTTGTAAGCCGCTCTGAGACTCTTAAGTGAGTGAAGGGCGGGATATAAATCCAATCTCTCTCTCTTCTCTTCTCTTCTTCTTCTTCTAAATGCCACACACAACCAATTCATGCAGATAATTCCATACCTAGGAGACTGTGCTACAGATGTGATTTCAGAGGAATGTTCAATTATGCTTTGCCATTTCCAGCTTAGAGAAGGTCTGGAGGGCCAAGCCGAGAGAACTGAATAGGTATCCACCTCGCATTGTTATTATTACCTCCTCATAGACAGGACCATGACTATGAGGAGGCTGATCTGGGGATCTACCTGTGGTGTCTTGATAACGGTAGTCTTTTAATCAGGCCAGTGTTTTAGACTGCTATATTCCACTCCAAGATTTAATGTGGGCAAGAACAGAGAAAAAGGAAGCTGTAGTTACTGCAGCTCCACACAAAGAACTTGACTTATTAAAAGGTGCTCCTGTATGCTGCTGCCTTATTATAATGCCTACCTTTTCAGTCTGCACGAGATCCCTTTCTTCCTGTAGATAGAAAGCGTCACTGTGGGTTTCTTCACACAGAAGAAACAGAAGTACTTATGCTTTTTTTTAAAAAAAACACTATGCAGTAGGATGTTAGAGAATATTATGCTTGTGGAATTTCTGTGTGCAAAATACCCTACCACAAGGTGAGGAAGATTTCTGGATTGGCTGTGCAAAGGAAATATGCAAACTTAGCTGGTTTATCCAGTCTTGAGTGTACAGCAGCTAAATCGATGTTCTAAATACTCTCATTGCATAAAATGAGCTTCTGCCCTTTATACTGGCCAAACTGGATACTCTTAAAGCCAGAGAATAAATGTACACAAATCACACATTAAAAATGGGGGCACCGGTGAGGGCATAGTTCAACTCTCTTAGGTATTCAATAGACTTAAATACTGCTGTACTCCAGTAGAAAAATGTTAGAGAGTGCAGCAAGAAGTTGCTGAGTCAGACTTCATATGCAAATGTGGTAGTATCAGTCTTGGATTCAACAGGATCTTGGGATGGTTAACTGAGTTCAGAAAGATTTTTTTTCCTGTGCTGGCTTAAATACACTATTCAAAATTATCCTGTTTTGCCAGTTTATCATTTGGGAGTTTCCACAGGTGTTCTGGGTGGATCATTTATTGTTTTAACTGGATTTCCCCCCAACTTGTTTTTATTGTAATGTTCTGTGAAACTAGGCCTTTTAACCCCTATGCGACCCAGTGTGGTGTACTGGTTAAGCGTGGTGAACTGTAATCTGGAGAACCGGGTTTGATTCCCCTCTCTTCCACATGAAGCCTCCTAGGTGACCTTAGGCCAATCACAGTTCTCTTAGAACTCTCTCAGTCCCACCTACCTCACAGGGTGTCTGTTGTGGGGAGGGGAAGGGAAGGAAAAGGAGACTGTAAACTGCTTTGACAGTTCTTAGGGTAGAGAAAAGTGGGGTATAAAAACCAACTCTTCTTCCTCTTTTGTATAATCATTTCCTCCTGTACTTGCCACTCTTCTGCTGCTTTAGGTATAAATCTCTTTCCTAACTGGATGTAACACTTCATGCATCTGATGAAGAAGTGGGCTGTGGCTCAAGAAAGCATATGGTACAATAAATGTGTTTGTCTTTTAGGTGCCACCACTCTTAATTTGGCTGGAACAGACTAAAATGGCTGCCTTTCTGGAATTTTTCCTGTGTTAATTGTTTTTAAAAGTATGTCAGAGTTAAATGAAAGGTAGTTTATATGTCTATCTATAAAATGCTATGTTTATTAATTTGAGATTTATCCATAATATGAAAAATTGGGGGGGGGGGCTAAATATATCACTGAAAGTTTGGCATGAAATTACTGGACAAAAATTACTGGACAAAAAAGTGAGGGAAGAGCTGTGCCACAAATCAATAAAACAGACAAAGAAGCAAAACAAAAACAAAAACCTTCCTGCCTCTGGTCAGCGGGTTGCATGAGACAGGAATGCTGGAAGCATCAGTAAAGGAAACCCAGCCAGCATAAGACAATGATGTGACACTTGCCTTCAGGCAAGGAACTGTTCTTATGCCTTTGATATGATGGGGTTCTTTTTCCTTCCTAGGGAGGGCTGGGAAAGACATAGGTTGAGATCATGCTTCAGGCAACTCTAGTCTTCCCTACCTGTTGAAATAGTTGTGGGAAGAAGACAATCTGCTTCAGTGTGAACAGCTATTTCCCACTAATGGTTGGGCTTTTCTTGGCTCATCTTGCAATTCACTTGTTTTTTCAGTGCTTTCTAGGAGAACTCTTGGAGATAGGTCTGGGTCTTTCCAAGAGTTCTCTGAAAAAGCTTCAAAAGATTGACCGTGGGATACTTGCCTCAGCCATCTTTTCCAATCAACATTATATTCCCCAGCAAACTTTCTCTTGTGAAATGGAAGGAGAGCAGTGAGTGGTGGAGAAGGCTGGTTAGTAACATCAGAAGTCCTGTAGCCTCTGTCTACCATTAATCATTGGTAGGAAGGAGAAGTGGAGCTGGATCAAAGTCCATTGTTTACAGTTCTGTAAGAGGAGCCATAGATGTTGTCCTTTGCTCTTGTCTTGGTTCTCATTGGCCTGATGTACGGCTCATGAATGTTGAGGTAGGAACCTACATGATCCTATGAAGGCAGGATGACAGTAGTCATCATTATGTCTAAGAGTCTGATAGAAAAGAGAGCAGAAACCTTGTGCATTGCTGTTCCTTATAACCCTAACTGATGCATACATCTATGAAAGGAAGGAAGACTAAGACAGGGTGTTTAGTGAACCTTAGAAAGAATCCTCCAAATTCCCATATTTTGAAGAGAGAGAGAGAGAGAGAGAGAGAGAGAGAGAGATTGGATTTATATCCCACCCTTCACTCACTTAAGAGTCTCAGAGCGGCTTACAAACTCCTTTCCCTTCCCCTCCCCACAACAGACACCCTGTGAGGTAGGTGGGGCTGAGAGAATTCTTTCCCAAGCTGTCCTTGAGGGAACAGCTGGTACAGAGCTATGGCTTGCCCAAGGTCATCCAGCCAGGTGCAAGTGGAGGAGTGGGGAATCAAACCCGGTTCTCCCAGATTAGAGTCCGCGCACTTAACCACTACACCAGACTGGCTCTCTGAATAGAAAGGAAAAGGCTCAATTTTAGGCTAATATCTGATTTTACATTAGCAGTGAGCAGACATTCCTATGATTTGGTGGCTAATATTGCCAGTACATTATTCAGAAGACATTTCTCATCTTTGTAAAGCAACAGGCTCAATAAGCCTGGATGAAACTCACACCTAGGATAAGGATGATTACTTGTCCCACTTTTTTCCCTGACATTCTTTGTTGGGACATGATGGATGCTTATGGGCTTTACATGTAGAGTACTACATGAGAACCCCTTTGCCTGCTTTCTCTGAGTTGGATTTGTTGAGTGACTACTATTTGCATATCCAGTTAGTTGTGTCAGTGAAACAAATGGAATTCTAATTGGTGTCTGAAATTATTAAGAGGCAAGAACACACAGGGAGGTTTTGTAATGAGGCCCTTTTAAGGTGTAATTAAAATATCAACTTGAATAAAGTCAGATGAACAAACTGGATCTTGTTTGTTAATCTGTTCCTGTGGCTGTATGCTACAAAGAGGACATATTTCTAAGCCTTCCTTTGTTTGAAACAATACAATGTGCAAGGAGATGGGGTATTGGTTGGCCTTTTCATGGTAACTCAAAGCTATCTAATCATTTAGAAAAGTTTCCAATTCCTTTTGTGTCCTGCCTGCTCATTGGTGAGATTCTACATATTTATTTTCAAGATAGGTGAAATGATGGAGTTTTCAGATCTTTATGTGTTTCTGGGTTGGATCTGTTGTGTACTGCCTAGGGTTGCCAGTATTCAGGTGAGGGCTAGACTTCTCCTGGAATTACAACTGATCTCCAGACCAAACAGATCAGTTCCCCTGGAGAAAATGGCATCTTTGGAGGGTGAACCCTATAGCATCACATCCCTGTTGAGCCCCCCCCCCCCAACCCTCTGCCCTCACTAGAATCTCCAGGAATTTCCAACCCAGAAAGGCCAACCCAGAAGGCATCAGTAAAAGCAGGAGAGTAGAATGGAAACAGCTTCACTTGCCTACGAGTAACCTGCAGGAGTGCTGGGCTTATGCAAACCATTCAGAATCAAGCCAGGACAATCCTGGGCATAGTGGGCAAGGAAAAACTTTTAGTTAAGTGTTATTATATTTCCTTTTTCAAGCCATGTTATTTGCTCTAATAACAAATAAAACATTCAGACAAGGAAGCTGGTATTTCATTGTTGCTCCACAATGCAATAGGATCCAGGCTAAATTAGCAGTGCCCACCAATTTGCTCTTCCCACTGCAGGAGCCCCTCATGTTGTTCCTCAGGAGCAGCATTTGGTGGAGATCAGTGGGCTGCAGTAGAAGAAGAAGAAGAAGAAGAAGAAGAGATTAGATTTATACCCCGCCCTTCACTCACTTGGAGTCTCAGAGCGGTTTACAAACTCCTTTCCCTTCCCCTCCCCACAACAGACAGCCTGTGAGGTAGGTGGGGCTGAGAGAGCTTTTTCCCAAGCTGTCCTTGAGGGAACAGCCGTTACAGAGCTATGGCTTGCCCAAGGTCATCCAGCCAGGTGCAAGTGGAGGAGTGGAGAATCAAACCCGGTTCTCCCAGATTAGAGTCCACGCACTTAACCACTACACCAAACTGGCTCCAAACAGTCCACGCACTTAACCACTACACCAAACTGGCTCCAAACAGTAGGAGAAAAGTTGTGTTGTAAGAATGTGCACCTGAAAAAGAAATCAGTATTTTTGGATTCAGATTTTAGGAAGAGCCTAAATACCCATATTCAGGGGTATCTAGGACCACTTATACTGTTTTAGTATTCTGCTTCAGGCTTTTTGGGGGGGATTCCAATATTATTTGGGTTTCATTATCCTCTAAGGGAGGCTATTTTCTCAGGGATTTCAACCAAATCCTTCAACCATATTTCAACCAAATAACACCCATATTGCAGGGGACCTAGTACTGTCTATCCACTAAATAAACTCCAGGTTTCAAGAAAATTGGTTCAAGGGGTCCAATTTTAATGGCTCCTGGATCAAAGTGTCCCCATCCATCCTACTTGTCTTTATTGTTTCATATGGGGAAAAATGCAAAGAAGCCAATAAACAAACACACAAGGGCAACCATTGCCTCCAAGACTTCCAAATGCAAACAGAACCAACCAGCATTAAACCACAGAATCTCAGCAGAACCAACTTAAGAAAGAGGCAGTATTGCAAGACCAACACAACCAATGTCAAATCAGAGAATCCCAGAAGAAGCCAGGGCCAATGTGAAAAGCCCAACAAAGCCAACAGCCCTTCATCACTGGCACTCCTGTCCCCCCCCACCCCTGTAAAGAAAAAGCCCAACAGCAATACAGCATGCATAAAGTGCAGTTTTAGATGCTTTTGTGGGATCTGCTTCTGCTTGTTTTAAATTAAGATGCTCATCTACCTTCCTAACACCGTTTGTTTCAATCATTTTTGTGGGGGGTGTTTTTTCCTTTTATGAAAGTGGCAAGAATAAAATTTTTGGCAACATATTTCTGCACAGAAGGGCCCCTCATAACATCTGATCCCATCGCCTGGGACAGCTGTCTCTCTGCCCTCCCTCTCATTGTCTGGAAAACTGGCAAACTTGAAGAAAATGAGACCTAGGAGCTTTAAAATGCCAGCCCTAAGTATTTTTGGATATTCACTAATGTTTCATGATTTTTTAAAAATGATACCCTGTATTCCCAAGTATCCTGAATATTCCCTGGATACCTGAATATACCTGAAATACCACTGAAGTATTTTCTGGGTATGCATTCAGACTGGAAATATTCAAATGTATCTCCCTATTCTGTTCTGCCATTGGAAAATTTTGTCTGGATCCAACCTAGTATATACACATACACATCCAATCAAACCTACCCACCCACTCCAGTCATCTTACAAGACCCTACTTTGGGTACCCCCTGCCATCTGAGGTTAGATGGGTGGCAATCTCAGAAAGGACCTTCTCTGTTACGATGAAAAAAACTTTGGAACTCCCACCCTAGGGAGACTCCTCTGTCTCCTTCTGTTTGTTGCCTTCTACCAGTGGGTGAAGACATGTTCCTTTTTATTTGGCATATATCCAATAACTGTCACTGACCTCCTGTGTCGTTTTGGGGATGTCTTTTATATGATTTTATTGAATTTATTGAATTTTTGTATATAATTTATTTATATTTTAAATGTTTTTAATTTTGAAATGTTTTATTGTTTAATGACTGCCACCTTGGAAACCCTATTTGGGTGGAAAGCCAGCACAGAAATGTTCTAAACAAACAAACAGATAAATAAATAAATAAATAAAATGTTTTAAATAAATAGCCCTAGGCCAAATATAGCTAAGGAGCTTTAAAAAGGTAAAGACTAAATGCAAAGTCTTGAGACCTCTACACTTGCTCTGGGAATTCCATGCTTCTTTATTAAGAGAATTTGGGGGGCAGGGACAAACTCTTGGCAAAACATCACTTCCAGCAAAAAAAAAAATATGGAACTGGCATCATTGCATTGGGGTACCATAGAGTTTTTGGTGAATCCTAGAGTGCTGCTGTACCACAATGACACCACTACTGTTTTTGTGCCAAAAGGGATTTGCAAGTTGGCATGATGCCAAATCTGCCCCACCTCCATTAAATCCCCCACACCAGTCTGTTCAGAAGTGATGGAGAACAGGGAGGCCAAGCCGGGAAGTCTCTTGCTACAGTGGGAGACCTGCCCCCCTGTTTTACGGTACATGATGTTTCTGACCTCTAACAACCCTCCAGAACCACTATGGCAAGCTTATGCATAACAATAGCCATTTTAGGTCAGAGGAATAGTATGGAGTGGAAGGCTGAAGACCCTTCGGTATCCATGCTGTGGTCCAACTGAGTATTGGGCCCATATGTACCTGGCAACCCAATACATGTGTGAACTATAGTTCCAGTGGTGACCATAAGACCTTTGTATCATGTGAATCAACAGAATCTGAATCAGTGCAGTGTAAGCTGCCGCCACTTCCAATCCATAGTTCTGTTTATGTCTTATTAAATCTCGGATACACAGTCTACTGGGCTGCACATTCCAAAATGGACTACAGATTACAAGCAAAAATACTGTTTTCCCCCTTCCCTTACAGATGTTCTTAATTTCTGCATATTTTCATTAGAAATTAAGAGCACATGAAGATACCCAGTCCTCATTAGGATAGGATTGTAGTATATCCAGCACTGTTAACTTGGGTCATTTTCTTTTATTATTTCTACAATATTTGAGCATGTGAGGAATATTTTGCTATATCAATATTCATTATTCTCCTATTTCCCTGAAGAATCCTGCATTAGAGAGCCCTTGCAACCATGCTGCTTTATGTGGATTGCTACAGATGAACTGACAAGTCCTTAGTTCTTTATTCTTGGATACATTATGGGTCATCTCTCCAAAGAGCTGCTCTAACCAGCTCACAAAATAAAACTATTTAGATAGTAAAATTATAGAACAATAAAAGCATAACAATAAACAATACCAGCCACAAAACTTGCAGCAGCCTACTAGGGGCAGAGTAAAATAATGTTCAGCAGAGCAAAACTGCAATGAAACAATTCAGCAGCAGAAAACATTAGAACAATTTCAGCACAGGGCATAAAACTGCAGTCATGAAAAGATCTTCTGGTGAGACAGAACATCAAAAGACATAACTTAACTTGTTCAGGGAGGCCTTCTTGGAACTTATCCACTTTTTATATTTTATTGATAATTTATGAATGATCAGTGTCTGATTTTATTATCTTATCTATTATGTATTTTTATATCCAGTTGTTGTTTTATTGTTGTAATCTGCCCTGAGCCTTTGGGAAAGGGATGAATAGAAATCTAATAAATAAATAAATTAAATAAGCTTAAAGGTAAGATCACCTTTCAGTTAAAGGTCTGGGTACAAAGAAAACATTTCAGCCTGGTGTCTAGATTAATTAATTAATTATTGTATGGCATTGTGTGTAGAATAGCCAGGCAATCTGATGATTGTCTGGCAGCCGCAAGTTCTAGCTCTTAGTATTATGCTTGTGGTGAGCTAGACTTGTTTTTAGGGACTGAGAGAGCTTTGAAATAACTGTGACAGGCCCAAGGTCACCCAGCTGGCTTCAAGTGGAGGAGTGGGGAATTGAACTGCCACTGCTCTTAACCACTACACCTAACTGGTGTCTAGAATATAGTCTAGTAGGTGCCAAAGGAGCCTTAATGAGAAAGGCATTCCAAAGGCAAGATGCCATCACTGAGAAAGCTCTGTCTGTAGTCATGAATCTTCAGGCAGGGGGCAGAAAAAGCAAAGTTGTCTAAGCAATGTAAGTTTTTTTAAAGGAAAAACAAACATCATCTTCCAGTTTGATATTACTAATCCAATACTTGCTTTGTCTTGAACTCTGCTGCAGCCCCCCCCCCCCCCCGGGTGGATTGGAAATTATTAAAGAGATGAGAAGTTAGGGGTGTGCATAAAAAGACAAACAAACCCCAAACACTTTTTTGGATATGAGTATATCAGAGCTGGAAAAAATCATTATTGCTGATCCAAATCCTTGTATGGTATTGGAATCTGGGTTTTATTTGGTAATCTGATATTATTTGGCTTCATTATACCCTATGAGGAAAATATCCTGGTGGCTGTGGGGCTGTTTATGAAGCAAGATGCACCAAAATTACTCCACAGCTGCTGGTGCCTGTCCACAGATGAACCTCCAAGTTTCAAGAAGACTGGCTCAAGGGATCCAATTCTATGGGTCCCCAAACAAGGTGCCCCATCCATCCTTCATTGTTTCCAATGAAACAAGGTCTTGCTTTCTCCAGGGCAAAAGCTAAGAGGCATGCCTGCAGCAGCCTCTGGCCAATGCCTCCCATGCAAGAGGCAACAACAAGCCCTACAGAACCAATTCAGAACCCAGAAATCCCAGCACAACCACAAGCCAATGTGACAAGCCCAACAGAACCAATGTCTAACCAGAGAATCCCAGCAGATTTTTTTTTGTAGAATCAAGCGCAATCCATGGAAGCCCAACAGAACAAAGTTAGGCCGGGGGGGTGGGATTTTCATAAGTGCAATAGAACCTATAGCAATCCACAAAAGACAAGCAAAACAATCTCAAGCAAGAGAGCCACTTTTGCACACCCAGAAGAACAGATCTCAACACAGAGAAGCCCAGCAGATCCATCTCAAGCAAGGTAGCGGCTCTTTTGCACACCCAGCAGAACCAATGGCAATCACAAAAAAGGGGGGCAGGGACACACAGTGTATGGAAGTCAACAATACTAGGAAAAAACCCTGTGTATAATCAACTGAATCAAAATATTCATGTTATATTTATATGTGTACTTTTCAATTATGCTCCAATAAACTTTATAATTTGTATCATTAAATTCCAATAGCACTTCCAATGAACATTAACATGAATAATTCCAATAGTAACAGTCAGTGCAGATCAAAAAGACACCAAGGTCTCTCAGCAATAGTAACAGTCAATTTTAGAGTCAATTTTAAAGGACTTCACAGTCTCTCAACAAATATTTAATGATGATCAGACAACATAGATGATGACCAAGCAACTACATACATCCTGGACTTTAAGCATGTTGCAAGTTAAAATCTTCTTCACAGTCACAGTTCTACAGTAGAAATTCTAAACGGAACTGATGCTCAACAAGTGTTTCTAACAGCAGCAACCTGCCATCAATTGATTCCAGTGGCATGCTGGTTCTTGAGAATTTCTACAGTAGAATCACAAGACTGACAGACATGACACTGAGACAGAGGCAGACATACATTCCTACATTCAAAGACAGGGGAAAAACAACCCTGAAGACCTTTACCAGCAGCTATCTCAAAATCCAGAATAAAACCCAAATATTTTCCAGCTTTGTAGGGAGATTCTCTTACATGTATTCAGCTTTAAAAAATACCTGAAAAATACTGGTGAGGTATTTGGGAGATATTTTTCAGCCCAGCAATACCAGACTACACATTACTATATGCAGTCACATCCCTTATAGTCTGCATGCACTCCTTCATGCTCCTTCCCTAGACTGGCTACTCCTGGTTGTCTACCATTAGATTGCATTGAGAGTTCACATGTGGGGCAATGCTATAAAGTACAAAAACGTACCCCTGATTTCTCGTTTAACATACCAGCACTGGCCAGAGAGCATGGAAAGCTGCCATTTGCATGCCCCCTCCAGGTTTTTGTACACAGTTAGTCAAATTCTGGCCCTGTCACATTTCAGCCTTTACATGGCATTCCTGCAAGTCCCTTTCAATTACAATAGTATGATATCTTGTCCATACATAATAGATGAGGGGAATGACCCTGTTGCTGTTTCCTCAGCCTTTTTATAAGCTTGTTATATGTGTACTCCAGCACAGAAGGAGTGCAAGAGTAATAAAAAAAGATGAAATAGAAATAGACAAAAGGGTCACAAAAAGGCACAGCTGTGGAATATTAGGCTTTTGGCTGATTTTCACCATTAAAAAAAATGCTGAATACACACTCTGTTCTGTACTGAAGTTTTAGCACATAGACTCCAAAGAAATACTAAAAACAAACAGAAAGGTTCACAAAACTGTATAGATATGGGTACATGTTATTAATTAGCCTACAAACTACAGTGGATACCTAGGCATATACAATCACATTCCATACAACAAAATCACAGTAACAACAAATGTTCTGTTGGAATGGAAGGGGAAGGTAGAATATCACAGTTTTCCCCAGATATAAAACACTGCTCTTGGAATGCTTCAAAAACGTGTCTTTCCACACAACAGAAGTGCAGCCTAGGGGAAGAGATTAAAATTTGTCAAATAAATGAAAACCAACCTTGCTTTCATTGTGCAGAACTCTGGCTGTGTGGTTAGTCCCTAAAATTCATCCAGGAATGAGGGGGCACCCATTCAACTGTTGAGATCATTGGAAGTTTGTGGCCAGTCCACATACTTTCTGTGCTGGGTCCTTAATATTGCTTCTTTATGTGGCCTGGCTCATTTCCCCACTGTCTTCTTAAGTCTGAATATCTGTCTGCTTGAACCAGATCTCTCTGTATCCTCAGCACAGCTCATTTCATTTTCATAGGAGATGTGTCAGCTAGTTTGCATCAATTGCAAACTGCCAATTTGTGGCTGAGAAGGAGACAGTTTCCAATTACCATTCCAAAATTGTTCTCCTTAAAGGAATCTCAGCAAAAATTATTCGAACTCCCGTTACCTTCCACATTCTTATGCCTCTGAAGTGCACAGTTACAAGGGTCTGCTTACGCAGTAAAACTTGTAAAAATGGCATAAAAACATCAGAAATATCTGACAAGTAGACAGTTGTCACACAAGTATGCCAAGGCCTGGCTGCTTTAGCAGAGCATGTTGTTTTAAAAGAAGGATGCTAGCCAAGTTTGGGCTAAAAGAACATCAAATAATGATTGAGTGGGAAAATGGAAAAGACAAAACAGCTGTTTAGAGATGGTCAGAAACCAGCTCATGAACCAGTTTGCAATGAATTTTGGCCAGTTCATGGTTTGTGAACTGAAGTTCATGGCAGGTCAACCAGCACAAACTTTCCACAAACTTTCAAGCAGTGTTCTGCTGAGCACTCTGTGATTGCACTGGTATTGCTGGGCACTCTATACATTGTACTGGTTCTGCTGGGCTTGCAAAAATGCCTCCCCCGCTTGGATAGTGATTGAGCTGGCATTGCTACATTGGCACTGGGTTCTGCTGGGCACTAGTACGTTGCACTGATTCTGCGGGGCTTACAAACCCCCCCTTGCTTGGAGCATGACTCTGTGCTAGACATCAGTCCTGTTGAGCTGACATTACCACAATGGCACTAGGTTCAGCTGGGCTTGAAAAAATGGCCCTCACCTTCAGTTATTATGGCAGAGCTTTTGTGAGACTTTGAATCCATTCTGCTGGACTTTTATTGCCCTTGCAATAAAACAGCTTTTTTGCTGTTTTCCTCCCCCTCCAGGAGCCTATTCTACAGCATCACAAAATTCATGAACTAAACAAGTTAATTTAGCTATTAAAAAATAGTGACGGTTGGTGGTTCACAAACCAGGCACGCCATGAACCACAAACTGAAACAAACCACATTTTCCTGGTTTCACGCCCATCCCTAAAGCTGTTAATTGTTCCACAGAATAAAAGAATCGGGGACCAGCTGATAGAATTACAATACTACCAGTTTAAAGTCAGACAAACAAACAAAGACACACCTAGTTCCCATACAATAGATTCATTTTATTTTATTTTATTTATGTGGATTCTGTGATGGGACAATTTTATGAAAAGTATTCAGAACAGGAGTTAACAAAACCACATTAAAGTAGCAGAATATGGACTGTTCCCACTGACAGAGTAATTCACACTGACAAACTAATTTTTAAAAAAGCAAAAAAAACCCAACCCATAAAACTGCCACAAACTAACAGCAAACTACAGGGAATGGAGGGACTCTACTGTCCTATTTCCAAGTTATAGTGAATGCACGTACAGTCCACGTACAGTGTGCACTTGATTGCTTTTTGTATGTCCACTGAGTAATTCTTATGTTACAGTCAATGTATGTACAACAGAACATATAACAGAAACCCCACATTTATTCAGGTACTGGTCCCTGCTTTCATTCATAAAGTGAATGCTTGTTAGCTCTTCTTTACAAGCAGATGTATGCATGTACGAAGAGGATGTATGGTGTTCATTGTAATGTGGACAGGCCTACTGACTGAGTCTGGTCACATCATGATCTTTGATTCCCTAGCATACATCATTCTCCTCTCCTCCATTTTATCATTGCAACAACCCTGTGAGGTAGGTTAGGCTGAGAGTATGTGACTGTCCCAAGGTCACCCAAATGAACTTTCACAGCAAAGTGGAGATCAGAACCTGGGTCTTTCAAATCCTAGTCTAAAACTCTGACCACTACAACACACTGGCTTTTGTGGGGTGGCTGTTATTGAACAGTAGCAAGCATCCAGAGCTGGGTGAGTCATGCAAGTCATGTGGTAGTTAGTTGCCCAGTGGTTGCTGCCATACTTAGCCAGAGTGAGTCCTCCCTCAAAGGACAAAACAGCCTTGGAAAGGGTCCTGTCCCCTCCCCACCCCTGAAACCAAGGGTTCAGCTGACAATAGTGCTGTAGCCGACTAGCAACAGTCACAGAGGAAATTTGTTTCTCAAAGCTATAGGCACTTCTGCTAGTATTCTGGGGTTGGTTTAAAAAAAACAAAAACAAACATGATTCCCCCCCCCCCCTGATTTTTCTGTAAACCTGGGGCTTTTCTCAGGCTTGTAGAAAGATCTGTCTTGTCTGTTCAGGGCCTCAGTCTCTAGATTTAAGAATCCACAGGAGGAGCCATGTTGAGAATTAGATATATTGATATTGTTGACAAACCCCCCAAAGAGTATTTGCACATTTCAGTGGAGGTGTGCCTTAAAAGGTTTCTTGCAGGCTTTAACAGATAAAGGCTAATGTGGGATACCGTAGCAGAGAGCTCGGGCTATGCACCAAAGATCCCTGGTTCAAGCCATGGAATCACTAAGCAGTCTGGCTTGAGAGAAGCCACCATCTCTCAACCCTCCCAGTGTACAATATGGGGATAATAATATTGACATACCTTAAAGAGTTGTATCCACCATTGCATCAACTGAAAGGAACATAGTCTTGTTGCAGTTCTGCTTGCACAAGCAGTCGCACAATGGCTACAGCAACCCAAAACGCTTTAATATCATTTTAAACAAAAAAAACCCTACATGTATTTGGAGCAGTGGGATGTACAACAGACCGTTCACATGATTTCATTTAATTTAGTTTTGAAACTATAGCAGAAGATTAAATGAGGATACTAGCTAGGAATAACTGCTGCAGGAAGGATCATGGCTCAGCGATATAGCAGCTGCTTTTTCAAACAGAAGGTCCTAGGTTCAGTCCATGGCAGAAATGGGTATGAATCTAAAAAGGGTGGTTCAGTTTGGGGTTCAGGACAGCCCATGAACCGAACCCCAAACCAAATGGCCCCAAATGGGCCCTACCTGAACTGGTCCAGCAACTTTAGTTCCTCCTGGAGAAAGGGGGTGGGGATTGCCCTGAAAGGGACTTCCTTTCCACCTTTCACCTGGCCACTGGCTTGCTGGGACCAAGAGAAAGGGGGGGATTGCCCAGGAAAGGACTTTCCCAGGGATCACCAAGGAAAGGTGAGCAATGGCCAGGAGAAATGGGGTAGGGATCCCCCAGGAAGGGTTAAATGGCTGGCAGCCATTTAACATTACTGTTTTGCTCACAGCTGCTTCAAGGGGGGGAGCAAAACCAAAAGGTTAAATGGATCACAGCCATTTAAACCTAAAAGCTCAGCCAGTCTTCTGCTAAGCTGTTAGGTTTAAAAGGCTGTGAGTGGGTCTTCCATGGAGCTGTTAGGTTTACATGGTTGTGAGCCATTTAACCCTTTGGTTTTGCTTCCTCCTTCAAAGGGGGTAGCAAAACCAAAGGGTTAAATGGCTGCCAGCTGGCCATTTAAACCTCACAGCTGAGCAGCAGACGTGCTCCACTGTTAGGTTTAAATAGCTGGCCTCAAACAGCTGAACCATACCAGCCAAAAGTTGAGTAAATGTTCAGGGAAGGCGCCTTCCCTGAACATCAGTTCCCAAGCTCCAAACCAGCACAAGTTTATGCCAAATTTTGGCTTGTGAATCGGTTTGTGTCCATCCCTAATCCTTGGCATCTCCTAATAAAGAATCTCATGTAGCAGGAGTGGGAAAGATGTTTCTCTGCCTGCACAGCTGGGAAAACTGTGCACCATGGGAAATAGATCCAGGATCCCAGCAGCCCAGAGTCTTAGTTCCTCAGTTCAAAAGCCCCTGATTCCAATTAAGCATCCAGTTCATTTCCCTACTGTATGCTACATTGTCCTTAATTTCCTTACATACACACATTTTCTGCATTATTTTCTCCTTGACATTGGCACCTCATTGTGCCAAGAGGTTCTCTGTAATTCAGGAGCTCATTAGCAGAGTTAAGGGAAGTTACTACTGTTATTTGCATCCCTTGGGACAAAGTGGGCTTATGGTTAGATATGAATCACCATGAGCCAATTGGATGTCTCTTGATTAATTTCCTTGCTTATAATGTTAATAGACTCTGGTTCAGAAGATTCAGATTCAAACTAGACCAGAATTCACTTCACTCTGCTTTCAGCTGGGGAGCTAAATCACATTTTCCCCTCCTCTCCTTGACCTCTTTCTGTAGAATACCAAACAGTTTTGTTCTCTGGTAGTAACAGCTTTTCATTTGAGTTGTTTTATTTTGTATGTGTGTGTGTGCACACTCTGAAATAAGAGATGATGACACCTACCACAACATTTTGAACTGTCTTAACAATAAAAATAGGTTGCCTGAATGACACATTTGTCTCTCAGAAGAGTTTCCATTGATTCAACACGTAAGCTTTAAATAACAGAATGCTGAAAAGAACAGGGTTAAGAAACCAGCTTGTTCCTATTACTGAGAGGGATGGAGTGTAAAAGTAATAGCACAAAAAAGAGCTGGTTTTCTTGATTACCCATTTTTTCTCCTAATGCTTTTCCAAATACCTATAGCTGCCTTTGAGTGGTCAGAGATACACAAACATTCTCCCAGGCTGCTATGTTTACAAGAGAAAGCCTATGTTCCGCATAAGAGTGTATATATGCACCTGTGCGGCTTGGTACACATAATTTCATTTCATTTTGTCTCTCCTTTTCTTAGTGCTTACTCACATCCTGCTATGGCAAGGTGCTTATCATGAAGGAGGGTTAATGGGGATATGGCCAGCAAGAGGGTATTTGTTTTACTCTTTATTTTATTTTCATGTTTGTTTTACTCTTTATTTTATTTTCATGTACAGACCTCAAAAATTATACTTATTCACTATTGCTTTTGTTACTCATGTCCATTGATTTCAGTGGAAACATATTCATACCCTAGCAACCCATAGTGGGGATTACATTTGCCTTAATATTTTAGCCACACTGATTAGTTTTCATTCCCTTCATGGCCCTATGCCCGCCAGTGGCAGCACATGGTGATTGTGGACATGAGAATTGTGGGCAGGGGATGTCTGGGATGACACCATGAATCATAACACCACAAAACAGGAAACGCTAGAAGGAGGAGGAGAAGACACTGGTTTTTATACCCTGCTTTTCACTATCTGAAGGAGTCTCAGAGTGGCTGACAATTGCCTACCCTTCCTCTCTCTACAATTAGACACCCTGTGAGGTAGGTGGGGCTGAGAGAGCTCTGAGAGAACTGTGACTAACCAAAGGTGACCCAGCTGGCTTCATCTGGAGGAGTGGGGAATCAAATCCGGTTCTCCAGATTACAGTCCACTGCTCTAATCTACTACACCAAACTGGGTGGGACAGCCATAGACAAACAGATAAGAAGAAAATAGATAAGGGGGCTGCTCAGCAAGAAAAAAGACAGAAGGGAAAATCCTGCATGTGATGGAAGGAAGAGGGTGGGATTTTCATAGGGGCTTTAGAAACAGTGTGACATAATACAGTGGCAAACTAGGAACTGACAGATAAGGGTTCAAATCCCCACTTAGCCCTGAAGCTCACTGGGTGATCTTGGGCCAGTTGCTCTATTTTAATGTAGCCTACCTCACAGCGTTGTTGGGAGGATAAACTGGGGAGAAGCTTGCAAACTACCCTATGTTTCTTGGACAAAGGGTGAGGCAAAATACATAGACAATTATCAACCCATGACAGTTTTTATTGGTTGGGATGCTATGACATGTCAATGGAAGGTCCTGGCAGGGACAGATCTTTTTTGCCTTCTCTTTCACCCAGCAGCCATTTGTGAGTGTCAAAAAAGGTATACAGGGGATTGGAGAATCCATGCAGACAAAAAAACCATCCTTGGGTGGCTGGAGTGAGGAAGAGGAAGCAAGGAAAGTTTTTTTCTTAGCTTGGAGGAAGGTTTCTTGTGTGCATGGAAGGCATGCACAGGATCTAGTCCATTTCCTGCTTGGCCCTGGAATAAAAATATACTGAAGACATTGCTTTAAACTTCATCATGCATTAATTTTACAATGTGTATTTCTGATCAAAAATATTAGAACTGTTTGAAAAGAAGCCCAAATAACTTTAAAAACTGACTCATGATGATTATTTGGATACTACAATGAAAGCTATGAGCTTAATTTTATAGTGTGAAGAAATGGGACTGGATCCAGCCAGCTTTTTCACTCAGTCTCTCCTAATTCCCTTCCTTACTCCACCATTACCACCACTCCATGCAAGTCCCATGATTCCAAGAATAGCTTCTTAAGCGGTCAAAGGGGACCACTTCCTCCCCTTTTCACCAGTAGTAAAGCTGGTTGGTGCAAACCAAAGCATTATAATTGAACAGTCTCCCCCCGCCCCCACATTTGCATGTGTTGGTTTAGGGTCATTTTACACCTCCCCTCTAAAGTAGTTTGACTGCTGTCTTTTCCTGTGCTGATTTCACAGTGGTGTGAAATTTCACTCCAGGGGGTCTAAGTGCACTAATCAACAGCAATTGTTTAAAGCAGAATCAAGCCGGTTGAATACTAGCTTGACCACAGGAGGGCAATTAGTAGATGTGGACATTTCAGTAGCAGCATGGTTTCACACCACACAGAGGTGTGGGCAGGTTTTTTTGGAACTAAAATGATTCCAGCAGGAAAGTCAGATGTAAAAACAGCCTTAGTCTCCTGGGGTGGAGTCCCTGTTTAGTTAGTTTCACTTGTTCTTTAGAACTGTAGGCTGCATGAGCTTTTTTATCCTGCAGTCAGTTGCTGCCATCCTTGAGTCTTCTTGCTAATAAATGGACATACCAGTCTCTGCTGTGTGAACCTAACAGCAGGAATTGAGCGCCCTGTTCTTGAGTTGCAAGCAAAACAGAGCACTGCACAACCCATGGTCTTTGGAAAGCTCCAATGCACACTGAAATCAAAATATAATATCCTAATGCTTTTTACAGTACATCACACAGACACAACTTGGAAATGTGACACAAGAACAAAATACTTGAAAAACATTTAAAGGTTTTCCCCAAAACACAGGCTCTTTCTCATAGATCTCTAGGGGGGGATGTGTGGAATAAAGGAAAAGCTTCAAAGCAAAGCAACAACAAAAAAAAGACATTGCCTTTTGAAAAACACAATTTTAACCCTATCCATGATTATGAGCTTCTAAAATGTTTCAGCTCAGAGCAAGAAATATCCAATACATAAAATGTGATGCTGTCATCCCTGCTATTTCAGATATCTGCAGCGATCCCCAAATGATTCTGCAGCATCTTTAACAAAAGAATAATAGAACACCTAATACACCAGTCAAACACAATGCATGAAAGCTAAATTGTTTTCCTCCCTGGAGAAACAGCCATTGACCACATCTTTACCTTACGAAATTTATTCACAAAACTGAGAAAAAAATCTGCTTCACTGACTTGGAAAAAGTTTCAGCTTCTATATCATAGCTTCAACAGAATCCTCTTCAATTGTTAACAAAGGATGTGGAGAGAAAATACATGATTTAATTCAGTCCCCATATAAATCTACACAACTCAAACAATAAAGAAAAATGAAAAACATATAACCCTATTCAGCCACGTATCCTTTATCTCAAGCATCTTAACGATCTTATTCAAATTCACAACTGAGATATGCTAGCTTAGATGCCATATGGTGGGCTAAAATATCTGCATGTATTTATTAATTTAAGAAGTCATGCTGTTTTTCTCCTTTTAAAAGCCAGCAAACAACATACAATACCTAAGCTAAAATTAACATTTAAAACAAATAAAAGCAAACAAAACAACCCCCCAATCAAATAGAATGAAATAATGATCAGATGAACTCCAATAACACAGCAGAAAGCTCTGCATAGCAAAATGAAAATAATTTAGGTACCTTACAAATGAGAGGAAAGATGACAGTTGCCTTGAAAGCCCCTTTCTGGGGTTCCCATAAGCCAGTTCTGACTTAATTGCACTTAAGGACCTATGTACCTCACAAACCAGTCTGAGGAGAGCATTCCATTAAGAGGCCTCCCACAATGAAAAGGCCCTCTCTTTGTTTTCTCCCACCTGAAGGCGAGGGCACCAGGCAATAAAGTTCTAATCAGGGATGTCATGGACTTTGTGACAAACATGTTCTGTAGGCAAACATGGTATGTTAGCTAGCCATGATCACCTGTGAACCAAAGTCTCCAATCTGTTTGCCTTCGATGATCTGCCTCAAATGGCTGTTACACAGTTTTATAGCTTCACAGGAGCTGTGGTGGTGGAGTTACGTTTCTTTGCCTGGCATCCTGTTCGAGCCTAAGGTCCAGGAGTCTAGTTAGAGTGCTGAAGTCAAGAATACAATAACATGGATGTTCCAGCAAAGGCTGAGGGTGAAGTAATGCCTTAAATAACCCTGCAAGAAGGTAGTGATACAGGCTGTTCCCACCAGGAGCAGACTACCTATACTTACATGTGCTTTGTTATGGAGGTCGGACAGGCCATGGTGGCTCAGGATTTTGACAGACCTGAGCAAGAGGTTAGGGAGAGAAACCTGGTTCAGCAGCAGGTTCTGAGATGGAGCGTTCAGCATTCAAGCCTGAATCAAAAGATATGGTATCAGGGTGAATGAGCTGACTCGAGAGCTTGGACCTCTTCCTGCACATCAAATGAGGCTCCTGGGGGTGTTTCAATTGCCTCTTTCTGTGATGGTGTTGGGTGCCCAGCTGCCTCCTCCTTTGATTCTTTGGCCTCTTTGCCTGAAGAGGAAGAGT
Organism: Lepidodactylus listeri; assembly: GCA_029233225.1. Classification (NCBI taxonomy): domain Eukaryota; kingdom Metazoa; phylum Chordata; class Lepidosauria; order Squamata; family Gekkonidae; genus Lepidodactylus; species Lepidodactylus listeri. The sequence continues at coordinate 94,054,314 of JARCFY010000001.1, forward strand.
CTGGAGATCTGCAGCAGAAGCTGTTGAGTATGTTAGAAACTTTTGCATAGGATCCAAGGCTGAGCTTTTTTTTTGGCTGCGTGGCCTTTTTTTGTCAAGTGCTCTCCCTCTCTCCCACCTATCTTACTTTCCTTTAGTCACCAGGCCAAAATATTTCTCTTTATCCAGGCTCTTAATTAGGGGGTGTGCAATTTTTTTTAACTGGTATTTTTTTTGGTTTGATTCTATTAGACCCCCCAAATTTCTAGATTTCTGAAAAATCCTGGATCCCAATACCAGTATGTTCAGATATGGGATTTTTTGGAAATCCTGATTTTCTGGATCTAATAGATCAGAGAAGAAAAATACTAGTTAAAAAAGAGGCCAGAGCAAAGCTGAGTCAGTGGGAACAATCTGCTCCCCATGGGCACAGCCAGTCCTGGCTGGGCTCACTTCTCCTGCTGTCCAGTTTAAACCAGGCTGCAGGAGAAGGGAGCCCCAGGAGCTGCTGGGCCACTGGGACCAATGTGCTCCATGGGGCACAGAAGATTCTGGTTGGACTCACTTCTCCTACAGCTTGTGCAAAGCCCAGCCTGCAGGGAGCAATCTGTTCCCAGCCGCACAGCAGATCCTTGGGCTGTCTTCTGCAGTCCCTTTAAACTTTAAAGGGACTGCAGTAGAAACTCTCCCCCCCCCCAAGCAGCTGAGAGGAGGAAGCAATCTGCTCAGGCCTCTCTGCTGTTTTCAGATATGCCTGGTAATTCCCAAATATATTGGGGGGGGGGGTTCCTTTGGTTTTCCCAAGAAAACCCAAATACATTTGGGATGCTAAAATCTACCCAAGAAATACTGGTAAGATCTGAATGCATGCCCTCTTTTTCTAATTGCTTTATGGTCTTCTCCTAGTTTGAGTCCTGTTTCGTCAACATCATTTTAGAGTGCTGTTTGTTTTATGTACTATTATGTCATCCTGACTTATTTTTATTGGCTTGGCTTGTTTTTGCTGGCATACTTTTATTGATTGTTCTTTTTTAGTGGCTTGACTTGTTTTACTGATTTTTTTTAAAGACATGATTTATTTTCATTGACTCACTTTTATTGTCTGAGGTTTTTTTGGAGTCTAAAGACACAGCATGCACATGGGGGGGGGGGAGAGAGCTAATGCAGACCTTCGACACTTTTCATAAGGGAGTTGTTGGTCCTTCAAATGTTCTGATTCCAAATCATTTAGGACTTTAAAAAAATTTTTAAAAGAGCTTCTTGAATTGTGCCTTAAAACTTGGGATGTGATCACACATTTGATGAATATACAGAATCCAAACGGTAGGGTTGCCAATTCTGGGTTGGAAAATACCTGGAGATTTTGGTGGGGAAGGTGGGGTTTAGGGAGGGTACAGACCTCATCAGGGTACAATGTCATAGACTCCACCTTCCAAATCCACCATTTTCTCCAGGGAATGGATGTCTATTGCCTGGAGACAAATTGTAATTCTGGGAAATCTTCAGGCCCCACCTGACAACCCTAGCATGTATTCTCTGTGCTAAGGACAAAACTGCAGTCAAATTATTCCCCACCACACAAACAGAATTTGGTAGAATTTATGTTGTTAACATTGCCACCTGCTTTTGCATGTATTGCAAAGAGATGGCATAAAAGAAACCAATTGGAAAACACTAGCAACAGTGAAAAGGCTTGCAATGACAACATATGAAAACAAAAGAAAACAAAAAGGGCATATTCATACATCCCTATGGAAACAAATGCAGATCTGTTAGTAATGGCAAAAATATATTCAGATCAGCATATTCCAGCTAAAGTTTCCGAGAGCAGTCTGTCTTCTAATGAACTATACTAATTGAGCCTGCATGCTAAAAGACCATGGATTATTGTGGCAAGGTTTTTAATATACAAACTGGTGCTAGGGAAACCCACTGGCAACAGTGGCTGAACACATGCTTGCAGACAAAAGCCCCATTTTGTTTGTGAACTGATCTTTCTCTGCATAAGAGGATCCAGGTTAGCAGTGCTGGGAAAGGCATCTATGCAACACCTTATTAATAATTCCTTCATCCTGCCTGTTCAGCATGCTCAGCTGCATCAGAGTGCAGGGGGAACAGAGATTTAATCAAGTGTATCAATATTTGCTCTGGGAAATACCCCCATCATTCTCTCCTTTCCATATATTCTACCACTAATACATGTGTTATGTAGGCCAGACTCCAAACAGCCATGCATGGTACAATGTATGCAGAGAAGAGGCCCTCCTTCTTATTACAGCCCTTCCCCCCACCTCGCTCCTAGGGTTATGGGACTCTGTAATACAGTTGGAGGGTGAGAGGGAAATCAGTGACCATTATGCAGTATATATGGAAATGCCTTATTCTTCTGCAAGTTATATGACCTTTAAACTTATATAATATAACCCAGTTGTACTTACTGGGAGCAATACAGCTCCTTTGGTGATGATGTAAAAGCTGGGAGGCATTTGGATTTGGGAGTGGGATGAGGGGCATTCAGCATTTTAGGTAGCATCTGCAATGTCATCTGACAGCCAGTGAAGGAGAGCTGTTGTTCTCATCTCATCTCATCCCAGATCCTAATTTTCTCCTCCAGGCCCCTAAAAAAGTGGCACACCGAAAATCATACTTACAACAGTGGGCTTCGTTGATGACTATTAAGTACAAAGGTCTCATTGAATGTATGCCTGAGTTCTCAATTGATGCATGTATCATAGATATACTTTGTACATAAAGATGCCTTGAGTGCTCTTTGACACCTCCCCACATTTTTTTCAAACTTAAGAGCCACCTCAGATCCTCTCAGAGCCACTTTGTGGCAGCTCCAGTGTTATGGGATGCCCTTCTGGAAAGAACGGTGAAGGGCCCCTGTGCTGGATGCCTTCCATAAAAAATGTAAGCAGCATTTTGCAGCTAATTACATAAGGAGGGTATTATTTTAAAGGGAAGGTGAGTTCCTGTGTTTTTCTGATCTTTTAAAATGTTAATTGTTACTGGGGATCAAGTTTTTGTGAGCCACAGGAAATAGGAAAGGTGACACTGAATTATTTAAATAAAGAATAAATTAAATAAGAGCATATAATGATAATGGATTTATTTATTTATTTGATTTCTATCCCGCCCTCCCCGCGAGCAGGCTCAGGGTGGGTTATAATGTCACATAGAGATAGTGACTAAAATAACAATCAATAGAAATTAAACAATACAATTAGCATTATAATCAACCATGCAGCAAACCAGAGTGAGCTTGCCTTGATAACAAAACTCAGATGGAGGCATTTCAGAGTGGTGCAGCTGGCTAGTTCACTAGGTTAAGAAAATCAGTGCTGTCAGCAGGGAAGGCCAAGATAGATTTGGACATCCGATGCCTCAACCAAAAGCCCAGCAGAACAGCTCTGTTTTACATGCCCCAAGGAACAGATTCCACAGGGCCCTGACCTCAAGTGGGAGATTGTTCCAACAGGCAGGTGCCCGGGCAGGGCCAAAAAAAAAGCCTTGGTCCTGGTTGAGGCTAATTGGATGTCCTTCAGGCTGGGGACAGCTAAAAGATGTTGATCACTGAAGCTTAAAGCTCTGCGGGGCACATATGAGCAAAGGGGGTCCTGAAGATATGTGAGTCCTTAGCCGCATAGGGCTTTGAAGGTTAGCACCAAAACCTTGAATTGGACCCAGTACTCAATTGGCAGCCAGTGCAGCATGGGCTGAATGCAGGCCTGCACAAATGTTGCTGTCAACACCCATGCTGCTGCGTTTTGCAGCTGCAATTTCCAGGTCAAGTACAAGGGTAGCCCCACTTAGAGTGAGTTACAATAATCCAGTCTGGTAGTGACCATTGTATGGGTCACTGTAGCCGTGTCCTGAGAAGTGAGATAGGGAACCAGTTGCTTGACCAGCCAGAGATGATAAAAGGCCAATCGAGCAACAGTGGCAACATGTGCCTTCATAGAAACGGAGGCATCTAGGACGACCCATAAACTCTTCACCCTTGGGGATGGCACTGTAAGCCAGCAAGGCATTTTATATGCTCTTATGAACTTTAATATCATAAGTTTGACCTTTGGGGTTGGTTCTCTGCCTAAGGCAAAAGCACTCTCTATTGCCATGAGAGGCTCCAGCCCACAGCGGGAGACTTCCTTCAGAGTTCACACTTGCATGAAGAGCAGAAATACATTTCAAAGAACTCTCTCTCATGAAGAACATGAAATACATTTCAAAGAGCTCTCACACCTACTTCACATGCACCCACCATCCGGGGAGCCAAGACTACATTTCAAAGAGCACTTTTCTCCTTTACGCTGGCCTCTTCACATCTGCCCCCAACAATTCCAGTAAGAGATTAGGTTGCCTGGCAACTAATCATCGTCCATCAAGTGACCTGACCAAAGCCATCACGAGACCAGAGATTGGTGCCAAGAAGACCGACCAGATGGCCCAGGTGTTAGTTCCTTATTAGCACCTAGTTTTGCAATATTGCCCACTCCTTCCTGCCCCCTCCTAACTATGACCCTGACAAATAGAAAGACTAGAAAGGACGGACAACCTAGTGGGTGTGACAATGGGATGTGGTCAGCGCAGCCCGCCCAAATGCCACCTGATAAAAGATCTTGCACACCAGAAATAGATAGCTTTAGCTTTTGCCCTCTCCGACCTCTATCTTCTTATCAACCTCTCATGTCCAGCTTCCTCTACCCAGTACCTAGCCTCCAACTTTAATCCCTGGTTTGCGCAGCCAGGACCGGAGCGTGTATCTGCAGGTTCAGATCTTGCTCCCCCTATTTTTCTACTCATCCCTCCTCAATCTTCTCGTGGAAGTGATTCAACCTCTATCAAGCCAGGTAACGTGACTCCCCCCTCAACGATACTCCTGCTCATGCAAACGTGCTATTTTCTAACTAACTTCCCCTAGACCTTGTATGTATGTGGTTTTATTATTATTCCTTGTATGCTTGAACAACTTTTTATAGTAAACATCATTTATAAGAAACCGCTCTGTCTCAACACCTATTTACTAAGAACTTCAGGGGAAGCGGGACCTTGGTATAGTTGGCAAGAACCCGTTATTACGCCAATTGCTGAATGTAAATTAAAGCAATTCGGCTAACAGCACCAATGGTGCCCTGTCGAGGGTTGGGAGTTGGATTCCTGATCCCAGATTCCAATGGCCTAGGTACAGAACCTCCATTTTCACTGGATTCAGTTTCAGTTAAACTCGTCCAGTCATAGCCTATAATGCCCTGTTCAGTGCATCTGGAGCAGAGTCCATCCATCCATCAACAGATACAGCTGGGTATTATCAGCATATTGATGACAACCCAGCCCATACCACTGGGTCAACTGGGTGAGGGGGTGCATATAGATGTTAAACAGCATTGGAGAGATGATATTGGGTACTCAAGTGGGGTTAGTGCATTAAAGATTAAGAACCACTGCAATAATCTATTCTATCACCTTTCTGCATGGTAAAATTGGATCTTGGAGTAGCTTAGCTTTTTATATATCAAATACTTCGGTGGCAAAATTTGCACAGCTGTAAAATTATGTGTATTTTCCTGTGAGAAATACAGTGATGTAGGTTTTATTTCTCACTCGCAGTGATCAAGTGAATCCAGTGCAGTGCAGTGTTCATCAGATCATAAATGTAATTACCTTGTAACTTGACTACTGTAACTCTCTTTTCTCTGATTTCAATCCGTTGTTGGGGGCAGCATCTGCTCCTCCGAACTTACCAGCGGGAAGGGAGATCAGACAGCCACCAGAGGAGGAAACAGGCGGCCAAACTCTGGGGAGCGGGGAATGGTCACTAGTGCTCAATGCGGGAGTGCTTGGGCTTCCCCAAATGGTGGCAGAGCACAGAGGAAACTGATGGCAATGGCAGGGAGGAAGTGGCAGGCAGGAGCACTAGCAGCTGCTGGCACACCATTGGGGAAGGGAGGCTGGGCCAGCAGCCCTATCCCATGCTGAGATCAAGGAAGGGGTGGGGCCAGAGAGGAAGTGCCCTACTGGACATGAGGATTGTCCATTACACAAGCCCCCCCTGGGAAGGGGGGTATTGGAGAGCCCAGTGGCATCCTACTCTGAGAGGGAGGACTTAAGCAGCAGGCACAGGGCAGGGCAGGGAGGAAGAGTGTGGATGAGACTCAGGGATGCTGGGAGAGTGACTGGGCTACCACAAGCAGGGGAGAGGGAACAGGGTGCCTGAAAAGTACTGGAGTCAGGAGGCCAGTAACAGTGAAAACAGAATGGTAGTTTATTGCGGGTCAAGATGGAACATGACAACCCCTGGGCTCAGAGTCCTCTTTTATGCCAGTCGGAGATAATCCTCCGACCTCACCCAAATGTCCTGATAGGACCTTAAGATAAGGGTTACAGTTCATAGGTCCGGGGGGGGGGGAACCTAGGTCTTGATTGGTGGTCGTTTAGGATCCGACCGGCTATTGTTCTACCTGGCTGAAGCTCAGATAGATTCAGGCCATGTGCGAATGTCCACGTGGCAGTCGCCATTATGCAAGCACATGGTGACCGTGATATTGATACATAACAGTGCCCACAGACTTCTTCCTCCCCCCCCCATGCTATCTGAGGCCAGAGCCGAGCCAGCTCACGAAAAGGCACACTCTGGAGGGCCCTCCCTCACCAAGTTTGGACCCAGAACCCCCAGAACCTGACATCTTTGCTATCTTGTCTATTCAGAATATTGTGAGTATCATTACCACTCGCACAGCTATAACTTATATGCACTGTTGAAGTAATTGATTTAGATTTAATTTAATTTAATAATAGGGTAGAAGTTGGGAGGTAGAGTGGCAATACCCCATTTGTATTCTTACAGGATCCTGAGTTAGACAAGGGACAAAGCTTCTATCATTATCCAGAAATAGTCTGGTGGCTTTGTATATGGTCCTAGATTACCCCAGCTTCCCCTGCCCCACATGGGGAAACTAATAATTCAACTGAGGTCAAGGGGAACACAACAGGTATAACCCTGTTTCCTTTTCATGTGCTGATTCCATACAAAATTTGTCATTTTGAAATCAGATTATGTTTTCTGTTGTCAGGGGCTTGGTGTGATATTCTGAATTGTATTTATTTGCTATTTAAATTACTTTTCTTTAAACATTTTTACCTCCATCTTAATAAGAAAAAGACTCAAGGTGGATTCTCCTTTTATTCAGTTGGCCTCAGATCATAGGATTACAGACATTTTTTTTCCAGAGCTTTGTCCGATACATGTCAATAGTTTTAATTATTAATTTAATACTTTATTCCATTATTAAATGAGGGTTAAAAGGACCCCACAGCAATGCTCTTAGCATAGTCACAATACCTGCAGAGCAACACCACTAAAGCTAGTGATGCTGTATTAGAAAGGATCTCCACTATGCCTTTCAGATCTTGGCTACAGTCCTCATCATAGTGGTTGACAGAAAGCATTGGCTGTAATCACGATGATAAAAGGAGAAGAGCAAATACAGAGTGTGCTTATATTTGTGGATATTTTACATCTGCACAGAACTTTCATCTCAGCAGTGATTCATTTTACAAATCAATTTGGCAAACTATCAGGCTTTAAATCAATTATGCTAAATCAGGAACCATGTTTACAAATAATACACCATGGGGCGCACTTACATAGCTATGACCTTTGAAGCTGGCAGAAGTTACTTGTCATTACGTGATGTGGTGTCCCCCTACAATGCTAAATCAATTATGCTAAAACCATTTCAGTCTGCTTTCTAGTGTCCAAAGGCACTGCTGGAGGCACATCCATTTGTCTGCCTGTTGAAGACAGAAAATATCAAAATGACATTTCTATTGAACTTCCCTTTGGTATGTGATATCATATCTTGGAGAGACATTTCATGGCCAAAATGGTCCTTTATATGCAAGAAAAGGCAAAGTTTTGTCCTAAATAGTATTAAATAATAATATTAAAATTAAGCTAATGGAATGTCCTTGGCAATACTCTCTCTACAAAGCAGTTTATTTTCAGATAGGTATCAGCTTCATTTATCTGTTCCTTAACACATATTAAAACCTCAAAACAAAACTATGCTAGAGTTACAAACAATTGCAAGCTCAAAGTGTTTGAGCTGTGGAGACAGTCACATGATTATGGAACTACACATAGCCCAGCACAGCTCCATCTGGCTTCTAGAAATGCATGAATTCAAGGGAACTTGAAGTATTTCTCTGACCAATCCCCAGAACCACTTTGTTTTCCAGACGTAAATATGGGTAAACAGACTAAATTTCCATGCTTCAGTGTGGGTAGACTCCTTTTTTCTCAGGTTTTTTTAAATAAAAAAAGTGGCTGTTTGTGTTGCAATTTTAATGGGAGACTGGAGGAAAGAGAAAGGGGTATTCAACCCTTCAATCTGTTTTTGTGCAAGAAATTACCACCTCCATCCAAAGTTACCCTTTTTGCAGAAAATATATAGGATATGTTGCTTTGGTTGCACAGTCCTATACACTAAGAGTAATGTCAGTCATACCAGGTGAGGGGCTATGCTTTTCCAGGTAAAAATTTCTATCAACATTTTAATGAGAAGTCAGCAGGGAGGAGTAAGAAGACAGAGAACACACAAGGTCCCTTCCCACATTCTATTGAAGTTAGAAGGGCATTCCATCACTGGGCATTGGCCACCATTCCCTACACCCTACACCCACTTCACAGGCTGGTGGGAAAAATTGGGTTTAACCATAGAGTTTTGAGCTGCACCGTGTTCCATAACAGGAATTGATGTTATGATGATTTCACCCTCCCTCACAGGATTTCCATTTATCTTGTTCTTAGCTGATCAGCCCATTTTTCTTTTTTCTTTGTTTTTTCTCTGGGTGTCTCACCCAGTTGTTTGAAGTTATATTGGTAAATGCTGACCCTGCTTAGGGAATTTAGGGAAAGACTAAAATCCTTCTTTTGTCCTTGTTTCATAACAACACATGAGAGGCTGATGGTAAACCAAAATTAGCAGTCTGTTTTATTTCACTTTGAGGGAAAATGGTCAGGTAGGAATCAGGTTTAGGACTTATGAGGTAAACAGGCAACAGGAATGAGGTAACTTCGTATAAAAATAAACACCAAATAATTTGTCAAAAATAAGTAACTTTCTGTTATTCGGAGACAGGTCTTTAAAACTTGAGGAAAGTGATTTCTTGGCGGTTTCTGCCTACATAAATAAGTATAAGCTTCTTGGTCTCACAGACACTAAAGTTGGTGAGGGCAGAAACATTCACACAAATTCCAATTTTCTTCCTTATCCATTGGCTGGGGATCACTCCCATCTTCTAGTACCTATTTCCCTCAAACTTGATAGAAATGGACTACGTGTCTTGCTTCCCTAACTCAGAATCCTTCTTGACTCTCTCACAGTCTCCTTCTCTCTCACACTGTTTAACTGTAAAGTCCCAACTCCTAACTGACACTCCCAACTGAAAAATTCCATTTTAATCCCGTCACTCAAAGTTTTCTAACTGGGTTACAATATTAACCATTTACTGTCTGTCAAAGATGTCATGGCAGTCTACAAATTTCAAAAAATCTCTATGGTTTTTACTACAGAAATTTGAAAATCCCTAGAGCTCATGACATCATTTCCTGTTCCAAATCTAGAAGTGATATTCCAAACATCTCCTCCCCCTTTTCAATGCTCACAGGATTTATTGAGGGCTGGCAACTCTAAATGGGATTCTGAGGAGTCTGGTTATAACCAGAATAAAATGAAATTGTATAGTTCTGTGTATTAGGTTTCAAGTTAATTCAGTGACTTACTATAGACTGTTCATGAGTTGAATTAGATGCTTTGAATTATGTTATTATGTTCCCTGCAATATTTATTTGTTATATTTTTGGCAATTTGGGTTTGCATTGCTAACAATGCATTTGCTTGCTTTTGTCTGCTCCTTTTCATGCTCTCAGGTCTCAATTACACAGGTTAGGGGGTCCCACTGCCCTCAAAGGGGTGGGGAATCCTATTTCCCCACTCTTGTTGCCTGCTGCCTCTCTGAGTGGCAATGGGAGAAAATTAAAAACCTCTGTGGCATTGTGTGTGGCACTACATCACCTCTGGTAAAAAAGCAAATGACATAGGAAGCTCTAAGAACCACCAGAAACTCTATGGTAAAACCATATGATACCCAGTTATTCCTAGAGCTATCCATTGTCAATTCTATTCTTTTAACTGGCATCATGCTCCCCTGTATCCCGCTCTGGCAGTTGCTAGGCATTGCCTGACAACCCAAACCCAGGTCCGAATCATGCACAGTAAGCATCTGCTGCAGGCATAGCATTGGTCTCTCCATCCTCTCACTTGATCTACAATCCTTTGAACAAGAAGTTCTACTGAACTCAACGTAACTTACTCAAATTGATCTGAGGTGAGGATTACATCATTAATAGCACAGCCATTTGAATTATCCCACTAGTGTTTTATCCTAGCAAAATTTACATTGCAAAGTTCTACATCTTAAAAAGCAGTATGTGGAAAATGTGGTTTCATTTCTTAGAGACACAGATGCCAACATTTATGTGTTTCCATAATAATTAATCAGTTTTAAGCTACATATTTTGCCAGGCCTTATAACAAATGGACACCATTTGTTTGTTACTGCTGAATTCATACATTCTGAAACATATGGCTACTGATTTCTATTGAAATCCTTAGGATGCTACAGTTCGTCAGATCAAAGCAGCTGTGATTATACAGCTAAAAGTCTGCTTGGGAACACACTGCTTCCTTTTGCATTTATGAGAAAGATACAGAAAAAAAATTCGTGAACAGTCTCTTACATGAATGGCTGATTTCACAACCTACCCCTGACCTTCACTGGTGTAATATCTGATAGCTCACACCTGACCTCAGCATCGCTCCTTTATATTTGTTTCAAGTTTTGATCTATTTGTTTCAAGTTTCTGATCTATGACAGATGTAGAAAAACCTTGCAGATCTTCAGCAACTTGATTTTCTGAGAGATCTGAAGGAAAGAGGAAAAGGAAAAAACACAGATGTTACTGTGGCGTGAGCATAATTTTAGGCCATGGAGGTAAGTACTCTGAAGCTGCAGTGCTGGATCTTAGCACATCTGAATAGCTCCTTGAATAAATATATTAACAGTATATCTGGTTGCCAATAAATCTTCGAATTGCATCACAGCCCCAGAGAACTATGAATCGTCATCATGCTATCCAGAATAAAAGCCCCATCTGTTTACGTTTCTTTATTCACCATCTGTTAGCACAGTGCCATTCTACATGTAGTAATTGAATGCATATGACTAGCTAATAAATAAGCTGCAAGCCATCTTGTTATGATATCTGTTCATTCAATAGTGATAATGAGTGTTCAAAAGAATCCTTCTCTTAATAAATCCTGAGATTGTGAAGAGTGGTTGTGAATAGTCTGCACAAATTAAAGAAAGTCCTGTGTGGATGTAGCTTGAGTTCTGTGTTAAGAACTGCTGGATTCTGTGAGCTTTATACATTAAGAAAATTAAGCAACCCTCTCTGTGCTTGCTTAATCCTTATAATTTCTTTTGCTTCTACTAGGCAAAGGGCAAACAGGGAACTCTGTAGATACTGAATCCACAACCCCCCACCCCCCAGCCAGCAAGGGCTAGAAATTCTGCTTAGCAAATTCCCAATTTTGACAGTCTTACTAGGCATTTTGTAAACAGATTTAAGCTGCCTTGGAAACCCTGACGCGAGACACTTTATTCTTATTTTCAGATGATGCACATATGTGTTGCAGCAGGCATCATCTCATCTCACTTACTGCTGACTTTTTTTTTTTACATTTGATAAGTCACTGGAATAAAAATAACCATTTTTAAAAATCTGCTGCTTAAATAATCAGGTCAGCTCTTTAGATATCATCAGGTTTTTTAAAAAATTGATTAATGAAACATGGACTATTTTAAACGTTCCACACATGTACAGACTGATGCAGAACTGAGTCAGCTGGTATAGGAGAAGGAGCACAGGAGAGAGCTGCTGGGAAGAGGAGTTGAGCTTGGGAATTCAATGCAGGAGGTCAAAGTGAACCAGGAGAGAACCCCTCTAGCCCGAGTCTTCTGAGAAGAGACATGCAAGTTCCACATCAGCAGGGTGGGTGGTGTATTGCTATATCCTACAGAAATCTGCACTGGGTCATCTAAGAACTCTATTTCACTCTAAGCTACCTTTACATGACTAACCAGTTATGAAGGTAGACAGCCAGCAGAGGAGCGGGGACTATCAAGTGTTTTGCAAAAAATGCCACATGTACCCACTGGGTGGAAATCATGGGGGTGTGCTCAATGCACGGAGCTCATGGCTCTCAGGGAGCAGGTTCATTCCCTTGAGGCTAGGGTTGCCAACCTGGAGAAGCTGAGGCAGAAAGAGAAGTTTGGTGAAGAGACCCTCAGGGATTTACCAGAGCAGTCCCATCCTGTGCTGGCAGCTCTTCTGCTGTTGTGGAAAGTGAGAGTCCTCAGTCTGAGGAGGAATCATGTGAAAAAGTGATGAGCATGTACATCCTTAAGACTTCATTTTTCACTGGAAAAGGATTACTTGTGTTCACCAGGTCATTCATACTGAACAGAACCATCATTCTGGTTTAAAAAAAACACGACAGTTGTATTTTATGCTATGAGCCATATTTAAAAGCTTTTGAAAAGTACCCCCCCCCCCAACCACACACACATTTTACTGCTGTTTGTAAAAACTTCCTAGGTTTTCAGTATAGTTCACATGTGCCCATGGCACCAGTGCCACACACAGCAATGCATTGTACGAAGACAAACTTTGCCATGCTCAGTTTACCTGTGTTTCCTGATCCTGCCCCCATTTGTTTCCCTAGGCAATCTCATTCCAAGAGCATTAGAAGCGATTTTCTTCCTCTTGCTCATAGCCCTGAAAAAGTGGAGTAACTCAGGGCTGCTGCCACTAGAATTCTGTGAACCAGACAGAAAAAGAGTACTGGGGGGAGGGGGGGAAATATAACAAACATTTACCCTGCACCTCTGCCCTGCTGGATCTGAACATTTCACCCATGGCTAAGCTCTGCTGGTCTAACAAGTAAGATTGACATAAGAACTGGCAGAGAATTGAAAGAGTTCGTATTGTATCTAGACTGCAACCCCCAAACTGTCTCAAAATGACATTACCTAGCACAGCACACAGGATATTTGTCACACATCGTTTTTTTTAATTGAAGGGCATTAATCTAGTCTAGAAAGGAGAGTGGAAGAATAAGGGGACTAATAACAAAAGCCTGATTTATTCTTCTTGTTACAATGCAACACTTACTGTGCTCGGTGATCAGACTGTGTTCCACCGCCTGTAGATAATTTTTCTGAATAGGTTCACAAAAAAAGAAATATTTCTGTCACTGTTTCCTAAAACCAGTACAGGGAGTCAGCATCTGATGGGAAAGGAGAAAGCAAATAATGTTCTTGTTTACCATTCAGGCCTTCACAACATTTTTCCTCTAATTCAGTAATAAAATTATACTTTGCCTGACAGGAGATAGATACAAAGGAGTGGGTTGACAGATGTTAAGCAGGAAACAAAATGGATGCTCCTGCGGGCTTAAACCTTTCCTTGTAAGAAACAGGAAGGGAGGGGACTATCTTTCCATGGTTAAGATACCCTGATACAGGTTCTACACCAGGAAGAAGCGTAAAGCAATATTCTGTGCTGGAGGCTGGGTTTCTTTGAGGGGGTGGTGGCAGGCAAGCTGATGCTGAGCAACTGACTAAAGTTAAATGGGTCATCACTGTCTGGATATTCTTTCAGGGGATGGGAATGAGCTCATTGACTCAGTCCAGTCACTAAGGTCTGCTCTACTCTTAGGGACAATGTTGCCCTAGGATCTGTTCTCAGCTCTTTCCTCTGACAACCTAGACAGTCATCTTATTCCACTCTTGTGTCTTCCCCAAAGAAAAGGCTATCTTGTTCTTTGCTGCACATAGGCACTAGCAATGCAACCGGCTAGCTGAGCAATTGTTGGATGACACAACGGCCAGCAGAGTTCTGTTTCAGGGATGGACATGAACAGGGAAAATGCAGTTTGGTTCACAGTTTGTGGCAGACCCACGAACGCAACCACAAACTGAACCAAGCTAAAGTGGTCTTATACAAACCAAATTGATTTGTGAGTTTCATGACATGGCAGAACACTCTCTCTGGCATGCTAGAGACTCCAAACTTCCAGGGATCTCCAGCTGTCTCTCCTCTACCTGCCCACCAAATTTGGTGAGGATTGGACTTAGGGGGTCCGAGTTACAGCCCCCCCAAAGAAGGTGCTCCAGAAAAGTGCTTTTGGGGAACTGTCAGGTGCAGCTTCAGGAGTGTATAGAATGATCCCTGTGCATGCTAGAGGCATAAAACTTGCAGAGGACCTCCCCAGGATGCTCCCCTACATGCCTTCCTAGTTATGTATGGATTGGACTTAGGGAGGGGTCCAAGTTAGAGCCTCCCCAAAAAGGTGCCCCCAGGCTTCTGGGGAAATGTTAGGCACAGGTTCAGGAGTGTATAGGATGGACCCTGTGCAAGCTACACACCCCAAATGCACAGAGAACCTAACCCTACCACTTACTCCTCTACAATCTCTCAAAGTGAGGAGCAGAATACATCCCAGTTACCAACCCCTCAAAATGGTCTCACAAGTTTATACATGCCCCCCCTCGAGTGTGAACCCCTTTGTGTTCCATCAGGATGAAAGTGGGTGCGAAGGGTGCTCATCATGTGGTGGTGGGAGGAATCCTCCTCCACAACCACCCTTGTGCCACAGAGCTCCACTTCCCAGGCACCAAACCCATCCTCCCAGGCCAATGGAGGCCAGCTCTAGCAGGGTGCTACCAGCCTCCTTCCCTGATTTGTTCCTGGGGCTCTCCAAAGAGGCAAAAGATTTTTCAGCACTTCCCCAAGACCCCTCTGACAGCAGTTATTCAGAGGGTAGGGAGGGGAAGCATCCTCACCTTCCACATCCCAACTTCCTATTGCTGCTCCTGCCTTGAGTACACACCTCTGTGACCACTCCCAGCCCCACACCAGAAAGCAGCCAACCTTTCTCCCCTGGGCCCAGGAGCCAGTCACTCACTGCATGGGTGGCACAATTGCTGAGGTTGTCATAAGAACATAAGAGAAGCCATGCTGGATTAGGCCAATGGCCCACCCAGTCCAAAAATTGATGTCACACAGTGGCCAAAACCTTGATGTCCAACCCCCTCTTCCTCTGGGCCCTGTAGGCAGTAACTTGGTTCAGCGCAGTCAAGAGGATCACTGAGTATGGCCAACCACCCTCCCTCCTGGCCCAATGTGGGTGGCCATGTCCCTGGGCCCCATTCACTTTCTGCAGTCAAGGTGATTGGTAAGCGTGATGATGTGCTGGGGACATCCTCTGGGCAGACTGTGTTTAGGGCCCAGGAACAGGGCCTTCTGGTAATGGGAGGATGAGAGTTTCTTCCCCCCACGATGACCATCCCTCCCCCCCATTCTAACCCTCATGACCCCCCCGAGTCCTGACACCGAACACCAGGCCCACCGCACACCCAAATCTCACCCCAGAGAATGGATCACAAAAAGGAGGGGCGAAGTGTATAAATGTAGACCCTCAGACAAGGCACTCACCAGCTAGGCCCTACTCACTGTGATCACTACTCACTGTGATCAGAAAGGCTGGGTGGTACATGGAGCTCTGAGTCCACCAAACACCCAAAGGCCACCAGCAGAGAGACAGAAGATCAGAAAAAGGAGGGGGTGGGGTGTATAAATATAGGCACTCAGCCAAGGAGCCCACAACAGAAGCAAAGCCCCACTAGCAGAGAATGGATCACAAAAAGGAGGGGCAGGGGTGTATAAATGTAGACCCTCAGACAAGGCACTCACCACCTAGGCCCCACTATTCACTGTGAGCAGAAAGCCTGGGTGGCTCACAGAGCCCTGGCTCACCAAACACCCAAAGCCCACCAGCAGAGAGATAGATAGTTGCAAAAAGAAGGGTGTGTGTGTGTGTGAAATGCAGGCCCTCTTCAGAGGAGCCTACAGCAGAAGCAAAGCCCCACTAGCAGAAAGGCTGGGTGGCACACAGAGCACTGGTCCACCAAACGCCCAAATCACAGCCCAGAGAGTTGATCAAAATAGGAGGGGTGGGGAATGTAGATATGCAGGCCCTCTTCAGAGGAACCTACAGCAGAAGTGAAGCCCCACCACTCAATATGAGCAGAAAGGCTGGGTGGCACACACAGAGCAAAGAGCAATCCCTTGCCCAGCAAAGCTGATCAATGTTCTTCTCTCTCTCTCTCTCTCTCTCTTCCAATCTCTTCCAAAACAAAGGAGGGCTGGGTTGCATCCTGGGCTTTACATAGTTTTCCAATCCCATAGAACCAAATGAGAGCTCTGTAACTGGCAGCCTGTCAAGCTTTGGAGGGTCCCTATTGGTGTTTCTAAGTCTGGAGAGAATTCCACCCCCACTGTTGCCTTGAAGTTTAACAGACTGATGAAGGGTTTTTTTGGAAATGTATTCATGTATTCATTGTATTCAATGTATTCATTGGAAATGTATTCATTTCCCGAATAACCCCTGAAGTTCGGGAAATCTTCGTAACACACGTGCTTCCATGAAGATTGCTTTATGATCCTTGAACCATGCTGACTTTGGGCCTCCAATGTGCCACACTCTAGCCAGGCTCCTCCATCTGAGCAACTTTCTTAATTTCACTGGGCTTCATTTTCAAGATTAGGAATGTAGCCATAATTGTTTGGAATACTGTGGACTTCTGAATTCACCCACTGAGATGTAAGAACAAAATTAAAGGTACCATAGGCATTATGTACTAATGATGACCACGCACACAGTCGAAGAGCGCACACATGGTCGGGCAAACTACCGGAGCTTTGCATCAATAGCCCATGAGGATCATAATTTGGGCCAATCGGCTCCACAGGATCCTAAAGGGGACCTATGGTCAGAGGTGCTGTGTAAATAACTCTATCATGGGGATCGGGTGTGACCGGGGGTGCGGTTTGTACCTGCATATAAGCAGACCCCCGTGTTGCTCTTTAGTCCGTGTCTTCCTGTTAATAAACTTCATGAGCTGATTTCATTCAACGTGTCTGGACCCAGAATATTATAATAGGTCTACTTCTACATCCAAGCTGATGACTATCTGGCTGCATCTGCCACTCTTGGAGGAGATAGGAAGGTAGCAGACCTACAGCTGGAACATTTGCTGTTGAACTACATTTTTTGCTTGCTTAGCTAAATTTGGTCCATATGTTTTTAAAAGA
Source organism: Lepidodactylus listeri (assembly GCA_029233225.1). Classification (NCBI taxonomy): domain Eukaryota; kingdom Metazoa; phylum Chordata; class Lepidosauria; order Squamata; family Gekkonidae; genus Lepidodactylus; species Lepidodactylus listeri. Next base: position 94,071,577 of record JARCFY010000001.1, read on the forward strand.
CCTATTTACCATTAAAATATGAATTCCAAATGCATTTGCCACCATTAAACAAGAGGCACTGTTTGAAATTCACTGACCAAACAATACTTTATCTAGACAACACTTTCTCTCTACACCCAAGTCTCATAGGTAATATTTTTCATCCAGCACTAAAGGTACAAAAAAGACAGTCTTTGCAGCCCATGCCTGATAGATGGGTACAATATGCTGCACACTGTAAGCTGCCCCCTATAATGGTATGGCATTTCACAGCAATTTATGAAAGCCATGCCTGGGAAGGTTTACTGTAGCATCTCAGCCCAGGTGAGCATAATCAGGGAAAAAAGACTATGGCTGCAATCACACACACTAAACAATCCACTTTCTGGATTTTGCCAGTCCATACAGTGACTTCCAGTCAGAAAGTGCATTGAATGTGGATTGAAAGTGGATTATTCGGTGTGTGATCGCTGCCTATGAATAAGCAAAAGATAATGCAAATTTCTAACTTATATTTAGAACAAGTTTGATTTTGTGGCTTAAAATATCCCAGAGCTAGTTAGGAAACAAAAGAGCAAATGATGTAGCACCATCACACATTGATCTTCATAGAATGATTTGCTGTGACTGTCTAGAAGCTGTGTGGAGATGATTAAAGCAGGTACAGTGAATGAAGGGCAGGGGGGTGGGAAGCAAGATCAGGCAGCAAATCCTGCTCCCAACCTATGTGTGTTCACTAGACTATGCCTAGTACTGACTTGAATGCAAACTGTATGCACACACGATTGTATTTAGGATTAAAATAATCTCACTTTTTACAGGGTTTCCAATACTTATTCCATGCACACATACTTTGTATTGGTAGGAACTGTGAACACAATCTAGTGAATATATACAGGTTGAGGGCAGAGTATGCTCCATGACCCTGCACCGCCCCTGCCCCACACACAGATTTTCACTGTAGGCACTTGGATTAGCTGAAAAGGGCTATAATATTGTATTTGCGACAGCCTTAGTGTTGCTTGTCTTAATGCTAAAGTGCTCATATCTCATGTCTTTTTGTCCTGGCAGTTATATATGCACACATGCCAATTGTAGAGTTGGGTGTGGCAAGCCTTTCAGGATGGACCCAGGCCTGCTCTTGAATGGCTCAAGTACAGCACATGGCTGCAAGCCTCTTTCTGTTCAGTGAAAGAAGTCATAAGCATGAAACAATTATGGAGAACAGCATTTTGGATTCAGTGAAAGCCTCCTCCCATTCAAGGGTGTAAAACAAAGATCCCTATTCATTCTCTAGCATCTTCCAAAATTTCTGACTTTCTTATCTTCCAGACTTTTTATATTCCACCATTGCACACTTTACCAATTTACAAAGTGAAACCCTTGGGAAATACTTGCTGAACATGTGCAAATTACAGTCATTTTTCATCCCTCAGAAATTTGACAATAACAGTACTGATTTGCTTACGGCCCCAACATATTTTGCTTTTTCCCTTTTAGTATGGCATTCTTGTTTCACTCATTCAGAAAATTAGATGTTCCTTGCCTACCCCAAAATAGGAACTGCTGTATTCTATAGCACCGAGTGAGGAAAAATTTGTTGTACCCTCAAGAGACTTTAAAATAGGGATGCTCCAGATGTTAGGATTCTTGGCGGGGAGGGGAGGGGTGGGCCGGACACCAGCCGGAATGCTGTTCCAGTGTATTCCAGCCCCAAAATAGCCCTGCCTGTGAGATATTAATCATGGGATGGAATTATGAAGGCGTGAGAACTTATACCGGTATTGGGCTAACGTTCTCTGCCCTATGTGAGTTCTTGCTTGAATGTTTGCAAGAGTTACTGATGTGCTCATTAAATCATTTTCATTAAATCAATAAATTCTTTCCCTTTCGGTTCTTCCTGTTTCATATTTCTGTATCTGTATTAATTGCATTTTGACTCAGCATTAAAACTCCAATACACAGAATATACATTCCATAGGGATTTCCTTGGGAAATGTTGCACCTATTTTTCTGATTTTTTTGCAGGGAACATTACTGTTGTCAACTCTATCTCTTGGAACATGCCAATTAAATGAAAAACAAAATCATTATAGACTCAAATGTCTAATCTGATTTTATGGATAACCCGTTTTTTCAGGGAATCAAGGAGTAATCCTGATGAGTGTCATGCAGGTCAGCTGTAAAAACGCATGATGGGACCATTAGAATTGGGTGGCTCAGATCCTAGCCCTCAGAATAAAGAAAAATAAAAAAAACGTCTGTGGGACGACCCAATTGAATATGACAGCAAAACAGTCCAAATACATAAACAGTAAATGGCATACAGCTCAAACAATATAGAGTCCACAATAGAAAAGTCCATGCAAAAGGTCCAAACAGATCCACAAAAGGAAGACCAGACTCAGTAGTGAGAATGTAGAGTAGAAGTTGTGAAATTATTCAAATAAAGCCACAGTGGTGATAAAGAGGTTTCCAGATTTCTTACTTTCCTCTTTTCTGAATATTCTTCTTCAGATCAAAGCAATAATTCAACCCCATTCGGGATTTACAATAGGACTCAAAGCAGTAGTCAAAATAAGGATGTTTTCCTGGACGCAGGGCTTACAATTTAAAGTAGGAAACACCATAAACATTTACAATAGCCCTGATGCATCTCATCTAGGTCTGGTTTCCTGTTGGACTCTCTCTATCTAGTTCAGATCCTAACCCAGCACTCTAACCACTATGCCACACTGGCTCCTGAGACCGAACATTTCTTTTTAAAACCTTCACTATTCTGTTACTGCAATAGTTGTCTTTGTCCACATAACTTAAGCTTCTCTATACTTTGGTTTGATAAGAGAAATTTAAACAACAGTCAGGCTTTTACTCTATTTCCCATAGCAGTATATGAGTTCTGGGTCACCAAAGCCAGAAAGAAAACAGCTCTGTTATAGAACAGCAAAGGAGAGACCTGATCTGTTTCTGGTCTCTCTCTGCTGAGCAATACATATCCTATGTCACTAACAGAAACACAGAAACAGTGGCGTAACTAGCTCAGGGGTCATTTCGAGCAGGAGCTTGGGGGGAGCCAGCCCCCCCCCCGCAGGAGAATGCCTGCTTGTGGCTGCAGCAAAATGACCCCATCCCCTGGAAAGGTCCTTGTTCCTCTGACCAGCCTTCTGAAGGCTTCAGCCACCACTGAAGCTATCCTGCCAGAATAGTGGTTTTTCTGAGACTTGGATTAGTAGCTGTCCCCTCTCTGACAGCTTTCTTTCTTTCTTTCTTTCTTTCTTTCTTTCTTTCTTTCTCTCTCTCTCTCTCTCTCTCCCTCTCTCTCTCTCTTGCCTTCTGACATACTTTCGGTGATGTCAGGTGGTGTAGCATATGGAAGTAAGTTATGCTAATGACAGGGCTCCGTTGGAGCCGGGGCGCGCCGGAGCGCCGCTCCGGGAGAGAGGAGGCGGGGGGCGGGCACTTAACAAAGCCCCGCCCCGCCGGCCTCCCCCACCCGTCAATACTTCCCAGGGCTGACGGAGTTCCGCCAGCCCCGGAAAGGACAAGCCCATCCCTCCCCCCTCCCACTGCTCCCAGGGCTGCAGCAGAGTGCCACCGGCCCTGGGAAGCCCCTTTCCTCCCCCCCCAGTCAACAGTCCCGGGGCTGGCGGCGCTCCGCCGGCCCCGGGGAGAAGCCCATCCCTCCCCCCTCCCACTGCTCCCGGGGCTGCTCCCCGGGGAGAAGCCCGTCCCTCCCCCCTCCCACTGTTCCCGGGGTCCCTCCCCCCACCTACCTACCTACCTTACTGTTCCTTCCTTCCTTCCTTCCCCCCTTCCTCCCTTCTTTCTTCCTCCCTCCTTCCTTCCTTTCTTCCTTCCTTTCTTTTTCTTTCTTCTCTCTCTCTCCCCCACCTACCTACCTTCCTTCCTGTTCCTTTCCTTCCTTCCCCCTCCCTCCCTTCTTGCCTTCTGACACACCTGACGTCAGGGATGTGTGGCCTTATGACACTTCCGGTGACGTCAGGGGGTGTGGCATATGCAAATAAGTTATGCTAATGAGCTCCTGCACCTCTTTTTTATGAAAGGACCCCTCACCTAGCCTATTTGGTGCCCAGGATGGATATTTTTTAAATACCTCCCTCAGTTTTTTGCCATCAAATCACAGCTAACGTATGGCAACCCCATATGATTTTCAAGGCAAGAGACCTTCAAAGGTGGTTTGCCATTGCCTGCCTCTATGTTGGCCCTGTTTAGCTTCTGAGACCTGACGAGATCAAGCTAGGCTGGGGCAATTTAGGTCAGGGCTGCTCCTTTATAAGACAAAATTATTTTCACTAATAATCATGAAATAAAATGAATAACAATAATGGCCAGAAAATAGATTCAGGTGGGTAGCCATGTTGGTCTGAAGCAGCAGAACAAAGTTTGGTCTTAAAGGTGCCACTGGACCCAGTCTTTGTATTCAGTGTTCAGGGGGTGGGGGGAAACAGACAGTGAAAAATTTCTTGTATTTAACTTTGTATATATAACTATGCCAGTAAAAAAAAAAAATCCAACACACTATTCCCAGGACAGCCCCAGGGCAGCCTGATCTGTCAGATTTCAGAAGCTAAGCAGCAGGGCTGATGTGGAGGCAGGCAATGGCAAACCACCTCCAAAAGTCTCTTGCCTTAAAAACCCTACAGGGTCAATGTAAGTCAGCTGTGACTTGATGGCCAAAAAAAAAAAAAAAATCCATCACACTGTTTGTGTTCTGAGCAGGCACTTGGGAGGGGTTCTGTTCTCCATTTTGAAGCCCAAGAGCTGACCATCCCAAGCATCTTCAAGGCATTTTTGACAGCTAGGAGTCTGCCTTTGTACTTTTACTAACTAATGACGCTGCCTTTGAGGGCCCCCTTCAAAAGCCTTCCTTAAACTGTGCCCAGGCAGACCACCCCCTCCTGCCCCTTTGGTATGCCACTGCATAGAAACAGAGAACTAGAAGGTACTTCAAGGGTCATCTAGTCCAACCCCTGCACAATGCAAGAAATTCACTGCTACCTTCCCTCCACGCTCTCCAATGACCCCTGCTGTATGCCCAACGGAAGGCAAAAAACCTCCAGGATCCCTGGGCCACTCTGGCCTGGAGAAAAATTCCTTCCTGACCCCAAAATGCCAATCAGTATTACCCAGGACATGTAAGGAAGGGTCACAAGAGCTAGCATTGACTCATGTCTTCCTTCCCTCCCTCTCATGAACTGCGTAAATTAACAGAATTGGAGTTCATATCCATATAGCCTCTGTTTAAAAACCTCCACCACCTCCCAAGGAAGCCTGTTCCACTGAGGAATGCTCTAAGTGTCAGGAAGTTCTTCCTAATGTTTAGCCGAAAACTCTTCTGATTTAATTGCAATCCATTGGTTCTGATCTGCCCTTCTGGGGCAACAGAAAACAACTCTGCTCCATCCTCTATATGACAGCCCTTTAAATACTTGAAGATGGCTATCATACCACCTCTCAGTCATCTCCTCTTCAGGCTAAACATACTCATCTCCTTCAACCTTTCCCCATAGGACTTGGTTTCCAGACCCCTCACCATCTTCACTGATCTCCTCTAGATATGTTCCAGTTTATCAGCATCCTTCTTACACTGCAGTGCCCCAAACTGAACACAATACTTCAAGTGAGGTCTAACCAGAGCAGAGTAAATTGATACCATACTTCTGCTGATGCAGCCCAAAATCATATTTGCCTTTTTAGCTACCACATCACACTGCGCACTCGTGTTCAGTATATGGTCAACTAGACCCCTAGATGCTTTTCACGTGCACTACTACCAAGACAAATCTCCCACATCCTATAATTATGCTTTTGATTTTTTTCCTACCTAAACACAAAACTTTAAATTTGTCCCCAATGAAATTAATTTTGATAATTTTAGCCCAGTTTTCCAGCCTGTCAAGATCATCCTGTTCCTGTATCTTGACTCTGTCTTCTACTGCATTTGTTTCTCCCCCTCATTTAGTATCATCTGCATATTTAATGAGCATCCCCTCTATTCCTTCATCCAAATCATTTATAAAGATGTTGGACAACAACAATGTGTAATACGTATTTCGTTCTTTCAAACTGCTCATTATCATGATGATCAGGATGTATGTATAGGGAGAGCTTTTACAATACAAACTCCATATTGCCAGATCACTGATTTATTTATACTGATTTGATTAACCCTGTTCCAAAAGTTGTGTTGAATGAAGACATTGTTATCAATCAATCAACTCTGTGAGATAGGATCAAGCTGAGAGACAGTAATAAGCCGAAGACCACTTAGTGAAAATTATGGCCCAACCCAGGATTGTGCTGTGCACTGAGATGCCCAAAGACTGTTTTTGCAGTACTTTTTCCACTTGGTTACAGATACTTGTGTACAAAAAACATCCTTCCTGTTAAGTAAGAATGTCGTGCATGTCTAAAGGAGCAAGTCTAAGCAGGTCTGCTCAGAATAGGGTTGCTAGCCTCCAGGTGGGGCCTGGAGATCTCCTGCTTTTACAGCTGATCTCCAGCTGACAGAGATCAATTCCCCTGGAGGAAATGGCTGCTTTGAAGGATGGACTCTATGGCAATGTACTGTGCTGAGGCCCCTCCCCTCCCCAAACCCCGCCCTCTCCTGGATCCACCCCCAAAGTCCCCAGGTATTTTCCAACCCAGACCTGGCAACCCTAGCTCAGAAGTAAGTCCATGTTGTTCGATGGGACTTACTCCCATAAAAAGGTCGTTAAGATTGCAACTCTGCACTTCTTTTAACAAATTAAACAGAAGCCACTAATGGGAAAGGGTTGGTTGTCTACTTTTGTATATTTTACTGAGAAAAACCAGTGATTTCCTTGTGCATCCACTATTCATGAAGTTCATGCATTTTTTATTTGGGTATCTGTATCCACGTACGAATGCTATCAGAGAAGCAGCCCCTGGGAATAACAGACATGGAGATTTGTTACTTAGAGACAAAAAGCTTGGAAAGCTGAATGTCTCAGGTCACATATAGCCAAACAATTCCCTATTTTCTCTTTCCAGAATGGCCCTTGTGTTCCTTGTTTAGCATTTAACCTGGAACACAGCTCTTCAGGCTGAAGCCAGATGACAGCTTTTTGCAGAGTATTCCAAGTGGTGATGTTTCCCAGCCTTTGGTGTCCACTGTTTGGTTTTACTACAATTTCTTGACAAAGAAGTTTGGGAAGTTTTTTGGAGTATTGCACCAGAGCTGATGCAGGCTCTCACTGATGGCTCTCAGTGATTGCTTTTGCATACCCCTTTTAACTCCCAGGGGAATGATGACGACATATCATCAGTCTCTATAGTCAGGAACCTGTACTAATAGCAAATTTTCTTTCTTTTCTCCCTTCCATATGAATCAGCTTAGTCTGCCAGAACTTCCTTACAAAACTTTTGAAAAAAAGCTGGGGCTTTTTAAAGAGTTCTCTTCGAGTTCACAATGCAAGCCCTTGGGGGCTTCCTGCCAGTCCTCTCCACTACTCCTCTATTTTCCAGAACTTACCCTTGCCAAAATGGAAAGAGGAATTTGGCTGGCAAAAGAAAGGAAACTGTTGACAAAGATAAGGCATATGCCTCATCAGTAAGGCCTGGATACTCCATCAGAGCCTCATCTTTAAGACAGTGGACATTGGACACATCTGTTAATGTTAGGGAACATGAGGAATTTAGTTTACAGTGACTTGTTGGACTGAACACATGAAACTGCCTTATACTGAATTAGACCATTGGTCCATCAAGATCAGTCCTATCTACACTGACTGGAGGTTCATCGGAAATGCTGGCAGGGGGATGGGGGGATGTTCCAGGAGCTGGAAGCATTGTTGCGTGACGTGCCTAAGTCACCCAGAAGTGACGTAGGCACATTGGTGACATCAGGGGTAATGCTCTGGTTTTGGGGCAAAACTCTGTGGTAAAATCAGCCTCAAACCATAGAGTTTTGCCCCAAAACAAGAATATCATCCCCCAGACATCACCAATGTACCCACGTCACTTCTGGGTGATGTAGACATGCCATGTTTATTTCCAGTGAAGTCCCTGTTTGGAGGGGGGATTTCCTCCCACTGCCCAGCTGGCTGGCGGTGGACAGGAGCCCACAAAACTGAGGGGTCCCCCACCCCCAACTGGGAAATGGGAATCCTACTCTCCAGGGTTGCAGGCAGAGATGTTTCACATCACCTACTGTCAGATCCTTTAACTGGAGATACCGGGGATCAAACCTGGGACCTTCTGCATGCCAAGCAGAGGCTCTACCACTGAGACACAGCCCTTCCAGGATTGATCCAGGAGGCCCTATAAAATCTCTGCACAGCCATCTAGGCCTTCAGGATGAGAGTTCCTTTCAACCATTAGTGTGCCTGTCTACAAAATAAATATTTTAGAGGGTGAAATGGCAAGAGGAGGATGAACTCATCTAAAGGTAGCCCTGAAATCTGGGAAGGATTTTGGCTTAGCTGCTTGTGGCTCAGTGTTCTCTGAATTCAGAACATTTCTTTCCAATGCTTCCCCCTTGCATATTTCAGCAGCATCTCTACTCATGATGGTATGGATCCATTCTAAGCATTGTCCTCCAAACTCTGCACTACCTAGGTTTGCCTCTGGGTTGGGAAATTCCTGAAGATTTGGAGATAGAACCTGGGAAGGGCAGAATTTGGGGAGGGGAGGGACTGCCGCAGGGTATCACACTATAGAATCCACCCTCCAAATAAATCATTTTCTCCCAGGAACTGATCACTCTAAGTTACCTGAAAAGCAACAATGCTGGGTTCTAGGAATCTCCTACTCCTGTTGTCCTTTAGCAATTCCATATAGAAACGCTTCCAAGAAACAGATGAGTGTAAGACAAGACAGAATTCTTTTGCAAAATTTTTTCACTGCATAACCTCTTAGCTGCTTTAAAAATCTACAGTGTTATGTTTAGTAGGAGATTGATATTGCTGTTATGAAAGAAAAAGAAAGAAAATGAATACATGCTCAAAAATAAATATATATATTTAAACTGTTCATTATTCTTGCGGACTAGGGAACATAGTCTGAGGAACTATAGCTTGTAGCCCTGGAAACAATTGTTTTCAGTGTCTAACTGGTAAAGTGCTAACAGAGGGGAGCACCCAGAACATCAACAATATTTGCTGAGAAGAGTTTGTTAGGCTGGATCTACCAGTATCGCTTCCCCCCAAAGAGGAAGCTTAATGGTCAAGTGCCCTGCAGAATGGCCAAGACACATGCCCACCCACATAAAAGAAAAGGATATCTGCATGCTTGAGATATGGAGAAAAAATACTAATTTTTAAATTAAAATGAGGAAGAAAACATTTTTTTAATAGTGCAATAAGCACTAATTGCTCTTGTGGAGCCATAGAATGTTGATGATGGCTGAATGCCAGTTGCAAAAAGAAAAACAGACAGGGAAAATTGGCCCACTTCATTCCTAACAGCTAATAGTATCCTGGAGGGGAAGATTAGGGGATGTAGGCCGTCATTCTCTCCCACCCTCCCCAGACCAGAATGGTGTAATCTTCTAAAGGCTCTGGCCAATTTGAAGTGACAATAGTCCTGGAGGACCGAATTAAACAGGATTGGAGGGAAAATGCATCTGCTTATCCTGATTAATCCTTTACCAAGACTTCTTTAATCTGTGAAAGGGACAAGACCCATAAAAGCTTATAGCATCCAAGAACAGGAGGAATTTGAGGCAAGGGATTGTGTGTACATTTCCAGTTAGTTGCCAAACTATTCCTACATGTGTGGGTAAAATGTCCATTCCTTTGCTATATATACAGCCCATATTCAAACTATGTAAGCACTAAGTCATACAGGGCAACTGTTCAACAGTCCTAGATATCTGACTACTCATCTAGACCCAGAGCGACTCATCTAGACCCAGAGTTTAACAGTCACATGAAACTAGACTATCATGTTTGTGGGCAGAATTTACCCTTTGAAGAATTTCCTCAATTCCTCCCAGACCCCAACAGTGAATATTACTAATGTGTTCTTTATACCATCCTGTGATGCTGGTGGTGGTGGTTGTTAAAGAATTTCATCTATATACTCCTTTATATTTCTGACAAGCAGCAGTGAAGATTTGTCATCTAATAAGAAATAGGACTCAGCTAAACAAGACATGAGACAATCAGCATTTGACAGCAGGCATTCAATGACAATCAGAATTTAACAGCTGATTTCAAATAAAACTGAGGGTGCGATCATATGCACCCATTAGCCATGCGAGAGGGACAGTTCACTGGCGGATCAAAGTGGCGCGATCACACCAGCACATCTGGGAAGCGTCCCACAACTGTCAGCAAGCCATCGCAAACTGTTTTGATCTGCCGGATTAAAAAGCTACTAGGGAAACTCCGGTATCAAACAGTTTGCTGTGGCGCACAGCCGGACTTTCCCTGTGTGATCACGCCAGCGCGGAAGTGTGGCATTGGGGATAGTCTGATCACAGGCTTGTTTTTTCTCCCTTCTTTGTGTGTGTATCATCGAAAGCCCTTAGGGTAGAGGAGCAATTCATCAATCCCCTGTTTAAGCGAATCGAAAACCAACCACACTCAAAAATTAATTCACCTGCGGTTGCGTCTGATCACGCAGCGGTGGTTTGTGCCAGCAGGTCCACAGACCTATGTGATTGTGCAACTGTGGGGCAAATTGCTCCGGGGCAAAATAGCCTCGCTTCCTCTCCGGATTATTTCGCTCATGTGGCCGCGACCTTAGAACGTCATATAGTAACTTCAGCCATCCTTTTAATTAAAACTGGTGAAATATGAATTTTAATTTCAGGTTTCACATTTGGAATGTGAATGTCATCCTTCAGGATCAAAATTTTGCTATCTAAATATGAAATGTTAATTTCTAAAATTGTGTGGATTTCAGTCTTCAGTTCAACAGTTTTAAGAATGAGTAAATGCTTCCTGAGCTGGATCCCACTGTGAGATTGTGCCAATAGATGTAGTCCAATAGATGTAGTCCACAACAGGTCTCCTTAAGCAGAAAGTCCTTTATTTGCAAAAAAAGATCTGGTTGGTCAAATACACTTCTTCTGTTAGTAATGCCCAAGCATAGTAATACAACTACAATTATACCTGATATGAAATAAGCCCCCCTCGTCTTCCACCAATCAATTGGGAGAATTATTGGCACCCAAATATACTGGCCCACCGTTCCCAAGGAAAGCGTGGTAAATTAGGTTCCCAAGCAAAGACACTGTGGGGCGGATGTTCCCAAGGGTAAAATCAAGCAAAGGAGCAACTTGCACCTGTGAATAAAATAACATGTAGCAGGAAGATTTCAGCTCAAGGCCGTCAGCTAACAAAGAGCGAAAGAGAGATAAGAGCGAGTGAAAGCTAATAGACAGTGCACATGCGCGAAGTGAGCAAGAAGCGCATTCCTGTGGTGGGAGTTACTCTGCCGATGCTATCTCCCGTCTGGGACCTAGAGGAGCAAGTGAGGAGCTCAAAACAAAGGCAATGTTAAATGAACCTGAGGAAAGGCAATAGAACCCATTGACAGAGTTAACTGACTGGAACTGACATCATTGCAATAGAACCGTGGCAGTGCTAACTGACACCCACCTAGATTTCAACACTTGCAAGAAAAAGAGCCATTTTTGCTGGTTACCTCTTCCTGAAGAAGCTCTAAAGCCCACTGATATGCTGTTCCTGGGAGAGGGGAACTCTTAGGAATAGTTTAGAGGAAATCAGAGGTCTCCCTAGGAGGTGGAATGGGTAAAAGTTGTCTCCACTCCTTGCACTTGCAGAAATCTAAACAGGATTCCAGTCCTATTTCATTTCTTTTTTATTTGTTTCACTTTGTATCAGGGATTTGAGTTCTTCAAGATTTGCTTTTGCTGTTGGTTTTGTAGAATCATTTGTATTGTATATGCATGCTGTATTTTTTGTATGCAATTTATACAATATTTATGTGCATAATATGTCATAGATACCTATACTATACTTATTATCATATGTTCTAATAGTCAACTCAGCCAAACCTGAGGGTACTTAAATCTGGAGACTGGACCTGTGAATAGAGAACTGAGCCAGCTGGACTGGAAGAAAGAACACAGGAGAGAGCTGTTGGGAAAATGAGTGGGTTTGTTGTTCTTTTGCCTTTACTAAACTGCTAAATTACTGGGGAGCATTAACTTAGGCTGCTTTGTGAGAGAACAGAGTTTGAGGGTGAGTGCGTTCTTGTAGCCTGCTGGAGAGTGGTGTTTTTGTCTGTGTCTGTTTGGGTCTTTTGTCTGGTCTGTTGCTCACTGAGCAAGGTCTGTTTGCCTGGGAGTGATTGCAGGCCCCCACCCTCTGCTGTAGCTGTTAGATGGTGGGGGCTGTGGGCTTCTGAACTGTAAGGGAGTAGGTTTGTTCCCTTGAGGTGAGGGTTGCTGACCTGGAGAAGCTGAGACAGAAAGAGAGGTTTGGGGAAGAGACCCTCAAGGACTTACCAGAACAGTCCCACTCCTGTGCTGACAGCAATTCGGCTGTTGTGGAGAGTGAGAATCTCGAGGTTGGAGGGTGTCAGTCTGAGGAGGAGGGATGTGATCACTTAGAAAGAACCCCTTCCTTGGGCAATGGATTGATATCCTCTCATACTGAGGATACCTCTGAGGGGATGGGGGGAGGTGGACTTCTGGTAGTATGTGATTCCATCATTAGGGATATAGAGAGTGGAGTCTGTGACAGATGTTTTGACTGCATGGTGACTTGCCAGCCTACTACCAAGGTTGCAGACATCACATTCTGCCTAGATAGTTGATAGATAGTGCTGGGGAGGGATCAGCAGTCATAGTGCATGTTGGCACCAATGACATTGGGAAATGTAGTTGTGTGATCCTGAAAGAAAAATGTAGGTTACTAGGCAGAAAGTTAAAGGCCAGAACCTCAAAGGTAGCATTATCAGAAGTACTGCCAGCTCCATGCGCAGGGCCAGCTAGACAGGCACAGATCAGGGGTCTCAATGTATGGATGAGAAAATGATGCCAGGAGGAAGGGTATAGATTTGTTAGGCACTGGGGAACTTTCCGGGACTAGCTGAACCTGTACAAAAGAGATGAGCTTCACTTGAATCCAAAGGGAACCAGGCTGCTGGTGATTAATATCAAACTAATCCAGAGGGGAAAACCAACAGGACCCTCTGGTTTTGAACAAGTCAGTCCAAAGGGATGATTGCTTAAAGACTCAGAGTAATATTGATAGGAGTGGGTGGGCAGGTGGCGGGCCGGCAGGTGCTCCATTTCGCTGGGGGGGCTCAGTCCCCCCCGGGAAATTTCAGGGGTGGCCCGAGCCCCCCCATAGTTGACGCCTATGCTCCTTTACACAGAGAGTGGTTAAATTGTGGAATTTGCTGCCAGAGGATGTAGAGGTGGCAACAGGAATAAACAACTTTAAAAGGAGATTAGATAGATTCATGGAGGATAAGTCTATGAATGGCTACTTGCCATGGTGACTGAGGGGAACCTCCACATTCAGAGGCACTAAGCCTCTATATCCCAGAGGCAGGAGTCAAAATCAGGGGAAGGCTTTGTCCAGAGGAACTGATTGGCCCCTGTGTGAGACAGGATGCTGGACTAGATGGACTATTGGTCTGATCCAGCAGAGCTCTTTTTATGTTCTTACAAGACAGATCTTTCTACAAACCTGGAATAATGCCCCAGATCTGCAGAAAACCCTGAAATCTGAGAGAGAGAGAGAGGGAGAGAATTCATTGGGGGGTTAAAAAGACAAAATGATAGTGTTTGCAAGAAACAGGCGTCCTCAGTGGCTGTTGCTAGCCAAAAACAACAGGCTTGTTTTCTGTCAGTAAAAGGTGGGGTGGGGCAGGGCCCTTTGCAAGACTGTTTGGCCTTTGAGGGAGGACCCATTAGGTCAGCAAGAACTCCCAGGCAACTCAATACCACACAGCTTGCATGACTCGCCTAGGTCTGCCTGGAAGAAAGTCTCCCACGCTTCTTTAATTCTACAAATTGTGCAAAACAGCTGTTTGGCAGGGCATTTTTATAAAGCTAATACAGAACTGTAGCCTATGCCTATATATTACACTATATATTATTGATTTGTTTTATATTCTATCGTGCTCTTACTGCACTGTTTGCATTTTTTTGTAATTCCATTTTCTGTATTACTTGATATAGCAAGTAGACCCCTATTTTTTGCACTGATACTTTTTTGCACTTTTTTGCACTTTTTAAATTTTTGTAGTTTTATTGCATTGCTTATTAGATCTTTCATGCTATTCTATAACATTGTTGTATACCATATAATCCACCTTGAGTCTCAAGTAGAAAAATAAATAACAAAGTAAATAATGATGGGCTGACCACCTCAGTACTCATTTGCCCCACCAATAAAAATGTTCTGGCTTTGGCCCGGGTTGGCTGGTGAGTGGGAAGGAGAGAATGAAGTAGGAAAATCAAAAACAGCATGCATGTAAATCCTGAAATAATATATAACTAGTCTACTAGCAGGGTAGATCTCTAAGAATCATGTCCTTCCAATTCCATATGCTTCATTAATTAAGAGGACGGTAGGGTGATTCTTCTCCAAGGAGAAAACTCCTCATCTTGTCCTAGGGAGGCAACATCTTTGGTATGTCCTTGTCTGAACTTCAAGGCATTTTCATTTAAACACACACACACACACACACAATTATGGAGTAAGAGAACCTGGGCTTCGGGTAGAATGCCTTTTTCCTCTATCAGTAGAATTGATAGAACTATAGTTTGACTCTTTTCTTAAGCCAATAACCTTTGGTATGAGTACCTCATTTGGTATTAATTAAACCATCCTGCTGATATAAGTCTTATCATTTGGCCCCCAGACAAATATCATACTTATGCCGTTCAATGTTTATATTTGATGTTCATCCTATAAGCTTTCCTGACAGTAATCACTGAGTTTCTATACACTCTCAACTAGGCCAACCCATTTCACCCCCATAGTGATTAATTCTAAAGGATTATGTGATATTTAAGGGTCATTATGGTTAATAGCTCCTACCCTGGTTTTCCTGCAGGGAAGAGTCTCCGGAGAAATATAATATACTTCCTACTTTTTTTTATTTGATCACCATTTAAAAATATAAATTATTATTGGTGATTTAGTAGTTGGAATCTGTTGAAAAGAAATGGTACTTGGTAAACAATGATCTGCGGTTTTAGTTTTAATTGTATAGAAACATTTCATAATCAACACCAGAACAATATTGTAAAAGTACAAATAGTTTTAATAAAATTAAAACAGATCTCATTATAAGCTCTCTAATAACAAGTATTCATGAACTAGCACTGCAATCCTAAACAGTTAACACCCTTCTAAACCCACTGAAGTCGATGGGATTAGAAGGGTGTAACTATTTTAGTATCACACTGTTAAACCTTTTTTTGTCCCAAAATTTCATCATTGTCTAATGTTATAAAATCATTAATATACATAATGAAATTCATATCTGCAACAATCTTGTAGAAGTTACTTACAGAATTTCTCCACGTGGCTCTGACCAGAGTTCCTTAAATCTGAGCAGCTAGTGAACCATTTTAGGATTGTGGTTTTGCATACTATCAACAAACATCACTAAGCTGTCGTTTAACTTCTATAGGCACCCCCTCACCCAGTTAGTGCACAGTTTTGGGCTGGGATGTCACTAGTATGCTGATGACACCCAGCTGTATCTGTTGATGGGTGGCTGCCTTGACACCGCTCCACAAACTCTGGCCGAGGGGTTGGAGGCTGTGGTGGGATGGTTGAGGAAGAGCTGGCTGAAACTGAATCCAACTAAGACAGAGGTTCTGTGTCTGGGTGGGTGGGATTCAGGATTGGCAGCATGCCTGTAATAACAGTGCAAGCTGTCAAGAGTTTGG
The DNA here is from genome assembly GCA_029233225.1 of Lepidodactylus listeri. Lineage (NCBI taxonomy): Eukaryota > Metazoa > Chordata > Lepidosauria > Squamata > Gekkonidae > Lepidodactylus > Lepidodactylus listeri. The sequence continues at coordinate 94,087,430 of JARCFY010000001.1, forward strand.
GCATGGTCTTGGATACCTTCTTATCTATGGATGTCCAGATCACAAACATTGCCAGACTGGCGTTTTACCAGCTGTGCCAGGTGAACCAACTGGCCCCTTTCCTGTCTCACCCTGACCTGGCCACAAAAATCCATGCAATGGTCACCTCCAGATTGGATTACGGTAACTCCCTTTATGATGGTCTGCCTTTGAGACTGATCCAGAAACTCCAGCTGGTCCAGAATATGGCAGCATGGGCCATGACAATAACACCACAGATAGCAATCAACCTGTGCTGCGCCAGCTGCACTGGCTCCTGGTGGAGTACCGCATCAGGTTCAAGGTTTTGAGTGGTCTGGGACCCACATACCTTCAGGACTGCCTCCTCTGCTATGTCCCCTGAAAAGCTTTACTCTCTGTTGAGAACAACTTACTGGTGAGCCCTAGCCCTAAACACGTCTGGCTGTCCTCAACCAGAGCCTGGCTCCTACGTGGAACTCTCTGTTAAATAACATCCGTGCCCTGCAGGACTATTGTGTATTGGGTTCGATGCATGGAAAATCCGGACTACAATGTAGTGATCACTATTGGTTTATTGAGTACACAACAAGCATGCAATACTGGCCAATATGGCCAACTATATACAACTCCTAGGACACACCCAAAAATCCTATTGGTGGGTTTGAATTTCCTGCCAGAGTTCTTAATGGAGGGCTAGTGGTGGTCTAGGGTCCTTGACCCCTATTGTCTCTCAGAGTCAAGTTCTGACAGTATGCCGCTGGCACCCAGTGGACATAACAAGGACCTTGTGCAGTTCTGCATCGTGTGCAAGGCAGAGATGTTCTGCCAGGCATTTGGTTGAGGACAGCAATTGATACTAATGTATCTGGCACTTCCTTCCACTCCCCCACCCTGCTTTCTCTCGCTTATTGCAAGACAGTGATGTAAATTGTAAACTTGTTTTGGTGCCATCTGATTTTTTTTGGCTATTTTAATCCCTTGGATTTTAAATTCTACAATATTATGTTGTTAACCATTCTGAGCTCTGTGAACTTAGAGAAGAGCGATACATAAACTGAAATTATAAATAAATACATTAAAATAAGCGCATTGTGTCTGGGTTGAGTGCCAGAGCAAAACAGAAGTTTTTGCTTGTGACAAAGGATCCAAACCTGTTTATCTCAATCTAAGCAAGGAATAAGGCCTAACTACAAACAAAGTTGATGTGTTAATATGTTGTTAATATTGGTAGGGTTAAAAAGAAGCCATTGAGCAACAATGACTAAACTGGATCAGCTGAAGGAGGAAAGAGTTCTCTTAGGAGAAAACCCCAGAATTGCAGTTCTATGATAGAAAAATTGTTATGCAGCAAAGAAATGGGCAGCAGCAGGTAGGGCTGCCAAGTCAGCCCGGGGGGCGGGGGATCCCCCGCTATAGGGGTTCCCGATCCGCCGGCCGGCATTCGGCCAGCGGGGGGAACCCCGCCCCAGAAGTCGTCCACTGAGGACTACTTCCCCCATGTAATGACGTCACCCTGGCAACGCCCCCAACGTGATGACATCACCTCCGGGTGACGTCATTACGTCGCCATGGCGTGCGCACAAAGCGCACGCACCAGAAGAGCTCCCGGGGGGAGAACAACTCCCCTCCGCCGGTAAGTCGCCGGTACTTGGCAGCCCTAGCAGCAGGACATATTGGAGTAGGCCAATAAAACACCTTTGATGTGCTAACTTTTGAGCCATATGCTTTTACTTCCTGTTATTTCTGATAAAAGTTACAGATGCAATGAGATGGAATGGGGAAAAGGCAGCATCTGACCTCATCAGGTTCTGATGGGCCATATAGGGTACTTACTACGTGATGAGGGAAAGAACCTAAAGGTTTATAACACTATTGCATGGCACAATCTCCCATTAAAGTGTTTTATGCTATCAGTGAAGATGAATAAAGAACAAGAGATGTGATGAGATGCTTATGCATGAAGATGCTTTCAAGGAATATAGAACAGGTTGGTGGCAGAGTTAATGCTAGAACCAGAGCGGGGCATTTGGCTTGTTCTCTTAGAACAGAGGCAACCTTCATGTCAGATCACAAAACTCTTATCTGAAACTCTGATTGTCACAAACCTGTTGTCACAAATCTGTTTTTAAATTCCATATTTTGATAGTTTAATGAACTATTTATTATTGTGATTTGTGATGCCAAATGGCCTAATTATTTGTTGTGATCCTCCCTGAACTTGTTTGTGGGGAGGGAGGGATATAAATTTGAAAAATAAATAAATCTATAAATCTATTGCTGGATGCTGTGAAATTGGCTGGTTGGGAAGCACAAGTCCAAATGCACTGTGGCCTACCACTAGGATCCCCAAGAACCTAAATTTTCTTCTGTAACCTCTAACTTGGTCCATAACACTAAATAATTAAACACTGTGCAAAGTTTACTCTGGAACTGAAATTTTAGCAATCTTTATTCTGTTATACCCATCTCTTGTTTTTACCCTTCTCTTCTCCACAATAAACTAAATTGCAAAATGCCCCATCTGTGCAATGGCCACAGAAAAGACAGGCAACTAACTCACATTTAAACAGGGATATGATTGCTGCCATTTCATTCATCCATTCTTATCGCACCACAATGAAGAGAAAGGTAGATATGGCCCCCAGATAATTATTTTCATCATCTTCTTTTACTCCTTACACAAAGCAAACATACAAGTTATTACAGAACTGGGCAGCAAAATCTGATTACTATCTTCCGCCAAGGCCTTTGGCAAGACAAAGAGGCTGGATATACTGGAACATAAGAAAAAGGAGAAGCTAATATGAAGGAGTCGAAGGCAGGCAATTTCAAATAAAATCTATCTAGTATATGTGGAAATCACTTGGGAAAGACAGGAAAAATGCCTTGTAAATTACAAAATTGCAGGCTTAGTCCAAAGAAATTAGAGGTAAAGATGTACCGTATCAAATCTTTTGCTAGTCAGCTATCTGCTTATCATATTCCCAAGAGGTGAGACTGGTAGGCAAATTAAAATCCAGTGTGAAACCATATTTAGGGACAATTTAAATGAGAATGAGTTTGATCTAGATATGTGTAGTGTTCCACAATTAGGCCCAGTTCAGTCAAATTCCTGCTCTCAAGCACATGTAGGGGCTCCTGCCAGGCTCATGGCGAATCAATGGTCCCATGGAAGCATGTTCTGTGAGAACTACTATTAACAAAGAGAGGTTGTAGTCACATAATTCATTGCAATTGTGTGAAGGGTTCGGTTTAATTTCCTAATAAATGACACATCCATTGGACTGAGAATGAGGGGGCAAAGGCTTATGTAAACAGGGTTACTGTAAAACCAGGGGTCATTTCGTAGAAAAAGAGGTGCAGGAGCTCATTAGCCTAGCTCATTAGCATAACTTATTTGCATATTCCACACCCCCTGACATCACCAGAAGTATGTCAGAAGGCAAGAAAGAAAGAAGAGAGAGAGAAAGAAAGAGAGAGAAGGAAGGAAGGAAGGAAGGAAGGAAGGAAGGAAGGAAGGAAGGAAGGAAGGAAGAAAGAAAGAAAGAAAGAAAGAAAGAAAGAAAGAAAGAAAGAGCTGGCAGAGAGGGGACAGCTACTAATCCAAGCCTCAGAAATAGCTTCAGTGGTGGCTGAAGCCTTCAGAAGGCTGGTCGGAGGAACAAGGACCTTTCCAGGAGACGGGGTCATTTTGCTGCAGCCATGACACAAGCAGGCATTCCCCCGCGGGGGGGGGGGGGGCTGGCACCAACTCCTGGAGCTGCACTCCCCCAAGATCCTGCTCGAAAGGACCCCTGTGTAAAACCATTGTTTGTATCTGATACCCGACTCAACCCACAGTTCTATGACAAGGCTCAGTTTTGGCAGCTTTGATGTGGTATGAGGGTATGATTGGAAGGCACATAACACAGCAATCTTGCTGAAGCTAAGTGGCTCTGGTCTGGTCAGAACCTACATGAAAGATATCTTGGAATTTCATGACAGAAGGAGTATGCAATAGAAATGTATAAACAATTATGAGTAAAATGAGGTATTTGTCTTAAATGGTGAACTGGGGGGCATGGGAAATCACCAGATGAACCATTTACCTGCATGCTGAATTCTGCATGGCTCGGTTAAACTTTCTTTCTCAGCATTCCACTGCCTGACTATTGAAAACATTTTTAAACCAGTAGACCACTCTCCATCTTAATTTTGAAGCATATAAATGCAACCATTATTTGCCTATTCATCCTTTTATCAAAGTACAAAGTTACACCAACCAAGATTCTCCCCCATCCAATGCCTTGCACCCCTACACATGCCACCTCCTCGCTTTGGGAAACATAAATATCATGCAAGGCTAAGCATCTACTTAGAATTATTTTTTTAAAAAAATTATTTTCATTTTTATGTATTACAGTTATCAACTCACAAGACATCCATATTTCACTTACAGCTAAAGAGGTCAAAAACATTACATATATTCTATACCCTGTCTTTACGTGTATTGTACTTTTCGATATCTAAGGCAGAGCCCATACAAGCCGCTGCCTCTAACACTCAAGTTACATATACATATATTATTATTTCGAGTCTATTTTTCCTTATTACGATCTAACCATATATACAGCAAATTCCATCTTTTAATAAATTCCTCTAGATCTTTTCCCTGTAGTAACAAATTCAATCTATCAATTTCAGCCACTTCTAATAATCTTTGTATTAAGTCCATTCTTGTTGGTAGCATCACTCCTTTCCAATTCTTAGCCACTAAGATTCTTGCCAATGTTAATATATAAACTATTAAATATCTCACATCCTTACCATAATTTTCTGTAAGCATATTTAACAGAAAAACTTCTGGAGTATTTGGTATCATTACACCCAGTATTTCATATATTATATGATACACTTCACCCCAATACTTCTGCATTTTTTCACATTCCCACCAGACGTGATAATATGTTCCCACACTTCTCTTACATTTCCAGCGGTTGCTAGATGCATTTTTATAACACTTAGCCATTTTAACTGGAGTCCAGTGCCATCTGTGGAAAATTTTTAAAATATTCTCTTTATAGGGAATAGCTCTCATAAACTTTACCGTTTTCCAAGTTCTTGCCCAGTGGTCCAGCTCAATATTGTAACCAAAATCTTTCATCCATGGAATCATAGTTGTTTTAACCTGTTCATCCAACATATAGTAATAAATTATACAGTTTTTGTATCAGTTTGTCATTTGAAGAAAGCCATATTTTATCTAAATCATTGTTCTCTTTCTGAAACCCACTCTTATGATCATATACGCTTTAAATGCAACCCAAACAATTCTCATAGGTATATCTTTTTGTATATTTCTTTTAAAATATTCTTTAGTTTCTATTTCCATTTTCTTCATGAATTTCTGATCTTTTAATAAGTTAATATCTAGAGTCCATCTTGCTCTTTTTACTCTTGTCTGCAAAGTCAGCATTATTGGACTATCGTCCGCAAATATGTTAGGAAGTATCTCACTTTCTATTATGTCTCTTATTAACAATGATGAGGACCATATCATGTTTAACCTGGCCCACGAATTGTGTCTAGCTGAAAAATAAGTGAAGTCTTTTTTGTAATGTTTCGGATTCTCCACGTATCTATTAAACTATATTCCTCTGCTAATTGTAAGAAGGATCTCGGGAGTATTTTACCCTCTTTTTTCCTTTTAGCTTGGCTCCTTCTGTTGAGCTTAGGTTTGAATACAGCGTTGTAATCTCCTAAATATTTAAGATTAATATCTTCTTGTTATTATTTTGCATTGTCACTGCAATTATTCTCCCATCTTTCGCTGCATATATCAATTCTGGAGATAACCATTCCTTCACATAAGTCGCTACTTCCCTCTTCTTTTTCTTGTCTGCTGCGATAAAAACTTTACCCAGCTTCTTATTCTCTAGGTAATGTATATGGTTCTCCTTGATATGCATTTCTTGTGTACAAATTATATCTGTCTGTAGTTTATGTAATTGTTGGAAAGTTCTCTTTCTCTTCTGAGGGCTATTTAGCCCATTTACATTTACTGACAGGAGTTTAAGACTTTTCATTTTCACCATTTTTTCCCTTCTCTCCCTTGCCCTTTTGTTTTCTGTTGGTACCTTGTCTGGTTTCTCTTCAGATCGCATAAATCTTTTGCCTTTTACTTAGAATTATTGAAGGAGTGATACTGTTCCAGTTCTGTTGCCACTAAAAAGTTGAGAAATGGTCCTGTGATGCACGGGGTCAATTTATGGGGTAGGTACACAAAACTGTATAATTAATTGGTATAACAATTTCCAGGTCTCCGTTCTGGCCGGGGCGCAGTGGAGCATAGCTCCGGGAGTAAAGAGTCCAGGGGGTGGGTACATAAACCCTCCCCCCTTCTCCCAGCAGCCCTGAGTCAGCGAGGAGAAGAGCAAGGAGGAGGCAGGGAAGGGCTCCCACACTCCGGGGAGGGCCAAGGATGAGGCCTCCAGAGGCCAGGCCATCTCCCCACCCCACTGCTGGCTGCTGCCTCTCCTGGACTCCAGCCTCTAGAAGCCTTCCCCCCCCTCCCGGTCGCTTTTTCTGGGCAGGCCAGGGTGGTGGCGGGGGTCGTTCTTTTTTCTTTCCCCCCCCCTCCCAGCCACCATTTCTAGGCAGGCCGAGGCGTGGTTGGGGGGGGGGGCTCCTTTTTTTCCAGGCCCCAGGCTTGCCGATGCCACTGGCAAGAGGGAAAAAACAGGGCAGAGAGAGAGAATGTGTGTGTTTGTTTGGGGGGGAGGGAAGGATGAGTTGCGTTCCACGTCTGAGTCACGTCTATTATGAGAACCACGAGGAGTCAGGCGAGGCAATAAAAGGAAGTTTCCACTGGGGGTGAAACATGAAAAGTTCCACTGACCTGCCCCAAGTTTTTTTTTAACCTGCAGAATTTCAGCGGGCTTCACTCTATGATGAGTGGATCCTCAGCACCCTTTAGCCAGCCTGCCCCTTCTCCCTTCGCAGCACCCCCACCCCCATCTGCAGCCCAATGGCAAAAGCTTCCATTCATCGTGATCAGTCTGGCTCGCATCCCTTCGAGTTGAACTCCTTGACTTTTAATTTGGAAGCGGGATCTCTCTTCCAGATTAAACATTGCTGTTCCTAGGGATCCCGAACTGGGCATAAACTGCTTTAGGAAATCTAATTTCCCAGTAAACACGATGGGGCTGCTGCACCTGCACCAAGAGCTGCCCACTGAATGATGCTCTCTGTTGAGCTCTGTGAAATTTCCTTCCATCCTAGTCTAGAACAAATCAGTGCCACTGATGGGATGTCAGAAGGCAAACAGGCTTTTTTTGGAAAGCCAAGTTGCAACTGGAACTAAGAAGGGGCTTCCTCAGCTCCTTAAGGGAGGGGGGTTGGATTTTAATGGCCAGACTTTGTCAGATTCGAATCCCAGACCCATTTCCATGGGAAAAGCCCCCACTGATTTCTTCTCCACTTACAGATGAGGAATAGTGGGCAACAAAGTTTAATTCTGGAGCCGGGGTGGCTCAGAGGTTAAGACACTGAGCTGCAGACTGGAAGGTTGGTAGCTCAGCAGTTTGAGACCTAAGTGCCACGTGATAGGTGCAGGGGGGTGGAACCAAGGTAGCCTTGCCTAGAGTGCAAAAAACCCTGAGGCCAGCCCTGGCTGGAACTTGGGGGCAATGCTCCCTCTAAGCCATGGAGTCTTGTGAGCAAAAATCCTGCTTTGTGAGCTACTGGCATGAAAGTTGTGAGCGAGCCGTTTGGCTACTGCAGAAATTAGTTTCCTCTGGAGCCATCCTTCCTGAACTAGGACAAAAATGTGTGAGCTGGAGACTAAAAACTGTCAGCAAGACCTTAACCAGATCCCCCCCCCCCCGCAAAGTTAGCTGCTGCTCTCTGTTGCAGGTTCGCATAGATCCCAGAGTTTCTCAGTTTAGGGACAAACTCCCATGTGATGAGGCAGCCCTGTGATGAGTCTTTTTCTTGCAAGCCATCTCTCTTCCTCCAGATCATCCGTCCCAAAACTGTTTTATTGAGGAACAGAGACCAGCGGTACAATTTGAGGCAAAGTAACTCCGTTTAGGATTGCTCTGTCCAGGTATACGAACAAAGTCAGAGTCAAGTGGCACCTCTGAGAGCAGAAAAATTCTGTTCAAAGTGTAAGCTTTTGTTAGCAAAAGAAACTTTTTCCAGACAGTCACAGAACTGGAATAAAAACTCAAAAGCCACCTGAATCTATCCATGTATAGATTAGTTTGAGTGCATTGTGTGCGGGAATCAGCGAAATTGTGCTTCTGGCCTCAGCTCCTAAACTTCCCGTATTAGGGTGTATGTCTGCATACAGCCTTCAAGTGCAGGATGCTGTTTTCACCCCTGCCAATCTTTTAGTTACAGCCCGGCAAGTTAAAACAGAATTATACTCCTAATTTTCCTATGCCACTCTTCACTCAATTTCAGTTGGCGGCTACAAGCTTCAAGAGGGAACTGGATAAACATACAGAGCAGAGGTCCATCAGTGTATAGATAGGAACTCTCAGACTGGGGCAAGTGATGCTCTGTATTCTTGGTGCTTGAGGGAGGGGTAACAGTGGGAGGGCTTCTAGTGTCCTGGCCCCACTGATGGACCTCCTGGTGGCACCTGGTGTTTTTGGCCACTGTCTGACAGAGTGCTGGACTGGATGGGCCACTGGCCTGATCCAGCATTGGCTTCTCTTATGTTCTTATGTTAACTAAACTGGGAGGGCTGGGCACCCTAATCCTGTAGTTTCAGTTCTTGTATCAGCTTCCTTTCTATATCTGACAAAGCACCAGGAAAACATTGTAAGCTCTATTGTGAATTCTTTTGTGTGCAACTTGCCTCTTATAAATATAGGTGGTGTGTTTGTTTTCCCCCACGTGTGCCATCAGATAGGCTTGCCAGCTCTGAGTTGGGAAATACCTTGGAGAATTTTGGGGTGGAGCCTGAGTGATGGGTGTGGCCCTCTGAAGCACTTCCGGTGATGTCAGGGGGTGTGGCCTTCTGACACACCTCCGGTGATGTCAGGGGGTGTGGCATATGCTAATGACTTATGCTAATGAGCTCCTGCACCTCTTTTTCTAGGAAAGGACCCCTGACAATTTCTAAAACGTTTTACAATTTGGATTAAAAGTTTATCTTAAATCTACAAATAAATGGCTAGCTTATTTTCAAATACAGATTAATGTTCCTTCCTTGATGTCTGATTGCATTTTTAAAAAACTGAGGTATTATTTTAGTAAATAGATGAATATTTATATTATTATAATGATAAACTGTCATCATGTAATTGACTACAGAATATTCAGTAACCAAGATAGCACTTGCTATTTGCGTTCAGTACATAAATAGCTGAAGCTGGATATTAACAAATATGACAATGAAAGATCCTAGACTTGGAAAAGGTTTTAAGGGATGGCCATGGTCTGAACCACACTCTGTCCTCCACCAAGCTCTTTGAAATTGATATCCTCACCTGGTTGCTTTTATAAATACAGACTCTGAAAAGACATTGCGGGGGGCATAGGCATCAACTTCAGGGGGGCTGGGGAGCTGGAGCCCCCCCGAACTTTTCTAAACCGAGTTAGTGTGAGCTAGCTCACAGTTTTTTAGCCTCCGGCTCACACATTGTTGTCTTAGCTCAGGAAGGATGGCTCCAGAGCAAACCAATTTATGTCGTGGCCCAATTGCTTGCTCACAACTTTCAACGCCAGCAGCTCACAGAGTATAATTTTTGCTCACAAGACTCCACAGCTTAGAGGGAGCATTGGTGCTGAGCCTCCACCAGAGACAATGGACTGTGATGTCTCTGGCCCAGCCCCAGCCCCCCCCCCCCCTTGGGAAATTGGAAAGTCTATGCCCTTGGCGAGGGGGGGAATTGTAATGATTTCTTAGCTTGAGCTCATCAAAGCTTAGGAGCTAAACAGGGTCAGCCATGACCAGTACTTGGATGACAGACCACCAAAGAAGACTGGGGTTGCTATGCAGAGGAAGGCATTGGCAACCCACCTCTGTTTATCTCGTTCATGGAATGTCCTGTGAATGGCAATGCTATGAGTTGGCTGTGACTCAAAGCCATGGTCGTCTTCTTCAAGGGAAGCTTTCAGACTAGATTAGCTATGGAGTGGCAAAGATTGTCCCACATGATGCAATACCAAAGACTTTTATTTCCCCATGTCTGGTTATGATATGGCTGAACCTCCTGTTTCTTGTTCATTTAAAGGAGGCCTCTAGGACCTGCTCTGAAACCATGGAAATGGATTGAGATGAAGGATCTATTCCAGCAACCCAAATAAGCTTTAGTACTCTGGTGGTATATTATATTCACATATAAATTAATGTTTTGTAATTTTTGCTTTGTTACTTTTTGTATTTTTTATAACTTTTTGAAGCAGAGAACTCAGGTAGCATGGGTTTTAGCTTCTCAAAGACAAAAAGTCAAACATTCCACTGGGAAATCCCTTGAAAGCAGCTCTTTGGATCCTGGCATACTTTGCAGGGTTCCAGTAAAAGAATTACAAAGCCTGTCACAAGTTCCTGTATACTTGCATGGTGCTGCTGCTGCAGACCTCTGTGCATTTGATCTTATCAAAGCATCTCTTTCAAAATGGAACTGTTCCTTAAGCAACTTTCTGTATCATACACTTTGTTGCCTGCAGTTTGCGGCTGCCCAAGGAACACAACATTCCTGGACAAAAAGAAAGTTGTGCAATTGCTGGGCTTAATTATTTAGATAGGAACATAGGGACACAGACAAGCCTGCACCATTTTTTTCTGAATAAAACAAGAATAGCTAACACAAGAAGTACAATTAATAATACCTGAAAATCACAATAAAACCACACATAAAAACACAAATGAAACGGTCTTGTACTCAGACTAAGGATCCATCTAGCCTAGTACTGTTTGATAAAATTTTCCAGGGTCTCAGGCAGAGGTATTTCACATCATGTGCTATTTGATCATTTAACTGGAGAGGCCAAGAATTGGACCTGGGAATGTCTTTGTGCAAAGCAAATGCTCTACTTTTGAGCCACAGCCCCTCCCCAAAGACAGCAGCACAATGAAAATCCAAGGTTAACAAATTAAAACCACATTACTGCACCAGCTACTTTGCACAAACAGCTGAGGAGAACAAATGTTGTTTTAGCATGCTGCTCTTCTCAGCACCTTTACAGGCACTCCAGCTCAGGACACAACCACCAGCCTGGATTATCCTTTCCTCCAACTGGGGATGCAAGTGTAACCCTTTCTAATTGGGGGGGGGGGGTGTCAAATCAATAAATGACAGCACCCTTGTGGCTTGGCAAACAAATGTGAAATTGCTTCAAAAGTATAAAAAAAACATTCAAGGTGTTAAATTTATGATAAATCTAACGACTTTACGATTAAAGAAGAAACTGAATGATAATGTCTATGAACATAGCCAGTTTGATGCAGTGGTTAGGAGTGTGGACTCTAATCTGGGAGAACTGGGTTTGATTCCCTACTCTTCCACATGCAGCTGCTGATGTGACCTTGGGTCAGTCATAAGTACTTTCAGAGCTGTTCTCTCAAGGGTAGTTCTCAAAAGAGCTCTCTCAGCCCTACCTACCTCACAAGATGTCTGTTGTGGGGAGGGAAAGGGAAAGAGATTATAAACTGCTCTTAGACTCCTTCAGGTAGTGAAGGACAGGGCATTGATTCAATCTCTTCCTTTCCTCCTCCTCAATATCGGCATTTGAAGAAACAGGATCTTCAGTGCACTTTGGGAAGAGCACTTTGAACAAAGGCAAATTTTAGCAAACAGTGTCCATCAACACAAGGAAAAAAGAGAAAGTCTAGAACGTTAACTTAAAGAAATGGAGGGCTGCTTCTTTCTCATATGCTCTTCAATGGTACTTACTGCTCCTGCTTCTCCTGCTCCGGATGCTTTCTCTGGCTTGGGCCTGCAAAGAAATTAGCAGTTTCCCTCCGTTAAGCTCTGGCTTTCTTTCTCCCGCTGCAATCCAGGCTGACTCAGGGGTGGGGGGGGGGGGAAGAGTTTTAAACCATATCTTTAATCAAAACTCAACTTGATAAATCCCGTCTTTATATCAACTCCTAAAGGAGAAATACTAGGATATAATTTCTCCCTGGTTGTTGGGCCTGTCACTTATCTGCAAAGAAATTAGCAGTTTCCTTCAGTTAAATTCTGGGCTTATCTTTCCCGCTGCAGGCCAGACTAACTGAGCTTGCAGCTAGTAAGATGTGAGTAACTTTACCAACTGCCCATGCTCTATGACCTTTTGGTCCCTAGATTCTAAATTCCAAACTTTTTAATAGAACTAAAATATTAAAACGAAAATGACGTGGGTTACACAAGGACAACTGCTAGGAGTGTCTCCTACCAAGGAGGCATAGGGTGATGTGCTGACATAACATCAATGCAACATAAGCACATTGCCATGCCAGTATAATTCCACAGGTAAGTTACTTATTTATTTAACAATTTTTTATGCTGCCTTTCCACCTTATCAGGGTCCCCAAGATGGCAAACATAAAAACATCTGAACAATTAAAAACAACATTTGAAATGATAATTCAATAAAACACATAAATAATACCAGAATCAAGAAGGTGAGCCAGTAATGGTTACTGGGGCTATGCCAAGTGAAACAAACAAAAAGGCTTCACTCACAGGTGGAAGACATCAATAGAAAAGAAGAAAAGAGGAGACTGGATTTATATCCCGCCCTTCACTTTGAGTCTCAAAGCAGCTTACAAACTCCTCTCCCTTCCCCTCCCCACAACAGACACCCTGTGAGGTAGGTGCGGCTGAGAGAGCTCTGACAGAAACTGTTCTTTCAGGAACAGCTCTGACAGAACTATGGCTTGCCCAAGGTCATCCAGCAGGTGCAAGTGGAGGAGTGGGGAATCAAACCCTGTTCTCCCAGATTAGAGTCCACGCACTTAACCACTACACCATACTGTCAGATTTGAAGGGAGACATATACATCACTCTGAGTAGTGAGTTCCATAGTTTTGGGGCCACGATTGAGAATACCCTTTCATCTAGCCTCAGACTCAGGGGCAACTGAAGAAAGCCCCCCAAAAATGACAGGAGTGAATGGATAAGTTCATATAGGAGAAGGCAGTCCTTAGGCTATTTTGGTCCCAGACTGTACAGGGCTTTAAAGGTCAATACCACCACCTTGAATTGAGCCTGGCAGCAAATTGGAAGCCAATGTGGGATTAACATGGTGCCTAAATTATTTCTCTACTTTATTCTAAAGCAGTTTGCACAGCTACAGTTTCTTCCTCTGGATTTTGTAGATGGAATTCTTCCATCCATGAAACTTCAAAAAATATCCCAATAAGGAAAAACCAAGGAGAAAAGGAAAAAATATAATCAAACTTTAAAAGATAATGTAATCAAAAGAAGTAAAGCAATAAAGAGTAATACAAGAGGCCAGAGGGAAAGAAGTAAAGCAAGAATGCAATACAAGCAGCATGAAAAGAGGGGATGAAGAGCAGCATTAAGGTCAAATCTACATCTGACTTTCCCGCTGGAATCATTCTAGTTTCAAAAAAACCTGTCTATACCTGTTTCTAGTTTCAAACCATACTTGTTGCTACCCCAGCCAGAATAACAAGACAGACAACAGTTTGGAATTAAACAAGGGCCACTTTATTAACTATTTAACAGAACATTGCAGCAATGGGCAAACTAAGCAAGCACAGAAACAGGCAATGCAGGCGTCACTCCCTGACACAACCTCCTTGCCTTTGATATGGGTGGGCCACCTAGCTCCGGTCTTGAGCCATTCAGATTCTGGCTCGTAACACGGCAGCCCAGCATACTGGCTGCCCTCCAGGAGTGCCTACCCCTGAGGCCGCACCTACCTTCAGGGAGGAGCCTAGCCGGAGAGGTTCCAGAGGCAATCACCATTCGCCACCCCGGACCGCACAGCCCTACGGCAGTTCCTGATGACCTCCTGTTCCCAAATGGGATATGCCGTAAGGCGCTCACCAGTTCCATTTTCTTGCTTGCACAAACCTGCCACAGCCAAGGCCAAGCCTCTGCTTTGGCCTTTGCTCCCATTCAGCAACCGAGTGCCAACCAGATCCCGTGCTGCAAGTCCTCTAAAAATATCCCATTGCTCTTGTCTGAGAGGTGCAATACAGGTCTGGAAACTCAAACCGTATATTGGGGTGCAGCAAAAAGAACCCCAACCCGGACTCCATAGCCTTCCTCATCTGACTGTTGGCCTTATGCCTGGCATGGTCAATACAACTGGGGTCCTCAACATGCCGCCACACCTGGCGGGGAAGCATGGCTGACCACACTATCTGCACACTGGGCCACCATGCTCTTATCCTCGCAAGGTCAGCCCTGGCCTGCAACACAAGGGCCAAGCCCTTCATCAGACCCAAATCATTGCCCCCCAGGTGTATCACCAGGACATGAGGGGGAGGCCCCCGCCTGTCCTCAAATAACAAGGGAAGGAGCGCAGGCCACCTCATGCCCCTCCTTCCCAACCACTCGACCGTTGCCACTTCGCTAAGGCCGAGCTGAGAGCCAGCAGGTGTCCTCCGTGCCTGATGAGCTGCCCAGAATATCATGCTGTGGCTACAGATCGTCTCGCGGCCTTCATCTCGTCTTGCGGCCTGCAGTACCTGTAAGAAGAACTGCATTAAAAAAACTGCATTAAAAACTGAGATAAAATGTAAAGAGCCTTGCACGTTGCAGGACCTAACATAACCTCTGTAGCAATGGGATTTCCACCGCCCAATCCTCTGGATTTTGCTGACATGGTACCCCATAGCCAAAGCCGTTGATGCAGCCCCAATCCTGAAGGAGTGCGTGCAAAAATGGACCTCGCCCAATCCCAGCCAGACCAGCGCCCTCTGAGTCACAGTCCAAAACTGAAACTTTGTAACATCCCTGTGTTGGAAGAGATAACCAGGGCCATCGCCATGAAGTGCCAAATATTGGCTCAGGGTGGTCACTGGGCACAACTTGGCCTCAGAGCAACGGGCCATTTCAATCACTGATCCCTTCCCGCGTTGGTCCATTTTTGATCTACACAGCTTAATCCTAATTCTGGAATTCAGTATGGAAATGTCCTGTCGCTCCAGTGCTGTGCCCGAGGCATCGTTGCGAGAGCCAGCCATGAGCTCGCTGATCCTGAGTGCCCCGAAAAAGTGATGCCGCATGAAACAGCCCGGCCTCATAGCCATCACTGCAACACATGAGCCACTGAGTCTCGAGCCCCCGCAGCACAGCCGGGGTCAGGGGTTCTCTAGTGTCAGCCACCTTGCCACTCTCACAGGACCACCCTTCGAGCATCTTCCAAATACAGAAATCATGTCCTCATGCCCTCATGCCCAGAAGCCCTACTGGCAAAAGCCAAAGCGGACAGCTTGCCCCTAATGGTATGTGCTGACAGGCCCTCGTTCCTCAGTGTCACATAGAAGTGCATTAAGTGTGACACTGGTATGGGCCAGACTTGCTTCAGACCTGCTTCCTCCCTGAAGGCCAGGAATTGCTTACCCGCCTTCATGTAAGCTCTTTGGGTGGAAGGGGCAAGGGCAAGACTCATTGCCCTGTCGGCCTCAGCCCTCCAATCTGTCACACCTCTTCGGGCATCCGTGCCAGGAGCAGGTCGGTTTCTGGAGCCAGCTGACGGAATCTCTCCATCTGTTTGCGAGAGAGAGCATCAGCGACCCCATTATCGACACCCGGGATGTGCCTGGCCTTGAACGTGACGTTGTTCCGCAAACACTGCAACGTGAAGGCCCTAACCAGCGCCATAACCCTGGGAGACTTTGACATCAGGGAGTTAATTATGTGGACCGTGGACTGGTTGTCACACCAGAAGTGGACTGTCCGGTTGGCCAGATCCTTTGACCAAATCCACACTGCTGCAACAATTGGAAAAAATTCCAGGAAGGTGAGGTCTTTGACCCACCCCACCCAAAACCAATCCGCTGGCCAGTCTCCAGCAAACCAATGTCCCCTAAAGTATACTCCATAGCCGGAGGACCCTGCCACATCTGACGCAATCTGCAGCTCAGCCTCAAGCAGGAGTTCCTCATGCCAAAGGGAAACCCCATTGTATGAATCCAAAAATCATTGTCATACAAGGAGGTCGTCCCGCATCCCCCTGGTGACTCTGGTCCTATGGTGCAGAAGATGGAGGCCCCTCATCAACTCACAGAGTCTTCTTACAAAAGCCACGACCTTGCACGCAAAATTGAGGTGGCCCACCAGCTGCTGCAATTCCAGCAGTGTAATCTTAGAGTGGGACCTCACTATGTCCAGCTGCTTTTGCAAAGCGGCTAATTTTTCTCTAGGCAATCTGCAGCACTGCCCCACTGTATCAATCTCTATCCCTAAAAAAGTTAATGTGGATGCCAGGCCCTCAGTCTTTACCTGAGCAAGAGGAATGCCCAGTTCCTCAGCTAGGTTAACAAAACTGGACAGCAAAAATTGACACTGTCCAGTACCCCTCCTTCCTACTAAAAAGAAATCATCAAGATAATGGGCTGTACTGCAGAGTCCCGTCCTGAATCTCAGTGCCCATTCCAAAAAGGAACTGAACCTTTCAAAAGCAGCACAGGACATTGAGCATCCCACGGGAAGGGCCTGGTACTTATAGGACTTGCCCTCAAAGGCAAATCTGAGTAGCTCGAAGTCCTCTGGGTGGACAGGGAGGAGGCGGAAGGCTGACTTGATGTCACACTTTGCCAACTCCACCCCCCTGCCACAGAGGCAGACCACCCGCATGGCCTGATCAAAGGACGTGTATCTAACAGAACATAACTCATCTGGAATCGCATCATTCACCGACTCCCCACGCGGGTAGGATAGGTGGTGAATGAGGCGATATTCGCCCAGTGCCTTCTTGGGCACAACTCCCAACGGGGAAACTCTCAGATTATCAACTGGGGGAAAAGAAAAAGGACCTTATACCCTGCCTTCCCTGCACTCTTTGGCTATCTTTTCCCTAACTATCTGCTCCATTCCAATAACTGATTTTAAATTGGGAACTGAAAAAGGTGTCCTCCTCCCTTGGAAAGGAATCCTAAACCCCAACCTGAACCCTTCCCAAAGGTAAGTGCAGTCGTAGTTGTTCAGGTAATAACTAAGCCATCGCCTTAACTCTAATAATTTAACTGGGCTGGAACCCTTTGTCAGAAGGGGGGTTAACCCCCCCACCCCCAAAATGCTTACCTTCCTTTCCACCACCACCCCGGCCCTTTGGCCTGGGGTAGTTGGAGAAGGGATGGGGCCCGGCACACAGGGGGCACTTGCGATGAAATGAATAGGACTTACGGCCACAGGTACCAAGGGAGGTAAACTCCCAGCAAAGCGGGTGTCACTGAACCGCCTGCCCCACCTGAGGGCAGGTACCTGACTGCGAATATGCCCTCTTTATCAAATGACCACTGTGTGACCTCTCACCCCCAGAAGCCCTATTCGGGGACATAATCTGCAACCACAAATTGGGGTGGATTTTATCCCACCTCATGGAAGGGTTCATGTCTGCCTGCATTCTAAATTTCTCATCATACTGCGACCATGCCGGGCTCAGGAAGTTTGTAAAAGCTTTATAAATGATGTCCATATACTGGATCATCGCCGAAGCCCTCCAAGGCTGATGCTGTACTATGACAGCAGTGTAAATAAGGAATCCGGGGTACCAATTCGCCCATGTCCTGTCCACCATGCGTAGCTTCAAGTGCTCTTTTTTCCGCTTATCCAGGTTATCTTTATCTTTCTTCTCCATCTCGTGATAGAGAAGACTGAAAATGTCCACATATTCACCTTTAAGGATTTTCTTCTTAGTGGCAATGGACAAATGATCACCCAAAGGCAAATCCGCCTCCCCACTAGGCAGAGCCCCCACGGGAACCGCATCATACGATGCACCCCCTGAACATGGATAACTAATGCCAGGCTGAGGGTAACCCCATGCTGACCACGACACTTGAGGAACAGAAGAACACGGTGGAGCGTAATGTGGCCAATTAGGCTGAACCAAATGAGGTGTGGCCACACCCTGATAACCAGGGCCCCACGGCCATTGGGACCCATCCCCACCTGTGGCAGATTCCTTACCTCCCTGCACGTGAGGCACCATATAAAGTGCCACCTGCTGATCCCCCAAGCCTTATCCCAGCTGTCCAGACACCGATCCTTCGCCCTCCTCCAGACCATCTGCCTCTCTTTTGTCCTCTAGGAAGGCTAGTCGTGCTAAAACCTGGGCTTGAAATGACACATTAGACACTCGTTTTTGTTTAGCACCCTTGGAGGACAAACCCCGCTCTTTCCCCAATGCCTCCAGCCACTGTAAAATGGCTGCATCATGGTCATCATCATCGGATGGAATCACTGGCGCAGGCCATGCAGGAAGCCTTTTAGGAGCCGGCTGCTTACTTTTTCCTTTTCCTTGACCCTTCCTAGAAGCCATAGCAAGCTAATGTTATTGGAACCAAATGCAATCAGATTAAGAATAAGTCTAAGGGTGAAACTGTAAACTATCCAAGAAACTACGCTTACTTGCCCCACCTGTGCCAGACCCAGTTATGCCAGATGTCCACAAGCTGCTTGAGCTAAAATGGCTCCCCTTGTAGCAACACAAAATGGTCGCCGCACATGGGAGACTAGACCCCACCAAGATGGCTGCCAAGTGTGGGCCCAAAGCCCTACCTGCAATGCCACACTCCCAATGGCCCCCTGGGATACCTCCTCACAATGGCTAACCTAAGGCCCAACTGAAAGTCCCACCCAAGATGGCCACCACACAGAGCCTACCAATCCAGTCTATTCAGCTAAGAAGCCGACTGCGAGGCCTGTATGCAGGTGGGGGGGGGGGTTCACTTACACTAGCCAATCCCACAGGGCCGCACACCCGAACCAGCTGCCCCCCAAAAGGACCCGTAGGTGGGTATTCAGTCACCCACTTTAGCTGCAAGCTGTGGGGGAGGGAGGAAGGGCCTTGTAACCCACCCTCATGGCCCCCGCCAAAGTGCTGATGCGCAGGCCTCCCCAAAGGTATCCCTCCCCATCTGCAAACTGGACCATGGGCCGCCCTCCTGCCGCCGCCCTGCACCCCCAGGAACCGCCCTGCACCCCCGGGCACTCCGCAGCCTCGCCACCTCGCCTCTTGCCACTGGGCCAGCCAAGGCCACCGCCGCCAAAATCCCCAGTGCTGCCGGGCACTACGGGCCACCCTGCCGCTGTACTGCACCCCAAGGAACCACCCGGAGTGCGAGCTGCCACTGCGCTGGGTGCTCTGCAGCCTTGCCGCCTTGCCTCTTGCCGCCGAGCCAGCCAAGGCTGACTTCGCTGCTCCCTCTGTGTACTCTTCGTTCCCCGAGCATGCAGAGCAACTGACAAAGACAAGAGTGGGGCTCCACCTCTTAAAGGCGTGCCCTGCCCCCCACCTGTTCCAAAATGCACGAGAGTGCGAACTGTTGCTGCCTGCCAACTGGCGCGGTGGCAAATTGGCCCCCGGGAGCCACGGCGTTGCTGGGTGCCCAGGAACCCAATTCTAGTTTAAAAATTACTGTTTACATTCGTTAATTGCCCTCCTGTGGTCAAGCTAGCATTTTACTGCTTTAAACAGATCCTGTTGCTTTGTACTCTTCAGACGCAGGGAGTGAAATTTGAAACCAGTGTGAAATGAGCTTAGGAAAAGACAGCAGTCAAACTACTTCAGAGGGGAGGTGTAAATTGGGCCTAAATCTGAGATCAAATAACTTCAGAGAGGAAAGTCTTGTATAGTGTGCTCTGATCTAATCTTTTATACACTTTTTCTTTGATCAGCAGCAGTCCAGTACTTAGAAGTGACAACCTTTTCCAATTTATCCAATTATCAAAATTTATGATCCAATTATTTTAGTCTGAGGATTCAACATGACTAGTGTCTTCCAAGAAACCCCCTTCCCTGTTCATCATAAGAACCCTCTTAATTGTCCATCCCATTTTCATCACCATACACAGATGTTTGCAAGACTATTTGACTCATTGTACAAGCAACTCTGCTGTTCTTCAACTTTATTAAACTTACACCGAAGTGGAGGGGGGTGAGATATAAGAACTCAAAGAATAACAGAGTGATACCACACTCTTAAATCTATAGCTCATCAACATGTGCAAAGTGACAGAGCCCACATTCTTTCTTTGTTACTGTTAAACATAACTGTCCTTCTGTCTGTTTTGGCTTTTTCCAGGCAGCCATCCAACAGGAGATGAAGCAAATATTGAGCCCCATTCATAGTTTGGCACCAATCGCTTGGTGAATCTACAGTACAACCAATGGTTGATGTCAGTAGCATGCATCTATCTGTTCTGCTGTGTGGTTGCCAGCTATCATTTTCTAGCGTGGCTCCTGTATTACTACAAAATGATCAACAGTTTTGACCAGCACAGTTGACTTGCCATGAGTATTCAGTAGTGAGGACAGATATACCTGCAGTTTTGTTATCAAAGGCACAACAGGAGCCCCTACAAGCCTTGGTCAATTTCATTCTCAGTACAGCAGAAGCACTAGAAGAAGGTAATTTTAAGCACAGAAATTTGAAATGAAACTGACCAGGACATTCTTAGCCATGGATGCATCTTCATGAAATATAACAGCAAAAAGGAAAGATTCCTGGCTGTAAATAGCTTATCCATGATGGAGAGAAATCATGGACAGAAATTTGATATTTCATTCTTTTTGCAGAAAATGGTTTGGGGGAGGAAAAACACTGCCCTCTAAAGGGAGTAACTCTGTTTAGGACTGCACTATCAGTGTGAAATATTCGTGCTTTATGTACTTGAAGAATGTGGTTGATATAAAATGGGAGGGGAGGAAGCAGTGGGAGATGGGGAAGGGCTGGAAAAATAGTATGAGAATGCACATGTGCAATCAGCGTTTTTTGCACAATTAAGAACATATGTGAACTGTTCATATGTGATAATGAAAAGTGCCATCAAGTCACAGCCAACTTATGGCAATCCCATAGGGTTTTCAAGGTTCATGTATGAATGAACAATTTGTTGAACATTTGACTGTGTTGACTGTGATGTGAACAACTTGCAAATGGAACAATCCAGGTGATTCAATATGTCTGGAAAATAATTAACTTTGTGCTTGAAACTATAAGTGTGTGGTAGCCGGGGGGGAAAGAGTGTTTCCTCTTGGAAGGAAGCTTCAGAACTTGGGAGGAAGCTTCAGAGCTGCAGTTCCACAACAGAAACACTATTATGCACCAAAGAAATGGGCAGCAGCAGGCCACAATGGAGGTAAGACTGGGACCAACTTAAATTTTTTTGAGCCACCAGGGAGAACCGTTACTTATTGTTGTTATAAATTGCTCGAATGTAATTGGAATGGATGTGCTGCATAACCACAGAATGGCAGGCAGCAGAATGCCCCTGTTGGAACATTAGAAAGTGCTGTTCTGTGTGCCATCAAAAGTGTCACTAGTTTGGATTGGAATGCCAACCAGTGATGTTCACACACTTCAGTGTCTTGTTTGTGTGTTACCTAACTGCTCCCACTGAAATTAATTTGGATCCTGGTGAAGCCACTATCACTGATACTGCTGTTTTAAAAGTATAGTTGTAACATGTAAACTACACTGTCCATTCTTTTTCCGTACTGGAAAAAAAAGTCTTTTACTGTGTTCTAACAGTTTGACATCAAATGTAACTACATCGTGAATTACTTTAACACATCCCTGTATTGTAGGTGTTAAATAAGTGATCTAGAATCTGCTTGGTTGGCAATTGCCAAATCTTTTTGTTCAGCCTGTAAATAACTTCACTTCTATCCCAAAGCAATAGGAGACCATTTTAAAGCTGACTACTTCTCCTTTGGTGTACTTTAGGGATGTAAAAACCATGACAGGAAATGTTACTGGGATCCATAAAACATGATGGATAACTGGCTCATTGTTCATATTGTCCCAAATAGTTTAGTTCATTTAGCAGCATTGTGAAACTATTTAATGAGAATACTCTCTTTACATCTACCTTCCCTCCACCATGCCTTTGTTGGGTTACCAAAGTGCTAGAGACATTTTATTGACTTTGCCTTTCTCTGCACAAAACACAGTGGTAAATATAACAGTGATACCTTAAATGGCTATAAAATGATTGAGGACATTCTATTGAAAAGTGGATATGATCAATAGACTAGAACCTTGGATTAGGGGAAATTTATTGTTAGGATCATTTTTCTTTCCCTTCCCCTCCACAGTCCCAGTTTGACTATTAATAACTGATCTTACCATTACTATGATAAACAAGAAAAATATTTAATAGATTTTATAAAATTAGATGGTTAGAAAAAAATCCCCCCCACCCCATTTTCATCTGTGCTATTTGCTTTAAAATTAAGGGTGTGCACAAAAAATTGGTATTTTGCAGGTTTAATTATATTGAACTTGAAAAATATCAGTATTTCCCAATATTCCCAAATCCTAATATTGGTATGGTATTGGGATTCGGGAAATAATTGAAAACCCAAACTTTTCCAGCTCCATTATATCCTAAGGGGACCATTATAGTATATTATCCCCATAGGCTATAAAGGAGAGCCAATCCGGAAGTATCTGGGGCTCAGAAGAAGGTGCCCCCATCCTCCACTGTTTCCAATGGAAGGGGAAAGGTGTTTACAGGGACATGGTCCCTTTAAATGCCCTATAACTGCAGTTATCCAGTGGCCCTAAAAATCCTGAACATTCAGATAACTGAATCCCTAGCCCCCATGGTGATCAGCTGAGAAAATACCTGATAAATACTGATAAGGTATTTATCGGGTATTTTTTTATACCATTTTATACAGTTTATACCGAGCACACACCCCTACTTAAAATAAATTCCTGATCTAGGTATGGCTTGTTGACAGCCAGCGTAGTGTAGCGATTAAAGTGTCAGAGTAGACTCTGGGAAACCCAGGTTTGAATCCTTACTCTGCCATGGAAATTTGCTGGGTGACCTTGGGCCGGTCACACACTCTCAGCATAACCTATCTCACAGGTATGGTTGCCAACCTCCAGGTGGTGGCTGGAGATCTCCTAGGATTATAACTCATCTTCACGAAACAGGGATCAGTTCACCTGGAGAAATGCTTGCTTTGGAAGACGAACTCTATGGCATTATACCCCACTTTCCAAACTTACTTATATTTTACCAGTTATAATGATTTTGCCCTCCCTCACAGGTTTTCTCTTTTTCTTCTCCCAACGCTCCTCTGGCTGTCCCACCCAATCCTTTGAATATCTGTTGTTATATGCTGACCCAGCCTAGGGAACTGAGAGGAGAGACTAAAATCCCTCTTTTTGTCCTAGTTTGATAATAGCACATGAGAGTCTGATGATAGTTCAAAAATAATTAACAGTTTTATTTAACTTTGAGGGAAAATGGTCAGTTTGGAATCAAGTGGAGGACTTATGAGGTGAACAGACAACAGAAATGAGGTAACTTTGTATACAAATAAATGCTAGATAATTTGTCACAAACAAGTAACTGTTTCTGTTGTTCAGACAGGTCTTTAAAACTTGAGGAGAGAGCTTTCTGGGCAGTCTCTGCTTAAATATACAAACCTAAGTGTCTTTGTCTTACAGACACTAAGACTGATTTCCCACAGCTGCTGCTCCACCCCTGCTCTTCCCTTTGCCCTGATCATGTCAATTTCCCACTATTTGCTGCGCGGCTGCATTTTGCCCAATTTCCCCCACGCCTACTCGATCCTGTTTTTTGAGGATTGAGGAGACATGGGGAAAATTGGGTGAAGCTGCAGGGCAAAATGTGGCCGCACAGCAAATACTGGGAAATTAACACAATCAGGGGGCAATGGGAAGAGTGGGGGCAGAGCAGCGGCTGTGGAAAATCGGTCTAAAGTTGGTGAAGGCAGGAACATTCACACAAGATCCAGTTTTCTTTCTTAGCCACTGACTAGGGATCACCCCATCTTTTAGGAGCTATTTCCCTCAGACTTGTTAGGGATGGGCTAAGCATCCCACTTCCCTAATTTAGGATCCTTTAGATTGGATAGGGATCACCTGCCTTTTGTAGGAGATATTTCCCTCAGGCTTGAATGGGGATCCTTCTTGATCTTCTCACTCCTTTAGCCTTCCTTCTCAGTCAACTGTCAGCTCTTAACTACCACTCTGAACTGACTCGCTTAACTGACACTCTCAGCTGAATTTGAATTCCCTGTCACTCAAGGTTCTTGACCAGGTTATGGCATTAACCATTTACTGTCCATCACACCAGTTATCCTCTCCAACACAGCAATAATATGACTGAAATAAAGGCCTGAAATAAGAACTTATTGTTGATTTTAGATTACAAGTTTTGTAAAAAAAAAAAACGACAAAAAATCCTCTAAACTCAATTTAAAATCAAAATTCAAGCTCAACTTAACTCACAATCCACTAAATTCAGCTAAAGCAAAACATGATTACATGCAGGAAGTGTAAGTGGAACACTTCCTGTGTACTTTAGCCATCATATGCCTCTTTAGTGGCCTCAAAACTGCAACAAAACAGGAACACAAAAACCTGTGTTCGTGAAGTGCTGACAGAGGACATACAGCAGCAATGCCAGCCCAAAAGGTCCCTGTTCAGTCAGTCAAAACGTTCATGACTACACCAGCTTGTTCCCACTCTTTGGCAGGGACAGGGACCAGTTAGGCCACTCTTCTTTACAGGTTTATGATTCATACTGCTCTGCTAATTCATCTGCAGTTGGGAAATGAACCACACCCACTGCAGCATTTTGACTCTGTGGGTGGTAGAAGAGCAAGCTGCATCCCTGGATACAGGAAGGTAACAAAGTAATACCTCAATTTGAATAAATAAGTTAAATAAAGGCAACCATCAGCATTTACTTATATTGAAACGTTTAATTTATATTGAAAGAAATTCAGATATATAACACTGGAAAAACCCTGTTAAAAGCTTTATTTTTTCCTAACACAAAAATAACAAACCAAAACAGTAACAAACCTCTTTCAGAAACAAGCATAGCTATAAAATGGCTCCATGATAAATAGGTGCTAAACCTCTGTAGGCTTATGGAACAGCATTTTGTTTTGCCCAGAAAACCTTATGAGCCTGAGGTTCAGGTGGTATCTTGTGTGGAATTCCCCCCCCCCCCCTTTATAAAATGTAAATCAACCTGGGCAGATTAGGAGTATGAGCAGATAGAGGCACATTCAAAGAGAAGGTTTAACTCATGGATCACCAACCTCTTTTTTATGAGCAATTTCTGAGTAATGGAAAATATCTTGGGTGCTCCCCATACCAGTATGTTACAGAGTTTTCTCCTGTTTTACAGAAAGAACATGGACTAGGCAGCGCACCAGAAATGACAGCTGAGCAGCACAGAGAAAAATCTGAATAATTTTTTTTAAGGCCTAAATCAAATTTTTTCATGATCTTTTGCTGGATATTCTATGGAAAGGGGGAGCAACTCTGCAGCAACCCATGAGTTACCAGTAGCACACAAACTACCCTTTTGAGACCTCTAGATTAACTCTTTCTTCTCTTGCCATTTTTCATCTCAAAATTGCCATCTCCAAGTTGCTTTAATTATTATCATAAGGTTGATTCAGGTGGGTAGCTGTGTTGGTCTGAAGCAGCAGGACAAAGTTTGAGTCCAGTGGTACCTTTAAGACCAAGTTTTAATCAGGGTATAAGCTTTTGTGTGCATTCACACTTCTTCAGATACAATGAAATGGAAGTTACCAGTCCCTACAGATAGGTAGATGTCTATTATGCTGCATGCTAATTTACTGCTCACCCTCTACCTATATGTATGGACTGGTATCTGGTATAACATTGTGTTCAGTTCATTACTATGTGGATGTAATGGCTATATGGAGGAAAAATGACTTACAATCTTGTCACTGGTAACTAATGTTTACATGTCTATGATTCCATCTGCTCTTCATACACAACAGTTGTTCTGCGGTTCTGAAGCTATATTGAGTGTGTGTGTGTGTGTGTGTGTGTGTGTAAAGTGCCATCAAGTCCAAGT
The DNA here is from genome assembly GCA_029233225.1 of Lepidodactylus listeri. Lineage (NCBI taxonomy): Eukaryota > Metazoa > Chordata > Lepidosauria > Squamata > Gekkonidae > Lepidodactylus > Lepidodactylus listeri. The sequence continues at coordinate 94,113,439 of JARCFY010000001.1, forward strand.
CACAGCTAACTTATGGTGGCCCCAGTAAGGTGCTTTCCAGGCAAGTCAGAAGCAGAGGTGGTTTGTCATTGCCTTCCTCAGGAGTCTTCCTTGGTGGACTGCCTTCCAAGTACCGACCCTGCTTAGCTTCTGAGATCTGATGAGATCAGGCTATACCATGCCACCTTTTCTCTCAAACCTGTATTAAGCAGGTAGAAATCTAGGTTAATAGTCTGATTATTCACAACAGATTTATATCACCAGAACATTGCAAAGGGACTGACACATACAAATGCATCTGTACATTTAGTACTGTATATTTTTCCAGGTTGAACATGCCAAGCTTCTTCTGGTCTATAGTATTTTTAAAAAATATTTATTTAAAACATTGTTTATCCACCTTTTAACCTTGCCTTTCTATCTTGTGGCATTCAAGGCAGCTTATAATGTAAATAAAACAGCAGTTATAAAACACATTTAAGATGACAGTTTAAAATTTCTGTTGAAACTAAATTAGTCAAATGCAGCCGTAAACTAAACTGTTTTTAGACCCTGATGGCAGAAAGGCAGGAGGCGTGAACTTTTTTTTTTTTTTTTTAAATGTTCAGTTGTTCAGTTGTTCTAATTGAATTAGTGCTGAAGCCTTCCCTTATTGAACAGCTAAAGCAGCTAAAATTCACAAGTCCCCACCACCACTGATGTTGCTGCCTTTGGGCAATCAGCTGTCGCTCGGGAGTGACTGAGCTGTGGTTACTGTAGTCCCACCATCCTCATCACAGCTATGCTATTTAGCAAATGATAGCCAGGGCCGGTGCTACCATTAGTCCAAGTAAGGCGACCGCCTAGGGCACAGATCTGAGAGTGCAGAACAGACAATCATTGCCCTTCCAACCAGCTGCAGGCTCTCACACTCACTCACTCACTCACCAGCCCCAGCTCTCCCATGCTTTTACTCCTTTGGGCAGTTGTGGGGGCTGCTGCAGCAGCTTCTGCACACCTGCACTACTCAGCCATGAGTCCCAGGAAGTGCAAGACCAGACAAGGAACCACTGAGTGCACCCAGCTTGGGGAAAGAAGTGAGGCAGGGACTCCCCGGCAGCTGGGGAGGGAGAAGTGAGCAACCCTCCTGGCCCTGGAGCTAGACGAGGGCAATTAGAGGGTGAAGGCGGCCCAGAGGCCAAGCACTTGCCTTTCCCCACCCAAGCCCACAGGAGCCGAGGGCAAGGCTGCAGGGGCTTGGAAATTAGCAATATCAAGTTTTTGTTTTTAATTTTCCCTAGAATTCATCTGTTTTTGAAAATTGGTTAGCGGGGGTGGGGGTGCAAGTAGTTAGCCTTGCCTAGGGCACAAAAAAGCCTGGTACCCCCCCTGATGATAGCATGGGGTAACAATTTGAACATTAGGCTACTTAGTCCCAAATCATCTTCTATCATCTTCTTCATGCGTTTGTCTGTGCATTCAGTGGATACACGTACTGGAGAGTGGGACTGTGCTTGCTAGCTCCATTCCTGACATTCAGCCAGGTGTCTCCAGCAATCCTAAACAGGTCTACTGAGAGTTCTGCACAAGTCTATTCAGTGGGGCTTACTTCCAGGAAAACGTGCACTGTGGGTTGCTCTGTGAAAGCCCACCAGAATCCTCTGAAGACAACAGCATCCTATTGAACATTTCTATATGAGCTGATTTACATATGGAATGCCCCCCCCCCCATATTGCTTCAGGGGTCTGTCTGCAGGTCACAAGGGGGTATTTCTGGCCATTTCGTTCTCACCATAGCAACATCTGGAAAAGTGCCACCAGGATCATAGTACCTAAGGCAGGTGCATTTGCAACATCCATGCGGAAATTCCACTTCACATAAGCAGTGCAAGATTAACCCTGACACAAGACAGGTAGACCAGAAGTTGGATATGATTAGATGCGGGTTCTTTCATATATGAAATAGCCCAGTTAGCCCAGAGAGAGCAATGCTTTCAGGGTTGACTAAGGAGGAGTGAAAACTAACTAATGCAAATTCTCTAGCATTTGCATTGTTCAGAAATATACTGCACTGCTTGCTGTAGTTTCTCTCTTCATTCTCTGTTCAGAACTGCAACTTCTATATTTAGCTTTCCCCCTAGAATTGTTTGTGCATCCACCCATCTCATCCCAGTTTTATGACATTGTCCCTTGATTTGAATGAGTTCCTACTTTAAACAGATACCTCCAGCTGTTCTTTTCATGAACTTGTTTACTTCACTAGCAATTCCCTCTTTTGTTTCTCTCTTTCCACCACCCCTCCCTTTCCAAAGGCCAGTGCAAACTAATTCTTTCTCAGACCTTAAATTAAAGTTCAAGATCCTTTAGCAAGTCAAGAGGAACTGCTTTTCAGTTTTGAAGTAATAATCTATGGTACTAGGTATCAAAATTGCACAGAATGTCAATGCTGCCACCACTATAATACTTTCAGTATAAATGCTTCATAATGTCATAAAGTCATAATGTGACTTTCAGTATAAATGCTTCATAATGTCACAACATATCTTTCTAGGGTAGCCTTCAATTCTATTTCCCTTCAATAAACTGCTATTGGATTTCTATCCTCCTCTTCCCACCCATATGGATTCAGGGTTGAACTGCATGCCTAATCCATACAACAGGGCCATCCTTGACCCATGTTGGCTTCAGCAAATCCAGGGGAACTCCCAGGTTTGTGAGGAAATACAATTAAAAATTGGGTGGGTAACCCAGTAACCATACCTGGTGACATCTGCATGTCACAAACAACAAAATGCTAGAGTTCAGCCTCATTTTGGGGATAGGAGAGTAACAATAATTGAGAGCCATATCACTTCTGGCAAGCAAAATGCCCTTTTGTTTTTAGATAATGTGAAAATAGGAAAGTCCAAAAAAAGGGGGACACACACACATATTCTCACCTCTCTGGTCCCAGTATAGGCCATGTCAAATCTATATAGGTTCAGTCATGCAACTGCATGCTTATAAATCAAAACTGGTCTGTGGGAGGAGATGGGTGCCCTGGGGTATAATTTTCCACACTGGCCATAATAGGTAATGGTGAATCATCACAGAAGAGACCTTTTTTCACCCCAAATAAGTATTATTCCAGGGTAATCTGGTCAGCTTTCAACTGGATGTTGATGTGTTCCTGAGGTTCATTACTATCAAATATAACCTTCTCTTTCTCTAATACTGGTAATCCAAAAGTAACACAAGCACTATTCTCTTAGGATGGAAACAAGAGATTGTTGAGAAAGCACAATAGACGTTTCTTGTCTTTCCAAAACATCCTACAGATGGAGTTCCTTAGCTTCTTTTTTCATTTTCTTTCTTTCTTATCTTTTTTCCTCAGCTTTTTAGTTCCCTGTCTCTCTCCTGCTGTGTTTGCTCCCCAAGACATTTCCGGAACTGTTTCTTCACCTTGTTTCATTTGTAAACAGCTGGCTACCTTTGTTCTTTTAGAAAGAACACAGTTATATTTTCCATTTTTTCATTGGTTGCTAAGAGTCTCAGATGGCATTCTTTTCAGCTGTTGAATACTAGCGGATGCTACTGGGTTTTGAGGGTAACAGACAAAATACAAAATCTGCTTTGATCTACCTGTCCATCATTGCTGGAGTGGTATGGAAAAATGGAAGCAAAGAAAGACCTGTAGCACTTAGCAAATAACAACAGGTACTGGTTAGAAATCACCAGTATGCATTTTGAAAGTCTCACCATCTTAGTTCAGAGTTTTGTGATCTCCATTAGTGTTTTCCATTTTGCCTTTATTATTATACAATATAAATAAAGGGGAAATAGCTACATGCTCCTGTGCTAAATATTAGAGCCCATGTTGTCACAACACAACACAGCTTAGAGAACGACATGGCTTAATATGGTGTGAACTTCGGCCGACATAACAGATGCATTAAAAGCGTTGAGAAATTGGCAGGTATATGTGTGTGGGCAGGGTGTGTTTGTGCTTATACAAGAGCCAAACAATTGACTTTCAACGAGTGTATTTGATGTTAATGAGTACGATAATAATGTTGCTAAAACAGATGAGGGTATGTGACCTGACACTTAATAATCTAGAATTTGCTGTAACAATCTCTAATTCCCCAGCAAACACAACTGTAAATCCCTTGAGAAGAAACCTTTTCATGAATCATAAATCTCTGGCTGCAGTTCAGAAGAAACAAAACAAATCCCATTCACTGTCTGGGTTACTTGGATAAATCTTATGGCTTCAGCTATCAGTAAGCTAATTATTATAAGGACAATCCTTTTTCATTTTTAAAAGAAATTTCACATCCACGAATGGTTTTACATATGTAACTCTCTCCTACCTTTTGCTCTCTCTCGCTCTCTCTCTGTCTCACTCACTCATTTACTCAGACACACATACTGTTGTCAATGAAATGTCCTATACTAGGTCTACAGTTCCTGAGCAGCTACTAAAACAAGCAGTCTCACAAATGTTACCTTGTATTAGTCCAAATTTGAAGTCATAAATATGTATGTGTAATAATCAGGTATGAAGACAGGTACAACCTTGACATTGTCACACGAGTCGCTGGACTCCACCTCACTCCCGCTGGACTCGCTGGCTACGCCTTGCGCCACCTCCTCGCCCTCGTCAGCCCTTGGCAGCCAGGGTCCCAGATGTGGCCCAGGAGGGGAAGGTTACGTCACCACTCCCACTCCTTGTGGCCTCCTGGTGGGATTTCTTGTCCTCCCTCTATCTCACTGTCAGACTTCATCCACTTCCAAGCTTATCCTCCTCGGCCCCTGCTGGCTGCCGTCCTTTTATCCCTCCCTCTCCCCACACCTCCCTTTCCCAGTTCCACCCCTCTGCAGCCCCGCCCCCCTTCTTAGTGTCAGACATGGCTGACCAGAGGATGCTTCCGGGTCCGCCCTGCTTTCCCGCCCCCACCACCAGGAGAGGACCTCGCAGCCGACTTCGGGCTCTCGCGCCGGACCACAGGCCCGGCGCGGGCTGCTGCGCACCTATCCCTCCCTCTCTCCACTCTTTGCAGCAGCTGCCTGCTTCCCTGGCGGGAGTCCACTCCCAGGGTCTTGCCGCTGCCCGGAGCTTTGCTGGGGCCCTGCCGGGTGCCCTCCCCCCTGTTGCCTTGTCTTGGCCCACTGCAGCTCCGGGCTGGGGCATCATCGGTGCGGCGCCGCTCCCGGCAGCCCCGCCACCCCTCTCCACCCCTGCTGATGCCTGCGTCTGGGCTCCCTTGGCTTGAGGACCCCTGCTGCTGATGTTGCCCGTGCCAAGCCCCGGCTTCCCCATGGCGGCCTCCACTGGGCTGGTAAGTCTGGGTGCTGCATCAAGGGGTGTCGAGGGGTTTTGCAGGCGACTGTCGTTGCCTCCCCGCCCGAGGCGAGTCCCATGCTCAGGACACACTGCCTCTGTGGCAGGGGACTGCGCGGCCTCTTCTGGCCCTTCATGCAGACGTGAGAGGTAATCCGCTGCAGGTCCTCTTCCCAGCTCGATGCTGCACTGTAAATGAGAAGGCTGACAAGGCTAAGTACCATCGTAAAATCCTAGGATTTTTGTCCTTCATACGTTCTAACCATAGCAGGGGGGCATGATCGACTATGAGAATAAAGGGGTTGTTCGTGAGGTAGAACTGGAGTGCCCCCACTGCCCACTTCACGGCCAATGCCTCTTTTTTGACCGTAGAGTAATTTCTCTCAGCCGTCTGCAACTTCCGGCTAATAAAGAGTATAGGTTGCTCCTCCCCGCCTCTCTCCTGGGTCAGGGCGGCACCCAGTCCAGTTCCGGAGGCATCAGTATGAAGACGGAAGGGAAGGCAGAAGTCGGGGTTATGAAGAACTGGCTGTCCCAACAGGCTGTGATGTAGCTTGAGAAAAGCCTCTTCCTGTGCCGTTTCCCATAGTAGCGTATTGGGGCGGGTCTTTCCCAGGCAGTCAAAGAGGGGGCTGGCAATGGATGCAAAGTGGGGTATGAATCGGCTATAATAGCCAACAAAGCCTAAGAACTTTCAAAGCTGCCGCTTAGTGCCTGGGCGAGGTTGTTGTTCCAAGTTTACTACTTTGTCAGGTAGGGGCTTGAGGCATCCATGCCCCACCAGAAATCTGAGGTACCATAGCTCATGGAAGCCCAGGTGGCTCTCTTGGAGTTAGCCCTGAGCCTGGCCTGGCGCAGTGCCGCGAACACCAACCGGAGGTGTTTGAGGTGTGAAGCCCAATCCGGGCTGAAGATGATAATGTCGTTGATGTATGCCCATGAGAAACCCTCACACTGGGCCAACATGGTGTCTACCAGGCACTGAAAGGTGGCTGCCACTCCCTGAAGGCCAAAGGGCATTCGCTTGAATTGGTAGAAACCTCTTGGTGTCGCGAAGGTGGTTTTCTCCCGGTCCTGCTCAGCCACCGGTATCTGCCAGTAGCCTTTCGTAAGGTCCAGGGCCGAAAGGTACTGGGCTGAACCCAGCTGATCAATAAGAATATCCATCTGGGGCATGGGGTATGCATCGAAGGTGGAGAGCTTGTTTACTTCGCAGTAGTCGACGCAGAACCTCACCGCACCATCTGGCTTTGGGAGCAGGACGATAGGACTTCTCCACGTGCTCTGCGATGGCTCGATGATGTCCAGGGTCAGCATTTCCTCGACCTCTCTATTGATGACCTCCCACTGCTTCTGGGGTATGGGTCTCCACTTAGTCCGGGCTACCGCCCCCAGACGGGTGGGGATGCGGTGCACGGCAGCCCATGTATACCCCGGGGTGGATGTGAACAAGCCTGCGGCGCCCTATAATACCTCCTGGACCTCTCGCCATTGCCGGGGAGACAGAGCCTCATTAAGGATCGACTCTTCAGGGGCCCGCGGGTCCTTCCCCCAGGGCAACAGACCATCAAAAGGCTCCCCCGGGTCTGCCACCAACAGGGCCTCACTGGTTCCTTCCTGGCTCCCCACCAGGTCCAGGTGGGGGCACCACTCCTTTAAGTTGTTGATGTGAATATGTTTCCTCTGTCTCCGCCCCGGGCCACAACGAACATTGTAGGTCAAGGGCCCCAGGGTGCGGACCATGGGGAAAGGCCCCTGCCAGGGATCCCCAAGCGGCTTCTGCATCACATCGTGGGAGACCAGAACTTGCGTCCCTGGGCCCAGCGTTCTTTCGCGCGTGCCCCTGTCATACCTCTGCTTCTGCTGTTGCTGCGCCTGGGTCAGGTTCTGTTGGGCCTCTTCCCGCACGTAGCGCAGCCGCTCTTGCAGTTGGCATACATACTCTCCCACCGGGATAGCCTGCGGGGGTTTGGAGCCTGCCCAGGTGTTCTCCATGAGGCTCATGATCCCCCGAGGGGTGCGGCCGTAAAGCAGCTCGAATGGTGAGTAGCCCATGGAGGCCTGGGGTGTTTCCCAGATGGCGAACAGGAGTGGGTCCACATATAGGTCCCAGGCAGACGGATTGTCTCTGCTGACCTTCTTCAGCATGTCTTTCAGGGTCTGATTTAGGCGCTCTATGAGGCCATCAGTCTGTGGGTGGTGAACGGCTGTGAGCAAGGGTCTTATCTGCAGTGCGCTAAACACTTGTTGCAGCAGTTGGGCCATAAACGGCGAGTCCCTGTCAGTGAGGACCTCTGCTGGCAGGCCCACCTGCGCAAAGAACCACATGAGTACCTTGGCCTCCATGGCGCTTTTCATGTTAGGGAGCAGGATGGCCTCCGGGTAGTGAGTGGCATAGTCCATCAGTACCAAGAGGTACTTAGCCCCCCGGGGTGTTCGAGGTAAGGGACCCACAAAATCCATGGCAATCCGATCAAAGGGGGTCCCTATGATCGGCAACGGTGACAGGGGAGCCCTGGAAGCGGCTCAGGGGGACATTCGTTGACATATCTCATAGGACCAATACCGGTGTCTGATGTCCGCTGTCACTGAAGGCCAATAAAAGTGTTCTAGAACCTGCTCTAATGTGTTCTGCTGTCCTTGGTGGCCTGCCCACGGGTAGTCATGGGCCAACTCCAGCACAGCCTCCCTGAAGGGTCCGGGGACTAGCAACTGCCGACGTGTCCCCACCCTCCCCTGGGCTTCCCTCAGCCATATCCCTTTTTCCATCACTACTCTTGGGAAACATTGACTGCACCGCACATCCTGCACTCGGCCCTCACTTACCACCACATGCTCCCTCAGTGGGGCAAGGCTGCCATCCTCAGCCTGGGCATGTCCAAAGGCTGGATCCTGCTGTAGTTGCCGCATCAACCCCTCCTCAGGATTCCGGGGCTCCGGGGGTCCTCCCTCAGCTCCGTGTGGGGGGTCCTCATCTGGCCCATCATCCCATTCTTCACCTAGCACCACACCGGCTGCGGGCCCGGCTCCTGTCCCCTGCACCAGCTTCCGAAAGGCGGGCACATCTTGACCCAACAGAACCGGAAAAGGTAGGTTGGCCACCTTGGCCACTGGCATGGCATGTTCCTGCCCCAAATATCTCAACAGGATCATGACCACCGGGCTCCACTCCATGTGGCCGTGAAAGCAGGCAATGGAGGTAGTCCGGAGGGTGGGGACTTGGTGAGGTACCAGATGCTGCCTGATCATGGACACGGAGCTGCCACTATCCAGGAGGGCCGTGAACAGGCGCCCTCCCAGGCGTACCAGGGCCATCCAGGCCAGGGCTCGGGCACTCCCCCCTATGGCCTGCATTGTCATCTCTGCCCCCAGATCACACTCCATGAGGGGACACTCTCTCTGGTAATGGCCCCACTCTCCACACATGTAGCAGGGGCCCGCCCCTCCCGAGGCCGGCGTGGTCCCAGGAGGGGGGGGTTACTGCCTGTGTTTCCCTGCCCCTTCTGGGCTCCAAGGAGAGGGTGTCTGGGAGTGCTCGGGCCGGGTAGCGATCAGGTGCCAGTGTAGCAGGCTCGTCCCCCACTAGCGGGGTTGAAGACCCCCTGTGCCTGGCCCCCCTCTGTGGCCCCTCTTGCACCCCCTTTTCTTCCTCTAGGGGGCTCTGGGCAGACCAGCCCCTCCCGCCATTCGGCCACCAGAAAGTTCTCCCACAGTTCCTAAGCCTCTCTGATCTTTGTGGGGTGCCAGCAAGCGACCCAGTGGCGGGCCTTGGGGGGGAGAATAAGGAGCAGCTGCTCCACCACCACCATCTCCACTATACGCCTGCCATCCTCCAAGGTGGGTGGTAGCCAGCGCGTGACAGAGTCTCTCAGAGCAGCTAGAGTGGCTTGTGGACGCCCGCTGGGAGTGACCGTAAGAGAGCAGAACTTTTGCCGGTGAGCCTCAGGCGTTAGGCCGTAACAATCCAGGATGGCCCCTTTTAATTTTTCATAATCAGCTGCTTCGGTCTTTTCTAGGGCCCGCATGGCTGCCTGGGCCTCTCCGCTTAAGTAGGGGCTGACAACAAAGGCCCACTGCGCCTTCGGCTATTGTGCGGCTTCTGCTAGCCTCTCGAATGCTTCCAAGAAGGCCTCGATATCATCCTCAGGCCCCAGCTTGGTCAGGGAGGCCCATAGGCTGCATCCAAAAGGCCCAGGAGGGGGTGGGTTCAGGCCTCCCTGACCCCCCCCTTGGGAAGTGAGCACTTGCTGCAGGTCCCGGAGAAGGGCTACTTGTGTGGATTGTTGTTGTTGCGCCAAGTCCCGCATCAATTGGGCCTGATGTTCCACGAGCCATTGTCTGAATTGGGCCAGGTCCATGTTGCTGCCTGGGTTGGAGCCTGTGGCCTGTTCGCCTTCCAGCATGGCAGCTGCCGCCCATGCAACTTGTCCCAAGCCGCGTCACGGTGTCCACCCCATGGGAGCCAGGATGTGTGGTGGAGGGCAAAAAAGAGGTGGGGCTATGCCCATATTCTCCACCACGCTGTCACACGAGTCACTGGACTCTGCCTCACTCCCGCTGGACTCGCTGGCTATGCCTCGCGCCGCCACCTCGCCCTCGTCAGCCCTTGGCAGCCAGGGTCTCAGATGTGGCCTCCCCCTCTCCACTCTTCGCGGTAGCCACTTGTTTCCCCAATGGGAGTCCGCTCCCGGGGTCTTGCCGCTGCCCGGAGCTTTGCTGGGGCCCTGCCGGGTGCCCTCCCCCCTGCCACCTTGTCTTGGCCCACTGCAGCTCCGGGCTGGGGCGTCGTCGGCGTGGCACCACTCTCAGCAGCCCCACCACCCTTCTCCACCCCTGCTGATGCCTCCACTGGGCTGGTAAGTCTGGGCGCCGTGTCGAGGGGTGTCGAGGGGCTTTGCGGACGACCGTCGTTGCCTCCCCACCCGGAGCGAATCCCGTGATCGGGACAGACATCAAATGATCATATGTAATAAAAAGATTCAGCAACCATTAGCTTTACAGCATTCAACTATTGGCATGACAAAACACTTGAGTAAAAATAATTCTGTAAGCTTCTGTAAGGAAGGCTGAGCGCTGAAGAACAGATGCTTTTGAATTATGGTGCTGGAGAAGACTCTTGAGAGTCCCTTGGACTGCAAGGAGATCAGATCAGTCAATCCTAACAGAAATCAACCCTGACTGTTCCCTGGAAGGCCAGATACTGATGCTGAAGCTCAAATACTTTGGCCACCAAATGAGAAGGGAGCACTCGCTGGAGAAGACCCTGATGCTGGGAAAGATTGAAGGTGAAAGAAGAAGGGGACGGCAAAGGATGAGATGGTCAGACAGTTTTATTGATGCCACGAACATGAACTCAAACAAGCTCCGGAGCACGGCGAAAGACAGGAGGGCCTGGCATGATGTGGTCCATGGGGTCGCAAAGAGTTGGACTCGACTGTGCGACTGAACAACAAAAGCTTTATACATGCTTTGTGAGCTTTCGTTGACTGAAATTCCATGCCTGGATACCAACAGGCATCTGAACATCTTAGGACGTTTTTTCTGTGATGGCATCCCACTTAAAGAATTCTCTCCAAGCAGAAGTTTACCTGAAACCTAGCCTTCCTAGTTTTAGATAGCAGGTGAAAACATTCCTCTTTACTCAAGCGGGTGTATATGGTTGCAGGCTGGGGTTTTGAATTGGATAGATAATTATTTGGGCTGTTGATCATTTTAACTAACTTTTTTAAAAAAGATTTTATTGCATTGCATGTCTATGTTAATGGCTTGGATCCATAGGCTATTTCTGCAGGCAGAAGAGCTCCCTGCTGCTGCAGTCCAAAATACCCCCTCCAGGCTGCTCCTGGGGGATGGGAGCCCACAGGGACATGGGAGGGGGGGAGCTGGAGGCCTGAAGCAAGAGGCAGGAATCATTAAAAAGCATTTCCCCTTCTTATGATAGTGAGGCTCCTTGTGAACCTCACGGAAGAGACATTTTTAAAACAAATACATTCATGCTGCATGTGCATTATAAACTCTTTCATAACCTCCTCTTAAAATCTGCCTTCAGCAGCAGTAGGGAAATTTTAAGTTTTAAGTTTATTTAGGTTTAATAGCCCATAGGCCATACATCATTAAAAAAAATTAAGAGTTTTAAAAAACAGTAAAACAAAAATTTGCCACATCTACAATGCCGGTAGGGAAATGCACCATTTTAGTTCATTTAATCTTTAGGTGGTGTTTTTGTTTTTTGTATTCCTGGTTGAATTTCTAATTTTAAATGCAAATTATAAGAATTTACCTAGAGAAAAAGACCACAATTTAACCAAAGCTGAGCACTTCTCTTATTGATTTGAATGGGAAGAAGAAGGAGTAGTAGTATTAGGAGATTGAATTTATACCCCACCCTTCACTCGGAGTCTCAGAGCGGCTTACAAACTCCTCTCCCTTCCCCTACCCACTACAGACACCCTGTGAGGTAGGTGGGGCTGAGAGAATTCTGAGAGAACTGCTTTTTCAAGAACAGCTCTGACAGAACTATGGCTTGCCCAAGGTCATCCAGCAGGTGCAAGTGGAGGAGTGGGGAATCAAACCCGGTTTCCCCAGATTAGAGTCCACGCACGTAATCACTACACCAAACTGGCACGTACTCCATTTAAATTATTTATATCCTGCCTTGTCTGTTCTGACTGAAGACAGCTAACAAACCAGCAATAGCTGCAAGGACAGAAAAACAAAAGTGTTTACATTTAGTTCAAATCATTTGGTATTAAAACTGCTTCACTTTGTGTAGTTCATGCTCTGATTTTCTAAACAGATTCTCTCTTAGCTCTCAAATTCTACTGTATTACAGGAATTTTTATGCTAACACTCCTATGCTTGACTTCTAGCACTAGACTCTGAAGTCTAGAAAACTGCTTTTTCTGGGTCTGTTATCTGCATGAGTGTTAATGGCTCAGCAGTAAAAATGGGCTGCTCCTATTATGACAGTCGGTAATTACACTGAACATAAACAATTGACAGCAAAAGCAAATGGGAATACAGTGAGTCTGCAAGTTCAGTTTGAATTTAATACACTTGCCTAATCCAATTAACCAATGTTCTCATTAGAATATGCTTTGGCAAATTGTGATATTACATTTTTATGCCAAATAGTAAACATACGGGAGAGAATTTTTAAAAAGAGAAGAAACTTGAAATACATTTTTGGCTGTATACTTTAATTGTAATTACACAATAGTAGAATATTAAAGCTTCACTGCTTTATCAGATGATGGAATAATACCGAAAATTGTCCTGGTCTAACAAGGGTAATCTATGTACAGAGAAAGACCTTGGAGCCCAGGTTAGTTTTCATATATGCACCAAAATCACAATGAGGCAAGAGGGACTCCAGAGGGAAAAAAAAAGAATCCTGCACTGGTTACATTTAAGACTGTTCAGTTGTTTTGATTTTCACACTCCAACCTCATGTAACAGGACTGTGTACTAGCTGTAATCCTCCTAATATGCGTGGTCATCATTTTGTGTGAATAAGAAACATGCATATTTCCCAGCTTTGGTATGCACAACTGCATATCCTCAAAAATCATGTGTACCAAACAGGGAGAAATTTGTGTTGCCCTTTCCGCACAAAATGACAGTCGCATATTTTAGGAGGCTCACAGGTAGATGTGATTGGATCATCAAAACTGACCAGGGAATAGAACTTCTACACTATGGGGAAAAAGAGAAATGTTGGGGTTATTGTCTGGGCTTCAAATACTCAGAGGTGACTTACAATGCAACCCTAAATATAGTTACATCATTTTAAGGCCATTGACTTCAATGAATTTAGAAGGCTGTAACTTTGGGATTGTACTGTCAAGAGCCTACTGCCTGCCTCTTTGCCTTGTTATATGTCCCCAGTAGTACAAGTCTCAGCATTAACAATTTCTGATCAAATGTCAATTATATAATTAAATAAACACTTGAGATTGACATGTTTTCTGCACATATTGTTTGCCTTGGGTTTAATACTGTTGAGAAACAGGGTTTTTTTCTTGCTTCCCCACAGTATCATAATGACATGACACTGGAACAAAACATGTACTGGAACAAATTTAGTCGCTGACCCTGTATCCAGTCTGAACAACAACACAGATTACTAGTTGGAGTCTCTCCTTAGTTTGCTATCAGCACTCCCCAGCATGGTGCCTACTGATGTATTTCTGCTACCCACTTACTACTTCTCCAAAACAGTTCCTCACCAAAACAAAGAGGCAATCCCAGCTTTCCCCCACCTCACTGGAGAAAAAGGTGCTTCATAAGACCCCCCCAAATAAGATGTCACCTTTAGGACTACAGGGACAATCCATTCAGAAATAGCCAGGTCTGACATAGGGGTATGCTTGGCTTGGAACTTGCCAGAATTTATAACTGGTCTCAGACCCCATGGCAGCCATTGTGTGATTGTTCTCACATATTTTATTAGCCATTTTGTAGTGGTGCCTTTCTCAAAGTTCCAATAGTACCCATAGGCTCAACAAGGTTAGGGATTACTGTACTAGATATTTGATAGATACATCAAATACCCAAATTGGGAAGTGTGAGTAGTTAGGGAAGATAAAAATGACACAAGGATGACTGGGGGTGGGGAACGGGACAACAGCACAGCATGTATAAAAATGTACAGGTGTCAAAAGGAACTACTTCTTTACACAGCGACTGATTAAAATGTGGAATTCGCTGCCAGGAGATGTGGTGATGACCACAGGCATAGACAGCTTTAAAAGAGGATTAGAGAGGTACAAGAGTGGAGAAAACAACTTTGGGACCATTTTATTTTGGGTAAGATTATAAATAACCCATTTATGACAGTCATTAAAACAAGAAGAAAAATTATTGAAATATGGTACCCAATAACAGAATACTTATGGGAAAAAAGGTAATTCCAAATAATTTATATAAGAATTCATTGTATTTTTGAACAATAGAGTGATATATAATTTAGTAATAGAATGGATAGTGATATTATTGGTATATAAAGTGCTATAATTCTGTAAAAAATATGAAAGGGAATTACTTCTCTAAACTAGAAGCTCTGTCTCTCTTTTTTGGCCCGAATGGGTGTCTTGCACAATCCTCCCATCCCTCCTTGCCAACCTTCCTAGTCCTCCATCAGTACTAAATGGAGTTCTCTTCAGCAGTCAGTTCCCAACTCTTTCTTCTCAACTGACACTATCCAGTGAAATCACTTTGAATAGCGTGTCACGCAAAGGTTCCCTGGCTCTGTGAGGGATTAACCCTTCACAGTCCATCTAATTTATACAGTCTATTGCAGCAGTCAGCCTCTGAATCCCAGTGGCAGGAGGCAACATCAGGGGAAGGTATGGCCTCAATGCCTTGTTGGCTTTCCAGAAGAACTGGTTGGCCACTGTGTGAGACAGGATGTTGGACCAAATGGACCACTAGTCTGAACCAGCAGGGCTCTTCTTATATTCTTATGCTAACATTCTGAAACAAGACAGTGTGGGATTATGTAAATTCTATAGCATAATGTAGTGTTTGATGAAACCAGGGAATGCTCACAGGGACCATTTCTGCAAGTCTGAAAATGTGTGCAGAACTGTTTCCTTTGGCAGGTGGACTAAGAATTGGTATCAGTTACTTCCTCTGTCTACAAGGTGCCAGAAGCTCTAATATGAAGCTAGAGAAGTTCAGTGCCTAATATTTAAGGTAAACCACACGTTCATCTGTTTCTAATGAATTTTAAAGTCAGTGCATAGATTTCCAAGTCAACTTTTATAACTGCAAATGGAACACTCACTACAGCTTCAGGAGTGAATGCTGCATAGGCTCCAGGGCATGGAATCTCTAAAAAGAAGAAAATACTAATATGCTACTGTAGTTTTAAATATTTTAAAATATGCAGAAATGTTTCCAACATTTTCTGTGTGCTTCCAAAAATTACTGTCAAACAACACACAGCAATTTTCTCCTCTGTAGTTAATATGAATCAAGCAGGGCATTAAACATGAAATCAAACACTGGAATGATTTCCATGGAAAGATATTTGTGGTTTCATTACATCTGCCAGATGCTGTGAAACAATCTCCTTCTCATTGCTTTTGTGCTTTCATCCATGAGAGGCAAAATATGTTCAGATGAACCACAGAAGATCCTGATTGTTCTTTTTGTCTCTCAACATCCTCAAGTTCTTCTCATTCTCATTTTTTTTTGCAGCAACTGGAGAAGAATCCTGGTTTGGATGCCAAATCCAGTGTTGCCTTTAGCAGAGAAAATGATGCTTCTACGTTAAGCACTTCATTGATTCTAAATGGCTGGAACACACTGCCGTTTGGGTTCCTGCATGGATCCATTAAAATTACAATTATGCCTTTAAAAAGGGAGGTAATGAGTGCTGAAATTAAAGCCTTAAACACCATCTCTTCCCCTTTAGAAGAGGATGTCAGCAGAATGTTCTTGCTTGTTATTATTAAAGAAAACCCCAAATTCCCGGGGCGAGCAAATCTATGCTATTAAAAGCATGCCAATGCTGCATGCTACTGAGCACAGCTTAGGTATGACTCAACATCTCGATGTAACAGACTAAACTATGTCCATCTATTGCTGTTTTTTACTTATTTGCTAATGCAGAAATGTGAATGTGTACTTAATGGGTGGGTAAATCACTCCTGAGATCACTTGCTAGGATTTCAGTATCAGTTACTTCTGTGGAAAGAAGTGCAGAGGAAAACTACCATCAGGCAAAGGAAGGTTTCTGCTGTAGTCACTGAAACAGGATCCTGTGCTAAGCAACGGAAAGACTACAATTTTGGCCCATCCCTGCAGATCCCCTCCCCTCCTGCACCCATATTTCATAGATGCAAATAGGGACACTGTTCTCAAACCAAAGATTCCTGAATACCATGACCATCTGACCACCACACAGTACTTAGATTTACATGGGATGACAAATGAGAGTTTGTTGTAATGGGTACAAGTCTGGAGTTTCCTTCCTCTTCTTCCTCCCCTTCTATAATGCCTGGAAAATCAGCATTTCTTTAGCAAATAATGATTTTTTACCACAAACTCTGGTGTAATAAATTCAAACAATGGCTTAATCCTAGTTTGAAATACTGGATGGAGAGCAGAGAACCTTTTACACTTTGTTATATGGATGAAATTTCAAGTGTGAAAGTGGAAAGGTCTAATGTGTCCATTGGGTATCCACACATGCTGATCACTTGCAAGTGGATTTTGGCATTTCACACAGTAAAATCCAGTTGCAAAGTGGATTGAAAGTGCATTGTTAACACACAGGGAGAGAAGGGAGGGACAAAGATCAGGTGACCCCAGAAATTTCCCAGATAAAAAGAAACAAATGTCCATAATTTGTAAATCATGCTACTATTAAGCTTCTCTGCTAGTATTTGTTTAAACTATTACAGCTTCAAAAAAAAGTCTTTAGCATGTTTAATCTTGTATGGGATCTGGTAATTTCTATTATCAAGCAATTGTTGACTGAAAACACATTAGCAACCTTTGTTGTCTGGGTAAGCATCCGTTCCCCATGCACAGATTTAATTTCTAGGGACTGAAGTGAGAGGACTGAAGCTTTAAGCATAACAACTCTAGTGTACATAAATGCAAATTAACAGCATTAAAAAAGGCATCAACAAAAATTTCTCCAAAGGCAATATACGAACAAAATAGAAACTAAGACATACCAGGAACAAATACCATGAAATAGGGATTATGCCTAGTAAACAGAGACAGCTAGCATATATTGCCGTTTCCCCTTCCTGCCACAAAGCCAAGTGATTGTGGGGTATGTAAATCTACTCCAGTGGATTTATGAAGATTTCCCAAAGAGCACAGTTGCCCTTGCTGCCATGCATCAACCTCCTCAGTTTGAAAAAGGTCTTTACGTAGCTCTGCTCAAGAAGAATTTTTTTGTGGCTGGGTGAAGTCAAGAGAAATAAAATAAAAACAAAACATGAGCTGTGGCCACACGAGCGAGATAATCCAGAGGGGAAGCGAGGCTTTTTTGCCCCGGAGCAATTTGCCCCACAGTTGCGCAATCACACAGGTCTGTGGACCTGCCGGCGCAACTCACTGCTGAATGATCAGACGCAACTGCATGCAAGTTTTGTGTGTGTGTGTGTGTGTGTGGTTGGTTTCTGATTCACTTAAACGGGGGATTGATGAATCGCTCCTCCACCCTAAGGGCTTTCGATGATGTGCACACTGAGAAGGGGGAAAAAACAACAGCATGGCATCAGGATAGCCTGTGATCAGACTATCCTCGACACCACACTTCTGCGCTGGAGCGATCACATGGGGAAAGTCCGGCTGTGGGCCGCAGCAATTCGTTTGATACTGGAGTTTACCTAGTAGTTTTTTACTCTGCTTCTCCAGCAGATCAAAACGGTTTGTGACGGCTTGCCGATGGTTGTGCGATATCTCCCAGATGTCCTGGTGTGATTATGCCGCTTTGATCCGCTGGTGAATGGTCCCTCTCGCATGGCTAATGATTGCACCCATGGTCTATTGTCTCAAGATGCCAAAATTATTTTCAGTTAGTAATGGATCTCTTGCCTATTTAAAACTATAAAAGTAATTATTGGTTCTATTGATCTATATGGTGTCTAAATAATAAATGTTCTTATTCTAGAGAACCAGCATGGTGTAGTGGTTAAGAGTGGTGGCCTCTTTGATTCCCCACTCCTCCACATGAAGCCTGCTGGGTGACCTTGGGCCAACCACAGTTCTCTCAGAACTCTCTCAGCCCCACCTTCCTCACAAGTTGCCTGTTGTGGGGAGAAGAAGGAAATTGTAAGCCCCTTTGAAACACCTTATGGTAGAGAAAAGCGGGGTATAAAAACCAACTCTTTTTTCTATTCTGGTCAAGTACAGTCCAGTGGTATTGCCACACTACCTTAGATTTATACTTTAATATGTTACGTATATTAATTGTATATAAACATGACCCTTTTGTATTTATTCTTTCACTGAGATGAGAGACAGAGACAGAGAGATGATACACCAGGATTAATGTCACAAATATTTATTATCCCTGAAAATTTCCAGTTTTCTCCCAAGACTTCCTTTTCAAAAACTTTCACTTTCAATACCTTGACAAATTTCCAGACACCTCATCTTTGGTAAGAACAGTCATAGCCAGTAGCATATTCTAGAACATATTATGCAGAATACAATACAGGAGCAAACAAATGGAAACGGGGGAAAGGAGAAAAGGATTCCCTTCAAGATAACAGAGTGATGTGGATGCTATGGGCCTCTACTGCACCAATACTCAAATCCATTTTCTAATTGACTGTTTCAAGGAAGTCTTCAGATGCTGACCACAGTTTATTTGATGTTAAGCTTTGACAAGAAGCTTTTTGTCCGGGCCAAAGCTGTTCCTCACAGACTTTTTCCAAAGCTTTCTCTCGATCTTCCTGCTGTTTAATCCCAAGACACAGAGAATGTTTTTAGAGCAGGAAGTCCATTGTTCACACCAGAGTACCTTTTTCTCTTCTGGATCCTCTTCTGGGAGGGTCCATAAATTTCAAGTGGAAGTTGGCAGTATGCCTTGCAATGACACCAAGAAACCACTCTCAAAAGCCCACAGAACCATTTTGCATTCTGAAAACAATAATTGTTTGATAATTAAGAATGCAATAAATTAGCACATAAATAGGTGAATCTTGGTAATATGTTATTAAAAAAAGGAATAATGCCTGACTGAAACCTGCTGGGAAGACTGACAGCCATGCCTGCATTTGATTTGCTGGAATGCACATCTGTCATTTCAGTTGTGAAGCAACCTCACACCATAGCTTGAGAATCCAGTGTGGAGCTCTGGTTGTATCTTTCAACTGCCTTCACCCTTTGGCAAGGATCAGACTGACTTTTCCTAATTCCCCTTTCTCCCACCCAACTGCTATTTGCTTAGCCAGCACTCTAGCTCCTCAGCCCTTGTCATCACATCATCGCATCGGAGCTGTTAGGCTTGTCCCTCATGTGACTAGCAACAATGTGATATCTGCTTCAGGAAGCATGGCTGCCCCCTCACTGCTCATCTGAAGAAAGTGATTGTGGGAAAATACTGATGGAGATCTGTCTTCTCTCTTTTCAAAACAGTTATACAAAAATCCACACAGACAACATTTTTTCCACAATGCAGTACATTTAAAGTAAGAGGATGTGCCCTGGAGCTAAAGTTTGCCCTAACTGGGCAATTGTGCTTAATGAGCAATTGTTCTTGGTTCTTCTGACTGGAGATAATATCCAAGAGGAGTGCAAACAGTGGATACCACTGATCCTTGATTAATATTTGTATTCTTTGCTAAGCACAAACAGGAACAGTCCTTGCCATCTTCTGAAATCAACAGATGGTTCATATGTTCCTAAATGCAGCAAGGGACAACCTACAACATGGCTGCTCCCAATAATGTTTGAAGTAAGCTGGTGACATGGTTACTTCTCACTTGAACATCACTTCTCTCTGAGACATGAATCTGTGGGGGTGGAAGAAACAATGAAGGACAGCTCTTCCTTTGCTTCTCTGCAGGACACTGTTAAATGTTTCCAGTCTGTGGGCCATTGTTTTTGTTTTCCATATTTGCTGGCATATTCTTCAGTACCTTGGAATGTCTTTATTGATATGTCATTGATTCCTGGTTATTTGTTTCTCCCAATAGCTTTCAGTGCAGCTTTCACTTCACTTTCTAAAACTGCAGGTTCCTCTTCAAAAGATTACTCTTTGAAAGAATTTGACCTTTTTTCACATCTTTTGTATAGTTCTTCAGTGTACTGTTCCCACTTTTTCTTTCTTTTCTCCTGTTCAGTTAATGTGTTTTGATGCTGATCTTTCAGCATGCCTAACCTTGCTTTAAATTTTCCTTAGATTTTGTGAAACAGATCTCATTCTTCCTTTTCTCTTGCTCTTTTCAATTTTTTTACAGTTATTGTAATAGTTCTCATCTCTACGTGCAAGTCTCTGGAACGCTTCTGAATCTGTTTCTGTTACCTTTTACTTTAGCTTCATGTCTGTATGTTGCAATTTTAAGAGTTTCATCTGTCATCCATTGAGGCTTTTCAATTCTTTTGGCTACACAAGCTGTCTTTTTGCATTCTTCCTTGATAAAAGCTCTGATTTCAGCCCATTGTTCTTCTGGTTCACATTCTCATGAACTTAGTAATGCAAATCTCTAATTAACATAGTCTTTACATTCTTCAGGAGTGTTGTTTGGATTATATTTTGGCACTATGAATGTTTTGGTGTTTTCTTCAGCTTTATTCCAGCTTTTGGTATTAACAATTCATGGTCTGGACTACAGTCAGCTCCTGGTCTTAGCAGAGAGAACAGAGCTTCTGCATCTTGTTTGCTATCATGTTATCTATTTGATTTCTGTATTGGTTATCCGGTGATGTCTGTGTATACAATTGTGCTTGTTGATTCATATACAATCATGCTTATTGACAGGCCCATAGTCAGGGTGGAGCTCTGGGGGTGTGCCCCCTCCTGAATCAGCTCTGCTGCCACCTAGGGAAGGGAGGGGGAAGAAGCCTGGGGTGAGCAGCATGCTGCCCTCCTCTCCCACCTCCCTCACAGCAGCCAGTGCAGTACTTGGCTGGGAACGGGCAGGGTAGGATTGAGATGCTTTGACCTAGAGAAACCCACCCAAGGCAGAGAATGTAGCCCTCACCTGTTGGCAGAGCCTGGCAAACATCACAGCCTTATTTCTGCAGGGTGGTGTTTTCTCTTTTCAGGCTCATCCTACACTGTATTTGCGTGAAGGGGTGGGTGAGACAATGCTCAATTGGCCAGCCCAGAGGCTGCCTCACTGCCTTGGGGGAGTTGCAGTCCTTGCAGCTGTATGAAGAGGCAAGTGTGTGCCTGCCCCTCCCTGCCTCCATCTCCTCCCACATGCACAAGTGCATTGGCTCACCTCCAGGCATTTTTGAAGGCGGTGCTTGGGGCTGCTTTTGCAGCCTCAGTTTGTCTTCTCTTTAGACCTGGCACAGGCAGCTTGGATGAATCTCAGTGCACAGCTTCCCAGGCCCACCCTGAAAAAAACACTCGAACTCAAGCCAGTATAAAGTACTGAGTCCAGGGACATGTCACAGTGAAATCAGCTCATAAATTTATTGATGGTACAATTCCAGGCTACTGAACAGGGCTCGGGAGTCTGCTTAAACACACCTCTAAACCGCACCCCCGGCCTTGCCCAAACTCCCTGATAGGATTACTCCCTGACAGGATTACCCTGATAAGATTATGCCCAAACTCCCTGATAGGATTAAACATGAGTTACCTTAAACCATAGGTCCCCTGGTGGAACCTGGGTGGCCGCTTGGTATAATTTACAATCTGGCTGGGCTATTGTCTCCCAAAGTGAAGCTCCAGTAGCCAGCCTGGCCATGTGCGTTTCTCTGACCGCATGTGTGGTTGGCATTAGGATATTCCACAAGGAAACTCAGCTGCCCAAATGGTGCATCTATGCAGGCCACTGCCTGGAGAAGCAAAGGGCTAGAGCGTCGAACACACATAAGCCACCTGAGGCTGAGAATGAATTAAGCCCTGCTCTCTACCTGTCTGTTCCCACTCTTCCTGCACAACAGCCCAATGAGGGAGGTTAGGCTCATTATTTTTTGTGCCCCCCGACCAAGATTTTCTGGCTATGGGCTTGTAAGTTGTTGATTTGGTCATGTGTACTTTTACCTTAGAGGTTTTGTTTCCACCTCACTAGGCATCCAAAAGAGACCAAAAGAGAGCACTGCTGCTCAATGCCTGAGGACAGCAGACTTCAAAAGCCACCAGAAAGTTCAAATCCCTGCCCCCACTAGAGCCACAGAGACAACTCACAGGAAAGGCGTCAGGCTTAGCAGCAAAAGGGGCTGCTGCAAGCAATTCAAAAGGCCCAAACACAGGCACAGCTTTTCAAGCAAAAATCCAGCACTTCAGCTCAGGAGCTGCAGTGAGAAATTCTACCTCATGGACTGCATATGTGGGGTAGCAGCCATAAGTAGGATGGGGAGGAATAGAAATATGGACAGAAATCTTGTAAAAGCTGTGACTTTTCCTTTAAATATAAATGGCAGGGAGAAGAAGCCCAAATATTTTTCCTACTCCACAAGTGCCCTTGATGTAGATGGGTGAGAGGAGCCCTGCATAGGAGGATTCAATAATCCTACTGCAAACTGGCATTGGGAGGGATAGCCCTGAGGACATCCAGTGTGGCAAATTCGCCCTTTTCCCTCCCGCACACACAGGATTTTCTCTCTGTTTTTCCTTCCTTCCTTCCTAAAACTGTAGAACAAATATGATCTAATTTCTTAAGGAAAATATTAGGGCTACCAGCATGTCTGTCCTATGCTGCTATATGCTTGGAGACCAATCAGAGACTCCTAGAGACAAAAGCCTGGATTATTATTGCAATCAAATTTTGGCTACGCTTACATTTTAGGAATAGCCACAAAAGTTTCATTGCTTTTCATAATTTCATATGTTATCTGAATCTCAATCATCTGCATGGTTATCTGCTATAGAAAAGAAAATCACTGTAATTGGATTTAGTTTGGATAACTTAGGTTCCCTCCCTGAAAGGATGGTCTTTGTCTTGATTAGACAATGAACTGCAAGAACTCAGAAGCCTTGCCTCAGGTAGATGCTCACATTTGAGGTGGGGGCTTGCCCAAGTGGTTCCTTGGCAGAATATTTTTCTTGTTTGACCTCCCCTTACTTTCATAGAGCTTTTATGTTAGCTCATTTTAATGTCCTTCCTTCTGCCATATTGCTTGGGAGGTTTAAGAAAATTCCATATTCTAATAGGTTTTGTGTCCATGGCTCGAAGGACATAGAAAGTATTGAACATATTTTTCAGCACTGTATACTTTATTGTGATATTTGTGCAATTTATCTGGATCCTCCGCTTCAAAAGTATGATGGCTAAGCTGATCTCCCATCTACTATCCACTCGTGACTCTGAGATTATTGAGACTGTGGCTAAAATTGTCATGTTGTTAAGAGGAGAGGGATGTTTTAAAAGCTGGGGTAATTTTCCCTTCCTTGCTGACTGAGCATGTGTAGGAAGTTATGCCAATAAAGGTTATTGTTGTTGTTTAACTGACTCCTCAGGTTTCAGAAGGCAGGGATACACTACCAAGTACCCAAAGTCCTTCTCAAAACAAACCAGGGATCCCTCCACTCTTTACAGCTATCTCCCTTTTCAACTGGGCAAGGAATTATTTCTCTAAACTAGAAGTTCTGTCCTTTTTTCTGGCCCAAATGGGGGTCTTCCATGATCCTCCCACTCCTCCTGGCCACCTTCTCAGTCCTCAGTCAATGCTAAACTAAATTCTCTCCAGCAGTCAGTTCCCAACTCTTCTTAAGTGACTCTATCCAGTGAAATCCAGTTGAGCAGCCTGTCACTCAAGGGCTCTCTGAGGCATTAACCCTTCACAGTCCATCACATGTTTATATAGCACTCATGAGCTTTCAAAGCACAGTTTGTCACATCCAGCTTAGCATTCTGGGAACCGCACTCACTCCAGACTATGTGGTGAGGAGCCTACACCTTTGAAGCTCCAGCACAGTTTTCTTCGCCTGTCTACCTGGGCTCATGCTTTTTTCAAGTACTTTCTTGTCTTGGGGGGGAAGGAGTTGAGAAAGAAGTATTTACCTATGGAAGGAGGAAAAGAGAAGGAGCAAGGGTGACTGCCTAAGGCCCTGCTTGAAGTAGAAGGCAACAGCTGCTGAAGAGGTGGAGACAGATGCTGAGGAGACCAGGAATCTGGAACAAATCCCCTTCTGATAGTTTGACCAAGACTGATAGTTTGACCAAGACTGGGTTTGGACATGCAGTAGAACACACCAATAAAAGCAACAGCCTGCATTGAAAAGATTTAAAAAGTGGTTCAGGCTTAAGCATAAGGCAAGAATAAGCAAGTGCAATAAAACAACAATATCTTTCTACGTACATGCATGAAGGCAGGCAGGTTACAACATTTTCAGCCCAGCATAAGTAACAAAGCAGCAGGTTGGAGATGCAACGAGATGCTTGGAAAAACTTGCGCCAGTTGGTGATATGCTAACTTTATAGGAAACTGGACCACTGATCCCCTGACCAGTATAAGCCAATCAAGAACATGATCCAAACGATTATTCTTGAAGAAGAGCAAGACACCCCCTCCCATCTGAGAGTATTTAAGTCAGATCACTTTGATATTCAAAGGTGCAATCTCAAGCTTTTCATCTTGGCTTGGGAACAGTGGAAGAATGGTAAGCATTAAATATGGAACTCTCCCCCATGTTATTCTTTAACACATGGATGGCACAACAGAAACAGGCTAAATATGTCAAAAAGAAGTGCCTGTCTGACCAAATGAAGGAGACATGCAGCAGGGACATAATTTGAGTGGATCTGTATAGTCTGAGTACACAAAATAATGAGGCACCAGGGACTAGAATGTTCTCAGCCAGGCACATATTTATTTGTTTGTTTGTTTCCATTTATATCCCGCCTTGCCAGGTGAACTGGCTCATAGCCAGGGGTCATTTCATAGAAAAAGAAGTGCAGCAGCTCACTTAGCATAACTCACTAGCATAACTTTTTTGCATATGCTACACCACCTGACATCACCGGAAGTATGTCAGAAGGCAAGAAAGAAAGGGGAGAAAGAGAGAAAGAAAGGGGAGAAAGAGAGAAAGAGAGAGAGAGAGAGAGAAAGAAAGAAAGAAAGAAAGAACGAACTGGTAGAGAGGGGACCGCTACTAATCCAAGCCTCAGAAATACCACTATTCTGGGAGGATAGGTTCAGTGGTGGCTGAAGCTTTCAGAAGGCTGGTCAGAGGAACAAGGACCTTTCCAGGGGATGGGGTCATTTTGCTGCAGCCATGACACAAGCAGGCATTCCCCCGCGGGGGGGGGGGGCTGGCACCAACTCCCGGAGCTGCGCTCCCCCGAGTTCCTGCTCGAAATGACCCCTGCTCATAGCCACAGAGACATATGTACCTGCAGAAGTCCAGGGAGGGGACTGAAGAATTCATTGAACTGGGCCAGGATGGCCAAATCATTGTAGACTTCGAAAACCAATACGCAAACTGATGTTGTCATGGTCTCTGTCATGTTGTGGGGCAAAACTAGCCACTGTCTAGCCCTTCCTCTTACTGTCACTGCCACCACCTCAGGCAAAATCCAGCCCCTCTCTATCTCATGGACTGCTCAAGGCCAGCTCCACAGGGGTGTCACACGGTAGTAGAACGGGGGTCAAGGTAGGTGGGTAATGACTTGTGCAGACTTCAGTAAGGCACAATCAGTGTACTACAGGGAAAGACTTAGGTTCACTAAGCAGAGTCCAGTGGCACCTTTAAGACCACAAAGTTTTATTCAAAATATAAGCTTTTGTGTGCAAAGCACACTTCTTCAGACAAATTGGAACAGCAGTTCACAAATATATTATTTTTTTCATTAAACATTTTGTCTTTTCACCTTATCATCTGTCACTACACCGGGCGAGTGAAAAACAGCATATACATATAATTTATATTTTAATAGCCAAGTCAACCAAATCTGACGATTGAGAGAGGGAACCCATGAATGGGAAAGACAGAGTTCTACAAACCTGAATTCACTGCCACAGGAGGTGGTGGCGGCTACAAGCACGGACGGCTTCAAGAGGGAATTGGATAAACTAAACATATGGAGCAGAAGTCCATCAGTAGCTATTAGCCACAAAGTATAGATAGGAACTCTCAGTCTGGGGCAAGTGATGCTCTTGGTGTTTGGGGGGGCAACAGTGGGAGTGATTCCTGCCCCCACTGCTGGACCTTCTGAGGGCACCTGGTGTTTTTGGACACTGTGTGACAGAGTATTGGACTGAATGGGCCACTGGCCTGATCCAACATTGGTTTTTCTTATGTTCTTATGTTCTAATACCCCAGGTTTCCAGGGTTGTTGTAAGGATAAAATGGTGGAGAGGAGACAGGATGCTTTCCAGGGCTGTTTTGGCCTTTAAGGAAGGACTCATCAGGGCCAGGCCTGCCTGGAACCAATGGACAACTTATCCACAACTTGCATGACTCACCAAGACCTTGCCGTTTGCTAAAGTTCAACAGTAGCTACGCCATGAAAATCAGTGTGGTGTAGTGGTTAGAGTTTCAGACTAGGATCTTGAATATCCATTCTGCCCTGGATTGATGACTTTGGACCAGTTACACATTCTCAGCCTAAATTACCTCACAGGCAGGGCCAAGATTGACCTGGATGCCTCCTGGTGGGCTGATGGCTTCCCCGCCAACTCTGGTCCAGACCTTTAAAAAAAGGGCTGAGCTGCCCCATCCAAGGCCCATCCAAGGTGGAAAAGGTAGCATGCAGCCAGCCTGAAGTGAGGCAGGGGAAACAGAGCCCAGCCCACTGGAGCCCCACATGAGAGATGAGATGGGGAAGGTGATACTGCCTGGCTCACTCTGTTGGAGGCAAGGCAGACACTGGTGTCCAACCCAGCCAACCTCCATGCCAGGCAAAGCAGATGGCAGCACCTGGGCCAGGCCCCGCAATAGGTGAGGTGAGAAAGACAGCAGGGCCCAGACTAACCAATCCCTGCCTGAGGTAAGGCAGATGGTGGAGGGCCCAGCCCAGCTGAGCCCCACACAAGGTGAAACAAGGCAGATGTCACTGCCCAGCCAAGCCCCATGCAAAGCAAGGCTAGCCAGAGGGCAGCACCTGACCAGGCCTACATGAGGTGAGGCAGAGGTTAGTGCCTGGCTTGGCTCAGCTGAGCCCTGTGTGAGGTTAGAGAGGTACCTGGCCAGGATGAGTGAGGCAGCGCCCAGTTCAGACAAAACAAGGGAAGCAGCACATGGCTCTCCTACGACCTGAGAGAGGCAAGGAAATCAGCACCCGGCCAATTGGTTAGACAGCCCGCAGAGGGGCAGGGGCAAGTAGACTGCCTCTTCCTCTCTCCCTTTGTTCTTTGGGGGTAGAGCCAGGGTGGGCTTGGGAGAGTGGCCCTTTCCCAAAGTTTTTCACTCCCAGTCTGCTCTTGTTCACAGGATTGTTCTGAGGATAATATGGAGGAAAGGAGAATGAAGTAAGGTGCTTTGAGTCCCCATTGTGGAAAAAGGTAGGTTATAAATGAACAAAATAAATAATAAATGTAGCTGAATATGGAGAAACAGATAAAAGGT